>JAIOJX010000005.1:21157954-21775007 GCA_022376925.1 Tragulus kanchil | reverse complement strand
GTGTCCTTTCCTTTCTATTGGTTGGGGAATGCTGCCAGTATTCAGCTGGTGTTCTGTGAGAATTGCTGCATCTCTAGATGGATTTCTGATGCATCCATGAAGAGAGGGGCTCCATGTCCACCTGTCGCTCCACCACTTTGTTGACCCCCATTTATATGTGATTAGAAAAGATGCTATTGACGTTGGTAGCACAGTCCTCACCTCACATATTTACCAATACTTTTTTGAAGAGAGAGCACAGGTAAGTTCCACTTTCTTCAACAATTTCAATTATACAACACAATTTTATTAGTTATAGTAACCATGATACATAATAGGTTCTTAAACCTTAGTAATTTTCCGTGTAAAAAAGTGTAACTTTTACCTTTTTGATAAATCTGAAGACTAGACTATAGGTGAAAGACACGGGAAGCTTTTCCTTCTAAAACAGCAGCAGCCAGAAGAAATTAATGGGCCAGGCTCTATACAGAGGTTATAGCTGGGTTCTTGATCCCCAGAGGTACATAAAGCTAAGGGATAAAGCTGGCTCCGTGAAAATGTAAAGTCACGCTGGTGTCTCAGCGATAAAGAAACTACCTACCAAAGCAGGGTACATGGATTCAATCCCTGAGTGGTTAGGATCTGCCGAAGAAGAAAAGGGCAACCCTTCCCAGTATTCCTGCCTGGGAAATCCCACGGACAGAGGAGCCGGATGGGCTACAATCCATGGGGTCACAAAAGAGTCAGCCAAGATTTAGCAACTGAACAGCAACAACTACAACAGCATTAGAGAAGTCTTTCCGCCATTACTCCCTCTCTTTTCTGGTCTCTGCTGAATATGATTTAGAAGCTGGAGGTTTGGGGCTCTAATTGACAATCAGAATCATCTATATAAAGTTTCTGAAGGAGGAGTCTATAAATTGCTATAAATATTCCATCGTTGAATGTTTAAGATCTTAGAATTTCCATGAGCTGTGATGACTGCAGTGAGACCATTAGAACTGACAAATAGAAGCTCAGCCTTGTCTCCAGTGAGGCAGCTGCCAGATAATGCTGTGCTCTGAGCTGGTCCTCTTTGCCTTTGTTCTGCTTTTCTCCTTCATGTAGAGCAAGAAATCTTAAAAAGCCTTTAGGGTTTGGGAGGTCAGATACCCAGTGGCAAAAACCTTCCCCACTCTCTAATCCCACAAGAAAGCAACCCTTTTTTTTTTTTAATTTGAAAGTGGAAGCTTTAAGGGACGATTTATGAACCTTTCATTTTATGAAACCATCTGCTTTGGAGTTTGCAGGTTGATGGCTTTGATAGTTCAAAGTTTGAAATGACCACACCAGCACCACCATGATGACTCCTTCTTCTTGAATAGCTCAATTTATATTCCACATTGATACCTAAGAAGTTTTATAAACTTATTGGACAACTGGTAAAAATCAGTACGATTTAGAGTTTCTTTTTAAGGGCATTCTTACTGTTTGCTCCATGTTCCATTAAGGAGTCCAGTTGGGAAACTCTGAATTTCCATTCCGTTTAGCTTTGTTGCAGGAAGGACTGTGTCATTTGGGTTTTGTTTTAGCTGTTGGTGACCTTTGACCTATCTCAATAAAATATTTAGGTTGAAGGGGATTGAAAAGAGCTTTCAGATGGGATTTTTCCAACCTCTTCCATGCTGGAGTAGTCTTCCCCTCGGTCACTTCAGTCACAACCGACTCTTTGTGTCACTATGGCAGATTTTTCTGATCTGAGGATCAAAACCTTGTCTCTCATGTCTCCTGCTTTGGCAGGAGGGTTCTTTACCACTAGCGCCACCTGGGAAGCCTCTCTTCTCAGCCTAGCAAACCCTAGGTAGGAATTGTTTTCAGCCTCTGTAGAGTGTTTGGGTAGAGAAAATCAGATCAAAACTTTGTTTAGTATGTTTGAGAAATTCATATCCACATTGCAGAGCAAAAAAACATGTTATGGAAATCAATAATATCGTATTCAGGCAGCCCTAACTTCAAAGTACTCCTATGTGTGTTTTCGGTTTCAAAAGAAAATGAAGAAAATGAGAACAGGGTGTATAAGTTTTCTCTGCTTAATTCTATTTGTAACTGAACTGAGAGCTCAAGGATCTCTTTATTGCTGTTTGATGTGTCCCCAGGGAATCTGGCCATAGGGCAATCTGCCTATTAATTGCCTGCACCTGTGATAGTCTTGCACACTTAAGTTACATGGGTGACCAACTTTCATCCACCCCTTGCTTTTGGAGTTCAAATTATTTACACTTTATTGGTGGAATAGCATTTTAGGGAAGAATATAAAATGAGAAACAAAAAAATATTGTGTATTAACCCCTTAGATTCTTTTATTCTCAGAAAATGGTCTTAATATGATTTTTTCTGTTGTCACAGTATTTGTTGAGTACCCATGGTATGGCTGTCTGTCATTCTCCTAGATACAATATACTTGTACTTTTAAGTTTCACAACTTCTTAGGAATGTGACTAGAATTTTTTCTTGTTGCATAGGTTTTATAATAACATTAGAACAAGTAGTCTTATGTGTGTATCTATGCATGCAAAGGATTTAGTGCATTGTATCAATACTTTCTTGACATATGTTGAGTTTCTTTTAAGGGCATTCTTACTGTTTGCTCCATGTTCCATTAAGGAGTCCAGTTGGGAAACTCTGAATTTCCATTCCGCTTTGTTGCAGGAAGGACTGTGTCATTTGGGTTTTGTTTTAGCTGTTGGTGACCTTTGACCTATCTCAATAAAATATTTAGGTTGAAGGGGATTGAAAAGAGCTTTCAGATGGGATTTTTCCAACCTCTTCCATGCTGGAGTAGTCTTCCCCTCGGTCACTTCAGTCACAACCGACTCTTTGTGTCACTATGGCAGATTTTTCTGATCTGAGGATCAAAACCTTGTCTCTCATGTCTCCTGCTTTGGCAGGAGGGTTCTTTACCACTAGCGCCACCTGGGAAGCCTCTCTTCTCAGCCTAGCAAACCCTAGGTAGGAATTGTTTTCAGCCTCTGTAGAGTGTTTGGGTAGAGAAAATCAGATCAAAACTTTGTTTAGTATGTTTGAGAAATTCATATCCACATTGCAGAGCAAAAAAACATGTTATGGAAATCAATAATATCGTATTCAGGCAGCCCTAACTTCAAAGTACTCCTATGTGTGTTTTCGGTTTCAAAAGAAAATGAAGAAAATGAGAACAGGGTGTATAAGTTTTCTCTGCTTAATTCTATTTGTAACTGAACTGAGAGCTCAAGGATCTCTTTATTGCTGTTTGATGTGTCCCCAGGGAATCTGGCCATAGGGCAATCTGCCTATTAATTGCCTGCACCTGTGATAGTCTTGCACACTTAAGTTACATGGGTGACCAACTTTCATCCACCCCTTGCTTTTGGAGTTCAAATTATTTACACTTTATTGGTGGAATAGCATTTTAGGAAGAATATAAAATGAGAAACAAAAAAATATTGTGTATTAACCCCTTAGATTCTTTTATTCTCAGAAAATGGTCTTAATATGATTTTTTCTGTTGTCACAGTATTTGTTGAGTACCCATGGTATGGCTGTCTGTCATTCTCCTAGATACAATATACTTGTACTTTTAAGTTTCACAACTTCTTAGGAATGTGACTAGAATTTTTTCTTGTTGCATAGGTTTTATAATAACATTAGAACAAGTAGTCTTATGTGTGTATCTATGCATGCAAAGGATTTAGTGCATTGTATCAATACTTTCTTGACATATGTATCATCATACATTATCTGATTAGATGAAAACTAAATATTAATCATTTTGTGATAAAAGGATTGTATACAATCAACTGTCCTGACTACTATTTTTTTCCTCCATGTTCTTTCCTGATAATTGTGAACTATAATATTGTGGAAGTCCATGTTCAGAATGTAAAGCTCAAAACAAGAGACCCAGAGATTGAATCTTGAGGTCTGATCTGTTCATTAGCTTTGGTACATTATGTCAGCAGTTAGGCAAGGCCATATTTTTCTTTTTATAATAGTAATTATTATTTTGCTTCTCAATGTCTGATAGATCTACTTGTTGACATCCTTTTTCCAACACAGTGTTAACATGTCAAAGTTTATGTGACAGGCTAAGATGAAAACTGAATTTTGGATCTTAAATGATATTACACAGTCACTTGTTTGGAACATGGGGAGAGTCCAGCTCAACCAGATATGATACATTCCTCTTTGTCTAAATCAGTTCTGGATATGATTCATCTGTGACTAAACCTAGGTCACCAGAACTGCATTTCATTTCTGCTTAAACTCCAAAGTGGTTCAGAAATTTGCATCGGGTTATCTTTAATTTACTTTTAATTAATCTCCTAAGCACAGTTTATAGACTATGGGGAACTCCCAGTACCTTGCAGAATGAAATTGCCTCCTCTAAAATGGCTCCTTCCTGAACTGCTCAGTGATAGATTGGAGTCAGAAAGCAGGCTGTCTTGGGTTGTTTCCATTCCTATACCTTTGTAGTCAGTAAACATGAAAAGGCCTGTGGTAAGCGTAGGTGAATGAGCACACAGACAGAGGTTCAAGATTTTAGAGTCACCTCTCACTCACCTCTCCTTTGCTGTCCTCATCTCCCATCTGTCGCCTGTTTTCTCCAATGGTTCCTCCAGAGAGTAGGCATTTCCACCTGACTTGGATGTGAAGTGCACTGAAAATAGCTTTGAGCTTTGACAGATGTGTCAACGTCAGTTTTTCTAAGTAGTGGCATCAAATGAACTCTGACCAGGGGATTACTGACCTCCTGTTTGCCCAGTGGGGTTGATCCATGGTTGACATCACTTTTCAGGAAACTATGCTTGAAAACATCACATAAGGTGAGTCTTAGTTATAAAGTTTCAGAAATCCTCAGAATCCATCTCTTGTTGTAACTGAGAAATTTAGAAAATCTCTGAAAGTGTATATATGCAATTTTATATACTGTTTTGTATATAATTTATATAGTATACACTTACGCATGTGTATATATACATTGGAAAGGTTATTTGTTCTAAATACTTTTTATCTTTATCAAGAAAAGACAAAAGAAATTCAATCTTTCATGTTAATATGTTTGGTCTTTCCTCTTAACCTTCTGAATCAAGTTCTAGTTTTCACTTTGAATTTAATGGAATCCAGACCAAGTTTGTTGTTCTCCTCAAGCTTATTAAATACTCCCTCAAGGGGTTGTCTTTGTGTGTTTTCTGACCTCTCAGTCTCACCAGAGCAAACTCACAGTTTGCTTCCACACCGTCATGAGAGTCTTCCAGCCTTGGCCTCTTGACCATTTGTTTGAGATTTTTATACGAACCATGCATTTCTGGGTACAGGAGCAAACATATCCATGCTTTTCTACAATATTATGGTAAAAGTCTAGGTCAGTGGTTTTCACAGGAGTGGGGAAACTGTACGTTTAGTATGAGAGTGACCCCTGGGGCCTAGATAAAATACAGATTGCCAAAAAGAAGACATGACCTTTCCAGGAACTTTGGCCTTTGACCCAGGAAGATATCTTGATGGGTCTCTGGCTGAATCCCCACGGCCTTTCTTAGCACAGTAAAACTGACAACCATGAGTTCTTCTCAGATGTTTACACTATAGTTTCTTAACCACATGTGAACACCAATGAAGAATTTAGAAATAATCTTTGGACTAATTGTTGTCCCATTTCAATCAGGTGAGCCAAGGGGTAAGTGACACAGTGCCTTGAAGGGCCCAATGAGGTTCAAGATTTTAGAGTCACCTCTCACTCACCTCTCCTTTGCTGTCCTCATCTCCCATCTGTCGCCTGTTTTCTCCAATGGTTCCTCCAGAGAGTAGGCATTTCCACCTGACTTGGATGTGAAGTGCACTGAAAATAGCTTTGAGCTTTGACAGATGTGTCAACGTCAGTTTTTCTAAGTAGTGGCATCAAATGAACTCTGACCAGGGGATTACTGACCTCCTGTTTGCCCAGTGGGGTTGATCCATGGTTGACATCACTTTTCAGGAAACTATGCTTGAAAACATCACATAAGGTGAGTCTTAGTTATAAAGTTTCAGAAATCCTCAGAATCCATCTCTTGTTGTAACTGAGAAATTTAGAAAATCTCTGAAAGTGTATATATGCAATTTTATATACTGTTTTGTATATAATTTATATAGTATACACTTACGCATGTGTGTATATATACATTGGAAAGGTTATTTGTTCTAAATACTTTTTATCTTTATCAAGAAAAGACAAAAGAAATTCAATCTTTCATGTTAATATGTTTGGTCTTTCCTCTTAACCTTCTGAATCAAGTTCTAGTTTTCACTTTGAATTTAATGGAATCCAGACCAAGTTTGTTGTTCTCCTCAAGCTTATTAAATACTCCCTCAAGGGGTTGTCTTTGTGTGTTTTCTGACCTCTCAGTCTCACCAGAGCAAACTCACAGTTTGCTTCCACACCGTCATGAGAGTCTTCCAGCCTTGGCCTCTTGACCATTTGTTTGAGATTTTATCTGAACCATGCATTTCTGGGTACAGGAGCAAACATATCCATGCTTTTCTACAATATTATGGTAAAAGTCTAGGTCAGTGGTTTTCACAGGAGTGGGGAAACTGTACGTTTAGTATGAGAGTGACCCCTGGGGCCTAGATAAAATACAGATTGCCAAAAAGAAGACATGACCTTTCCAGGAACTTTGGCCTTTGACCCAGGAAGATATCTTGATGGGTCTCTGGCTGAATCCCCACGGCCTTTCTTAGCACAGTAAAACTGACAACCATGAGTTCTTCTCAGATGTTTACACTATAGTTTCTTAACCACATGTGAACACCAATGAAGAATTTAGAAATAATCTTTGGACTAATTGTTGTCCCATTTCAATCAGGTGAGCCAAGGGGTAAGTGACACAGTGCCTTGAAGGGCCCACCTATGCTTCACTTCTGTTTTCCAAATCTCACATCGAAGGTCTCTTGTCTTGTGGCCCATAGTCATCTGGAACTCTTCCAGGAAGGGATTTCTGGAAACAGTTTCAGCTCAGCTTAAAGCAGACAAAAAGAAAATGTCACAATGAATATTTGATGAGTGAGTGTACAAATGAAAAAAATCAAATTAATCACCTTAAAGAATTAACTGCAGTGAATTTCAGATCTCTGAATTGTCAGGGCTCTTCTTTTCCCTGGGTAATTGCATAGTTCTTTTGTTGGAAAATGTACATATTATCATTTTGTTTAGTTGCTAGTGTCAAGTCTCCCATCTTCTATCTTCTGTTAAACAGCGTCTCAGCCCATTCACTAGAACTTATGTTTCCATCAGCCTCAACTCATTTATCTATGTCATGGAAGCAGTACTGCCCTAGATTAACCAGGCATCCCTTTTTCGATGTTTTGATTATTCTAAATGTCTATCTCCACATGCAAGAGTAATCAAGTAGCATTTATAGAAAGTGTTCAGGAAGAGATAAAAGATAATCAAGGATGCTTCTTGTGTAATGGAGCCTGTGATGTTAACTTCTTTGGATAATGAAAATGAGGACAAGAGGAGAGATAAAGAAAATAAAGAGTAGCTGCTTTCCCTCACCCTGAGACTCAATCCTAATACATTTATAATAAGCCACCATCTATCAGAGTAAGGATAAATATTCAAAATGAAGAGATAACTGATAATTTTTCATTAATATGAAATGCTTTCTCAGCATTTGCTAATTTGGATATAGGAGGTTAATTCATTATAGCAATTATAAAAATGACTAACAACGAATTGTTTGCTTCCAAAATACAGCAGGACTCTGTGTCAGGGATTCTCTTATAACCAAGCAAGAGAAGAATCACCAAGAGGGCTTTCTAAAGCACATCTGACAACCATGAGTTCTTCTCAGATGTTTACACTATAGTTTCTTAACCACATGTGAACACCAATGAAGAATTTAGAAATAATCTTTGGACTAATTGTTGTCCCATTTCAATCAGGTGAGCCAAGGGGTAAGTGACACAGTGCCTTGAAGGGCCCACCTATGCTTCACTTCTGTTTTCCAAATCTCACATCGAAGGTCTCTTGTCTTGTGGCCCATAGTCATCTGGAACTCTTCCAGGAAGGGATTTCTGGAAACAGTTTCAGCTCAGCTTAAAGCAGACAAAAAGAAAATGTCACAATGAATATTTGATGAGTGAGTGTACAAATGAAAAAAATCAAATTAATCACCTTAAAGAATTAACTGCAGTGAATTTCAGATCTCTGAATTGTCAGGGCTCTTCTTTTCCCTGGGTAATTGCATAGTTCTTTTGTTGGAAAATGTACATATTATCATTTTGTTTAGTTGCTAGTGTCAAGTCTCCCATCTTCTATCTTCTGTTAAACAGCGTCTCAGCCCATTCACTAGAACTTATGTTTCCATCAGCCTCAACTCATTTATCTATGTCATGGAAGCAGTACTGCCCTAGATTAACCAGGCATCCCTTTTTCGATGTTTTGATTATTCTAAATGTCTATCTCCACATGCAAGAGTAATCAAGTAGCATTTATAGAAAGTGTTCAGGAAGAGATAAAAGATAATCAAGGATGCTTCTTGTGTAATGGAGCCTGTGATGTTAACTTCTTTGGATAATGAAAATGAGGACAAGAGGAGAGATAAAGAAAATAAAGAGTAGCTGCTTTCCCTCACCCTGAGACTCAATCCTAATACATTTATAATAAGCCACCATCTATCAGAGTAAGGATAAATATTCAAAATGAAGAGATAACTGATAATTTTTCATTAATATGAAATGCTTTCTCAGCATTTGCTAATTTGGATATAGGAGGTTAATTCATTATAGCAATTATAAAAATGACTAACAACGAATTGTTTGCTTCCAAAATACAGCAGGACTCTGTGTCAGGGATTCTCTTATAACCAAGCAAGAGAAGAATCACCAAGAGGGCTTTCTAAAGCACAGATTGCCAGACCACATTTCCAGAGTTTCTGATTCCTTAGGTTTGGGCTGGGGCCAACAATTTGCCTTTCGAACACATTCCCAGAAGATGCTGATTTGCTCCTCCTCTGAGGACTGAGCTTTGAGAAACACTTAGAAAAAAGCCATCTAAGGAGGGCGAAGAGTCTGTATCTTATTTGTCAAGATCACTTAAAGGTATGTCTTGCAGGTACCTACAATTAACTCCACAATTAAAGTGCTTATTATCACAAATGGCTAAACACTAAGCTATGTGTTAAATCATTGCTTTGCACAACCTTAAGTTAAAGCGTCTACTGTATGTCTTGTTATCCAGCCAATACAGAAAGTCAAGCCAAGCATTTAAAACCCTGTTTAAATAGACACAGTTACTATATCTAATCAACACAGCAGTGGGGCTTGCCAAAAACCTATAAAACTAATGGATTTGCAAGAAAATTACATCACCTTCGAATCAATGCTGGTAACACAGGTGGCATTTATAAAATGTAAAGAAATTGACATTAACACAGCCCATCTCTGCTGCCTGCCAATGAGCACTATAGCTTTGTTGAAGGAAGATCGACTTTCTTCCAAGAATTATATGTAAATACACTAACTTAAATCATTCCAAAAGGACTGGAGACTGTTCTGAAATATGGCAATGGATGAGTTAAGAAATATGTCAATGGATGAGTTAAGAATATTTGTGTTTAAGTTTTATAGGGCTGTTCCTATTGAGCAATGGGCAAAAGGTCTTTAAAATCAAGGATTCTTTTCCTATTGAAAAAATAAATAAAAGGATTAACCATCTAACTCTCACTTGCCTTGCTTCATCACTGAAGAGGCCCACAGAAATTGCAGTGCACAGTGTAATGGAAAAGCAGCTGAGGACACAGACCTGTGGCTAAAGGCATAACCTCTGCTCTGGGGACCTGCATTTACTTAGCAGATGGAATTAAAATTCTGATCAGTAATATGAAATGCTTTCTCAGCATTTGCTAATTTGGATATAGGAGGTTAATTCATTATAGCAATTATAAAAATGACTAACAACGAATTGTTTGCTTCCAAAATACAGCAGGACTCTGTGTCAGGGATTCTCTTATAACCAAGCAAGAGAAGAATCACCAAGAGGGCTTTCTAAAGCACAGATTGCCAGACCACATTTCCAGAGTTTCTGATTCCTTAGGTTTGGGCTGGGGCCAACAATTTGCCTTTCGAACACATTCCCAGAAGATGCTGATTTGCTCCTCCTCTGAGGACTGAGCTTTGAGAAACACTTAGAAAAAAGCCATCTAAGGAGGGCGAAGAGTCTGTATCTTATTTGTCAAGATCACTTAAAGGTATGTCTTGCAGGTACCTACAATTAACTCCACAATTAAAGTGCTTATTATCACAAATGGCTAAACACTAAGCTATGTGTTAAATCATTGCTTTGCACAACCTTAAGTTAAAGCGTCTACTGTATGTCTTGTTATCCAGCCAATACAGAAAGTCAAGCCAAGCATTTAAAACCCTGTTTAAATAGACACAGTTACTATATCTAATCAACACAGCAGTGGGGCTTGCCAAAAACCTATAAAACTAATGGATTTGCAAGAAAATTACATCACCTTCGAATCAATGCTGGTAACACAGGTGGCATTTATAAAATGTAAAGAAATTGACATTAACACAGCCCATCTCTGCTGCCTGCCAATGAGCACTATAGCTTTGTTGAAGGAAGATCGACTTTCTTCCAAGAATTATATGTAAATACACTAACTTAAATCATTCCAAAAGGACTGGAGACTGTTCTGAAATATGGCAATGGATGAGTTAAGAAATATGTCAATGGATGAGTTAAGAATATTTGTGTTTAAGTTTTATAGGGCTGTTCCTATTGAGCAATGGGCAAAAGGTCTTTAAAATCAAGGATTCTTTTCCTATTGAAAAAATAAATAAAAGGATTAACCATCTAACTCTCACTTGCCTTGCTTCATCACTGAAGAGGCCCACAGAAATTGCAGTGCACAGTGTAATGGAAAAGCAGCTGAGGACACAGACCTGTGGCTAAAGGCATAACCTCTGCTCTGGGGACCTGCATTTACTTAGCAGATGGAATTAAAATTCTGATCAGTAATATAAAAGATTTATAAGGGAGGAAATTGCTGTGTGGTCACATTGTCTGCCTTAATCCTTTTCCGTTTGTGCTGCCACCTTGTTTTAAAAGCAATCCATGAGGAATTATTTTCCCCTTGAAAACTCCAGATGTTCATGTGAAGCTTAGAAGTAAAGCTCTCTGGAAAATGCTTTCCCAGATAATCCCAGAGAAATAGGAGGCATGTGCTGAAAGGGCATACATGCACACACACACACACACACACAAATATGCATTTGAGCGTGCTTACATAGCATCATCATAAAATAGTTATATGAAATTAACATATTTGCCTGGAAGAGATACTGCCTGCTACAAATGTAATCAACTATAAACCTATTCAAGCATAGAAATGGCTTATATTCCACTGATTGAGCTGCACAAATATTCCTTCTAAATGACTGGATAGTGACACAGAATATTTAGATCATTTGGGTTTAGAAATACATGTGTTGTCTATGAAAAATGCTTTGTTATCTCCTTTGAAAAAGAAATAGGGAGAGAAACTCAGAAGCATGAGTTATACAGTGGAAGGACCAAATAGATAATAGTCCACTTGATTATAAGTTTTGGAATCTTACATAGTTCATGTTTCACATGTAGGGTATAAACATTAAGAAAACATGTGAGCAATAATCATGATAAAGACAGTTATGAATATGAGAGTTGTTTTAGAAAGGGAGGTTTTAAGAAAAGACACTATAAATATAATTAGCTACAAATATTTTTTTAAAGCATGGTAGGAAATCAATGAAGATAGAGTAAGAAGATGTGGAACTCACGTCCTCCCATGAACAACTTTAAAAGTACATCTATATATGGAACAATTCTCATTGAAAACTAACTAGAAACTGGCAGAAAGACTTCTGTACAACTAAGGCTGCGAGAAAGATTCAACTGTAATCAGGTAAGAAGGAAATAAAAACCATCCAGTCAGAATCTCTGCCCCTGGGAGGAAATCTAAAGAAAAGATAGAATACATAGGCAGAGACTCCCACTCCCCATGCCCACCCCCACCTCCCTACAGGAGTGACCAATGAGACTCACAGGTTGGGTGTCCCCATCCTGGATTCCTACACTGGGGAGAGAAGTCACCTTGTTTGATTGGAGGAATAACTGGAGGGCTGTGAGGGCCACTGAGCAGAGGGGAAGTCCCACTTCACACCTGGTTCCAGCTCTAGCCCCTCCATCTGCAGCCCTACTACATGCCAAGGTGACACCTGCTAGCACACCTGAGAAAAGATGGGACAGCCATCCGTGTCGATATAGATGGCCAAAGGTATGGATGGGTACACACAGTCTGAGTCAGGACACTCCTGCGTGAGAACACACATTCAAGACTGCAGTAGGTAGTGCTTCACCTATATTCATAGAGGCAAAGAAAGTTAAACAAAATGAAAAGGCAAAAGAGCTCCTCTCAGTTGAAAGAGCAAGATAAAACTCTGAAAAAAATAATGAAACAATTTACCAGATAAAGAAATCAAAATGGTGGTATAAACATGTGAACTGAATCAGGAAAAAGAATAAATGAACACAGTGAGAATTTTAATAATGAACTCAAAAAGATTAAAAAACATTTCAATCGGAAATGAAGCATGTAATAACTGAATATATGATTATGTGAAGAGTTCCCTCTGGAGCAATACAAGGTCATTGTGGTAGCCCTGTGAGAAGAATATGTAAAGCATGTGAGAAAGAAGACTAAGTAAAATACTTCAATGGAAAAATAAATATCAAGAACAGATATTTCTAAATTAATATATTCAGTTTTTTTTATTTACTTATAGACTAGAGTCTGAATATTTAAAAGAACCAAGCACAACTCTCACAATTATCAATACTTGTCTGTGGGTAATATTTCTTCATGTGTGCCTGAACATGGGATATAAAACATACATAACATTTAAGTGTGTGAGGTCATGCTTTTAAGGTTGTGAGTGTGACAGTTAAAGGTAGCTCAGAGACTAAAAGACAGAGTAATAATAATTTTCCTCAACGATGTTCACACAGTTCAAGTAAAGACACAGATGCAAACCATTCCATCGCAAAATGTGAACAGGTAGTATTGAGAGGAGAAAAACAATGAAGTTGAGCAATGATCTATTTATAATTTTAGTTACCTTGAATCCTGAGTTTTCCTTACTATGATGAGACTGTGGCTATTTATTGGGGTTGGCATGTTTAGGTTTTGACCGAACCCTATAAAACTGGAGGCTGTGAGGGCCACTGAGCAGAGGGGAAGTCCCACTTCACACCTGGTTCCAGCTCTAGCCCCTCCATCTGCAGCCCTACTACATGCCAAGGTGACACCTGCTAGCACACCTGAGAAAAGATGGGACAGCCATCCGTGTCGATATAGATGGCCAAAGGTATGGATGGGTACACACAGTCTGAGTCAGGACACTCCTGCGTGAGAACACACATTCAAGACTGCAGTAGGTAGTGCTTCACCTATATTCATAGAGGCAAAGAAAGTTAAACAAAATGAAAAGGCAAAAGAGCTCCTCTCAGTTGAAAGAGCAAGATAAAACTCTGAAAAAAATAATGAAACAATTTACCAGATAAAGAAATCAAAATGGTGGTATAAACATGTGAACTGAATCGGGAAAAAAGAATAAATGAACACAGTGAGAATTTTAATAATGAACTCAAAAAGATTAAAAAACATTTCAATCGGAAATGAAGCATGTAATAACTGAATATATGATTATGTGAAGAGTTCCCTCTGGAGCAATACAAGGTCATTGTGGTAGCCCTGTGAGAAGAATATGTAAAGCATGTGAGAAAGAAGACTAAGTAAAATACTTCAATGGAAAAATAAATATCAAGAACAGATATTTCTAAATTAATATATTCAGTTTTTTATTTACTTATAGACTAGAGTCTGAATATTTAAAAGAACCAAGCACAACTCTCACAATTATCAATACTTGTCTGTGGGTAATATTTCTTCATGTGTGCCTGAACATGGGATATAAAACATACATAACATTTAAGTGTGTGAGGTCATGCTTTTAAGGTTGTGAGTGTGACAGTTAAAGGTAGCTCAGAGACTAAAAGACAGAGTAATAATAATTTTCCTCAACGATGTTCACACAGTTCAAGTAAAGACACAGATGCAAACCATTCCATCGCAAAATGTGAACAGGTAGTATTGAGAGGAGAAAAACAATGAAGTTGAGCAATGATCTATTTATAATTTTAGTTACCTTGAATCCTGAGTTTTCCTTACTATGATGAGACTGTGGCTATTTATTGAGGGAGTTTTGGCCTGATGTATCCTAAAATTAGGTTTTCGATTAGATGAAAAAAGTTTGTGATGTAAAATAATAATAATAATAATTAGGTGTTAATTAATTATAATTGTTAATTATAAATGATATTTATATCATTTGGTCATCCTGCCATTCTTCCTGGAGACCATTTTTTGTACAATAGCTGCAAGTCCATCAGCTTAGTCAGTGAGCCAGAGTGATGTGGAAAAATGAATTTCCAGTTTTAATATAATAGATTTTAAGCTTCTTAAGGACAAGGACTGGTCAATTTCCTTGCACCTTCACTATTTAGCATATTGTCTCTCCAATAATAAAAAAGAGTTACCCCTTTGAATGAGTGAATGAATGCATAATGTCTATATGATTGACTAATATTCACACTTACACAGAACAGTGTCAAATAGATGTACAAATAAAATTATTCTAAGATTAATTTTTATTCTGTAATTCAGGAAGAATTAGGATATTAATTCTAGTCCTAAATTAATCATGTAAATAATAGTAGTTACAACTCCTGTTTTGGATTATTTTGGCTTGATAAATATTAGCAAAATTTAAGTTCTCTTGGGATAGTTTCTTAAAAGCCTAAGAAGCTCTTAAATTTTTTCTTTTTCTGTAAAATGGCTTAAAATGTCTTTCCTTCTTTCTTTTTTTTTTTTTTTTTAGCATACTCTGGGCTTTGCAAAACATCTCTATCAGTAATTAATAAAGACAGAGACACATGAAGCAACTTTTTCCACAAGAGCCATTATAGATATATCACTTGTGACAGCTTTTTAGGTCCCATATAAACTCTTGTCTCACCAAAAGAGTTATCAATCTCACACACGCCACGAGAATCTACCAAACACAGATTGCTATGCTTTTTATCAATTTAAGCTGTATTTATAGAAGAGAAAAAACAAGGAGGTTTAAAGGGAAGCTGTACCACAGGGAGGAACTGAAGAACTCCTGTTTCAGAATGACTTTCCACGGTCTATCAAACTGAAGTAACTCAGTAGTAGCTACACAAATTTGGTGCATCCTTTTCCTTCTAAGACTTATATTTAAGGAAAATAGAGGGGCTTCTTTTTTAAAAAAATTTGTCCTCTTTTTATTGATTTTTTATTTATTTATTTTTCATCCATCTTTACTCTTTGTGTGGGCCTCCCATTTCAGTGACCTCTTTCACTGCAGAGCACTGGCTCATCATTGGACACATCGGTCCAGCTGCTCCATGGCACGTGGGATCTTCCAGGGTCAGGGATGGAACTGATGCCCTTTGCACTGCAAGGTGGACTCTTTACCCACTGGACCACCAGGGAAGCCCCCTAGAAGGGCTTTTTTTTAACATGAACTTTGTCATAACCAACAGAGGAATAATATGGCGGAAATAAAGCTACTTTGTGGAATGAACAATTTAGAGTGTAGTCACTTGCTCTGTAAATATTTAAGGACAGCCATCCACATGCTAAGAAATGTGCAATGAAATGATACAACATTCAGCTCTGGGCCACACATTAACATGAAAAGTAACTAATGTGCAACTATAATTGCAGCCTACTAAACAGGATTGCCTATTCACCATGGTATTTTGAACCTTATCTAAGTAATGGGACAAAGATCTTCATTCTGACCTTTTTTCATCATTATAATTCTATGGCTTTGACTTCTTGTTGTCTGTGAAAGACTAGCTGTGTTAGGGTGTGAAATCCTCCAAGTTTTCATAGTGGATAATCCTCAGCCTCTGCAATCGCAGTTTGTCAAATTTCATCCTTATGCCCTCTATGCCTCTATTAATCACAATTCCTCCCTCGTATCATAGTGCTAAATCTTTTGATTCCTAATTGACACTACCAAAATCTAAGGAATGTCTATAATCATTGAGAGATACAAAACCTTTTCTGTATTTGAAATGTCTGCACGTGCATCCCAAGTGCAAGTCTGGGATGGACAGAGATTATCTACAACACAGATTGCTATGCTTTTTATCAATTTAAGCTGTATTTATAGAAGAGAAAAAACAAGGAGGTTTAAAGGGAAGCTGTACCACAGGGAGGAACTGAAGAACTCCTGTTTCAGAATGACTTTCCACGGTCTATCAAACTGAAGTAACTCAGTAGTAGCTACACAAATTTGGTGCATCCTTTTCCTTCTAAGACTTATATTTAAGGAAAATAGAGGGGCTTCTTTTTTAAAAAAATTTGTCCTCTTTTTATTGATTTTTTATTTATTTATTTTTCATCCATCTTTACTCTTTGTGTGGGCCTCCCATTTCAGTGACCTCTTTCACTGCAGAGCACTGGCTCATCATTGGACACATCGGTCCAGCTGCTCCATGGCACGTGGGATCTTCCAGGGTCAGGGATGGAACTGATGCCCTTTGCACTGCAAGGTGGACTCTTTACCCACTGGACCACCAGGGAAGCCCCCTAGAAGGGCTTTTTTTTAACATGAACTTTGTCATAACCAACAGAGGAATAATATGGCGGAAATAAAGCTACTTTGTGGAATGAACAATTTAGAGTGTAGTCACTTGCTCTGTAAATATTTAAGGACAGCCATCCACATGCTAAGAAATGTGCAATGAAATGATACAACATTCAGCTCTGGGCCACACATTAACATGAAAAGTAACTAATGTGCAACTATAATTGCAGCCTACTAAACAGGATTGCCTATTCACCATGGTATTTTGAACCTTATCTAAGTAATGGGACAAAGATCTTCATTCTGACCTTTTTTCATCATTATAATTCTATGGCTTTGACTTCTTGTTGTCTGTGAAAGACTAGCTGTGTTAGGGTGTGAAATCCTCCAAGTTTTCATAGTGGATAATCCTCAGCCTCTGCAATCGCAGTTTGTCAAATTTCATCCTTATGCCCTCTATGCCTCTATTAATCACAATTCCTCCCTCGTATCATAGTGCTAAATCTTTTGATTCCTAATTGACACTACCAAAATCTAAGGAATGTCTATAATCATTGAGAGATACAAAACCTTTTCTGTATTTGAAATGTCTGCACGTGCATCCCAAGTGCAAGTCTGGGATGGACAGAGATTTATAAATCTCCTAAAAGTAAGATGAAATAAACATAACTTCTCAGATGAAAGCTCAGGGTCATTTATCTCAAGTTTTTCCCTCAATCCAATAGAACAGTCACTTCCTTCTTCACTGGCACCCTCCACTCAGCTGCAAAAGTTAAAAGATAGATTAGATCATTCTGAAACAATGGTTTGTACTCTTTTTAGGTCAGTTTCTATCCATGTACTAAGGTAAATATTTCTTC
Organism: Tragulus kanchil; assembly: GCA_022376925.1. Taxonomy (NCBI): domain Eukaryota; kingdom Metazoa; phylum Chordata; class Mammalia; order Artiodactyla; family Tragulidae; genus Tragulus; species Tragulus kanchil. Next base: position 21,757,440 of record JAIOJX010000005.1, on the reverse strand, counting down.
TATATAAGGCTATCAGCTAAACCCAAAAATGTATAAGTTTTTAAAATGTGTTTTCTGTAGCAATTTTTCATATTTCCATCCATCTACTTACATTTCCCTGTACCCTGATTTTGTGCATCTTCTCCAAGAAATGACAATCTTCTTGAACCCTCGTGGCTCAAACGGTATAGAATCTGTCTGCAATGAAGGAGATCTGGGCATGATCCCTGAGTGGGGAAGATCCCCCTGGAGAAGGAAATGACAAACCACTCCAGCATTCTTGCCTGAAGAATCCAAGGACAGAGAAGGCTGGTAGGTCACAATTGAGTGACTAACACTTTCACTTTTCTCCTAGAAACTATAACCTTCTTGAAAGCAAGGGTGGGGGGTGGATATTTCTATATTTGCATTCCTTTTGCCCAATTCTATGACAGATACATTCTAGATATCAGTTACAAAGGCTTATAGTAGAATAAATAAGTTATGTTTAAACATTGCTTTCCACAAAAAAGTCTGTATTACTGGGCTTTGCTGCTTAATTTTTCATCCATTTAACATAAACAATAATTAGCAACTAAAAGAGAAAGGGCAAATACTTATTTTTAATTTAAAAATCATGCTGTGATGAAAGCTAAAGGAAAGTAACTTGACTTTGAATATTATTGTAGGGTTCAGGATACAGTCACAGTTCAGACAATAAAATGTCTTCATATTTTCCACCTGGCATTCAAGCAAATATGAAGACTATAAGATTGAATGCACTACTTCCCTCAGCTCCTTTTGAGAAATTTGTCCAGATCACACTGTCATGGATCCACACAGACCAGTCCAAGCTAACTGGTGATAAAATGATTGGTCAAAGGTTGATAAATGCAGGCTATGCTGCCATCCCATTGCTAACGTTTACAAATTAATTAAATGAACGTTCCACTTCTAAGAATGTACAACCTTTTCCACCATATTCTTGCATTGTGTTGAAAGACACCTGATGTGGCATTTAAACATATCTAAATATAGTGGTCAATACTCTGAAGCCAAGAGTTCATGTATTACAGCTTACAGCTTGGGGTAAATATTTTCTGCAAATATGAAATCCTGGTTCATGTGGGAGGAGAATATTTTAGAAGAATGTCAGCTGAATTGTGTTGGCTGATATTCACTTGCAACTGTGGACATAAGTGAGCAGATTTATTCCTTCTGTCACCAGTACCCTGACACAAGGCATAATACTCTACAAAAAACTTAGCACTTGGAAGCATGCATTTTAGAATAATAATATTAAACCTTATTTTTAAAGATTGTGTATCTGGAGATTTATGGATCATGTGACTCTGGAGGTATATGAACATATTCAGAGCTCTTCATGTCCTGGGCACTGACCTGCCTATGTCGCACTCACAGTTCAGTCCACAAATACCAAAACATCACAAAAGAAATCTCCAACACCATTAGATGCCTTTTATGGAAGTCTTTTGACAGATGCTTTAAATATATTTCACTGCCTTTGGATTCTGAAGGGAATGTTTAAGCATTTTTAGGTTGCAACAGTTTTGTGGTTCATACATGACTTTTTAAAATTCTCTCTTTGTACTTTGCAATTAAAGAGTTCTCCAAACTATGTTCATATTATAGACTACTAGAAACAAGAATAGGCTGGTCTTAGGAACAGGCATCATCTTCAGCTCAGGAACTGTATTATTACTGATGCTTGAATCTGTGAAAATTAAGTTCTAAAGAGTATGCAAAACATGTATAAGGGAAATAACCTGGAAAGAAAACTATATATATAACCTGGGCTTCCCAGGTGGTTCAGTTGTAAAGAATCTGCCTGCCAATGAGGGAGCCACAGGAGATGAGAGCTCAGTCTCTGGGTTGGGAAGATGCCCTGGAGGAGAAAATGGCAATCCACTCCAGTATTCTTGCTTTGGGAATTCCATGGACAGAGGAGCCTGGCAGGCTATAGTCCCGGAAGTGGCAAAATAATCAGACATGACTTAGGAGTAAACAATGACAAAAACGTGACACATTTTTCCCACCAGAGGGTGAACCCACATCCCTGCATTGGGCGCATGAGGTCTTCCACTGGACCATCAAGGAAACCCCCACTTTTAAGTGTTATTGACTGACTTTACGGAAATGGAAAATGTTACTGATAAAGAAGGACAATGAAGGAATCAAGTAGAAGATGTGAAAAAAAAAGTTGACTAACATAGTTGATGGAAGAAGAGGAAAAGGAGCCAATGAGGAAAGAGCTTATCAATGACAATGAGGAAAGAGCTTATCAATGACACCAAAATTCAGATGGGATGGCTTTGAATAGCGGCTCTAATCCTCATGCTAGTCTAGAACTCAGATCTAGTTTATGCTAGTGATAAAGATGCAGTAAAGCAACACTGCTTGCCAACTTATGTGAATGGCAAGATGCTTGATGAAGGTTGTATATGTGGAACTGTTTTGAGGGGCAGAATCCATACCATGTAGCAGAGGAAACACCCTATTAGGGTGTTTAGGATAAGTGACTAAGAATTTGGACATTGCTCCTATGGAGGAAACCATGTGCTTTCACCAGTATAGACACACTCAAATGGTCTCAGAAGATTTACGACTGAGTATACCCTGGATACCCCTCCCTAAGCCACATGGCATACACGCCTTTCTTAGGAAACATCCATCGTTTCTGAAGGCAGGTTAGGACCATTTGGTCTTAACCTCAACGAGTGGCTTAACAGCATCATATGAACTCATGACACATGATGTAGTAATGTTTCTTAACTTTGAGGATGAAGCTTTATGAAAAATCATGTATATACTTTTCATTACACATCTGTCTCCCAGAGATGTCTGAATAGTCATATATACCAGGTTGTATGATTTCTTTTCTTTTATAAAGCTATCTTCATATTTTGGTCTACTTTTCTTAAACATATTTACCAAATGTATTACACTTACCTTTATCTTTTTCAGCAAAAGGCAGTATCCTCAAGGGAGATAAGAACAGAGAACTTAAAGACCAGAGGAGTCTAGTGTAGTATCCTAGTTCTCCCACTTACAGTGAATAATATTATGTTACCAGCCATGTAACTTCTCAAGCCTCAGATTTCTTTCTTATATAGAAAAGAAGCCTTGGCTCGATATTATATTTTCAAAGATACTTTATAAGATAGACATCTTACTTCGTCATGGTCAATTTGAAGAGCAGCATTTAGTCAAACAGCCAAGAACATCTGCAATCAGGGTAGATAGCAGGCTTTGCCCATGTGTTCTAGAAGCCTAATACTGACACTGGAGTTTTACACTGCAACAGCATAATCATTCCTACCAGCATGTTCCATTAAAGCTTGACTTACTGCCAGGGAATTCACCTGCTGACACAGTAAAACTTCTAACTGGAAGCATTAACATTGCAATGTCAGATGGGAAAAAAATTGTTCATAAATTGCACAAACGCACACTGCTTTATTTGGGGTCCTGGTTGCAAACTCATTATTTATGCTGTGTACAGTAGGCTATCAACATATCCCACTGGGAAATTAGTTTGCAATTTAGAATCGTTTCAAAGTACAAGTGATTCTCAAGTCATTTTCTCAGGTTAAATGAGAACTCTTATTGCTTTCCGTGGGCTCAGAGGGAATTTTTACTCCGTGTGCTCCCTCGTCTCTCAGCTTCAGCTATACTGTCATGATTTTTCTTTCTTAAACACACTTCAGTACTAAATCTCTTTTTTATTTTCAATTTTTGAAAGCCAGGAAATGGAATACTATTTATTGCATTTTCTTGCTTGCTGGAACTGCATAAGTATCTCACTTTTGATTACCGATTTTATTCTTCAAAGACTCCTCCTGAGAAAATTCCATGTTCTCCATGAATGGCATTGTGTAGCTAACATAGCAGACATGGGGGAAGATTGGATGGCATCCACTTTAGGGTGCACTGAGTCAGAGTCATGACGCCACTCCCATTTCAGCTTCTCACTCTGGGGTGCATGCCATGGGACAAGGATGCCGGCAGATGGGCTAAGAGCAGAAAGCATGAGTCTCAGAGCTCCAAACTCCAGGTAATGTACACTGGAGGTTCAACCTTGCTTCTGGGTTTATGAGCTCATAAGAGTTTAACAATTATTAAGATGAATAGCATTCATTCCAATGACCCTTTCTACGTTCAACCACCTCTTTATTTGATTCTTTCCTTTAGAACCTCCTTAAGCATTTTTAAACTTTATTTTGCTGCTAAATGGTGGGCATATCCTCTCATTCTTTTTTTTTTTAAGGTTTTTTTTTTTTGGCCACTTCTATTGGTCTTTCATTTATTTATAATCCATCTTTGTTCTTTGGCCTGTGTGGGCCTCCCATCGCAGTGGCCTCTCTCATTGCAGAGCAGCGACTCTGGGTGCATGCGCTCCAGAGCACTGGCTCAGTAGTAGGACAGATCGGTCCAGCCGCTCAGCAGCACGTGGGGTCTTCCCAGGCCAGGGATCGAACTGGCACTCCTTGCACTGCAAGGCGGTGTCTTTACCCACTGGACCACCAGGGAAGTTCCAGCCCGGGAGACTTGGCCTCAGACCAACTTGTAGATCATTTGTAACCCAATTTATCCTTGGGAAAATACCTAATATTACTTTAACTGTCTTAGCCTTGCTCATTCCTACAAAGTAGCAAATAATCCATAGCCTGAGGAACTTGTCCAAATTTTTTCTTTTTCTCCTTTCAGAAGTGGCAATATTATTAGCAGTAATGCTGATAATAGCTATAATGAGCAAAAATCAAAATAGAAAATAAAGGAAAGTTGTTAAGCCATATTAAGGGGCTCCTCTCCTCCAACGAGGAGCTCTAGAGTTTATCAGAAACCAAGATTTCAACATCTCTCTAATGCATCAGAAGAGTCCTTCCATAGGCCCAGAGCAGAAAGTCCCAAAAAAATTTCCCAAAAGATAGTCACTTTTGAGAAAATTCCATGTTCTCCATGAATGGCATTGTGTAGCTAACATAGCAGACATGGGGGAAGATTGGATGGCATCCACTTTAGGGTGCACTGAGTCAGAGTCATGACGCCACTCCCATTTCAGCTTCTCACTCTGGGGTGCATGCCATGGGACAAGGATGCCGGCAGATGGGCTAAGAGCAGAAAGCATGAGTCTCAGAGCTCCAAACTCCAGGTAATGTACACTGGAGGTTCAACCTTGCTTCTGGGTTTATGAGCTCATAAGAGTTTAACAATTATTAAGATGAATAGCATTCATTCCAATGACCCTTTCTACGTTCAACCACCTCTTTATTTGATTCTTTCCTTTAGAACCTCCTTAAGCATTTTTAAACTTTATTTTGCTGCTAAATGGTGGGCATATCCTCTCATTCTTTTTTTTTTTAAGGTTTTTTTTTTTTGGCCACTTCTATTGGTCTTTCATTTATTTATAATCCATCTTTGTTCTTTGGCCTGTGTGGGCCTCCCATCGCAGTGGCCTCTCTCATTGCAGAGCAGCGACTCTGGGTGCATGCGCTCCAGAGCACTGGCTCAGTAGTAGGACAGATCGGTCCAGCCGCTCAGCAGCACGTGGGGTCTTCCCAGGCCAGGGATCGAACTGGCACTCCTTGCACTGCAAGGCGGTGTCTTTACCCACTGGACCACCAGGGAAGTTCCAGCCCGGGAGACTTGGCCTCAGACCAACTTGTAGATCATTTGTAACCCAATTTATCCTTGGGAAAATACCTAATATTACTTTAACTGTCTTAGCCTTGCTCATTCCTACAAAGTAGCAAATAATCCATAGCCTGAGGAACTTGTCCAAATTTTTTCTTTTTCTCCTTTCAGAAGTGGCAATATTATTAGCAGTAATGCTGATAATAGCTATAATGAGCAAAAATCAAAATAGAAAATAAAGGAAAGTTGTTAAGCCATATTAAGGGGCTCCTCTCCTCCAACGAGGAGCTCTAGAGTTTATCAGAAACCAAGATTTCAACATCTCTCTAATGCATCAGAAGAGTCCTTCCATAGGCCCAGAGCAGAAAGTACACAAACCAAAGAGACTGAGTATTTAGTTTCCAAACATATGAAATCACTAGGTTAAACACAGAAACTACACACAAAGAGTGCAAAGAAACAATGAAAGCCAGAGATCAACAAAGTAAATAGCACCTAGAAATGCTAACAGTCTTAAAGGTCAGAAGTCCTTAGTTAAACAAAAAGACCCATCCATTAAAAACAATCAGTTACAAGATAACCTGAGAATAACACATTACAAATTCTCTTTAAAAGCAGATGTTACTCAGCTAAAAGCTATTAGCTATGTGTTTTAGAAGTAAATAAATAGAGCAGGTAACAAACAGAGACTGAAATGTGAAGAAAGAGAAATCAAAAATTAAGTGCATTTGGAACTGCTTAATATTGAATTTCTAAGGCATTGGGGAAGGTCTTTGTTCCATTGATATAAATCTGTTAAGTGTCAGTGTGCCCAAGCTCTGGTACTGCATGCAAAAAATAAAAACTATTCACTAGCTATAATAGTGTGAGTTAGTCTTCCTGGCTGAAATTGGCTTAAAATGTCTTCCTTGGTTATGGATAATTAGAGTCTTTTTCTATTGCCATTAGAATAGGAACATGCGTCAAAAATAATCCCCCTTTCCTTTAGGTTTTGAAGGAAACAGTTGTTGGTTTGGTTTTTTCATGTTTTTGGTGTTTTTTTACTAAGTGTTATATAGACTTAAAATTTTTTAACACCTATATCCAACTCAGGGGCTTCCCAGGTGGCCTTGTGGTAAAGAACTTGCCTCCCAATGCAGGAGAAGTAAGAGACTTGTGTTCACTCCCTCAGTTGGGAAGAACTTGCCCCCCTCCCAATGGGGCAGGAGAAAGGAAACTTGTCCAAATTTTTCTTTTCTCCTTTCAGAAGTGGCAATATTATTAGCAGTAATGCTGATAATAGCTATAATGAGCAAAAATCAAAATAGAAAATAAAGGAAAGTTGTTAAGCCATATTAAGGGGCTCCTCTCCTCCAACGAGGAGCTCTAGAGTTTATCAGAAACCAAGATTTCAACATCTCTCTAATGCATCAGAAGAGTCCTTCCATAGGCCCAGAGCAGAAAGTACACAAACCAAAGAGACTGAGTATTTAGTTTCCAAACATATGAAATCACTAGGTTAAACACAGAAACTACACACAAAGAGTGCAAAGAAACAATGAAAGCCAGAGATCAACAAAGTAAATAGCACCTAGAAATGCTAACAGTCTTAAAGGTCAGAAGTCCTTAGTTAAACAAAAAGACCCATCCATTAAAAACAATCAGTTACAAGATAACCTGAGAATAACACATTACAAATTCTCTTTAAAAGCAGATGTTACTCAGCTAAAAGCTATTAGCTATGTGTTTTAGAAGTAAATAAATAGAGCAGGTAACAAACAGAGACTGAAATGTGAAGAAAGAGAAATCAAAAATTAAGTGCATTTGGAACTGCTTAATATTGAATTTCTAAGGCATTGGGGAAGGTCTTTGTTCCATTGATATAAATCTGTTAAGTGTCAGTGTGCCCAAGCTCTGGTACTGCATGCAAAAAATAAAAACTATTCACTAGCTATAATAGTGTGAGTTAGTCTTCCTGGCTGAAATTGGCTTAAAATGTCTTCCTTGGTTATGGATAATTAGAGTCTTTTTCTATTGCCATTAGAATAGGAACATGCGTCAAAAATAATCCCCCTTTCCTTTAGGTTTTGAAGGAAACAGTTGTTGGTTTGGTTTTTTCATGTTTTTGGTGTTTTTTTACTAAGTGTTATATAGACTTAAAATTTTTTAACACCTATATCCAACTCAGGGGCTTCCCAGGTGGCCTTGTGGTAAAGAACTTGCCTCCCAATGCAGGAGAAGTAAGAGACTTGTGTTCACTCCCTCAGTTGGGAAGATCACCTAGAGAAGGCATGGCAACCCATTCCACAATTCTTGCCTGGAGAATCCCACGGACAGAGGAGCTTGATGGGCTACAATCAATAGGGGTTGCAAAGAGTTGGACATGACTGAAGTAACTTGGCATGCACACATGCACATTCAACTCTTCTTGGCCTTTGCTTAGTAAAATAACAGATTTGACAGGTATGATTCTTGGCATATTGAAGCTTAATCTCTCTTAATCTGTGAGAAATCTTGAGTGGATGGTATTTATAAAGACGTTTCTCATGTCTCTAACAATTCTTTTTTCCTAAATTTTCATATTGTTATTTCCACTTTCAGATAACATACTAAATATTTACCATTAAAGTTCCTAATCTTCTTATGTATGGAGATAGGCTAAATCCCTGAAAATTTCCTAACTCTCAAGGATAGTATCTTATTATAAGGCAAATTCAGACATTCCTACAAGTTTAATGTTTACTGAGGTAAATAGTTTATTAATAACAACATCCAACAATACTGTAAAAAAGCAATAAGGTAAGCTCTATGGCTTTTGTGTTTTCATAAACATTGTTTGAGTAAGAGAAGAACTCATTCTCTACAAATCAGTTTCCACTTCCAGCTACCAAAGCTTTGACCTACTTTGACTCTGTACTAGAGCCTTCCTGGAAGTCTATCATAAATTACATATTTAGAAGTTGAGCTTTGCTGAAAAGTCTTATTTTAAACCATGTACCAGAGGATGCATCCTCTACCTAAATTAAGATCTGTAGGGGTTGTATAACTGAGTTCTTAAAAATAATTCCATGGAAGCAAAATCCATGGTAAAACCATGATTTCTGGTCACTGAAATCTAATGTTGACACCGTACTTGTAGCTGAACTTTTGCAAAATGCAGGCATAGTATTGCTACCCGGTAGCAAGAAGACTCCAGGTTGGAATATTCTTGGGTCAGCAGATTGGGTGAGGAGCTGAAAATGTTGGTGAAATTCAGGAATCCTATTCTTTACAAGAATACCTACCATACTCTAGTCCTAAGTATAAAGCAGGGACTGGTGACTGCCCTGGTGGTCCAGTGGCCGAGACTCTGTGCTTCCAAAGAATGGAGTCTGGGTTCAATTCCTCATCATGGACCTAGATCTCACATGCCACAACTAAGACCTGGTGCAGCCAAATAAATATTTTTTTTTGCCATTTTTTAAAATTTTGCTTTCTTGCTTTTACAGAGTTTTGTTGTTTACAGATATGTATAATTCCAGATTAGCCATATGTATATGTCCTACCCCCCTTATCCCACCCCTCCCAGCCATTGCATAGCCCCCATGTAAGATCCCTTAACCCACAGTGCATTGACAATAGTTATATCCTTTACATATGCTAGTATAGGGCTCCATGCTACTCTTTCCATATCTCTCACCGACTCTTTCTTCTCCCCAACGTCCACAAATATGTTCTCTATGACTGCTTTTCCATCGATGCTCTGCATGTGTATTTATCAGTATGATCTTGCTAGATTCCATATATAAGTGTTAGTTCCTAATCTTCTTATGTATGGAGATAGGCTAAATCCCTGAAAATTTCCTAACTCTCAAGGATAGTATCTTATTATAAGGCAAATTCAGACATTCCTACAAGTTTAATGTTTACTGAGGTAAATAGTTTATTAATAACAACATCCAACAATACTGTAAAAAAGCAATAAGGTAAGCTCTATGGCTTTTGTGTTTTCATAAACATTGTTTGAGTAAGAGAAGAACTCATTCTCTACAAATCAGTTTCCACTTCCAGCTACCAAAGCTTTGACCTACTTTGACTCTGTACTAGAGCCTTCCTGGAAGTCTATCATAAATTACATATTTAGAAGTTGAGCTTTGCTGAAAAGTCTTATTTTAAACCATGTACCAGAGGATGCATCCTCTACCTAAATTAAGATCTGTAGGGGTTGTATAACTGAGTTCTTAAAAATAATTCCATGGAAGCAAAATCCATGGTAAAACCATGATTTCTGGTCACTGAAATCTAATGTTGACACCGTACTTGTAGGTGAACTTTTGCAAAATGCAAGCATAGTATTGCTACCCGGTAGCAAGAAGACTCCAGGTTGGAATATTCTTGGGTCAGCAGATTGGGTGAGGAGCTGAAAATGTTGGTGAAATTCAGGAATCCTATTCTTTACAAGAATACCTACCATACTCTAGTCCTAAGTATAAAGCAGGGACTGGTGACTGCCCTGGTGGTCCAGTGGCCGAGACTCTGTGCTTCCAAAGAATGGAGTCTGGGTTCAATTCCTCATCATGGACCTAGATCTCACATGCCACAACTAAGACCTGGTGCAGCCAAATAAATATTTTTTTTTGCCATTTTTTAAAATTTTGCTTTCTTGCTTTTACAGAGTTTTGTTGTTTACAGATATGTATAATTCCAGATTAGCCATATGTATATGTCCTACCCCCCTTATCCCACCCCTCCCAGCCATTGCATAGCCCCCATGTAAGATCCCTTAACCCACAGTGCATTGACAATAGTTATATCCTTTACATATGCTAGTATAGGGCTCCATGCTACTCTTTCCATATCTCTCACCGACTCTTTCTTCTCCCCAACGTCCACAAATATGTTCTCTATGACTGCTTTTCCATCGATGCTCTGCATGTGTATTTATCAGTATGATCTTGCTAGATTCCATATATAAGTGTTAGTATACTATACTTGTCCTTCTCTTTTTGACTTAACTTCAATTTGTATAATAGACTCTAGATTCATCTGTCTCATTTGGACTGAATCTTCTGCATTTCTTTTTGTGGCCAAGAAGTACTCCATTGTATATATGTACCAGAGCTTCTTTATCCATTCGTTCATCGATGGACATTTAGGTTGCTTCCATGTTCCAGCTATTGTATAGAGTGCCACAATGAACACTGGGGTACAGGTGTCTCTTTCAATTTTAATTTCATCAGGGTATAAGCCTAATAGTGGGATTGCTGGATCATATGGTGGTTCTATTCTTAGCTTTTTGAGGAATCTCCATACTGTCTTCCATAGTGGTTGTATCAATTTACATTCCCACCAACAATACAAGAGAGTTCCCTTTTATCATTTTAAAAATAAACTCAACCGGGTGCTGCCCTCTATGTTCATTAGCATCATTATGCCCTGCCTCTGCCCTCAAACCTTAATGGTGGGAAATATTGAGAGCAGGAGGAGAAGGGGGCGACAGAGGACGCGATGGTTGGATGGCATCACAGACTCAATGGACATGAGTTTGAGAAAACTCTGGGAGATGGTGAAGGACAGGAAGCTTGGTGTGCTGCAGTCTATGGAGTTGCAAAGAGTTGGACACGACTTAGCAACTGAACAACAACTGCACACATTTTGTTCTCCAAAGAATGGAGTCTGGGTTCAATTCCTCATCATGGACCTAGATCTCACATGCCACAACTAAGACCTGGTGCAGCCAAATAAATATTTTTTTTTGCCATTTTTTAAAATTTTGCTTTCTTGCTTTTACAGAGTTTTGTTGTTTACAGATATGTATAATTCCAGATTAGCCATATGTATATGTCCTACCCCCCTTATCCCACCCCTCCCAGCCATTGCATAGCCCCCATGTAAGATCCCTTAACCCACAGTGCATTGACAATAGTTATATCCTTTACATATGCTAGTATAGGGCTCCATGCTACTCTTTCCATATCTCTCACCGACTCTTTCTTCTCCCCAACGTCCACAAATATGTTCTCTATGACTGCTTTTCCATCGATGCTCTGCATGTGTATTTATCAGTATGATCTTGCTAGATTCCATATATAAGTGTTAGTATACTATACTTGTCCTTCTCTTTTTGACTTAACTTCAATTTGTATAATAGACTCTAGATTCATCTGTCTCATTTGGACTGAATCTTCTGCATTTCTTTTTGTGGCCAAGAAGTACTCCATTGTATATATGTACCAGAGCTTCTTTATCCATTCGTTCATCGATGGACATTTAGGTTGCTTCCATGTTCCAGCTATTGTATAGAGTGCCACAATGAACACTGGGGTACAGGTGTCTCTTTCAATTTTAATTTCATCAGGGTATAAGCCTAATAGTGGGATTGCTGGATCATATGGTGGTTCTATTCTTAGCTTTTTGAGGAATCTCCATACTGTCTTCCATAGTGGTTGTATCAATTTACATTCCCACCAACAATACAAGAGAGTTCCCTTTTATCATTTTAAAAATAAACTCAACCGGGTGCTGCCCTCTATGTTCATTAGCATCATTATGCCCTGCCTCTGCCCTCAAACCTTAATGGTGGGAAAGATTGAGAGTAGGAACAAAAGGAGGTGACAGAGGACAAGATGGTTGGGTGGCATCACCGACTCAATGGACATGAGTTTGAGAAAACTCTGGGAGATGGTGAAGGACAGGGAAGCCTGGTGTGCTGCAGTCCATGGGGTTGCAACGAGTCAAACATGACTTAGCAACAAAACAACAACTGCACACATTTTGTTCTCAATTATAAATATGTAATTTTTAGAGATTATGTATTTTCACATTAGATGTAATCATAAATTCTGAAAATTTGCTTGACTGTCCTGAAGTCTTTACCAAAAAGAAAATAAGATACACACCTCCTCTACCTAAAACACAAGTTTCTTTGGGTTGTGCATTCTTTCCCTAGTCAGTCCTACGGTCAGGATTCTGGAGCAGAGATGTGGTACACAGACTGCCTATCTCTGAGTTTCTCAATAATCAAAGTGATATTTAAAAAAAAGACAATATTAGCAGCCTCAAAACCTCCTGTTCTAGAGAGATAAACACGTGGCCTTGAATCTGGAAGAAACAATGAGGTTGTGACATATTTAGTGGCAAATTATTGAAGCCAGGAGTTGAAAGAACACAGAGCGTCCCTTTCTTCAGTTGGTTTTCACAAGTTTGTCCGTGTCAGCAAGTCAGACTCAAGACAGTCAAAACAGAACCCTCGAGTTGACCTCATTCCTTCCAAAGCTTGCCGCTCTGCTGTGCAGAGACCAACATTTTTTTCTGAAATTTTCTAAAGTCCTGTTTCTGAGAAGAAACAGCTCTCAAGGACAGCGTCTTATTATTAAGACAACTTCAGCTGCAGCAGAGGGGAGACATAAATGCACTGCCACATTGATTAGTTTGGATTCCTCTCTTTTGTTAGTTTCTTAGAAACATAGTGGCCCTCCCTGTAAAGACTTTGAAAGACCTTCTGTCTGGATGCCCTTGGAAAATTTCAAAACAAAACAAAACATAGCAACAAAAAAACAAAGTCTATGTAACAGATAGTCAGACTTGACTTTAAAAAGTTGCTAATTTTGGACTCCCTTCTCTCCATTAGGGCTGTGGAAGAATTATGCACACAAGGCTGAGGCTTTTCTCTGCTTAAAAACAATGAATGGTTTGAGAGTAGGAACAAAAGGAGGTGACAGAGGACAAGATGGTTGGGTGGCATCACCGACTCAATGGACATGAGTTTGAGAAAACTCTGGGAGATGGTGAAGGACAGGGAAGCCTGGTGTGCTGCAGTCCATGGGGTTGCAACGAGTCAAACATGACTTAGCAACAAAACAACAACTGCACACATTTTGTTCTCAATTATAAATATGTAATTTTTAGAGATTATGTATTTTCACATTAGATGTAATCATAAATTCTGAAAATTTGCTTGACTGTCCTGAAGTCTTTACCAAAAAGAAAATAAGATACACACCTCCTCTACCTAAAACACAAGTTTCTTTGGGTTGTGCATTCTTTCCCTAGTCAGTCCTACGGTCAGGATTCTGGAGCAGAGATGTGGTACACAGACTGCCTATCTCTGAGTTTCTCAATAATCAAAGTGATATTTAAAAAAAAGACAATATTAGCAGCCTCAAAACCTCCTGTTCTAGAGAGATAAACACGTGGCCTTGAATCTGGAAGAAACAATGAGGTTGTGACATATTTAGTGGCAAATTATTGAAGCCAGGAGTTGAAAGAACACAGAGCGTCCCTTTCTTCAGTTGGTTTCACAAGTTTGTCCGTGTCAGCAAGTCAGACTCAAGACAGTCAAAACAGAACCCTCGAGTTGACCTCATTCCTTCCAAAGCTTGCCGCTCTGCTGTGCAGAGACCAACATTTTTTTCTGAAATTTTCTAAAGTCCTGTTTCTGAGAAGAAACAGCTCTCAAGGACAGCGTCTTATTATTAAGACAACTTCAGCTGCAGCAGAGGGGAGACATAAATGCACTGCCACATTGATTAGTTTGGATTCCTCTCTTTTGTTAGTTTCTTAGAAACATAGTGGCCCTCCCTGTAAAGACTTTGAAAGACCTTCTGTCTGGATGCCCTTGGAAAATTTCAAAACAAAACAAAACATAGCAACAAAAAAACAAAGTCTATGTAACAGATAGTCAGACTTGACTTTAAAAAGTTGCTAATTTTGGACTCCCTTCTCTCCATTAGGGCTGTGGAAGAATTATGCACACAAGGCTGAGGCTTTTCTCTGCTTAAAAAACATCTGCAGTCAATTAGAAATAAGCCTGAGTGTCGTGTTAATTCTGCAGAACCAAACAAAGTCATTTTTGTTTAAACTCTTTCAGTGCTGTGAGAATGAGAGGTTACAGGAGGGGAGAATTTTTTTAAAAAAGCAAGAGAACTAAACTGCTGTGTGGCCCTGGAATGGAGTTGAGGGTGCAAATAAGAAGTTACATTTCCTTGAGAGGACAGACCTGGAAACTTTTTCCAGGAGAATTCTATTCTATAGTATGTCTCTCTTGGGACATGGGGGTGGAAAGCAAGCCTACTTTCTTCTAAAAAGGCAATTTTTAAAGCAATAGAACATTCTCCAGATTCTCTCAAAATAAATTCGACCAAATAGTTGAAGTGTTTGGCAAAGGAGTAGTAGCATTTCATTTTTAATTTTGTGGAAAGCCAAACAAATCAAAACTATATTTATAGACCATTGTGTGTGTTTCAAATCACTTTCGTAGTTATTAAATGTGATTGGTGCTCTGAGCGCAAGAATACTAAAAGCAACTATTTCTACTGAAACGCATCTTCCTGTGAGTATCAGGGTGTGTGTCCACCTTTTGTTAACATCATTGGTTCTGATTGTACTAGAATCTTTTATCTCTCTAAAAACATTGATAGCTAACCAGAAAGAGAATTTCCACACAAATACAGTAGAACTACACATTTTTAAGTTTGATGGTCCCTAAATTAAAAAGGGGGATTTCAGTTACTCCTTTGAACTGATGATTTGTTTTTTCTCTGTACCTTTTCTTAAGATTAGGTCCAGTTGTAGATCAGATAAGAAAGGCAGATGAAGACTTGATTTTTGTTAACTGAGTTTTGAGGAATGTGATTCAGCACTTAATCTTCAGCACTCAATACCCAGTAGCTACACGACAGGCTTTTTCAGGCAGGTGAAAATGTTTGTCTTTGTTACTTAATCCTTATCAAACTATGGGTGATAGGGAATTATTTCTAGATATAGGCTTGATGAGAAATCCCTTCGTGATTCTGTGGTTAAAAATCCCCCACAATGCAAGAGATGAGAGTTCAATTCCTGGGTCACAAAGATCCTCTAGAGGAAGGAAATGGCAACTCTCTCCAGTATTCTTCCCTGGGAAATCCCATGGACGTGTGAGCCTGGTAGACTACAGACCACGGGGTCACAAGAAAGTCAGACGTGGCTGAGCAACTAAACAACAATGGGCTTGATAAGCATGCTAAATATTTATTCTTTATTTTTTTTAGATTTTATTTATTTATTTATTTTTGGCAGGGGTCGCGTTGGGGAGGGAGGGGAGCGGGTGGGCCACTTCTATTGGTCTTTCATTTCTCTTTTTTCATCTGTCTTTGTTCTTTGGCTCCTGCGGGCCTCCCATCGCGGTGGCGTCTGTTGTCTCAGAGCCCCGGCTCTGGGCGCATGCGCTCCAGAGCTCCGGCTCGCTGATTGCACACATCAGTCCAGCCGCTCCGCGGCACGTGGGATCTTCCCAGGCCAGGGCTCGAACTGGCACCCCTTGCACTGCAAGGCGGTGTCCTTATCCACTGGACCACCAGGGGAAGCCCCTAAATATTTATTCTTTTATATATATTTGTCTCTGTCTTTGGATTAGACCAACAAGCTAGGCATTCAACTGCAGTGTTTGACAACATTTTTATTAGGTTTCACTTGTCCAGTAACTTTATACCAGTTGTCTATATTAAGAAGCACCATAAGGAACAGTCCAATAAAATTACCACTATACTTATTATAGGCATATTTCTATTACATTATCCAATACTTGTTTATGAGATATGATGAGATAAATTTCTCAGATTTTTAGTGTTGGATATTTTCCCTTCAATTTTGGTTTTCTATTTTGCTTCTATTCTCAAATCTTAGGAAAACTCTGATTCTTATCATTGATACTAGCTCCCATTTTACTTTACCTGCTAAAAGCTTTGAGGCAAAATTTATGACCTACCTTTTTAAACACAATATATCTATTAAAAATATTTATGCTACTATATATCAAGAAGTTTATTAGAGTGTGACCCTTATATTCACTTACTCTTTCAGGTTTCCCAAACTATGGGTGATAGGGAATTATTTCTAGATATAGGCTTGATGAGAAATCCCTTCGTGATTCTGTGGTTAAAAATCCCCCACAATGCAAGAGATGAGAGTTCAATTCCTGGGTCACAAAGATCCTCTAGAGGAAGGAAATGGCAACTCTCTCCAGTATTCTTCCCTGGGAAATCCCATGGACGTGTGAGCCTGGTAGACTACAGACCACGGGGTCACAAGAAAGTCAGACGTGGCTGAGCAACTAAACAACAATGGGCTTGATAAGCATGCTAAATATTTATTCTTTATTTTTTTTAGATTTTATTTATTTATTTATTTTTGGCAGGGGTCGCGTTGGGGAGGGAGGGGAGCGGGTGGGCCACTTCTATTGGTCTTTCATTTCTCTTTTTTCATCTGTCTTTGTTCTTTGGCTCCTGCGGGCCTCCCATCGCGGTGGCGTCTGTTGTCTCAGAGCCCCGGCTCTGGGCGCATGCGCTCCAGAGCTCCGGCTCGCTGATTGCACACATCAGTCCAGCCGCTCCGCGGCACGTGGGATCTTCCCAGGCCAGGGCTCGAACTGGCACCCCTTGCACTGCAAGGCGGTGTCCTTATCCACTGGACCACCAGGGGAAGCCCCTAAATATTTATTCTTTTATATATATTTGTCTCTGTCTTTGGATTAGACCAACAAGCTAGGCATTCAACTGCAGTGTTTGACAACATTTTTATTAGGTTTCACTTGTCCAGTAACTTTATACCAGTTGTCTATATTAAGAAGCACCATAAGGAACAGTCCAATAAAATTACCACTATACTTATTATAGGCATATTTCTATTACATTATCCAATACTTGTTTATGAGATATGATGAGATAAATTTCTCAGATTTTTAGTGTTGGATATTTTCCCTTCAATTTTGGTTTTCTATTTTGCTTCTATTCTCAAATCTTAGGAAAACTCTGATTCTTATCATTGATACTAGCTCCCATTTTACTTTACCTGCTAAAAGCTTTGAGGCAAAATTTATGACCTACCTTTTTAAACACAATATATCTATTAAAAATATTTATGCTACTATATATCAAGAAGTTTATTAGAGTGTGACCCTTATATTCACTTACTCTTTCTCTCTCTCAGCTATTTGTTTTTCTCTCTTTTCATGTTTATTTTCTTTAAAGTATTCAAATTCCATTGTGATGTAAGTCAGGGTCTTTATATGTAGATAAATAAGTAAATCTAGGTTGAGCCCTGCTGTTTAAGTGTTAGTCTATTTAACCTAAACCTTCTCCATGTATGCTGGCCACAGAATACTTTTCCTAAAATATTTAATTTTGGTATTATTTTTATAGCATACAACTTCTTAATTGTGTTCAAAAAATTTTAAAGAGAAAACAAGATGAACTAAATGGTTTTGAATATATAGAAAGGTAGTCAACTAGAACATTTAAAACAATTACATAATTTGCAAAAAGGACATAAAAGAACATAAAAAAGGGCTTTCCTGGTGGTCCAGTGGGTGGAGGGTCTGCCTTGCAGGGAAAGACACACAAGTTCCATCCCTGGCCTGGAAAGATTCCACGGCCTGTGGAGTGGCTGGACCCGTGTGTCCAATTATAAGCCAGTGCTCTGGAGCTCATGTGCCCAGAGCCGGTGCTCTGCAACAAAAGAGGCCATTGCAATGGGAGGCCTACACATGCCAAAGGATAAAGATCAATGAAAATTAAAAAAAAAAAAAATTAAAAATAAAATTAAAAAAATAATGTAAAAGAAATTAAGGTTACTTGACTTTAAGGATGAAAATGATTATAATAAATTTGAATACTATATTCAAAATAATCATCTTGACAACTGTATTCTTTTTACCTCTTTAGAAAGCAAGCCCTAAGCAAAAATAAGAGGAATTAAGTTTAAAAATTTGAAATGAACACTGAGAAGACAGTCTGTATGCTTAAAAAATACACATTATAAAACATTTTTATCTTATTTCAGAGCACAGTTGATTAACAATGTTGTGTTAGTGTCAGGTGTATAACAAAGTGACTTAGTCATACATATACACGTATCTATTCACTTTTAAATTCTTTTCCCATTTAGGTTATTACAGAATATTCAGCAGAGTTCCCTGTGCTATATAGTAGAACCTATTTTAAATAAAGTAATAGATACGTGTCAGTCCTGAACTCCCAATCTGTCCCTCCCCCCTACCCTTCCCCCCTACTAATCTTAAATTCACTTTCTTACTTGAGAACTTTATGCAGGACTTTAGGTAACCTTCTGTGTTATCTGTGAGAGTTATCAAAGAATTCAAGTCAATTAAAACCATGTCTTCCACCTAGAATTAAAAAATACAAGTTTGCAAACATAAACACTTTAACATCAAACTAAAATGAGAGTTTACATTAGCCTCATTTTTTCTTATGTTACTGTTGATAATTGAAAGGCAAAAGAATGTGTTGCTACTATTATCACCATATCTATATGGCTTGTCAGGTAGTGCTAGTAGCAAAGAACCCACCTGCCACTGCAGGAGGCGAGACTTGGATTTTATACCTGGGCTGGAAATATCCCCTGGAGAAGGACATGGCAGCCTACTCCAGTATTGTTGCCTGAAAAATTCCATGGACAAAGGAGTCTCAACACAGAGTACATGACCAAAGCCCCTTTGGGAAAGATTCCACGGCCTGTGGAGTGGCTGGACCCGTGTCAATTTAAGCCAGTGCTCTGGAGCTCATGTGCCCAGAGCCGGTGCTCTGCAACAAAAGAGGCCATTGCAATGGGAGGCCTACACATGCCAAAGGATAAAGATCAATGAAAATTAAAAAAAAAAAAAAATTAAAAATCAAATTAAAAAAATAATGTAAAAGAAATTAAGGTTACTTGACTTTAAGGATGAAAATGATTATAATAAATTTGAATACTATATTCAAAATAATCATCTTGACAACTGTATTCTTTTTACCTCTTTAGAAAGCAAGCCCTAAGCAAAAATAAGAGGAATTAAGTTTAAAAATTTGAAATGAACACTGAGAAGACAGTCTGTATGCTTAAAAAATACACATTATAAAACATTTTTATCTTATTTCAGAGCACAGTTGATTAACAATGTTGTGTTAGTGTCAGGTGTATAACAAAGTGACTTAGTCATACATATACACGTATCTATTCACTTTTAAATTCTTTTCCCATTTAGGTTATTACAGAATATTCAGCAGAGTTCCCTGTGCTATATAGTAGAACCTATTTTAAATAAAGTAATAGATACGTGTCAGTCCTGAACTCCCAATCTGTCCCTCCCCCCTACCCTTCCCCCCTACTAATCTTAAATTCACTTTCTTACTTGAGAACTTTATGCAGGACTTTAGGTAACCTTCTGTGTTATCTGTGAGAGTTATCAAAGAA
Source organism: Tragulus kanchil (assembly GCA_022376925.1). Taxonomy (NCBI): domain Eukaryota; kingdom Metazoa; phylum Chordata; class Mammalia; order Artiodactyla; family Tragulidae; genus Tragulus; species Tragulus kanchil. The sequence goes on along the minus strand of JAIOJX010000005.1, from coordinate 21,737,643 downwards.
TTCAAGTCAATTAAAACCATGTCTTCCACCTAGAATTAAAAAATACAAGTTTGCAAACATAAACACTTTAACATCAAACTAAAATGAGAGTTTACATTAGCCTCATTTTTTCTTATGTTACTGTTGATAATTGAAAGGCAAAAGAATGTGTTGCTACTATTATCACCATATCTATATGGCTTGTCAGGTAGTGCTAGTAGCAAAGAACCCACCTGCCACTGCAGGAGGCGAGACTTGGATTTTATACCTGGGCTGGAAATATCCCCTGGAGAAGGACATGGCAGCCTACTCCAGTATTGTTGCCTGAAAAATTCCATGGACAAAGGAGTCTCAACACAGAGTCAGACATGACCAAAGTGACTTAAAACATCATTTAAGTGCAAACGAAGCATAAAACTGTAGCACAGAGTTAAAGTGTTAAAATGATTCCCCTTTCATCAGATATTAAAAGGTACGCCTGCCTCTTGACTATTGGTTGAAACTGATTTTTTTTTCTTGGTTTTCAAGAAGATGAATGTAATGGTGATGTACACTTTAGTCTACATAGAAAAGACAGAAAAATGGCATAATTGTTTATACAGTGTCTTTAGGTGTTAGGACTGAAATCTAAAGCAGAGAGATATCTTCATATTATATTTTTATAAAATGAACTAAGAGCAGAGACAGAGCTAAAATGCAGGTCCACAGTGCAAACTCCTTCTAAACCTCTAGGTGTATCTTCATCTCGTGACACTAGATGGTGAACTTCCGTGACAGTGGGCCAATGCCTACTTAGACGATGGGGAAAGGCCATGAGGCTCTGACTGTCTTGTCAAATTGCAATGAGTATTCTGTTGTTCACTAACAATTCCTTCTCTGTTCTTACTGTCTTGCAATAGTTCATTAAACATTGAAAAAGAAAAATCAAAGCAGAGTATCAGTCATTTGACTCTTTTCAAAATGTAGACATGTAGCTTCTATGTCACGTCAACTCCATTTCTATATGACAGCAGTGAATATTTTCATGAAGAAATAATCAGTGTGTAAGAGAAGAGTCATTGCTCATTTTAACATGGGAAGTGATTTTCATAGACAATTATTTAAATTGAGATTTTCCCAGAGACCCAGATACCAACAAAAAACCATCTTGTAAATGATTTATCTTATTTTCTATCAATCTACAGTTACTGGGTAATACTACCCAATCTTGGTGTGCATCCCATCATTTTTTTAAAAAAATATTTATATGGAATTGTGAATCTGTACTAACACAAAGATTTTCCACATAAGGAGAAGGATAAGAAAGGTATGGGGAAAAAAGTTGGGAGCCAAGAGGACATCAAATTTTTCATGTTTTTCTCATATGGTTGTTTTTTTCCTGCATTGCTCTAAATTTGTCATTATTTCCCACATGAGCACTACCTGGGTAAATTATGGCTTACATCACCCTCCACTTGAAATGAAAAGCAGATTGCATTGCAGACTTGAATTATCCTCCAATATTGTATGATATATGATCCATCTTGATGGGAAACTATTGTTGTATTATATTTCATAGTTATGATTTCCAAGGTACCAAACTCCTTATTATCTTCCTGTGCTAGCCAGCTATAAATGCCAAACACTAGTTTCCAGCATGTGCTTTTTGAAACTTATAGTGCTGTGTTCTGTGTATGGTTAGCATTTTATGGTGCTGCATAATATAGAAATGTCATAATACTATATCAAAAGCCCTCGCTAGGCTATTGACAGTATAGGTTTCATTTAATTCCTGGGTGCAGCATACATTCTTTGATATTTCCTCTATGATAAACACCAAATGCAGTCCTTAAAATGATATTTAAAAAAATCAATCAGGCTTGAAATTTAATTTTATCTAATTGGCTTGCTGTATTCTAACAAAATTGAATAACATAAAAATTTCACTCTCCCTATATACTTTGATATTTTCTATAATCATAAAAATAGATTCTTTTCTTCTCTTTTGAGGTCCTTTGATATCATCTTTTAATTTACTAGGTTAATTTAGCTCTCTCTTACACATGCTGAGAAAAGGGTGTATCATCATCCCTGGATAATAATCACATGTGCAATATAATTTTATGCTGACCACTTGATTCATGCTTTGCTTCTACTGTCAATCTGAGATACTCAAAGCTCTTGAGGAAGCCTTTGATCTAGATTGAAAGGACTGTTTTTTCGTGTGTACATTTCTGGCATATGGACTGAGCTATAAGAAAATAGATGTAAACTGTCTCTTCTGCTGTCCTAGTCTCTTCTAGAATTAGGCATCCCACACTGTTCATCCTCTGAGAGAAAGTCATCATCAGTGTGACTCACACCATGGTGAACATTTTCAGTACCTCTGGGAAAAAACAAGTAGGTCTTAACGGAAGCTATCAAGGCAACAACAGCAGCTGCCTTATAAGCGGACAACAGTAAGGAAATACATTTGTTTACATACACCCAGTAGGTCTGGTTGAAAAATAAACATATATAAGTGGAAGAATACCTATATAGAAACCCCAGGGGAGTATGAAACACATGTTAGTTTCTGATTAGCTTACATTACTAACTTGGTATACTGGCTTGGCTGTGTTTCCATGTATAGTTAGGGCTTCCCAGATGGAACAGTTGTAAAGCATCCACTGCCAGTACAGGAGATGCAAGAGACGTGGGTTGGATCCCTGAGTTAGGAAGATCCTCTGGAGGAGAAAATGACAACCTGTTGCTTGGAAAATCCTAGGGATAGAAGAGCCTGGCTGGTTACAGTTCATGAGGTCACAATAAGTCAGACAAGACTGAGGCATCTGAGCACACAGACAGCACCATACATAGATGGGTTTGTTGAATTGACTCTTAAAAAGAAATTGTAGGGCTTCCCTAGTGGTCCAGTGGGTAAAGAGTCTACCTTGCAGTGCAGAGACACCGGTTCAATCCCTGGCCGGGGAAGATCCCACATGCCACGGAACAGCTGGGCTGGTTTGTCCAATTAAGAGCCAGCACTCTGAAGTGTGTATGCCCAGAGCCAGTGCTCTGCAACAAGAGAGGCCACTGTGATGGGAGGCCCACACAGACCAAAGAATAAAAATGGATGAAAAATAAACAATGACTTAGAGACAAAAAAAAATTGTATTTTTACTGAAGAAATTTTATTGTTGCTATTTTACCATAATATCAAAGAATTACCTTGCAGGTATTTTCCATCTTCTCATTTCCTTCTGATGGTCATACTATTGGAGACATATCCAAAAGTAACAGAGTAATGAAAAACTCAAACTTTTTAATTCAGATCAATTAATAAATATTGCAAACAAAGTTTACATATTCATGAGAGGTAGGAAATGAATCTACTGAAAAATCCCAAGTGTAGTGGACTTTTAGAATACTGTTGCCTAATCTGGTATGTAAGTTTCAGAGTGTCATTACTCAAGGCTCTTTTAAAATCCTGTTGAATCCTGATTGGCTCCACGTACCTCTGAGAGAAAGTCTCATCAGTGTGACTCACACCATGGTGAACATTTTCAGTACCTCTGGGAAAAACAAGTAGGTCTTAACGGAAGCTATCAAGGCAACAACAGCAGCTGCCTTATAAGCGGACAACAGTAAGGAAATACATTTGTTTACATACACCCAGTAGGTCTGGTTGAAAAATAAACATATATAAGTGGAAGAATACCTATATAGAAACCCCAGGGGAGTATGAAACACATGTTAGTTTCTGATTAGCTTACATTACTAACTTGGTATACTGGCTTGGCTGTGTTTCCATGTATAGTTAGGGCTTCCCAGATGGAACAGTTGTAAAGCATCCACTGCCAGTACAGGAGATGCAAGAGACGTGGGTTGGATCCCTGAGTTAGGAAGATCCTCTGGAGGAGAAAATGACAACCTGTTGCTTGGAAAATCCTAGGGATAGAAGAGCCTGGCTGGTTACAGTTCATGAGGTCACAATAAGTCAGACAAGACTGAGGCATCTGAGCACACAGACAGCACCATACATAGATGGGTTTGTTGAATTGACTCTTAAAAAGAAATTGTAGGGCTTCCCTAGTGGTCCAGTGGGTAAAGAGTCTACCTTGCAGTGCAGAGACACCGGTTCAATCCCTGGCCGGGGAAGATCCCACATGCCACGGAACAGCTGGGCTGGTTTGTCCAATTAAGAGCCAGCACTCTGAAGTGTGTATGCCCAGAGCCAGTGCTCTGCAACAAGAGAGGCCACTGTGATGGGAGGCCCACACAGACCAAAGAATAAAAATGGATGAAAAATAAACAATGACTTAGAGACAAAAAAAAATTGTATTTTTACTGAAGAAATTTTATTGTTGCTATTTTACCATAATATCAAAGAATTACCTTGCAGGTATTTTCCATCTTCTCATTTCCTTCTGATGGTCATACTATTGGAGACATATCCAAAAGTAACAGAGTAATGAAAAACTCAAACTTTTTAATTCAGATCAATTAATAAATATTGCAAACAAAGTTTACATATTCATGAGAGGTAGGAAATGAATCTACTGAAAAATCCCAAGTGTAGTGGACTTTTAGAATACTGTTGCCTAATCTGGTATGTAAGTTTCAGAGTGTCATTACTCAAGGCTCTTTTTAAAATCCTGTTGAATCCTGATGTATGTAAATTGGGGATGGGTCAACACAAGGCTCAACCCTCTTCCAGTCAACTTTCTATCACTATTTATAGATTTTGCCCTGACCAACCAGCATAACCAGCAATCCTAAATGCTTCTGTTTTGGGGGCTTTTTAAAATATTTTATTTAATTAAGGAAAAAATTTTAAGTATAAAGACCAATTTTTTCAATTGAAAATTATAAAGAAAATGGAAAGGATTAGGCATAGACCTGAGCATGAAAATTGTTATTTTCTCTCCACTGACCTCATGTACCTGTTTTTGGACTAACTGGGAATGTCTCCGTTTTACCAAGGTATCTGACTCACATTCAGATTAATCCTACTGTTGTGATTTACGATGCCCTGGGTTTCATATTCCTGCTAGCACAAAGTAATAAGCTCTCCCTGGATTCCTGCCATAGCACCAGGTCAGCACCTAGCTAATCACACTGTTGTTTTTCTTTCCATGTTGCCCTCAGAATTATCTACAATGATAATTGATTAAAAACACATCTTGGATGATGTCGTTTTTAAAAATGAACAGATTCAGTTTTTCGAAGAAAGCTTGTTTTAGGTTTGTACAAGACCCTTTTGGAACATCTTAAATCATTTTTGTTAAATAGATTATCGCATTCATCCAAATGTATATATTTAGAATTAGCATTAATAACCATTAAAGTTTATTTTGAGTTTGCATTTATAAAGCCACAGTACTTTGATTTCCCCATGTGACTGAAAACTAGAGCACATCATAGAGAAATGGAAATATGTTGACAGTTTTATTTTGATGTGTCATTTCATACTAAATAAATTTCTACATTTTTATTGGGAATAATAGTTTTTTGTAAATTACATTAAAATGTTCAAGATAACAGTATTAAAGCATAAGATGTTATACGCACTACTGATTTTTCAGTCCTGGGACTAATTTTTATTAAATATCTCCATATGTAGCAGGTATAGTGTTTTGTGTTTTTTTTTTTTTTTTTTTGCCTAAAGAAAATAGCATCTTATAATTTCTACTATCCTCACAGGACTATATACAGCAGACTTTAAAAGGAGAGAGTCACTTTTGGACTATCCTTTTAAATAATCTGAATCATACCAACTGCTGCAAATGTGTGAGAAAAAAAAGTTAAAGATACTGCTAAACTACTGAACCAGGACACAAAAGATTTTATATATGTTTTTGATTTTGCGCATCTTGACCTTAGAATGGCAGCTTTTCTGTCATGTTCCTTGGAGTAAATATAACCTCTCTGTACTGACAACCACAAACATACTACATTAGCCACTGACTGCCAGAAACTGTCAGATCCACAAATATTGTATGTTTTGTTTACTAAACTTATATTGGTAGCATGGCACACAATTAAAAGGGAAAAAAAGGAACAAATCCATATTCTATTGGCTTAGAGTCTTCAGGAGAGCCTTGAGCAAATTGTTTTAAAATCCAAGTAAATAAATTCCTTTTGGAAAGCAGTTTGAGCATGGGGAAGATGGGAGAGGAATTAAAATGTGCAAAGAGAGAAGGTGATCTATCAAGTCAGTAGGAGAAAATTCCAGTAGTAATGCAATGTTGGCTTCAGTATTTGCCTTCAGTCTTTTCTTTTCCTGCACTATGTCCAAATTCCCATTCACCACTGCTTGTATTTGTAAGGACTGAAGTAGTGACTATTAGCTCTGGATATGCTAGTACTTATAGGGAGATTTTGGTTACTGGTAGTTGAGCATATGGTGGCTCAGAAGTAAAGAATCAACTTGCAACACAGGAGATGTTGGTTTGATCCTGGGTCGGGAAGATCCCCTGGAGGAGGAAATGTAAACATGAATACTGTTTTTCTTCTTTAGTGAAGAATCACTTTAAATTTAACAAGTCATCAGTTCTTATATTTGCTCTAAAGCATAGGAAAAACCAATGGAGAATTGGACAAACGGATGACTTGATCCACTGATAAGGGCTCAGGCCAGTCTGCAGAATAAGTTATAACATCAGAACATCTCAGTTGCTAAGACTTTTTATTTTTTGTCATTATAAATCTCACTCAAACCAAGTATTTTTCACCATCATTGGCATAGTACTTTCTGCCAGTTTCTCAAGTTTCTGTTAGCAATTAGCTTGTATCAGTGGTTCCAAAGCCTGTTTATTTGAAAATCTCACAGCAATTTCCAAGTCCCCAGAGTTCCAGTTTCACTCATGGAACTAGAAACTTTGAATTAATCCAAGCTTGGCTACCATCAATCTTCTCCACACTTCCAGGATGACTCTTCCTCCTTAAGAGACAGGGTTTCCTTCGAGTTTGAGTTAAACACTCCCAGGCAGAAAATGCAGGAAAGAGTTTTTAAAAAATTACTTCTCTATGCTGAGCATATATACAAATGTATAAGAGATGTTTTCTCTGGAAAATACAGTTCCAAATAGTACATTCTCATTCCATCAGCTATTTTGACCTCAGTGTAAACTGCATTATGTCTTTTTCCCACTCATGGGCGTTTTTTAAATATGTGTGTATGTGTGTATAACTGTGTATATGCTTTATTTATGTTTCTGGTTTTTGAAATCTATCATGGTTCAAGAAATTTGCCAACGTCACCCAGGCGTTTCTTTTTCTACAAATAGGTACTGCAATATTGCACAAACCATGATTGATTGAGCCCAAGGATGCAGAAACATGGGTTCAGAAGAAAGACCAACTATAAAGTCATATGTGAATTTTTGACTATGTGATGTGGGGTTGGTGCTTCAACCCATGCATTGTCCCATTTTAATTATATATTGTGAAGTCATCACTATCATAAGTCTAGTTAATGTCCATCACACCTTACATAGTTCTAAAATGAGTTTTTGTGATGAGAACTTTTAGATCTACTCTTCTTATTAACTTTCAAATATGCAATACAGTATTTATTAACTACAGTCACCATGCTATACATTGCAGGTATGCTAAGTTGCTTTAGTCGTATCCAACTCTTTGTGACCCTGTGGACTGTAGTCTGTCAGGCTCTTCTGTCCAAGGAATTCTCCAGGCAAAAAAATTAAAGTGGGTTTCCATCCCTCCTCCAGGGATCTTCCTCACCCACAGATTGAACCATCATGTCTTACATCTCCTGCATTGTCATCAGGCCAGTCTGCAGAATAAGTTATAACATCAGAACATCTCAGTTGCTAAGACTTTTTATTTTTTGTCATTATAAATCTCACTCAAACCAAGTATTTTTCACCATCATTGGCATAGTACTTTCTGCCAGTTTCTCAAGTTTCTGTTAGCAATTAGCTTGTATCAGTGGTTCCAAAGCCTGTTTATTTGAAAATCTCACAGCAATTTCCAAGTCCCCAGAGTTCCAGTTTCACTCATGGAACTAGAAACTTTGAATTAATCCAAGCTTGGCTACCATCAATCTTCTCCACACTTCCAGGATGACTCTTCCTCCTTAAGAGACAGGGTTTCCTTCGAGTTTGAGTTAAACACTCCCAGGCAGAAAATGCAGGAAAGAGTTTTTAAAAAATTACTTCTCTATGCTGAGCATATATACAAATGTATAAGAGATGTTTTCTCTGGAAAATACAGTTCCAAATAGTACATTCTCATTCCATCAGCTATTTTGACCTCAGTGTAAACTGCATTATGTCTTTTTCCCACTCATGGGCGTTTTTTAAATATGTGTGTATGTGTGTATAACTGTGTATATGCTTTATTTATGTTTCTGGTTTTTGAAATCTATCATGGTTCAAGAAATTTGCCAACGTCACCCAGGCGTTTCTTTTTCTACAAATAGGTACTGCAATATTGCACAAACCATGATTGATTGAGCCCAAGGATGCAGAAACATGGGTTCAGAAGAAAGACCAACTATAAAGTCATATGTGAATTTTTGACTATGTGATGTGGGGTTGGTGCTTCAACCCATGCATTGTCCCATTTTTAATTATATATTGTGAAGTCATCACTATCATAAGTCTAGTTAATGTCCATCACACCTTACATAGTTCTAAAATGAGTTTTTGTGATGAGAACTTTTAGATCTACTCTTCTTATTAACTTTCAAATATGCAATACAGTATTTATTAACTACAGTCACCATGCTATACATTGCAGGTATGCTAAGTTGCTTTAGTCGTATCCAACTCTTTGTGACCCTGTGGACTGTAGTCTGTCAGGCTCTTCTGTCCAAGGAATTCTCCAGGCAAAAATATTAAAGTGGGTTTCCATCCCCTCCTCCAGGGGATCTTCCTCACCCACAGATTGAACCATCATGTCTTACATCTCCTGCATTGTCAGGTGGGTTCTTTACCACTAGCACCACTGGGAAGCTATACATTACTTTCCCATGATTTATTTATTTCACAACTGGAAGTTTGGCTTCCAGCATCAGTCCTTCCAAGGAGTATTCAGGGTTGACTTCCTTTAAGACTGACTGGTTTGGTCTCTGCTTTTCAAGGGACTCTCAAGAGTCTTCTCTAGCCCACAGTTTGAAAGCATCAGTTCTTCAGCACTCTGCCTTTTTTATCGTCCAGCTGTCACATCCATACATGACTACTGGAAAGGTTGTAGCCATGACTATACAGATCTATGTTGGCGAAGTGATGTCTTTACTTTTTAACACACTGTCTGGGTTTGTCATAGCTTTCCTGCCAAGAAGCAATCATCTTCTGATTTCGTGGTTGCAGTCACCATCCACAGTGAGTTTAGAACCCAAGAAGAAGAAAACTGTCACTGCTTCTATCTATTTCACTTCTACTTGCCATGAAGTGATGGGCCTGGGTGCCATGATCTTAGTTTTTTAATGTTGCGTTAGAAGCCAACTTTTTCACTCTCTTCTTTCACCCTCATCAAGAGTCTCTTTAATTCCTCTTCACTTTCTGCCATTAGAGTGGTATCATGTGTGTATCTGAGTTGTTGATATTTCTCCCAGCTGTCTTGATTCTAGGTTGTAACTCATCCAGTCCAGCATTTCACATGATGTGCTCTGCATGTAAGTTAAATAAACAGGGTGACAATAAACAGCCTTGTCCTACTCTGGTCAGTTGCTCCATATAAGGTTCTAACTGTTGCTTCTTAACTCACAAAAAGGTTTCTCAGGAGACAGGTAAGACGGCCTGATTCTCAACAGTTTGTTGTGATCCACACTGTCAATATTTGATAAACTTTTAGATCTCCCTCTTCTTTTTTTAAACTTTCAAATTAATGCAATACAGTATTTATTAACTACAGTCACCATGCTATACATTGCAGGTATGCTAAGTTGCTTTAGTCGTATCCAACTCTTTGTGACCCTGTGGACTGTAGTCTGTCAGGCTCTTCTGTCCAAGGAATTCTCCAGGCAAAAATATTAAAGTGGGTTTCCATCCCCTCCTCCAGGGGATCTTCCTCACCCACAGATTGAACCATCATGTCTTACATCTCCTGCATTGTCAGGTGGGTTCTTTACCACTAGCACCACTGGGAAGCTATACATTACTTTCCCATGATTTATTTATTTCACAACTGGAAGTTTGGCTTCCAGCATCAGTCCTTCCAAGGAGTATTCAGGGTTGACTTCCTTTAAGACTGACTGGTTTGGTCTCTGCTTTTCAAGGGACTCTCAAGAGTCTTCTCTAGCCCACAGTTTGAAAGCATCAGTTCTTCAGCACTCTGCCTTTTTTATCGTCCAGCTGTCACATCCATACATGACTACTGGAAAGGTTGTAGCCATGACTATACAGATCTATGTTGGCGAAGTGATGTCTTTACTTTTTAACACACTGTCTGGGTTTGTCATAGCTTTCCTGCCAAGAAGCAATCATCTTCTGATTTCGTGGTTGCAGTCACCATCCACAGTGAGTTTAGAACCCAAGAAGAAGAAAACTGTCACTGCTTCTATCTATTTCACTTCTACTTGCCATGAAGTGATGGGCCTGGGTGCCATGATCTTAGTTTTTTAATGTTGCGTTAGAAGCCAACTTTTTCACTCTCTTCTTTCACCCTCATCAAGAGTCTCTTTAATTCCTCTTCACTTTCTGCCATTAGAGTGGTATCATGTGTGTATCTGAGTTGTTGATATTTCTCCCAGCTGTCTTGATTCTAGGTTGTAACTCATCCAGTCCAGCATTTCACATGATGTGCTCTGCATGTAAGTTAAATAAACAGGGTGACAATAAACAGCCTTGTCCTACTCTGGTCAGTTGCTCCATATAAGGTTCTAACTGTTGCTTCTTAACTCACAAAAAGGTTTCTCAGGAGACAGGTAAGACGGCCTGATTCTCAACAGTTTGTTGTGATCCACACTGTCAATGCTTTAGCATTAGTAAATGAAACAGAGGTAGATATTTTTCTGGAATTCTCTTGCTTTCTCTATGGTCCAATGAATGTTGGCAATTTGATCTCTGGTTCCTCTACTTTTTCTAAACCCAGCTTGAACATCTGGAGGCTCTTGCTTCATGTAATGAGGAAGCCTAGCTTAGAGGATTTTGAGCATAACCTTACTCGCATGAGAGATGAATGCAATTGTCTGGTGGTTTGAATATTCTCTGGTACTACCTTTCTTGGGAATTGGGATGAGGAAAGCCTTTTCCAGTCCTGTGCTCACTGCTGAGTTTTCCAAATTTGCTAACATATTTAGTGTAGCTCTTTAATAGCATTGTATTTAGGATTTTAAATAGCTCTGCTGGAGGAATTCCTTTGCTTCCTCTAGCTTCGTTGATAGCAGGGATTCTGAAGGTCCACTTGACCTCACACTCCAGAATGTCTGGCCCTGAGTGAGAGACTACACCAACATGGTTACGCTGTCATTAAGACCATTTGTCATCATGATCATGAAGATTTTTTCTGTACACTTCTTAGGTGTATTCTTTCCACCTCTTCTTGAGCTCTTCTGTTATGCTGTCAGATCAAAGAAGACCTCTTTAATGTCTCTAAATCTGCCCATACACTTTATTTCTTTAAGATTTTTTATATGGGTCATTTTTTAAAGTCTGTATTAAATTTCCTACAATTATGTGTCTGTTTTATGCTTTGTTTTTTAACCTCAAGGCATGTGGGATCATAGTTCCTTGACTGGGGATTGAACCCACACCTCCTGCATTGGAAGGTGAAGCTTTAACAATGGGACCATAGAGGCAGTCTCCTGTCTATACATTTTAAACAGTACTTGTATTGAATTACCCACTCTTACCATCTCCTGCCACCTTTTTGAGGCACTGTGCCAAGATGAAAAACTTTTTCATTTTGGTATATGCCTTAATTCCTGTTTCTTTGCATTTTCAGTTTCTTCTATTTTGCTCTAGGGTCTCTTTCAGTTTTGTTTTCAGCACGGACTTTTAATATAAGTGTTCTATTTTTAGTTTGACTTGAGATTAGCTAACTATCTTAACAGCATTTTTAGAACCACATTAAACTACCAAAATCTATTTAAAAATAATTTTTAACCCCTCTCTGCTCAAGAAAAGGAATTTGTCCTTATCCTTACCTCTCTTTCTTTCTCTGTGTTAATTTATTCTGGCTTTGTCAAGTCTTTTTCTTCATTTAAGAACATTTCCTTGGTTTATTTACTTTATACTGGGTCTAATGGCTATTTAATGTTCTTTGTTTAAAGTTTTTCCAAACCTCAGTAGATGTAGTAACACCCTTTGAATGTCGATAGAACCTAGTTCATTTACATCAGAGGTGTTTAGGTGCTTTTGGGTCAAAGAGAATGGGAACATGCTTAATTTACCTCAGTTCAAATAATTTTGGATTTTCTTTTTTTTCTTTCTTTTTTTTTTTTTTTCTGTTTATTTATTTTCATCCATCTTTATTCTCTGGCCTGTGTGGGACTCCCACTGCAGTGGCCCCTTTTGCTGCAGAGCATCAGCTCTGGGTTTATGTGCTCCAGAGTGCTGGCTGATAATTGGACACACTGGTCCCACTGCTCCATGGCACATGAGATCCTACTGGGCCAGGGGTGGAACCAGTGCCCCTTGCCCTGCAAGGCGGACTCTCTACCCACTGGACCACCAGGGAAGCCCTTGGATTTTCTTAATAAGCATAACCAGGTGACACTTGTGGTAAAGAACCTGCCTGCCAATTCAGAAGACTTGGGTTTGGTCTCTGGGTGAGGAAGATCTCCTGGGTGAGGGCATGGCAACCCACTCCAGTATTCTTGCCTGGAGAATCCCATGGACAGAGGAGCCTGGCAGGCTGCAGTCCATGGGAAAGCAAAGAGTTGGACAAAACAAAACCGACTTAGTACACACACACAAGAAAGAAGAAATAAGACGAAACTTACATAAAACTAGGCCTTTCAGACATTGTTGAAGGATGGGCAGATTGGTAGATAATTCAGCTAAGTGTAGCAATTTAAAGAGAAACTGTAGTTATTGTGCCATATTATGATATTTTCAAGAGTAGTAATCCATTTTTCCCTACAGTGCAATTCAGTGACTTGACTGTAGTGTGTGTGTGTGTGTATATATGTATATATATATATTTGGGTAATTTAACATTCTGTGAGTCTATTGGCTATAGCCATTTTGGCCTCCAAACCCGTTGCAAACATAACAAGCTCAGAATTCAGCCAATGATTGGTGTCTCTGAACAAGTATAAATATCTGTCTCTTGAAGGCCAAGATTATTCCCCACAGCAAAATTTTCATGAAGTTGCCTGTTTAACCTAATTCGAATGATAATTTCTTTTGTGTTCCTGGTTTGGTTCACTATACCCCCATCATGCCTGTTTTTGTTTATATTTATTTTTTATCCATTTTTTATTCTTTGGCATGTGTGGGCCTCCCATTGCAGTGGCCTCTTTCACTGCAGAGCACCCGCTCTGGGCGTATTCACTCCACAGCACTGGCTCGTAAGTGGACACACTGGTCCAGCTGCCCCCTGCCACCCTGCACATGGAATCTTCCCGGGCCAGGGATTGAACTGGTGCCCCTTGCACTGCAAGGCAGACTCTTTCACCATTGGATCCCCAGGGAAGCCCTGGTTCGCTTTTATTATTTATGTATTTCTGGAGTCATTTCTTTGGAGTTGCTTTACAAATTCTGCATTATTATTTATTTTCTGTCCAATTATCTTATCTCTCCAAATTCATTTAAGCTTTCTGAGACCACAGACCTTTTCATTTATATGTTACATTTATCACACACCTAACATATCAATGCTGGAGATACAGAGATGTTCAATAAATATTTCTTAATTTGATTTATTACAGCTCTTATTAGTTCTGTCTATTTCGTCTGGTACTACATTCCCTTCTGTTTGGTATAAAGCAGACGGCCCTTGATATACTTTGAAATGCAAGCCAGAGTTAATAATCTCTGGGAAACCTGATAGGCTTTTAAACTTCCCAGATCTCTTGTTAGAAAACTCAAGAGAATTTAAGCATTGACTTTTCATAATCTGTTAGCTCATTTTGTGTACATTTATATCTCCAGCAACATCACGAGGGGAACAAGGGCTCCACAAATCTTTGGATTTGTTTAAAATTGGCATTTAATATATATGTATTTTTTCTTTTTAAAAGCATTTGGTGAGAGTTCAACTGCCAGGTCCCTTGAGCAAAATGGTTTTTTGACACTGCTTCTGTGTTGTCTCACAGCCATATATCTGGCCCTGGAACTTGAAAACAGGAAAAGGAGGGAGGAAGGAGAGGGAGAGAGACCTGTTCATTCCCAGTGGTAATCCATTGGGACTCCAAGTACTTGAAATATTTTCAATTCAAGGAGAGGCTTGAAGCCATTATGGAAGAAAATAATATAGAAATTCTAAAATAGTATATCAGTTTTATATAAATCCTGTTTTCCAAAGGACAGAAGTTGAAATCACATTCCTTCTTGATAGGGGCTTAATTGTATAAATAGCTCTTCAGGATTCTATCAACTGCTCTTGCCTGCAATCAGAGGCTGTGTCTACAGAACTCATATAAAATCATTGACAAATAGTATTTTATCTGGACATGTTTAAATTACCCAGATGTTTGGCAGCGAGTAAAACAAACACTCTGGTAATTTCCTGGGTTTTTAAATATTTCCCCCAAGTCCTGAAAAAGACAGTAAGGATGCAAGTTAGTTGCTAGATGATTCCATATTTAATAATCTTCAATTAATTAAAGTATATTCATGAAGAAAAAAAACTTAAACCTTTGCTCCAAAATTATTCCTAAATATACTGAAATGCAGAGAGGCTGTTCTTCTCGCCTCTTTCTGCCCAGGCATGGAGGATGTCTTAGAAAGCCGGTCGGATATATAGAGGGATGAAGAGCTGTTTCTTCTGTAATTGCTGGGAATGTGCTTGCTGAAGTGACGTTCTAGAGATGCCCTGTTGATAAATGCTATAGGAGTGCACCTGGATACCCAGAGATAAGACGACTGAAAAGCTATGAATTCCAAGTGGTAGCAGTTGCTGAGGTCATTTTGTTTGACGTCCTTTAAAATGATTGAATGATTCATAGATTAAGCAGTCCTAGGAACCACAAAACATCTGTTGAAAAGCCATTTTTGTTTGGAAGGAATCCCTTACTTTTATGAGGATTCTGTTATTTTTTCTGTGGAGTGTAGCCCACTGACTTTTATAATAATTGGGAGTATTAATTGATGGCATGGATAAGGCTGTCATAAAATCTGGTGGGGACATTCAGGACTCTGAATGCTATTCATATCATGAAGAGTCTCTGTCACCACCATTCTTTCTCCACCTCCGACTGTAATTTTCCAGCGACCTTTATACAGACGGGCCCACTGTTTCACAGTGTCACTAAAAAGGCCCTCGTTTAATGTGATTATTTAGTGAATTATAGCAGGTAACTGTGAAATAACAAAAGAATGATACCATTGATAGAAGTACATTTTTTTCCCACTGTTTTCGGCCACATGATAAAAACAGGATGCTTCACTCTCAGGGCCATTTGTTGGCACGGCTTATCAAAGCTGCCTTTTCCCTTTCCTCTGACTTTCCCTTTTGTTTCCTTGAGGGATGTAGACATGACATCAAACTGTTCAAAATAGCTCTGTCCTATTATAGATGGCCAAAGAATTATTTGCTTTATTTTGAAAAATAAAATAGCCCTAACCTTTTGTTTTGTCCAAAAAACAAACAGGATATATTTTTTCATTGTCTCCAGGTTTTATCACAGTCCTTCCCGCTCTTTTGAAATAGAAGTAAATTAGAAAAAGAAAAATGGACAAATTATAAAAAAGAAGATGCGTTATTACAGTTTTCCTCGTAGCATTCCAGTGACATCTTATGCATAGGGAATGAAGATCTCATTATCCTAATACATGACTGTGGGTCTAAATTGTAATTATTTTAAAAACACAGGAAAAGAAAGTGAAAATACGTCACACATGTAAGTCAAGTCAGTTTCTCTCCAAAATAAATGTTACCATTCAGCTGTTAGTTCTATTTGCATGATGTCAGTTCCTCACTTGGCCTCATTTAAGATCCTTTTTCAGCTTTTCTGAGGCAGCAAAGTCTACATTTAGAAATATAAAGACAATTTCCCCACAACTATAACCTCATAATTGAGTAGGACCTGTTCTTAATGCCCTTCCCTGGTGGTTAACTGGTAAAGAATCCTCCAGCAATGAGGAGCCACAGAAGACATGGTTTGATCCCTGAGTTGGGAAGACCCACTGGAGGATGGCCAAGCAACCCACTCCAGCATTCTTGCCTGGAGAATCCCATGGACAGAGGAGCCTGGTGGGCTACAGTTCATAGGGTCACAAACAGTTGGACATGACTAATACAACTTAAAACACACAGTTCTTAATGCACTACCCAACATGGAAACTTCCACAATCATATCACCAAAACCAGCTTAGGAAAGACATGTTATCATTTGTCTAGTACAAATGGTCAATCTTATCTTACAGGACCATCCTAAAAAACTCTAAAACATTCCTATGCCTCCCTTGGCAGAGAAGTGTCTGATTCCACATGTGTGGGTTTAATTGTGGCATCATCTATCTTCACAGCCCTGTTATTCAATTCAAATGTCTACAACAGTGATTTTTTTTATTTGCTCTGTTTAATATGGTAGCCTAGCCAATTATAACTCTTGGGTGCTTAAACATGGCTAGTGCACCTATGTACTAGAATTTTTAATTTTTTATAAGATAATTAATTTAAATTTACATTTATATAGCTATATGTGTCTAGTGACTACCACAATGGACATTACCACTTCAGTACTCCCAAAATGTACTTCCTAGTCCTTAATTCTTTAATGTATATTTAAATAACTAACACATATTCTGATCTTTACTTTGCTAAATGCAAAAAGTAATAGTAAGTCTCTCTTCCTCGTAGCATTCCAGTGACATCTTATGCATAGGGAATGAAGATCTCATTATCCTAATACATGACTGTGGGTCTAAATTGTAATTATTTTAAAAACACAGGAAAAGAAAGTGAAAATACGTCACACATGTAAGTCAAGTCAGTTTCTCTCCAAAATAAATGTTACCATTCAGCTGTTAGTTCTATTTGCATGATGTCAGTTCCTCACTTGGCCTCATTTAAGATCCTTTTTCAGCTTTTCTGAGGCAGCAAAGTCTACATTTAGAAATATAAAGACAATTTCCCCACAACTATAACCTCATAATTGAGTAGGACCTGTTCTTAATGCCCTTCCCTGGTGGTTAACTGGTAAAGAATCCTCCAGCAATGAGGAGCCACAGAAGACATGGTTTGATCCCTGAGTTGGGAAGACCCACTGGAGGATGGCCAAGCAACCCACTCCAGCATTCTTGCCTGGAGAATCCCATGGACAGAGGAGCCTGGTGGGCTACAGTTCATAGGGTCACAAACAGTTGGACATGACTAATACAACTTAAAACACACAGTTCTTAATGCACTACCCAACATGGAAACTTCCACAATCATATCACCAAAACCAGCTTAGGAAAGACATGTTATCATTTGTCTAGTACAAATGGTCAATCTTATCTTACAGGACCATCCTAAAAAACTCTAAAACATTCCTATGCCTCCCTTGGCAGAGAAGTGTCTGATTCCACATGTGTGGGTTTAATTGTGGCATCATCTATCTTCACAGCCCTGTTATTCAATTCAAATGTCTACAACAGTGATTTTTTTTATTTGCTCTGTTTAATATGGTAGCCTAGCCAATTATAACTCTTGGGTGCTTAAACATGGCTAGTGCACCTATGTACTAGAATTTTTAATTTTTTATAAGATAATTAATTTAAATTTACATTTATATAGCTATATGTGTCTAGTGACTACCACAATGGACATTACCACTTCAGTACTCCCCAAAATGTACTTCCTAGTCCTTAATTCTTTAATGTATATTTAAATAACTAACACATATTCTGATCTTTACTTTGCTAAATGCAAAAAGTAATAGTAAGTCTCTCTTCTAACATTGGATGATAAGAATGCTTAACAGTTTTTACTATAATCTATGAAATCTAATCTATGAAATTCCTATCTAAATAGACATTTCAGTCTGAAGTTCCAAAAGGGGATCTGTAGATATGTCATTTTACATTACAATTATTTTCTTTTAACATAAGTATAAACCATATCCAATGTTGTGCTGTACTTAGTCACCCAGTCGTGTCCAACTCTTTGCTAGCCCGTGAACTGTATGTACCTGGGCTCCTTTGTCCATGGAATTCTCCAGGCAAGAATACTAGAGCAGGTTGCTATGCCCTCCTCCAGAGAAGCTTCCCAACTCAGGTATCGAACCCAGGTCTCCTGCATTGCAGGCAGATTCTTTGCCAGCGGAGCTACCAGGAAAGCACATAAGCATCCTCTTACAGAAAGAACACTGGGAAATTTTCCTCTCTATCAGTCCATCTTTTACCTAAAGGCAAATATGTTTGGTGATTAGTTTCAAGGAAATGACAAAAATTGCTCTTTGAAACATTATTATGTTCGCCAAATGAAGAATATAGAAAACGCTTCCGTAGACAAACTCATGAATGCAAAAGGACACCTGGCAGATTTCTAGGACATGTACTGTACTCAAGGAAACTAGACTTGAAACTTCCTGAGATGAGTAGAAGTGGGGGTAGAGGAGACACACAAAGGTCACCAAAGAATTCACAAATCTCAGGGTAAAATTAATTATAAACTCCTGCCTTGCCCCTAGAGCATTAGCACATGCTCAGGAGAGCTTTTGATAATTTGAAGTCTTCTTACCATCCTGTCTTCTCTACTCCTCTTGTGTCCCAATCACAGGGGTCAGCCCTGCAGAATCATCTGAAGGCAGGAAAATTCTGGAGGTAGTGGGAAGATGGAAGGTACTCATCTGTTCTTTCCTCCATGGCAGTCTTTCCCATCACTGGTGGCCTGAGCCAGGGTAATGGGAGACATGTGCTGACCAAACCAAGTTTACAGATCTGATTCTGATAATGGGCTATTTTATTCATGAAGCAAAGTTTTATTTTGCACCTGAAAGTAATGAATAAGGCTCTAGAACCTCTGTAAGTTTCTGTTGAAGGACTAGAGAAGAACTTGAATCATTTTTTAAAATTAATTTTTATTACAGTACCCACCTGAGCCACCAGGGAAGCCAATAGTTACTTTACAATGTTGTGTGACTTTTTACTGTACATCAAATAAGAGAACTAAGATCTTGAATGAAATTAAAAGAATGGTAAGAAATGAAAAAAGGTTTCAAGATTATGCCACAAGCATAGTTCAACATAATGATTACTATATATTTTTGTGATAAAGAAGTATGGACTGGGAGATTGGGAATGGCAGATGGAAATTACTATATATAGAATAGATGAACAAGCCTGAGTGAAGTTTTGTTGCTGTTGTTTAGTCAGTAAATCATGTCTGACTTTTTGTAACTGCCTGGACTTCAGCATACCAGGCTCCTCTGTCCTCCACTATCTCCCAGAGTTTGCTTGACTTCATACCCTTTAGGTCAGTGATGCTGTCTAACCATCTCATCCTTCTCCTTTTGCCTTCAATGTTTCCTAGCATCAGGGTCTTTCCTAATGGGTCAGCTCTTCATAACAGGTGGTCAAAGAATTAAAGCTTCAGCTTCAGCATCAACATTTCAGTAGATTGACACTTCCTTTATTTGACCCAGCTCTGTTTAAGGGGAATTATGGAAAGTAAAATGTATCTTTCTCCTCATCCATATGAATAAAGACATTTTAAAGTTAAGAGTTAAAATATAAACAAGCAGACTGCCCTTGCCAACCAGTACAGTTTAGTAATACCTTAAAAAATCAATAATAAGTATTGGAGGATTAAATTAATAATATTAAAGACTCAAAAGAGTTGTTACTGCATGTATATTGTCCTTGTTCTTATTCATTAATTCAACAGCATATATTAATGCCTATTGTATTTGTGGAAGGCTTTGTTTTAGAGCTAAGTTTTGATGTGAGGCTAAACACAACCTGGTGTTTTTCTAATGGAAAACCAAAAAAAAAAAAAAGCCAACATATATGAAATGGTTTGCCTCAAATAGAAGTATATCTGACAAATGCAAATTGGGTTCTGAACCTTGGGTAAGGCATGCAAATTTTTGAAACTGTAAATCATTTGCACAGACATTACTAAGCTTTATGTAATAGTTGGTTGAAGAATCACCAAGCTTGAATGGACCTTCAAGCTTATTTTGCTCAACAAATTTAATAAGAAAAACTAATTTTTAAAATTAATTTTATTACAGTACCCACCTGAGCCACCAGGGAAGCCAATAGTTACTTTACAATGTTGTGTGACTTTTTACTGTACATCAAATAAGAGAACTAAGATCTTGAATGAAATTAAAAGAATGGTAAGAAATGAAAAAAGGTTTCAAGATTATGCCACAAGCATAGTTCAACATAATGATTACTATATATTTTTGTGATAAAGAAGTATGGACTGGGAGATTGGGAATGGCAGATGGAAATTACTATATATAGAATAGATGAACAAGCCTGAGTGAAGTTTTGTTGCTGTTGTTTAGCCAGCAAATCATGTCCGACTTCTTGTAACTGCCTGGACTTCAGCATACCAGGCTCCTCTGTCCTCCACTATCTCCCAGAGTTTGCTTGACTTCATACCCTTTAGGTCAGTGATGCTGTCTAACCATCTCATCCTTCTCCTTTTGCCTTCAATGTTTCCTAGCATCAGGGTCTTTCCTAATGGGTCAGCTCTTCATAACAGGTGGTCAAAGAATTAAAGCTTCAGCTTCAGCATCAACATTTCAGTAGATTGACACTTCCTTTATTTGACCCAGCTCTGTTTAAGGGGAATTATGGAAAGTAAAATGTATCTTTCTCCTCATCCATATGAATAAAGACATTTTAAAGTTAAGAGTTAAAATATAAACAAGCAGACTGCCCTTGCCAACCAGTACAGTTTAGTAATACCTTAAAAAATCAATAATAAGTATTGGAGGATTAAATTAATAATATTAAAGACTCAAAAGAGTTGTTACTGCATGTATATTGTCCTTGTTCTTATTCATTAATTCAACAGCATATATTAATGCCTATTGTATTTGTGGAAGGCTTTGTTTTAGAGCTAAGTTTTGATGTGAGGCTAAACACAACCTGGTGTTTTTCTAATGGAAAACCAAAAAAAAAAAAAAGCCAACATATATGAAATGGTTTGCCTCAAATAGAAGTATATCTGACAAATGCAAATTGGGTTCTGAACCTTGGGTAAGGCATGCAAATTTTTGAAACTGTAAATCATTTGCACAGACATTACTAAGCTTTATGTAATAGTTGGTTGAAGAATCACCAAGCTTGAATGGACCTTCAAGCTTATTTTGCTCAACAAATTTAATAAGAAAATAGAGTTTAAGTGGCTTAATGAATCTCACAGTACTCAGAAACCAAGTAAGGAACTAAACTCAGGCCTTGTACCTTTCAATCCTGGATGTGTCCTTTAGGAAATGACCTTTGTCATCTAATTTTACCCAACAGTTTTTTCCCCTATAATGTTTTTCAAACTTGACCTTGACTCTAATGAATATGTATATCAACTTTTGTGTTCGTTTAAATTATATATTAAGTTTGCTATCCATGAGAACACTTAAGGCTACAGAAATAATCCATTAAAATTGCTGAAAATGTTGAACTGAAGAATGATACAGTTGAATATCATCTTCCAATTTCTTGAAAAACCAGTATTTAAAATACCCTAGAAAGGAAACTGGCATAATATTGTAAGTTAATAGTTTTTGATTTTTGGTTTCTTATTTTTGTTCTTAACCCACAAGCAAGGTGAAGATTGACAGCTGTCAGCTATGTCAGATTCATTTAAACTACTCCAGGTCCTGAAGTGCCTATATAGACCTTAGCTGATTTGATTAGCTGCTGATGAAATCTTTTGACCAGTAACTTCTCTCAGTGGGACCAGGCTGGTTGGGAACTAAGCTGTTGATAGAATGCTTCCTTAAATAGCTCTATTGAGCATTTCAAAAGGCCAGAATGGGTCTTTTTAGCCTTCTGAAAAAGTTTATCTCACTTAAATATAGAGCAAAACACTGGGAATATTGAATTTCCAAAAACTAGTAATGCCTTTCTGATTTCTTTTCTTCTAGCTATGTTGTCTTTCATTTTTTATTAATGAATATTTTCTCCAAGTTTATTTTGGTAATTTTAATTTTAATATAAACAACCAAAAACCTGTTTCTTTTAATTCCAAAGTTTTCTGAGACTAGTTATTTACTATTATCATATTGCCTAACTAAATTATTGAGGGCAGTCTGAGGAGGAAGCATATGATTCCAAAGTGAATCATTTCAAAATTATTTTAATAGTAAGAATAAACTATTTGGTTGCTTCGTGGATGCTTAGAAGGCTTCTCAGGTGGCTCAACAGTAGAGAACCCACCTGCCAAGCAGGAGATGTGGATTTCATCCCTGGATCAGGAAGATCACCTGGAGAAGGAAATGGCATCCCACTCCAGTGTGCTCGCCTGGGAAATCCCATGGACAGAGGAACCTATCAGGCTACAGTCCACTGAATCACAAAGTTGCTAATGACTTAGCGACTAAGCAACAATGATTAGACAATAGTTGTGGAAAATTTTTCTCAGAAAAATATGTAAACTATCTAGACTTTGTACTGGTGTCAACTACAAACTGGCATTTACCAATTACATTGCCAATGTCTGGACAACAAGGACATTTGCCCTCTGCCTCTGCAGAGCCCAGACCCTGTACTGTTGAGAGCTGCTGACCTTCAACACTCCCTGATGGAGATCAGGGTAGGGTAGAGGCACTCTGTGCTCCAGGGAATCTCGTGGGGCAGGTCTTTGGATAGGTTGAATGACTTTTAGGAATAGATTTTATCATCTCAATCCTTGCATCTCTTCACACCCCAAAGCGCTAGACAGACCCAAACCATTGGTAAAACAGAAACCCCTTTGGAAACCCTTTACTTGATGGCATTTGAATTCCCCCCCACACTGAAACCCTTATATTGGCTTTCTTCCCCTATCTCTTTGGAGCAGCCTCTCAGAGCTTTCTGGGGTGCTGCCTCTTGTGAGGCACGCTCTGTGAAGCACCCAACTCTGCTCGTGGTGGATGAAAAAGAGGTTTATTACGCTGGCTTTACACCGGTGGGTCCAAGGCCTTCATTTAGCCAAGGACCGTGAGCAAAACGTGTGGCTCACATTTATACCCAAAGTCTACGTGCACGAACCCATATCCCAAACTCCTGAGGTTGCCTAGGAACCATTAAAGAAAAAAAACATGATTTGGTTGCCATCACAAAGGTACAATCGAAAGTCACCTAAGCATATCGCTTAGCTTGTCTACCAAGAATCGATTAACTAAAATCACAAATGGCAATTTATCTTGTGACAGATATTTCATTCTCATGGCCGAGGGGAGGTTTGGATACGAGGTTTCCCTGGTCAGTTTCTCATCAGCCCAGGAGGCCTAGTTGACAGTTAATTTCTCATCTCCATGGCTACCCAGTCCAAACACTGTCCAGAGTTCACTGAAAGTGTAAGATGGAGTCCTCTTCCTCAAGATGGAGTCAGTCCAGTCAGGGCAGCCAGCTTCTTTCTTCCTTCACCAGTACAGGTTATATTCAGTAAAGACTAACAGGGAATAATCAATACTGACAGGGAGTAATTCAGTTTAACAAGTATATCACTTTTAGATAATGATCTTACAATCACTTACAGGTAAATCTAAGTAAATTATTTCATATTATATGTCCCCTTTTACAACTCCCAGGCTGCAATCCTAATTGTGCCCCAAATAAAATTTAGCCCACAATACTCAAGTTGTTCATCTTTTTAGTTGACACTGGGGAGACATTTTGTCTCTTCTCAACATTCAATAAACATATTTTTGACTCTTAAGAGATAGAAAAAAAAACAATAAAATTGTTTATATGAAGGGCTTAAAGTCCTTCATTATTTTAAAAGGTATCTTTCTGATTATAAATTCATCTATGCCCAAGAGGTAAAGATCATCAGGACATAATGTCATGACATGTTCTTATTTTCATCACTGACACTGGTTTCTAAACTTTAAAATACAAATCTTTTGGTTTAAGAGACTGTTTAACACTGTAAAAATGTGCTACATTATACTGAAAATATAAAATGTTTTTTGTAGATAGACCAAGAAAAATTTTCTGCATAAAACAGGCAACAATATACTCCGGGTTTTTTTCTGATGATTCTGGTTTCAACTACTTGCTTTTTTCTATACTTATAAATAATTCCACCAACTGGAAAAATAATGTAGCTTACCATAAATCACTGCAGATGGTGACTGCAGCCGTGAAACTAAAAGACACTTGCTCCTTGAAAGAAAAGCTATGACAAACCTAGACAGCATATTCAAAAGCTGAGATATCACTTTGCTGACAAAAGTTCATATAGTCAAAGCTATGGTTTTCCCAGTAGTTGTGTACAGATGTGAGAGCTAAACCATAAAGAAGACTGAGCAGTGGGCTTCCCCTGGTGTTCCAGTGGGTAAGGACACCGCCTTGCAGTGCAAGGGACGCCGGTTCGAGCCCTGGCCTGGGAAGATCCCACGTGCGGAGCGCTGGACCGGTTCGAGCTCTGGCCTGCGCCCAGAGCGTAAGATGGAGTCCTCTTCCTCAAGATGGAGTCAGTCCAGTCAGGGCAGCCAGCTTCTTTCTTCCTTCACCAGTACAGGTTATATTCAGTAAAGACTAACAGGGAATAATCAATACTGACAGGGAGTAATTCAGTTTAACAAGTATATCACTTTTAGATAATGATCTTACAATCACTTACAGGTAAATCTAAGTAAATTATTTCATATTATATGTCCCCTTTACAACTCCCAGGCTGCAATCCTAATTGTGCCCCAAATAAAGTTTAGCCCACAATACTCAAGTTGTTCATCTTTTTAGTTGACACTGGGGAGACATTTTGTCTCTTCTCAACATTCAATAAACATATTTTTGACTCTTAAGAGATAGAAAAAAAAACAATAAAATTGTTTATATGAAGGGCTTAAAGTCCTTCATTATTTTAAAAGGTATCTTTCTGATTATAAATTCATCTATGCCCAAGAGGTAAAGATCATCAGGACATAATGTCATGACATGTTCTTATTTTCATCACTGACACTGGTTTCTAAACTTTAAAATACAAATCTTTTGGTTTAAGAGACTGTTTAACACTGTAAAAATGTGCTACATTATACTGAAAATATAAAATGTTTTTTGTAGATAGACCAAGAAAAATTTTCTGCATAAAACAGGCAACAATATACTCCGGGTTTTTTTCTGATGATTCTGGTTTCAACTACTTGCTTCTTTTTCTATACTTATAAATAATTCCACCAACTGGAAAAATAATGTAGCTTACCATAAATCACTGCAGATGGTGACTGCAGCCGTGAAACTAAAAGACACTTGCTCCTTGAAAGAAAAGCTATGACAAACCTAGACAGCATATTCAAAAGCTGAGATATCACTTTGCTGACAAAAGTTCATATAGTCAAAGCTATGGTTTTCCCAGTAGTTGTGTACAGATGTGAGAGCTAAACCATAAAGAAGACTGAGCAGTGGGCTTCCCCTGGTGTTCCAGTGGGTAAGGACACCGCCTTGCAGTGCAAGGGACGCCGGTTCGAGCCCTGGCCTGGGAAGATCCCACGTGCCGCGGAGCGGCTGGACCGATGTGTCCAATTACCGAGCCGGTGCTCTGGCGCGCATGCGCCCAGAGCTGGCGCTCTGCAACGACAGACGCCACCGTGATGGGAGACCCACAGAAGCCAAAGAACAAAGACGGATGAAAATGGAGAAACGAAGGACCAATAGAAGTGGCCCGCCCGCTCCCCTCTCTCTCCAACCCGACCCCCACCCAAAATAAATAAATAAATAAATCTTTAAAAAAAAAAAAAAAAAAGAAAACTGAGCAGTGAAGAATTGATGCCTTTGAACTGTGGTGTTGGAGAAGGCTCTTGAGAGTCCCTCGTAAGGAGATCAAACCAGTCAATCCTAAAGGAAATCAACCCTGAATATTCATTGGAAAGAATTATGCTGAAACTTAAGCTCCAATACTTTAGTCACCTGATGGGGTAAAAGGAGAAGGGGATTGTCGACTAAAAAAGGAACAACTTGAGAGTTGTGGGTTAAGTTTTATTTGGGGCATAATTAGGACTGCAGCCTGGGAGACAGCACCCCAGATAGCGCTGAGAAACTGCTCCAAAGAGGCAGCAGGAGGAGGGTCAACATTTAAGGGTTTTGGTGAGGGGGGAGTTTAATATCATTAAACAGTCATTTTACAAAGGTCCCCAGTCACGAGGATCTGATGTCACCGTGAAGAGATTTAGTGCTTTTCTAAATATGAGGAGATGCAAGGATTGAGATAACAAAAGCTGTTCCTAAACAGCATCCACCTATCTAAAGACCTGCCCCACCAGATTCCCTGGAGCACAGAGTGCCTCTACCCTACCCTGATCTCCATCAGGGGGCATTGAAGGTCAGCAGCTCTCAACAGCATGGAGTCTCAACCCCACCCTGATCTCCTTCAGAGGGTGTTGAAGGTCAGCAGTTCTCAACAGCATAGGGTGTTGTCTCTGCAGAGGCAGATGGCAAATGTCCTTGTTGTCCAGGCATTGGCAATGTGATTGGTAAATGCCAGTTTGTAGTTGACAGGATAACAGAGGGTGAGATGGTTGGATGGCATCACTGAGTCAATGGACATGAGTCTGAGTAGTCTCTGGAAGACGGTGAAGGACAGGGAAGCCTGGGGTGCTGAAGTTCATGGAGTCACAAAGAGTCAGACATGACTGAGTGAACTGAACCGATAGCTCCGTTTTATTTTTCCTTATTGCTCTTGAGGAGCTACGTATAACTGGAAATGAAGATAAAATTTGAGAGGTATGATAGAGCTGTGGAACGCCATGGAAATACAGAACTATGCAACATTCCAGCCAATGAAAGAACTCTTGCAGAAGACAGGGAAGAAGAACGTCTCACAGAGTGAGAGTGAGCTACTATATGAGAAAAATGCAAAGGAAGATTTCACAGTCTCAGATTATTAAGAGATTATTAAATTCAAAGACAAAGAGGTGTGAGGGCTCCCTGAGTGAGAGAAATCCATATACTTTTTGTTTTTTTTCAAAAAAAAGTGACATGGAAACTTACTTTACCATATGTA
This sequence comes from Tragulus kanchil, assembly GCA_022376925.1. Classification (NCBI taxonomy): domain Eukaryota; kingdom Metazoa; phylum Chordata; class Mammalia; order Artiodactyla; family Tragulidae; genus Tragulus; species Tragulus kanchil. The sequence goes on along the minus strand of JAIOJX010000005.1, from coordinate 21,710,478 downwards.
AAATAGAGAAGCAATGGGAATTTGCTGTAAGACTAAGGGAATACAAACAGAGACTTGGTAACAACCTAGAGGGGTGGGAGGGGGTGGGAGACAGGAGGGAAGTTCAGGAAGGACAGAATATATGTATACCTGTGGCCTATTCAGGTTGATGTTTGGCAGTGGACAACACAACTCTGTGAAACTATTATTCTTCAATTAAAAAATAAAAAATATATATATGAATCAAGGAGCAGCAAGTGGCGAAGGCCAGTCCAATTGTACTGACCACCTTTGCCAAACTAACATTTAAGAAAGGGATTGCAAAATCCAGCTTCAATTTTCAGACAAGCCATGCATTGAGAGACGTTGGCATTGGGAAAGGAGAAAACAAGTGTGTTTGGAAAGCTAGCCAACAGGTTATTTCTGAAATCTAGCAGGGAGACAATGACTTCTGTACTGAGAAAATAGCAATAGGAAGATAAACAAGGAAAGAAAATTCAAAAAATAATTAAGAAAAAGATTCAACAAGAGTTGTTTGAATTTGGAGGATGAGGGAGGGAGCAGTTACAGGATCTCTAAATCGGTTATTTGTAATTGTAACTGAGATGGAAAATCCAGGAGTGGTAATAGTTGTAGGGATGGGAATAGAAAGCTCAGTTCCAGAAATGCTGACTTTTCAACATTTGCATTTCCAAGTCTAGCAAAGTGACATTTTTTTTTTTTTTTTACATTGGAAATCATCATTGTATGGGTAGTAATTAAAACCATAATGTTGTATGGAATCATTAGGATTCATTTACAGAGTAAGAGGATTGCAAAGAGCTGGGAAAATCATCAGGGTATATATTTAGAAAGGTGAAAAAGAAACAAACAGTAGAGAAAGGAGTGATCTTAAGAAGTTCTGAAAAAGAATTGATGTGATAGAAACACATTGAAAATGCCTGATGTGATATTGTTAATACGCTCAAGGGTTTTTTTCATATAAAGAATACAATCTTGAGTAGTTCATAAAAACTTGGTTAAGCCCTAGTTAAAAATAACCAGCTCATTGACACTATTAATTGTGGAAGCTCATGGAAATACGTAATTTTCTTGGGTTCTCAAAGATAAGAACTATATGTACTGAGTCTTGGTTTTTGTCACTCCAAAATATAAGTTATTAACTGATAGGGTGTTCTGCCTCATTTCCTAGCTTTTACCAACATAGCTCCCATTTCATGGAACAATAATCACTTTGGATATGTGTAATACCAATTAGCTGTTGAATGATCTACTGAATTCCTTTCGCTAGAGTTTAGAAAATACCTCTGTTATCATAAACATTTCTGTGACCTTGTAGCATGGTATCATAAACCACTTCTTTCCTTTAAATTGTTCTTGGCTCCCTGTCTTTCTTTAAACAGCATGTGAATGAGAGAAGCACTGTCACCCTTAAAAAGTTCTGTGTGACAAGGAACAGAAGGGGCTTGGGAAGAATGGAAAGTAAAAGTGAACGGAGTTAAAGCCAAGCTTTGAGGAACGATAGCCATGAACTGCTCTTGAAGATCCAAAGTCCCAGTCTACCGTCTCCAAGAGTCTTAACTTGGAAATATCTCTTGTACATGAATACATTTCTCATGTATACATGAGAAATCTGTTATATTTCTTCTGTAGAAGGAAGAACTTCATGAAAAGGTTAGGGAGAAGATAGAGCTCTGAACTTCTGCAAACGTATGTGTATAAATATTTTTGAATTCATGCATATTTCTGGACAAATTGTCAACTGCTTTTTTAAACTATTCATAGTGACGAGACACAAATAAGTTTAAGAAATGCCAATATTATGTATTTATTTATGGTCTTTTATTAGGAGGAATTTAGAACATATACAGAAGGAGAAACTCCCTAGTAGCTTATCCCCAACTTCAAAATGTCAACATCTTGTCAGTTTTATTTTGTTATCTATTTCCTATCACTTTCTGATTTTGTCCTGAGTTATAAAGATAGTCAGATGCGCTATTCATAATGTGTAATAGATTGTTCCTTAGCTCATATCTCTAGCTTCTCTTTCTTCTCTGTATTCGGTACATCACTGCTGAGTTTTCTGAATGCTCCACTCTTATCACAATCAAAATCTTTGAAGATTCAGGGGTTCCTAAGCATCTGAGATTTCAAAAACCACTTCAAATAATCTTTTTATTTTCTCTCCTAGGAATAAAAGAAACTTCTCTCTGAGCAACTTGGCTCATCGCTGAAATAGATCTTAAATATTTGCATGTTTAGGACCAGAATTACCCAGGACTCCTTAGAATTTCTTTATTTTAGGTTTTTCCTCTAAATTTAGCCACCCCTTAAAATATAGCTGAAATCTTGTTGTGCCTTTCCAAAGTATCTCAGAGAGCTGTAAAAGGACCTGAGTCCTATGAGGTTATCAGATTAATCATATATTTTACACACAGGTTTGCCATTCTGACAGTACAACTGTAAAAGTTTAAATATGCATTTTAGATGGACTTCATACATTTTAGAAAATATCTTTGAAGGTTTTATTCCAGAAAGTCAGCAAGTTAGCTGTTTTTACATCCACTTTCTGTTTTCTGGAAAACTGAATACAGGCTAACATGTACTAGCCAAACATTACTCCATAGGTATTTTGCCTGAATGCTTGTTAGCTTGAATAGAGTAAATAAATTCTAGAGATTTACTTGAACCTCTTATTGGCCCTGGATCCAAGAGTCTTAACTTGGAAATTTTTACATGAATACATTTCTCATGTATACATGAGAAATCTGTTATATTTCTTCTGTAGAAGGAAGAACTTCATGAAAAGGTTAGGGAGAAGATAGAGCTCTGAACTTCTGCAAACGTATGTGTATAAATATTTTTGAATTCATGCATATTTCTGGACAAATTGTCAACTGCTTTTTTAAACTATTCATAGTGACGAGACACAAATAAGTTTAAGAAATGCCAATATTATGTATTTATTTATGGTCTTTTATTAGGAGGAATTTAGAACATATACAGAAGGAGAAACTCCCTAGTAGCTTATCCCCAACTTCAAAATGTCAACATCTTGTCAGTTTTATTTTGTTATCTATTTCCTATCACTTTCTGATTTTGTCCTGAGTTATAAAGATAGTCAGATGCGCTATTCATAATGTGTAATAGATTGTTCCTTAGCTCATATCTCTAGCTTCTCTTTCTTCTCTGTATTCGGTACATCACTGCTGAGTTTTCTGAATGCTCCACTCTTATCACAATCAAAATCTTTGAAGATTCAGGGGTTCCTAAGCATCTGAGATTTCAAAAACCACTTCCAAATAATCTTTTTATTTTCTCTCCTAGGAATAAAAGAAACTTCTCTCTGAGCAACTTGGCTCATCGCTGAAATAGATCTTAAATATTTGCATGTTTAGGACCAGAATTACCCAGGACTCCTTAGAATTTCTTTATTTTAGGTTTTTCCTCTAAATTTAGCCACCCCTTAAAATATAGCTGAAATCTTGTTGTGCCTTTCCAAAGTATCTCAGAGAGCTGTAAAAGGACCTGAGTCCTATGAGGTTATCAGATTAATCATATATTTTACACACAGGTTTGCCATTCTGACAGTACAACTGTAAAAGTTTAAATATGCATTTTAGATGGACTTCATACATTTTAGAAAATATCTTTGAAGGTTTTATTCCAGAAAGTCAGCAAGTTAGCTGTTTTTTACATCCACTTTCTGTTTTCTGGAAAACTGAATACAGGCTAACATGTACTAGCCAAACATTACTCCATAGGTATTTTGCCTGAATGCTTGTTAGCTTGAATAGAGTAAATAAATTCTAGAGATTTACTTGAACCTCTTATTGGCCCTGGATCCCAATTATGAGTAAAGGGGAAGAAAATTACAGCCATTCAAAGCAGAAATAATCACAGAATTTATTTACAATAGATTTTTGTAAATTTCCATCACAATGCAATAAGCAGGTATTATTTTTGTTTCAACATTATTTTTATCATAGTTGATATTAGCAGAAATTTTTTTATAAAGAGTCTGAAAAAGAGAATAAAAGTCATATACAAAGTTACATAGCTTACACAAGGAAAATGAAGACTTTAAAACAAGCTGTATCTGATTTAAACAGTCTCCCTTGTTTCACTAATAAAATGAGAGTCTTCAAAGATTCCAAGATGACATCGCACATTTCTCCTAGACTTAGTCCAAGCTACCCATGATCCCTTCATTGTACCTCCAACCTACTTCCCAGGTCAATAACAACCAAATAATCAATATTTTAATGAGTTCACCCATATGACCAGATGACAAAGGTCAGATAATCAGCTCTGATGCCTATGCTGTAGATAACTAAGTCATTGATTGATATGCCCACCTAAACTATAGCATTATCTCTCGCTTTCTGGATGCTAAATAAGTTTCTCAGTGACCTATGCATAATTACAATCTTTATTGCAGGGTTTAGTCTAACAACTTCATTTGGATATTCAAATTGAAATCAATCAAAAGAAGGTCTACATCAGTTATCATTTTAGTTCTAGACAAATATATTCAGACTAGTGTGTCCCTGTCAAACACAAAGAAAATAAACAAATAGTGCCTCTACTTCTCTTAGTGATAAATTTGGTAACTGGTCTTTTAACTTTTTTGCATAACAAACTGTAAGCAAAGTCCGGAAGACTTGTATATGAATTTGCAGAGAGTTGAATCCAGCTATAAATGTATACTGCAAGGTATTTTTGGACAACTTATTAAAATTTAAGTATGATTCCAAACCCTCAGGGTACTTGATTTTTAAAGTTAAATTTTCTGTCAGTACAACTGTAAAAGTTTAAATATGCATTTTAGATGGACTTCATACATTTTAGAAAATATCTTTGAAGGTTTTATTCCAGAAAGTCAGCAAGTTAGCTGTTTTTTACATCCACTTTCTGTTTTCTGGAAAACTGAATACAGGCTAACATGTACTAGCCAAACATTACTCCATAGGTATTTTGCCTGAATGCTTGTTAGCTTGAATAGAGTAAATAAATTCTAGAGATTTACTTGAACCTCTTATTGGCCCTGGATCCCAATTATGAGTAAAGGGGAAGAAAATTACAGCCATTCAAAGCAGAAATAATCACAGAATTTATTTACAATAGATTTTTGTAAATTTCCATCACAATGCAATAAGCAGGTATTATTTTTGTTTCAACATTATTTTTATCATAGTTGATATTAGCAGAAATTTTTTTATAAAGAGTCTGAAAAAGAGAATAAAAGTCATATACAAAGTTACATAGCTTACACAAGGAAAATGAAGACTTTAAAACAAGCTGTATCTGATTTAAACAGTCTCCCTTGTTTCACTAATAAAATGAGAGTCTTCAAAGATTCCAAGATGACATCGCACATTTCTCCTAGACTTAGTCCAAGCTACCCATGATCCCTTCATTGTACCTCCAACCTACTTCCCAGGTCAATAACAACCAAATAATCAATATTTTAATGAGTTCACCCATATGACCAGATGACAAAGGTCAGATAATCAGCTCTGATGCCTATGCTGTAGATAACTAAGTCATTGATTGATATGCCCACCTAAACTATAGCATTATCTCTCGCTTTCTGGATGCTAAATAAGTTTCTCAGTGACCTATGCATAATTACAATCTTTATTGCAGGGTTTAGTCTAACAACTTCATTTGGATATTCAAATTGAAATCAATCAAAAGAAGGTCTACATCAGTTATCATTTTAGTTCTAGACAAATATATTCAGACTAGTGTGTCCCTGTCAAACACAAAGAAAATAAACAAATAGTGCCTCTACTTCTCTTAGTGATAAATTTGGTAACTGGTCTTTTAACTTTTTTGCATAACAAACTGTAAGCAAAGTCCGGAAGACTTGTATATGAATTTGCAGAGAGTTGAATCCAGCTATAAATGTATACTGCAAGGTATTTTTGGACAACTTATTAAAATTTAAGTATGATTCCAAACCCTCAGGGTACTTGATTTTTAAAGTTAAATTTTCTTCTGAAATAGCAATATGTGATGCCTGTCAAAAACCCAGAGTCATAATTGCTTTAGGCTACTTTCCAAAAATAAAATAGCAGGCTCTATCAGTCAGCAAAGAGCAGGTACCTTGCTGTACATCACCTCTTTTAATAGTTGATCACTCCTACAGTTGAAATTTGCCTGCAACTTGTCTAGAAAACATTGACTTTGTGTTAACAACATGAAACAAATTATGCCTCATCCATCGAGATGACAAGACAAGAGTGGACAGCCTGCTTTTGATAAGTAAATTGGTAAGAAAATGACTTACCCTTTCCAAATGAGCCATAAAGTCATAACCAAAATATTTCAGCATGAAATGTTTCCTTACTTCACTTCTTCCTCTTGGAAAACGGGACATGAGGAAAGAAACTCAGTGTTTATTAAACACCTAATCTATGCCAGGTGTCTTGGTAAAGTGGCTGATACTAGAAAGAAAAGATTTTTCTGAACTTGAGAGAATGCTGAGGTGAGGGAGGGGAGACACATACTCTTCTTGAGAATTCTCTTTCCTATTTTAAGAAAATATACTTTTCAAAAATTTCAAATCTGTGCCTCTAAACCAGAGTAGGACTGTTTCCAGGAATATTGCCTTTTTCTTTTTAAACAGAGAGATGGACAAAGGTCAGATAATCAGCTCTGATGCCTATGCTGTAGATAACTAAGTCATTGATTGATATGCCCACCTAAACTATAGCATTATCTCTCGCTTTCTGGATGCTAAATAAGTTTCTCAGTGACCTATGCATAATTACAATCTTTATTGCAGGGTTTAGTCTAACAACTTCATTTGGATATTCAAATTGAAATCAATCAAAAGAAGGTCTACATCAGTTATCATTTTAGTTCTAGACAAATATATTCAGACTAGTGTGTCCCTGTCAAACACAAAGAAAATAAACAAATAGTGCCTCTACTTCTCTTAGTGATAAATTTGGTAACTGGTCTTTTAACTTTTTTGCATAACAAACTGTAAGCAAAGTCCGGAAGACTTGTATATGAATTTGCAGAGAGTTGAATCCAGCTATAAATGTATACTGCAAGGTATTTTTGGACAACTTATTAAAATTTAAGTATGATTCCAAACCCTCAGGGTACTTGATTTTTAAAGTTAAATTTTCTTCTGAAATAGCAATATGTGATGCCTGTCAAAAACCCAGAGTCATAATTGCTTTAGGCTACTTTCCAAAATAAAATAGCAGGCTCTATCAGTCAGCAAAGAGCAGGTACCTTGCTGTACATCACCTCTTTTAATAGTTGATCACTCCTACAGTTGAAATTTGCCTGCAACTTGTCTAGAAAACATTGACTTTGTGTTAACAACATGAAACAAATTATGCCTCATCCATCGAGATGACAAGACAAGAGTGGACAGCCTGCTTTTGATAAGTAAATTGGTAAGAAAATGACTTACCCTTTCCAAATGAGCCATAAAGTCATAACCAAAATATTTCAGCATGAAATGTTTCCTTACTTCACTTCTTCCTCTTGGAAAACGGGACATGAGGAAAGAAACTCAGTGTTTATTAAACACCTAATCTATGCCAGGTGTCTTGGTAAAGTGGCTGATACTAGAAAGAAAAGATTTTTCTGAACTTGAGAGAATGCTGAGGTGAGGGAGGGGAGACACATACTCTTCTTGAGAATTCTCTTTCCTATTTTAAGAAAATATACTTTTCAAAAATTTCAAATCTGTGCCTCTAAACCAGAGTAGGACTGTTTCCCCAGGGAATATTTGCAAATGTGTGTGTGTGCAGGTATGTGTTTGCAAGTGTGTGTGTTTTGAGAGGGGAGGTTGTGTTTGGTTTTCCTAATGTTGTGGAGTAAGGATGCTCCTGGCATTTAGTAGGCAGGAGTCAGGGATGCTGCTTTTACTTGGTTGTGTGAAACTGTTCAGTCCAACATGTCAACAATACCACCCCACTACAGTCACCCCAGTCAGAAGTACTGATATCCACCATTGGAGGATATTTCTTTTATGTAAACATTACTCTTAATAATATTGAGATGGCAAATACCACATATTTGTGATCTTATTGATGGTAGTTTAACATGACTTTGTAAAGAATAGAAAGGATTTATGATATTTTCTTCCCCTAGGAATCAGATCATCTCAGGTATCTGTTATCATCATTATGACTACTGCTATGAATCCAGTATTCTCAGTGTCTAGAATAGTCATCAGGAAATGGAATGTTCCTTCCTTGAAGACATTTCCATTCTACTAAAAAAATATGACTCGGGGCTCAGCTGACCCTTCCAAGAGATAAGTTTTTTGCCCAACACAACATACTTTGTAAGTTACCATCTTCATTTATTACTTTGGTGGGAACATGATGCATCATGATACATAATGGTATGCAGAAGTGATATATAACAGTTCAATCATCCATAAAATAGTACTTATCCAACTCCAGAGAAAGTAGAATATCATCCTGCAGGTGGGAACAAGATCCCCTCCTATCTGGCCACCTTCACAATAATTTCAGACAGGCTTTGGAAAGGAGGTGTGCAGGAAAGAATATAAGGAAAGGGAACTCTGTAAGATTAAGTTGAAATTGCTCATTGCTTACTTCATATTTCTTTTCTTTCACAAACACCCTTTCCTGGTTGCATAAACCACCCATTCACCCTTTACAGGCTGCCAATAAAACCAGCCAGCTGAAAGGTGTTTTGTTTCTCTTATTTTCTCTTTTTTTCCCCCAGCAAACTCTGTTTAGGATAAAAGATTTCACCACACTCTGTGAGCAGTTCCAGAGTCAAGCTATTCCAAATCACAGAATATCTTCAACAAATTACAGCAAATGGATTTTCTCTTTTGCTTTCCTTTCAACTTTGTCGTTCTCCTGTTTTTTCTTTATGACTCACAAAGCATGTTCTATAAAACATTTTATTCCTGCCAGGTCTCTAGCTTTATTGAAAACGTGGAAGAATGAAGAGATGGGGTACTAAGGAAAATTCCTTTCTTAACAATGACAAATCATCAAAAATATGTAACAATTAGTGAATTAGATTCTTCCATCATCTTTGATGGAGGCTTGCAGAATGGCATAAAGTGCTCTCCAAGCCACAGAGGCGCCATTTGCCTACTTAGCATTTCATTCATTGCTATCAATAAAAGTGAACTTACTGTCAAGGTCACCTTGGTGTTCCTTTCTCACATGCATGAAAATACCTGGAGAACCATCTGATGGTTATCCATCTTAACCATTCCTGAAAGTGACAACAATTTTAAATGTACTTAGAATTTTTATAACATTAGACTCAATTCTGTCACCAGGGTTTACTGATGATAGCAATAATAATAATACATTTGAGCATTGATATTGTGTTTAAGTGTTTATATGTATTTAACTGCAACAATTTCTCCAGGAAAGTGTTTTGATGGTTATTACCTGCATGGAACCAAAAAAAGGTCAGAGCATGTTATGACCAAATATAGATATAGAGGCTGCAAACATTCAGTAATTCTGAATATTTTGTGTGTGTTGAGACAAAAAAAAAAAAAACTGCATATTTTAAGCTTCTGTAGTTTTAACTCTCTGTGTGTCTTCACATAATATTTCTTCATTGTGTGCCTGTGTTCTAACCCACTCCTTTTTAACGTGAAATATAATCCAGTCATAAATAGATTAGGGCCCACCTTAATTAATGACCTCATCTTAGCTTAGTTAAAAATGCAGAGATCCTATTGACAAATGTTAGTTGCAAACTCGCACTTGTCATCTACCCTAATTCTTGGATCTCCTCACATCTAGAAAAGCACTGAAATCCTTCATGATGACATCTGCTCCTCTTGACTAGCCGTAACCCTCAGAGACCAGCAGAAACTTCTGTAAAAAAATATGTGCTTGATTGTATATACTTCCCCTTCAACAAAATAACACATATACCGACCTTACCCTCTGCCTCTTTGGAGCAGTTTCTTAGAGCTATCTGAGGTTCTATCTCCCTCATTTTGCCCCAGATAAAACCTCACTCACAACTCTTATGTTGTACTTTTTTATTAAGTCAACACAAATAAGCTCACATTAGGAGTACTTGTGATTAGAACTTCAACACGTCTTTTAGTTGAGGGTAGGGATGTGGACACAATTCAACTCATAACACTTGGTTTTGTAGTAAAGTGATACAAAGATGAATTAGACACCTTCCATGCCATTAAACATCTCACAAGTTAACTGAATAGCCATGAAAGTAGATGGGGAATTACACCATTTTGTGTCAAATACTTTGGTTAAGTGAAAGTTCAGGGTACTTTGGAGACTGTATAAAATTTAAAGAATAACTAGGTAGGTGATGAAAGACAAAGATGACCTAACAAGCGAAAATAATACACAAAAGACTAAAAATGAGAGTGGGTGGATGTGAGTCAGAAAGCTTTCAAGAAGTTGTATGTGGCTGGGATCTAGGGAGTAGACATAGATAAGGCAAGAAGAGACATGATAAGAAATAAAACTGAACTGATTGGGGGATAAAGCCATTAAGGGTCTTGAGCCTCATTAAAAAGAGATTAGATTTGCATCCCTACAGTAGGAAATTATAGATAGATTTGTAATATAGAGACTGATAAAATATGTACAGGGTTAAATGTAAGAGGTATTTAAGAAACAAAAATGACCAGGATAGAGCGACCAATATGATGGAGAGAAAGGAAACAGCTGAAAGGATAATCTTTGGTCTTTGGACTACTGGCTAGGGAACTGGGTCAAGCTCAGTATGCAAAATTCAGCTCAAGATCTACTTTGTGGAGAAAGGATAGTGAGTTTAGTTCAGGACATTTCAAAATATGTGAGATGCCTGAAATATCAACAAATTAGTTTGAAGAAGTAGTTGAATCTGCATGTCTGGCATGTGGCTCAGAATTACATATGGAAATCATCCATATGGCAGGGTTGGAAGATCACTGAGAGGTAGTTAGAGGAATGAGAAGAGCATCTTAAGGAGACCATAACTCAAACCCTCATGACCAGTAACTTTCTTAAAGTTTAAATTACTGACTGCCAATTTTCAACATTGTGCCTTACAGTAAAAATCAACAATTGTTTATGTGACACATGACCAGATTCAGCTCCCTGGAAACTTACTCTTCCATACCCACAGCCAATTCTGTAGCCTCACTATCTCTGACTCAATTATAATCCATTTGTATCACACTGAAGTGCCTCCAATGCCTGGTGTGAATTTCTCCGGAAAAAAAACAAGCAAACTATAACAAAGTGGTCAGAGAGAAGAGAAAATTCAGAAGTGATGAACTAGAAGACTGAGAAGAGATTGTAAAACAGAGAAAGGTTTTACAGTGTTTTGGGGTTTCAAATACTTTGGTTAAGTGAAAGTTCAGGGTACTTTGGAGACTGTATAAAATTTAAAGAATAACTAGGTAGGTGATGAAAGACAAAGATGACCTAACAAGCGAAAATAATACAAAAAGACTAAAAATGAGAGTGGGTGGATGTGAGTCAGAAAGCTTTCAAGAAGTTGTATGTGGCTGGGATCTAGGGAGTAGACATAGATAAGGCAAGAAGAGACATGATAAGAAATAAAACTGAACTGATTGGGGGATAAAGCCATTAAGGGTCTTGAGCCTCATTAAAAAGAGATTAGATTTGCATCCCTACAGTAGGAAATTATAGATAGATTTGTAATATAGAGACTGATAAAATATGTACAGGGTTAAATGTAAGAGGTATTTAAGAAACAAAAATGACCAGGATAGAGCGACCAATATGATGGAGAGAAAGGAAACAGCTGAAAGGATAATCTTTGGTCTTTGGACTACTGGCTAGGGAACTGGGTCAAGCTCAGTATGCAAAATTCAGCTCAAGATCTACTTTGTGGAGAAAGGATAGTGAGTTTAGTTCAGGACATTTCAAAATATGTGAGATGCCTGAAATATCAACAAATTAGTTTGAAGAAGTAGTTGAATCTGCATGTCTGGCATGTGGCTCAGAATTACATATGGAAATCATCCATATGGCAGGGTTGGAAGATCACTGAGAGGTAGTTAGAGGAATGAGAAGAGCATCTTAAGGAGACCATAACTCAAACCCTCATGACCAGTAACTTTCTTAAAGTTTAAATTACTGACTGCCAATTTTCAACATTGTGCCTTACAGTAAAAATCAACAATTGTTTATGTGACACATGACCAGATTCAGCTCCCTGGAAACTTACTCTTCCATACCCACAGCCAATTCTGTAGCCTCACTATCTCTGACTCAATTATAATCCATTTGTATCACACTGAAGTGCCTCCAATGCCTGGTGTGAATTTCTCCGGAAAAAAAACAAGCAAACTATAACAAAGTGGTCAGAGAGAAGAGAAAATTCAGAAGTGATGAACTAGAAGACTGAGAAGAGATTGTAAAACAGAGAAAGGTTTTACAGTGTTAACATCTAAGAAAGTTCAAGATAACAACTTTTAATTGTCCATGACAGTCAGAAACTAGAATCTTTGATGATTTTGACAAGGTCAGATTTTATTGGGTGATGGAAGCAGAAATTATCTTGCATCAGATGAGAAACTAAATGAGGATTAGAGTTGGAAGTGTCAAGTTCAAGCTCCTCTTTCTAGTAGCTTTGCTATTCAAGGAAGGAGAGAAATGCATACTCATTAAAAAAAAAAATCGAGCAAAAATTTAAGTCAAGGGTGGTTTACATATGATTATATGCTGAAAGAATAAGCCAGGGGAGAGAGAGGGAAGAGAGGTTGTTACTGTAGATGAGAGAATAGATAGCCAATGTGTCATGAAGGCAGGCACTGATGGCCCAAGGGTTCAGATGCAGCTATGAATCTTGGATGAAGCAGAAGCTTCCAATTGTAAAGATGTTAGGACAAGAGGAAAAGATGCAGGAGGATGAAGATATATTAATGGGACTGGAAAGCATCATATTCTCTGTGAAATAGGAGACTAGGAATTTTTTGTGTCTAACAAAATTCCCAGTTCTACAGCAGACAGAAACTAGTATTGAAAATGCTGTTGTGGGAAATGACATTTGTGTGCCTGCTAAGTTGCTCCAGTCATGTCTAGCTCTTTGCCATCCTATAGACTGTAGCCACCAGACTCCTGTGTCCAAGGGATTCTCCAGGCAAGAATACTGGAGCGGGTTGACATGTCCTCCTCCACGGGATCTTCCTAATCTAGGAATTGAACCAGAACTTCTTATGCCTCCTACATAGGTAGGTGAGCTCTTTACCACTAGTGTCACCTGGGAAGCCAATGGTAGCAAGAATTAAAGAAGGGGCTAATAGGTGGGATGTAGGAAGTATATAATAGGAGAGAAAACCATACACCAGGAGCCAAAGTCTTCATTGGCTGAATCCCAATAAATCCATTTGTATCACACTGAAGTGCCTCCAATGCCTGGTGTGAATTTCTCCGGAAAAAAAACAAGCAAACTATAACAAAGTGGTCAGAGAGAAGAGAAAATTCAGAAGTGATGAACTAGAAGACTGAGAAGAGATTGTAAAACAGAGAAAGGTTTTACAGTGTTAACATCTAAGAAAGTTCAAGATAACAACTTTTAATTGTCCATGACAGTCAGAAACTAGAATCTTTGATGATTTTGACAAGGTCAGATTTTATTGGGTGATGGAAGCAGAAATTATCTTGCATCAGATGAGAAACTAAATGAGGATTAGAGTTGGAAGTGTCAAGTTCAAGCTCCTCTTTCTAGTAGCTTTGCTATTCAAGGAAGGAGAGAAATGCATACTCATTAAAAAGAAAAATCGGAGCAAAAATTTAAGTCAAGGGTGGTTTACATATGATTATATGCTGAAAGAATAAGCCAGGGGAGAGAGAGGGAAGAGAGGTTGTTACTGTAGATGAGAGAATAGATAGCCAATGTGTCATGAAGGCAGGCACTGATGGCCCAAGGGTTCAGATGCAGCTATGAATCTTGGATGAAGCAGAAGCTTCCAATTGTAAAGATGTTAGGACAAGAGGAAAAGATGCAGGAGGATGAAGATATATTAATGGGACTGGAAAGCATCATATTCTCTGTGAAATAGGAGACTAGGAATTTTTTGTGTCTAACAAAATTCCCAGTTCTACAGCAGACAGAAACTAGTATTGAAAATGCTGTTGTGGGAAATGACATTTGTGTGCCTGCTAAGTTGCTCCAGTCATGTCTAGCTCTTTGCCATCCTATAGACTGTAGCCACCAGACTCCTGTGTCCAAGGGATTCTCCAGGCAAGAATACTGGAGCGGGTTGACATGTCCTCCTCCACGGGATCTTCCTAATCTAGGAATTGAACCAGAACTTCTTATGCCTCCTACATAGGTAGGTGAGCTCTTTACCACTAGTGTCACCTGGGAAGCCAATGGTAGCAAGAATTAAAGAAGGGGCTAATAGGTGGGATGTAGGAAGTATATAATAGGAGAGAGAAAACCATACACCAGGAGCCAAAGTCTTCATTGGCTGAATCCCAATAAATCTATGTGATGGTTTTATTTATGTTTATAAATGGTTTTCCTGAAGTAGCTGATAACCTATAAATCGAAAGGTCAGTGCCATTTTAGCTACAGCTAATCGAACAGGCAAAGGTTTATATTGTTTTATAAGTCTTTAGCTCATTTGTGTTTTTTTCAGCCTTAAAGTAAGTTGAAAGAATTTAGACGAATCATAATCTTTTAGACACATAGTGAAATATAACAAGTGAATTCAATAGCATTTTTTAGGAGACCGCTAGGCATGCAAATACTCTTACATACCTTGCACTAGATGCATGTGCATGTTGGTGGCTAGTCAAGGAGGAATGAAATATATGAACTGTTTTTAAGAGTGATTGCTTTGCAACAGGGAGCATTTTTGCTTGTTCTATGTCTTTTTCTTTCTTTTAAACAAAGGAGAAATTGTTTACAGTAGCTCAGCTACATTTTGTAACACATCATTAAAGTGATTCAACCCAGGCTGTTCACAAGAGCCAATTTTTTTCAGTGATAATGAATTTCTAATATGCAGAAGCAAGACAGGTTAGGTTATTTTGCTGATTCAGTCAGGTTTGTGGGGGATGAGACTGGTGTCTTTTATATACGTAGTTTTCTCCTAAGACAAAATTGATAACTTTAAAAACACCTAAAGCATAAAGAGAGATAAATTCCAAATTAAGGGGGAAATCTCATTATGTATTTATTTTTGCATCAGGGAACCTAAAATGATAGTGGTAACCTAAATGATGATGTTAATTTTAATGAGCCCTGTATACCAAGCTTAATTTTTGCAACACATCATTAAGTTAATAGTATAGCTTGTATTTTTTAAAAATGACGTTTGGGGAAAAACTATTCAAAGTGTCAGCTCTAAGCTTCTTTTAAATGCAAATTTTGCATGTACTAATAAAGAACACACACCCAGACATTTACTGCTAGCACATTAAGGCAAACATTTCCTGTCTCTAGTATCTGAAAAAAATTGCAAATATACTGTACCTTGTGTACATTCTTTTTCTCTTCTTGCCAACAGATGGAGTCTCCCTTCTGTTCCTAGACACAGAGATGTCATCAGCTGTTATGAGAAAAGACAGGCTCCTAATTCAGACCTTGAAGGAGAAAATCTTTTTATTTCACCTTTTAGTAATGGTCATTGAATACAAATTTGATCAAATTTTAGCTACAGCTAATCGAACAGGCAAAGGTTTATATTGTTTTATAAGTCTTTAGCTCATTTGTGTTTTTCAGCCTTAAAGTAAGTTGAAAGAATTTAGACGAATCATAATCTTTTAGACACATAGTGAAATATAACAAGTGAATTCAATAGCATTTTTTAGGAGACCGCTAGGCATGCAAATACTCTTACATACCTTGCACTAGATGCATGTGCATGTTGGTGGCTAGTCAAGGAGGAATGAAATATATGAACTGTTTTTAAGAGTGATTGCTTTGCAACAGGGAGCATTTTTGCTTGTTCTATGTCTTTTTCTTTCTTTTAAACAAAGGAGAAATTGTTTACAGTAGCTCAGCTACATTTTGTAACACATCATTAAAGTGATTCAACCCAGGCTGTTCACAAGAGCCAATTTTTTTCAGTGATAATGAATTTCTAATATGCAGAAGCAAGACAGGTTAGGTTATTTTGCTGATTCAGTCAGGTTTGTGGGGGATGAGACTGGTGTCTTTTATATACGTAGTTTTCTCCTAAGACAAAATTGATAACTTTAAAAACACCTAAAGCATAAAGAGAGATAAATTCCAAATTAAGGGGGAAATCTCATTATGTATTTATTTTTGCATCAGGGAACCTAAAATGATAGTGGTAACCTAAATGATGATGTTAATTTTAATGAGCCCTGTATACCAAGCTTAATTTTTGCAACACATCATTAAGTTAATAGTATAGCTTGTATTTTTTAAAAAATGACGTTTGGGGAAACACTATTCAAAGTGTCAGCTCTAAGCTTCTTTTAAATGCAAATTTTGCATGTACTAATAAAGAACACACACCCAGACATTTACTGCTAGCACATTAAGGCAAACATTTCCTGTCTCTAGTATCTGAAAAAAATTGCAAATATACTGTACCTTGTGTACATTCTTTTTCTCTTCTTGCCAACAGATGGAGTCTCCCTTCTGTTCCTAGACACAGAGATGTCATCAGCTGTTATGAGAAAAGACAGGCTCCTAATTCAGACCTTGAAGGAGAAAATCTTTTTATTTCACCTTTAGTAAGGATTTCATTTGTAAATGCTGGAATCAATTGAAACATACCAAAGAAGACAATGACTGAATATTGCACCAAGTAAGATGGCAAATGGAAATTAGGCAGTGGCAAGGATTGGCAGTGTTGGGATTTGCTGACTGTGTAGATACAGAGTCTTTCACACTCATAAATCTCTCACAGTTCCATCCCTGAGTGAAGGTCGCCTACTCTTATGTATTCAACTCAACCCTATTTCCATTTTCAAAGACAGGGCTCAATCACAAAATAAATGAGGATGTTTTGGAATGTGACTAAATTAAATTTCACAAAGGATATTTGGTATAAAATCATGAAATCTACTGAGAGAGAGAGAAAGGAGGTTAAGGGCAGCTATCCAAGATCAACTTTAGCTTACTCAAAATTTTATTCTTAACAGACCCTGCATGTCTATGTCCATTGGTTCAAGAAGAACTTGAGGCAGAGAAAGACACCCACAGGGCAATGAGGCAGGGGCACAGGAAGATCCTCTAAAAGATATAAATGGTGGGTTAGAAACTTGACCTGATTTTTGAAAGAAGAGCTTTGTCATCTTGAAATCTAGAGAATACTTCTGTGGTCTCTTATTATTTTAACATACGCATAGTCACAATTAGTTTCAGCTGTTGCAGTTTATAGAATATTTGTGAATCTTCTATAGTTTTTCCAATATATGGAGCTGATCCATATTTAAGTTACAGCAGCATTTAAACAATTAATTTTTTAGGCTCATGGAGAACTGAACGTCATATAAAAGATTACATTTTTTCTTATTCTACTATATACTTTGGCACTTCTACCTAAAAATCTTTAAAAGTATAGCTTGTATTTTTAAAAATGACGTTTGGGGAAAAACTATTCAAAGTGTCAGCTCTAAGCTTCTTTTAAATGCAAATTTTGCATGTACTAATAAAGAACACACACCCAGACATTTACTGCTAGCACATTAAGGCAAACATTTCCTGTCTCTAGTATCTGAAAAAAATTGCAAATATACTGTACCTTGTGTACATTCTTTTTCTCTTCTTGCCAACAGATGGAGTCTCCCTTCTGTTCCTAGACACAGAGATGTCATCAGCTGTTATGAGAAAAGACAGGCTCCTAATTCAGACCTTGAAGGAGAAAATCTTTTTATTTCACCTTTAGTAAGGATTTCATTTGTAAATGCTGGAATCAATTGAAACATACCAAAGAAGACAATGACTGAATATTGCACCAAGTAAGATGGCAAATGGAAATTAGGCAGTGGCAAGGATTGGCAGTGTTGGGATTTGCTGACTGTGTAGATACAGAGTCTTTCACACTCATAAATCTCTCACAGTTCCATCCCTGAGTGAAGGTCGCCTACTCTTATGTATTCAACTCAACCCTATTTCCATTTTCAAAGACAGGGCTCAATCACAAAATAAATGAGGATGTTTTGGAATGTGACTAAATTAAATTTCACAAAGGATATTTGGTATAAAATCATGAAATCTACTGAGAGAGAGAGAAAGGAGGTTAAGGGCAGCTATCCAAGATCAACTTTAGCTTACTCAAAATTTTATTCTTAACAGACCCTGCATGTCTATGTCCATTGGTTCAAGAAGAACTTGAGGCAGAGAAAGACACCCACAGGGCAATGAGGCAGGGGCACAGGAAGATCCTCTAAAAGATATAAATGGTGGGTTAGAAACTTGACCTGATTTTTGAAAGAAGAGCTTTGTCATCTTGAAATCTAGAGAATACTTCTGTGGTCTCTTATTATTTTAACATACGCATAGTCACAATTAGTTTCAGCTGTTGCAGTTTATAGAATATTTGTGAATCTTCTATAGTTTTTCCAATATATGGAGCTGATCCATATTTAAGTTACAGCAGCATTTAAACAATTAATTTTTTAGGCTCATGGAGAACTGAACGTCATATAAAAGATTACATTTTTTCTTATTCTACTATATACTTTGCGTCACTTCTCCAATGCTCATCAAAACATATCTTACACAAAATGGTCATACCTGTGGGACTAGAAAAAGAAAAACAAAGTATTAACACCACCCCCAAAGAATCTAATGTTATTATTATGATTTTACTTTATGTCATAAGCTGTAGGGAATTTGAGAAAATGAAAGCAAAGGGAAGTAAATTAGGTAACAAAAATCCCATTTATATATGAGGGAATAATAGGTGGATAGTCGTTAAAAGAAGAGGTTTCTCAACAAAGGCGATACCACCCATTTCATCCAATTAATTGAAACCTGTGAGGGTTTAGGAGAGGGCATTATAGTCAAGATAAATAGAAGGTTGTAATGACCTTTGATATCAAGAGCAAGAAATGGTAAGCACACTTCAGGCAGGCTCAACAAAGAATTATCCTGTTCCAGAGGCCAGTGACAACTTCATTGTGAAGCAATGGTAGCTGTTAGATGACTTCTGCAAAACTCAGACAGTGTATGCCAGAGATAGATTCAAACTCTCCCTCCAACTCTGTACAAGTTCACCTCTTTTTTTTTTTTTTTTAGGTAATATTTATTTATTTGGGTGTGTTGGGTCTTACTTGCGGCAGTCTGCATCTTCATTGCATCATGCAGGATCTTTCCCTGTGGCCCATGTGTTCTCCAGAGTGGCATGTGGGATCTTAGTTCCCTGACCAGGCATTGAACTCGTGTTCCCTGCATTGCAAGGCAGATTCTTAACCACTGGACTACCAGGGAAGTGCTGTTACTTCTCGAACCTTGAAATTCATTGATGTTTTTGCAGTGAGGGCTTTTATAAAAACTCTATGTAGGTTTCTTTTCAATTTCAGTCTTGTTTTATTTTCCATTTTTCTCACTTGACAGTGAATGTATGTTAACTAGTTGTATATTGTTCTTATATGAAGAAATTTAAACAATGTCAGAAACAGAGTACTAGAAAGTACTGTGTGTTTGGGGATGGAATTTCTCAAGGATATGCATACATTCCATTGTCACCTAGTACACTGTAGGAACTACAGAGACAAGTCCATGTCTATTATTTTGTTATAACTTTATTGACATGCAATATAATCTATAAGATATAAGAACTTAATTGACTTTGAGGAAATAAGGAAATGTTAATACTGGGTCTTATTTGTAATATATATATATATATATATATATATATATAAAACCACTGTAATAAGAATTTGTCACTGAACAGAATTCTGGAGAAAACAGTCCTAGAATCAAGCTTTACAAACAGCATAAACACTGAGGAAGTCTTAAAAGTTCTACAATATGTGGATTCTGCATATTTGTTGCAAAATACATATCAAATATGCACATAAATATATGAGAATTACCTTCCTTTATAGATGCATATTTTGGCTAATGATTATGCATGTACATATACTCCACACATCAATATTTATGGTTTGTTTGTGTATCTACTAAAGATTTCAAAATGGGGCTGTATTTTGCGTGCTATTTTTCCCTATCGATTAAGTAATTAGGTGACAGTGGACAAATCCTCATTTTTCCCATAAGTTAGTGTCTTCCTCTCCACTAATACATCATGAGAACCAGGAATATGTTAAGTTCTACCTGCATGAAGTAGCAAAGAACATAATTTTTAGCAAAAGAGGACTTTTATATTTTTATTATCAATAATATACCTTTGAGTATTTTTTAAAAGTTGTAGCTGATTTAATTCAGGCTGATTGCTTTGTGTATTTATCCTCACCTTATGAATTAACATACTGTCAGAACTGAAGTAACCAAGGAGGGCTTTTCTAGATCAATTTTGTAGGCACTTGTCCTGCTTCATAGTCAATGCTCCTTTGTTCCCAAATGACATGACCTCAAGATTTCCACAGGGACCTCTGTAAGCCAACGTCATAAATTTGGGAAGTATGTCACTTTGTTTCTATGTAGATTTCTCATTAGTCACCTATACCCATGTTCCATTGGTTAAATTTAATTTACGAGGTGAACTAAATAGTCAACTGTACTAGTAGATGTATGCTATATCAAGGGGATCAAGATATCATGCTATCCTTATTGAATTGCATTTTTAAATATGTTTTGATCTTTCCTCTTTTTTGTATGTGATTTTTGTTAATCTATTTCTGGATTGGTATGCTTTGGAAAAAAAAAAAAAAAAAACACTGGGTTACCTGAGGTTATTTTTAGACAACTAATCCTATCAAATTAATTTTAAGAAAGGAAAATGGTAATGAAAGAAAAGACAATAAAGTTAACCTAAGTATTCAACTAACCCAATCAGCTATATAGTACTGGAATATGTTTTTACTTTTCACACAAATAATACACACAAAAAAACCATGCAAAAAATGTTAATCTTACAGTACAGTGCCTTGAAAAGCATGGTAGTGCAGTACAACAGCTGGCATCCAGGGGCTGGCCTGGAAGGATCAGGCAAGAAGAGTTACTGACTGGAGGAGAGAAAGGAGGTGGGGGAAGGTAGAGCTGAAGGATTGTCAGCAGCAGGAGATGGAGGGATTGCTTCAAGGTCACTCACACCTGACACTCATGGCACAGGTTCAGGTTCCTTGTTGGATTCAGTTCTATCTGCCCTCTTGAAAAATTGATCCAGTGATGTCTGGGTGGTAGCTCTGTCTTTCTCATCCTAGATGATATCATAGCACTGAATTGCATTCTAAACAGCTGCTGCATCCTTCATGTACCATTCCATGTTTGAGTCCTGTGGCTCACAAACTAACAGTGCCCCCTCAAATGAAGAAAATCTCTTCTATGTTTCCTGTGTGGTGAATCTCTTTGGTTCTTTGGTTAGTTCTCCATCCTCTTGTCTCTCTCTCTGTTTTTTTTTTTTAATTTTCAGCCTCTTTTATTGGTCTTTCGTTTATTTATTTTCATCCATCTTTGTTCTTTGGCCTGCGTGGGCTTCCCATTACAGTGGCCCCTCCTGTTGCAGAACATCAGCTCTAGGTGCATGCGCTCCAGAGTGCTGGTTTGTAATTGGACACCAGCCACTCCATGGCATGTGGGATCTTTCCAGGCCAGGGGTTGAACTGTTGCAGACTCTTTACACACTGGGCCACCAGGGAAGATCCTCTTGTCTTTTTTGATATTTCTCGGGTCACATTTGCCTCTTTCAAAGTTTACAACTTGAAGGTTTGTATGTAAGGGATTTACTGTAGAGGAAAATGAAAACATTTGTGAGGTCTGGAGTAGTTGAAGCTCATTTTGATAGAAGAAAGTAACATCAGATGAGTTAGCCAAAGTGGTGTTGGTTCACATGAAATTTTGATGAAAGTATCTACTCCGCTTGTATGGAAACCCATCAGGGATATTCAACTATAACCCCTATAAGAAAATTTCTCATTTTTACAGTTAAAGCTGGTCTACATGGCTAAGATGGCATATTAATTTCAGGCAACTTTGTCACAGGTGCCTCGTCAGAGCTTACTCTGATTACTATTTTCACTAGCTCTCACTAAAAGAAACTATATTGAACAGCTCAGAGACATTTTCGCAAACACGAAGTGGTCCCCTCAGGGTGTGAGCCTTGGACCTCGACAATAAAGTGTCGTGATCTCAAGTATTGTTAAACCAAGAGTGGGTTTATTAATTGTTAAATAAAGGCAAGCACAAATAATCAGAAATAATCAGAACTCAATCAAATGCAAAGAGAAAGATCTTACTCCAGAGTTGTAGAGCTTCAACCTCACCTCAGATGCAATTGAATTCTGTGAGTGAGCTTCTGTACAATCTACTTGCCCCCCTTTATAGGAAAAACCTCAGACACAACTGCATACACTTTTACTTCTGCTTCTACTTACAATCTAAGAAATCAAAGGAAAAACACTGCTCCTGGCTTCTATGCGAGCTTACAATCATGAGCTAGACAGGAGCAGGTTGCTCAGGTCAAGAATTGAGCTAACTTGTTCTTAGGAAAGTAAGCAGATAAGGTTGGAATGTTGCCATTAGGGCTTTTCTTATTTACTAGCCGCTTTCAAGCTTCGCTTCCAGGTAGAACTCTGCCGAAGTGGCTGGCGGTGAGTTACAAATTCCTCATTGCTGGAGGACAAGCTTTGGCTCATCCGGCTGTAATTTAAAGACAAACTTCTTCTCTTTAGGGTTAGTATATACGCCCCCTTTAGGTATCATATTCACCCACTCTTCGGCCCCATCTGAGTTAACATCACTTTCTAGAGGACGGATTCTAGGTCTCAAGAGTTTATCTGGGGTTTGAGGATCGTCTGTGTCACTCTCTTCATCACTAATTTCTCTATACCCTAAGGCCCAGTATATTCCTAGGAATTCTCCAGAGTCTGCCCAAGACAACTTCTTATCCTGTGTGAAATGTAAGTGCTGAAGACCATACATCATGCTTTATGCATGGTTTGTGTTGAGGGTTAATTACTTAATATATAAATAATCCCACTTCAAACAGAGAACAGTTTTCTCATTTTTACAGTTAAAGCTGGTCTACATGGCTAAGATGGCATATTAATTTCAGGCAACTTTGTCACAGGTGCCTCGTCAGAGCTTACTCTGATTACTATTTTCACTAGCTCTCACTAAAAGAAACTATATTGAACAGCTCAGAGACATTTTCGCAAACACGAAGTGGTCCCCTCAGGGTGTGAGCCTTGGACCTCGACAATAAAGTGTCGTGATCTCAAGTATTGTTAAACCAAGAGTGGGTTT
The DNA here is from genome assembly GCA_022376925.1 of Tragulus kanchil. Lineage (NCBI taxonomy): Eukaryota > Metazoa > Chordata > Mammalia > Artiodactyla > Tragulidae > Tragulus > Tragulus kanchil. The sequence continues at coordinate 21,687,168 of JAIOJX010000005.1, read as the reverse complement.
ATTAATTGTTAAATAAAGGCAAGCACAAATAATCAGAAATAATCAGAACTCAATCAAATGCAAAGAGAAAGATCTTACTCCAGAGTTGTAGAGCTTCAACCTCACCTCAGATGCAATTGAATTCTGTGAGTGAGCTTCTGTACAATCTACTTGCCCCCCTTTATAGGAAAAACCTCAGACACAACTGCATACACTTTTACTTCTGCTTCTACTTACAATCTAAGAAATCAAAGGAAAAACACTGCTCCTGGCTTCTATGCGAGCTTACAATCATGAGCTAGACAGGAGCAGGTTGCTCAGGTCAAGAATTGAGCTAACTTGTTCTTAGGAAAGTAAGCAGATAAGGTTGGAATGTTGCCATTAGGGCTTTTCTTATTTACTAGCCGCTTTCAAGCTTCGCTTCCAGGTAGAACTCTGCCAAGTGGCTGGCGGGGAGTTACAAATTCCTCATTGCTGGAGGACAAGCTTTGGCTCATCCGGCTGTAATTTAAAGACAAACTTCTTCTCTTTAGGGTTAGTATATACGCCCCCTTTAGGTATCATATTCACCCACTCTTCGGCCCCATCTGAGTTAACATCACTTTCTAGAGGACGGATTCTAGGTCTCAAGAGTTTATCTGGGGTTTGAGGATCGTCTGTGTCACTCTCTTCATCACTAATTTCTCTATACCCTAAGGCCCAGTATATTCCTAGGAATTCTCCAGAGTCTGCCCAAGACAACTTCTTATCCTGTGTGAAATGTAAGTGCTGAAGACCATACATCATGCTTTATGCATGGTTTGTGTTGAGGGTTAATTACTTAATATATAAATAATCCCACTTCAAACAGAGAACAGTGTTTGTGACTCAGGAGAGAGGAGCAATTACTCTTAAGTCAGGACAATCAGGAAAGCATGATACCATATCCTGTGCAATACATAAAGTATTTTGGAGGTAAGAAGGAAAGGCTGTGTATGAGAGCATTGGTTAGTTCAGGTACTTGGGTAATAGATTCATTCCTAAAGGTGAAAGGTAATCAGGAAAGAAATTGTAAATGCAAACTTTCCCTACTTGAAAATTTAGCCTCCAGGTGGCCTGGGGTGAAAAGATACTTTGAGATAATTATGAACTTTGGGCATTCAAAGTCTCAGTACAGTATTTATTCTATTCCTGTTTAAAAAATAGAACTCTATGCACTAAATATTTGAAATACCCCTTAAAGTACACTAAATTCATTTTAATGTATATTAAAATGTTGAACCAAAGCCATCTCTAAATTGTACATTCGTTGACTCATTGACTCTCTTTTTTATTACACATTTCTATACTCTAAGGGTTTGAATTAAAAATATTATAGGTATATATACTAGTAGAGCTGATTGTTTTAAAAATATTTAATCCATCCTACATCTAGAGTAAGTCTCCTACATAGTTCCCGTACAAAGTTCATGTTGTGAACTTTCAAAAATGTGAATGTGCTCATTATCAATGTCAGATGTGAGAAAGATTGAGGTTCCACTCCATCTGCTATTGCCAAGGATCCTTCAGCTCTACCATCTCCCACCCCACCTCCCTCCTCTAGTCAGTAACTCTTTCTCGAAGGCTCATTCTATGCTGGGGGCTTTGCAGGATTTAAAGACAAACTTCTTCTATTTAGGGTTAGTATATACGCCCCCTTTAGGTATCATATTCACCCACTCTTCGGCCCCATCTGAGTTAACATCACTTTCTAGAGGACGGATTCTAGGTCTCAAGAGTTTATCTGGGGTTTGAGGATCGTCTGTGTCACTCTCTTCATCACTAATTTCTCTATACCCTAAGGCCCAGTATATTCCTAGGAATTCTCCAGAGTCTGCCCAAGACAACTTCTTATCCTGTGTGAAATGTAAGTGCTGAAGACCATACATCATGCTTTATGCATGGTTTGTGTTGAGGGTTAATTACTTAATATATAAATAATCCCACTTCAAACAGAGAACAGTGTTTGTGACTCAGGAGAGAGGAGCAATTACTCTTAAGTCAGGACAATCAGGAAAGCATGATACCATATCCTGTGCAATACATAAAGTATTTTGGAGGTAAGAAGGAAAGGCTGTGTATGAGAGCATTGGTTAGTTCAGGTACTTGGGTAATAGATTCATTCCTAAAGGTGAAAGGTAATCAGGAAAGAAATTGTAAATGCAAACTTTCCCTACTTGAAAATTTAGCCTCCAGGTGGCCTGGGGTGAAAAGATACTTTGAGATAATTATGAACTTTGGGCATTCAAAGTCTCAGTACAGTATTTATTCTATTCCTGTTTAAAAAATAGAACTCTATGCACTAAATATTTGAAATACCCCTTAAAGTACACTAAATTCATTTTAATGTATATTAAAATGTTGAACCAAAGCCATCTCTAAATTGTACATTCGTTGACTCATTGACTCTCTTTTTTATTACACATTTCTATACTCTAAGGGTTTGAATTAAAAATATTATAGGTATATATACTAGTAGAGCTGATTGTTTTAAAAATATTTAATCCATCCTACATCTAGAGTAAGTCTCCTACATAGTTCCCGTACAAAGTTCATGTTGTGAACTTTCAAAAATGTGAATGTGCTCATTATCAATGTCAGATGTGAGAAAGATTGAGGTTCCACTCCATCTGCTATTGCCAAGGATCCTTCAGCTCTACCATCTCCCACCCCACCTCCCTCCTCTAGTCAGTAACTCTTCCTGCCTATTCACTTAATACCAGCCTCTGGATGCCAGCTTGTACTGTTCTGATGTACTGTTCAAGGTACTGTACTGTTAGATTAAAAATGGTTATTTTTTATGTTTGTTTTTTATGTATCATTTCTGTGAAAGGTATTATAAGCCTGTAATGGCACAGTACTGTATAACAGATTGTGTTAGTTGGGTACCTAGGCTAACTTGGTTGAACTTATGAACAAATTTGACTTACAAATGCACTCTGAGAACAGACTTCATTTCTTTGCAGGGGACTTGGTGTATTCACTTTCATAAAACATAATTTAAGAAGATGAAAGGTACTTATTATTGAATATATAACGGGGCTGAGAAACCAGTCACTTTATATTAACCCAAATCCTGACCAATATCAGAACTCTTCAATTATGTCCGCATGGACAATATGAAACAATTATTTTGTCAATGATGGAATTCATATGCAAGAATTACAAATCAGTAAGTCTCCATATGGCTACTTCGAAGAACTTCCCAATAAAAAAGTACTTAATACTTGATCTTAAGATAATTAGAAAATCCAGAGATTTTTAAACTATCCATCTGACCCAAGTGAAAGACTTAAGACAAAACCAGAATTTGTTCGTTTCCTTCTCTATTTATAAATAAATGTTTAATGATTAATTTGTTTAAATTTTCCCTTTGCAATTTCCTCTGCAAATCTTCTTTTCAAGCACCACCTCTTTAATTAACATCCTGATAGCTTTAAGCTTACATTACAAACATAGTTCCTACCTTAAATTTTTTCTTCTCTTCCATCCAAGTATATTAAAAGCTACTTTGCATTGAATGATTAATTTGTTAAAAATAATTTTGAAGTATTATTACATGTTGAAAAAATAGTAGAATATAGAAAGGTATAACAGAAAAGATATAGTCACTCAAAATTTCACAGCACGGAAAACCATAGTTAATATTCGATTTATTTCTGCTCAAACCTCTCTAAAAATAAAACACTCAAAGAGATATTTTATAAAATTGAGGTTGATATGAACGTATTGCTGTCTGATTTGTCTTAACTTGGCAATATATCAATTGCATTTGTCCTCTGCACTTAACTAGCATTCAAGACATGTTTCAATGGTTTTGAATTATCCCAGTGTGTTGATATACTTTAGTGACTTACCAATATCTTACTGTTTATACATAGAGATTGCTTGCAAAATTTCACTTACAATAAACATAGTGGTGATCATATATGATCCTTTAAAAATAATCCTTTAAAAATAAGTTATCTGCAGTAGTACTACTAGTTCTAAATTTATGAATATGTTATGTTTTATCTAATGGCTACATTGCTTCTCCAAAATTCTTCACGTTTCTTGTAGTTGCTATTGAACACAGATGGAATACCATCTTGCTTTCTAAACTGTATTGTTCCTGAAGGAGAAGACCATGAACTACTTTGAACTACTACTAAGAACTTTGGTACTATCTCTAACTAATTATACTTGCAATACTCTTATCTCACATGAAGACTGTTAAGTAAATACAATTTTCTCTTAATAGTGCTTGCAAAGCTTTACCATTTTTCAGACAACTCTCCCATTTTTAATAGTAAGGAATTTATCCTTAAACTTGCTAAAGCAATATGAAACAATTATTTTGTCAATGATGGAATTCATATGCAAGAATTACAAATCAGTAAGTCTCCATATGGCTACTTCGAAGAACTTCCCAATAAAAAAGTACTTAATACTTGATCTTAAGATAATTAGAAAATCCAGAGATTTTTAAACTATCCATCTGACCCAAGTGAAAGACTTAAGACAAAACCAGAATTTGTTCGTTTCCTTCTCTATTTATAAATAAATGTTTAATGATTAATTTGTTTAAATTTTCCCTTTGCAATTTCCTCTGCAAATCTTCTTTTCAAGCACCACCTCTTTAATTAACATCCTGATAGCTTTAAGCTTACATTACAAACATAGTTCCTACCTTAAATTTTTCTTCTCTTCCATCCAAGTATATTAAAAGCTACTTTGCATTGAATGATTAATTTGTTAAAAATAATTTTGAAGTATTATTACATGTTGAAAAAATAGTAGAATATAGAAAGGTATAACAGAAAAGATATAGTCACTCAAAATTTCACAGCACGGAAAACCATAGTTAATATTCGATTTATTTCTGCTCAAACCTCTCTAAAAATAAAACACTCAAAGAGATATTTTATAAAATTGAGGTTGATATGAACGTATTGCTGTCTGATTTGTCTTAACTTGGCAATATATCAATTGCATTTGTCCTCTGCACTTAACTAGCATTCAAGACATGTTTCAATGGTTTTGAATTATCCCAGTGTGTTGATATACTTTAGTGACTTACCAATATCTTACTGTTTATACATAGAGATTGCTTGCAAAATTTCACTTACAATAAACATAGTGGTGATCATATATGATCCTTTAAAAATAATCCTTTAAAAATAAGTTATCTGCAGTAGTACTACTAGTTCTAAATTTATGAATATGTTATGTTTTATCTAATGGCTACATTGCTTCTCCAAAATTCTTCACGTTTCTTGTAGTTGCTATTGAACACAGATGGAATACCATCTTGCTTTCTAAACTGTATTGTTCCTGAAGGAGAAGACCATGAACTACTTTGAACTACTACTAAGAACTTTGGTACTATCTCTAACTAATTATACTTGCAATACTCTTATCTCACATGAAGACTGTTAAGTAAATACAATTTTCTCTTAATAGTGCTTGCAAAGCTTTACCATTTTTCAGACAACTCTCCCATTTTTTAATAGTAAGGAATTTATCCTTAAACTTGCTAAAGCAAATATGCTATAAGAAGAAATATTACAACATAATTGTTCCAGAGATGCTTTACTTGACACAACAGGTTCTGGCTGAAGAATGCTTCATGAACCAAATTTAAATTATGCCGCATGTTCAGATGAGTCCAAAGATCAATGACTTGCTTGCAGTTCTTTTGCCCAAAGCCTGATCCACGGAAGGTGTATGCCAGCTTGGCCCTGGCACATCAAGGTTACTTTCTCAGTGTTGGAAGAGCTCTCATTTCTGAACGTGATTTGACTTTAAAGTGTTTCTCTCCACTATAACTTTATCTGTGAATGCAGTTGGAGTACAAGATATCCATGGCTTCAAGGCGATTAAAAATATAGTGAAAAAATAATGTTGAAAAGAACCTCACATTCCTCCTATACCACCCTCCACCATCCAGCAGGTCTCTTCCTCTACACTGAGTAAAATAAAAATCTTCAGGGTACTACATTTTATATAAAAAGTGTACTTATTTAATTCCAAATTGCTGTTGATTACTTAGATTACCTTGCTGACAGATATTGTTCTATCAGTGAAAATTTCCCAATGAAATGAAGAAAGTGAGACTTTCCTTAAGTATTTCTTTTTTTTTTTTTTTTTTAAAGATTTATTTATTTATTTATTTTGGGCAGAGGTCGGGTTGGGGAGGGAGGGGAGTGCGCGGGCCACTTCTATTGGTCTTTCATTTCTCTATTTTCATCCGTCTTTGTTCCTTGGCTCCTGTGGGCCTCCCATCGCGGTGGTGTCTGTCACTGCAGAGCGCCGGCTCTGGAGGCATGCGCACCAGAGCTCCGGCTCGGTAATTGGACACATGGGTCCAGCCGCTCCATGGCACGTGGGATCTTCCCAGGCCAGGGATCGAACTGGCGCCCCTTGCACTGCAAGTCGGTGTCCTAACCCACTGGACCACCAGGGGAAGCCCTCCTTGAGTGTTTCTTGACATGGCAGTGAGGCTGTCAGGACAAATGACCCATGATTAAAATATCAAAGTTTTTTTACTTATACTCAATTTGATCCATGTTATCTGCCTGAAGAAAAGTATTTGAAGCTTTATCATTTGAAAAAAAATCTGACCTAAAATTAAACTTTCTTAATGTGTTATCTAGTTTATTATTGGCAATCAATAAAATAATATTAAAAAATAAAATATAATGTTGAAATTCCTGTTTTATTGGAGATAGGCTGTAAAGATCTTCTAAACCTTTGAAGTTTATAAGAACTAAAACAAGACAATTCAAATTTTTTAAAATGAATGATTTTTTAGATTCCTCAAAATTGAGTGAGTTATTTAAAATATGCAGTAGGGATAAACAAAATTGATCAAATAACTTTGCTTGTAGTTTTATTTTGAAAGATACTAATAAGAATGAAATATTTTATTATTGCTTCAAATAGAAAATTGAAAATATTGCTTTCAACATCATGTATATGAACTCAGAAATGTTATCGCTGTTAATTATCACTAGTCTACAAAAAAAGAAGGTTTTTTTTTTTTTTTTTTTAATCAGAAGAGACAATGTTTTTAATTCCCTGGCATTTTTTTCAAAAGAAAGTATAACCTGAGACTACATCTGTGCATTTAGAGATAGTAATAATATTCTTTCTAACATCAAGGACAAAAGCAAATATGTGAAACTCCAGATAGATAAGGAAACTATAAATTTATGTGCTTTCATGGGGATTAATGTGAAAATAAGGCGTTTTTATTTCTATAATATAAGATTTCTGACTAAGAGAGTCAGTAAATCTTTGCTAAAACTTGGAATAATTACTTGAACAATTTTGGTATGAGACAGTTCAAAGAGAAAGTCATTTGTCTGTAACCAGAGTATTTGACCTGGGTCGCATTTGTAACTGAAGGGAACCTGATGGACCTCACACTTGGCCAACTGGGCAAACTTTAACTTCAGAACTACAAGTACATCCTCGCTGCCTGTATGACTGAGGCAAAATTTTGCAACAATAATTGCTTTTAACTAACATATATGTATCTAGAATGAAACATCAGTTACTTATAGGAAATTTGTATTTATTTGACTTCTATTGGTCTTGAATTATCATGTGTTTTTCTGACTTGCGTGTTTTTCTCTGACTGCACTAAAGGGTAAATCAGAGTTTATCACTCATTAACCCTGATTGCCTCCTGGGCTTGGGTGAAAAGGTGTAGAATGAGACCAGTATGTAGCTTTCATGACCTTTCTGTTGAACTCGGATCTTAGCAAAGGATAGACCTCATGTATGTCTCAGCCTCCATGGGAGGTGGTTTGTTCATTCCTACATAGGGATCAAAGGAACCATATCCAAGTTGATTCAGCAGAGATAGTGAAAAGGCCACTGAGATGGTATTCTCATTTTAGGTATTCTCCATACAGACTGAGTGGGTTTAGCTTTAATTTTCTTCTCAATCTATTTCATGTCAGTGAATTTTATTAACAAGTATGAGGGTTTCCCTGGTAGCTCAGCTGGTAAAGAATACATTTCCAATGGGGGAGACATGGGTTCAATCCCTGGGTTGGGAAGAACCCCTGGAGAAGGGAATAGCTACCCACTCCAGTATTCTTTCCTGGAGAATTCCATGGACAGAGGAGCCTGGCAGTCTACAGTTCATGGGGTCACAAAGAGTCGGACACAACTGAGCAATTTTCACATGCTCACATGGCAGACATTGTTGTGATTTTCCTATAAAATAGTCTTGATCAACAGTCAAAGAGGAAGAATTGGCATTGGATGACAACTTCATGTCTTTAGTGCACTAGTGTTGCCTTTGTTTTTATACTTGGCATCTTTATTGAAATATACATTTAAAAAAAAAGGAGTGGGGAATATCCAGGTCTTCTTTGGGTATACTTGAGCATGAGATATGTAGAATATAATCAAGGTATTTTGGGTATCATTGCTTCCATCTGTCCCTGACAGTATCAGAGCTTAAAAGAACAAATTAAGAACTATCTACTAGTGTCCAAGATCATCAAGCCATTTTTGATAGGACCTTGTCATATCACCCCCAGAGGCAGGAGATGGAATTAACACAAAGTTAACAGCATTCTATTTGCATGCTGTGAGTATATCTGTACAATACATATAGAGACGGAATGTTTTAGATGGGGGAAACTTTTCAGTTGTGTTGGGGAGGATAGGTAGTTTGCTCTACTGGCTAGTAAGAGCTAAATTGGGTCATATCTCCTTATCAGGATAAGCTGGATAAACTGCCTCACAAAAATCTTATTTTGCAGCTTTCCACCTTCTTAGTCATCCCCAACTAGACTCAAGGTCAGTCAATCCAAAACCTGATGAGAGAACTGTGATGTGATATGACTCACCAACAATGAGCTCAGTTAGTGAGATCCCATGGGAGGTGGTTTGTTCATTCCTACATAGGGATCAAAGGAACCATATCCAAGTTGATTCAGCAGAGATAGTGAAAAGGCCACTGAGATGGTATTCTCATTTTAGGTATTCTCCATACAGACTGAGTGGGTTTAGCTTTAATTTTCTTCTCAATCTATTTCATGTCAGTGAATTTTATTAACAAGTATGAGGGTTTCCCTGGTAGCTCAGCTGGTAAAGAATACTTTTCCCAATGGGGAGACATGGGTTCAATCCCTGGGTTGGGAAGAACCCTGGAGAAGGGAATAGCTACCCACTCCAGTATTCTTTCCTGGAGAATTCCATGGACAGAGGAGCCTGGCAGTCTACAGTTCATGGGGTCACAAAGAGTCGGACACAACTGAGCAATTTTCACATGCTCACATGGCAGACATTGTTGTGATTTTCCTATAAAATAGTCTTGATCAACAGTCAAAGAGGAAGAATTGGCATTGGATGACAACTTCATGTCTTTAGTGCACTAGTGTTGCCTTTGTTTTTATACTTGGCATCTTTATTGAAATATACATTTAAAAAAAAAGGAGTGGGGAATATCCAGGTCTTCTTTGGGTATACTTGAGCATGAGATATGTAGAATATAATCAAGGTATTTTGGGTATCATTGCTTCCATCTGTCCCTGACAGTATCAGAGCTTAAAAGAACAAATTAAGAACTATCTACTAGTGTCCAAGATCATCAAGCCATTTTTGATAGGACCTTGTCATATCACCCCCAGAGGCAGGAGATGGAATTAACACAAAGTTAACAGCATTCTATTTGCATGCTGTGAGTATATCTGTACAATACATATAGAGACGGAATGTTTTAGATGGGGGAAACTTTTCAGTTGTGTTGGGGAGGATAGGTAGTTTGCTCTACTGGCTAGTAAGAGCTAAATTGGGTCATATCTCCTTATCAGGATAAGCTGGATAAACTGCCTCACAAAAATCTTATTTTGCAGCTTTCCACCTTCTTAGTCATCCCCAACTAGACTCAAGGTCAGTCAATCCAAAACCTGATGAGAGAACTGTGATGTGATATGACTCACCAACAATGAGCTCAGTTAGTGAGATTCTCTTGACCTAGGAAATTCTAGGGAAATGAGTCACTTAGCAGCAGGTACCAAAGTTAAATATTATAGAAATCAGCTGGAAAGATATGATGGACTTTGCCAAAGTTATGAGGTAATAAAAACTATGAGTAAGTAGAATAATTAGGTAGAGAAAAATACAAATAAAGGGTAATAAAACTATTTTTGCATAGGCTAGTAAAAATAGGCTTGTGGGGAGCATTTGTGTCATATTGTTGGCACAGCAGGGAGTACAATGAACATTCCCAATTTACTGCTGTGGAGATTTGTATACGTATTGTGCATCCAGATATACCTTTCTTTTTGAGTCTTCTTTAGAAGGTGGCCTTGTCAATAGATCCTGTTCTCTATCAATAGAAGCTGTTTTTTTTTTTTTTTCCTGACTTATAAATGGAAAGTACCTAATACAATAAAGATGAGCACAGAATTGTTCAGAGCTCCCTTTTGTTGTCCTAGGCTGTAGTTTCTGGTAGCTATTATTTCATAGGTTTTCCAGGTAAAGAGCTAGCAATTCACCTCAAATTAAGTTGGTGACACCTTGGGCATTTCTTTGAATGGTACCAACATGTGACAATATTTAAAGAAAGATTCTTTGCTATCCACTATGATGAATGTGTCTGAACTTCAAAAAGTAGAAATGTAGCCAAATTAGAATAATTTTTAGCAGCAGAAATTACAAAGAAATATGTCTCTTGCCTGAACTCAATCTTAGCTAAGGAACTGAAAGAGAAATAATTCTTATAAGAAACTATTTTTGAAAAAACCTGAAAAATATTTAGATTGATTTTAATCTTTTCCTTAATTCTAATTTCTCCACAATAAATTAAATAATTAAGCAGGAGTATTTGTCTCTGCTGTCAAAGCTAATTCAACAGATACCTCATTTTGCTTACTATTTCAGATGAATTTTATAACTAATATTATACTGTATTATACAAAAAACTATCTCCACAGCAGTAAGGTGAGAATGTTTATTGTACACCCTTCTGTGCCAACAATATGGAGCAAATACTCCCCACAAGCCTACTTTTAATGTCCTAAATTCTTTGTTCAACCTTACTTTTCTCCTTTTAGAAGCTACACTCATGCCATTCTTTTCAGATTTTGTTTTTTTTTTTTTTATATCTGTCAGTTAGCTGGTTTTATGTAGCATTTCTTCAGAGTTACCATACTAATCACATCTAACTGTGTAACTGGGAATTTGCTTTTATTCTGTTATAGAGTTTGTAATTAACAGCAATCAAGTTTAAAACCACCTAAGTTAGGAGTTGTGATATGAATGGATGATGATTTTAATTTTATGAAATATTTTAAATCAAATATTATTATTTTTTCTACTGATACCTTTTGAAATGGAATTTAATTTATAACTGTTTGCATTTCAGGTGTCTTACCAAGAATAGCAATTGACAGAAACCTAACCCAAGTGGGGAAAACATAAGTAACTCATTGGATAACAGAAAACGTCCAGTGGCAGATCTGGCTTTAGGTAGTTCAAATGGGGTTCTGCATCCTTTACTGTAGAGTTTCTTAATCCATCCAACATGGGTTGCCTTTTTATGCAAGTAAGATTGACACATGACAGAAATAAAAATTTCCAGCAAAGAATCTCCATCTGCTCACCTGACCATCTGTTTAGCCACGGAATTAGAATGTTTTTCACTTTCAAGAGTCTTTCAACATGGATATGGTCTTAGGAGTGAACATTTTTTAATTATTTATTTAATTAGTGATTAGTTGCCAGTCTGCCGAGAGTAAGACAATGGAGGGACAATGGTAAACAAGGGAGGATTCTAGTAAAATGAATTAGACACTCTTTGGAGGAAGCGGATACATATTTAAGAAGAGAATTACTTATGTTTTGTTTAGGTTTTGGATCAGGCTGACTCTGTAAAGGAATGGATTGTCTTATTTATTTATTTATTTTTAAAGATTTATTTATTCATTTATTGTTGGGGGTTGGGGTGGGGAGGGAGGGGAGCAGGCGGGCCACTTCTATTGGTCTTTCATTTATCCATTTTCATCCATCTTTGTTCTTTGGCCCGTGTGGGCCTCCCGTCACAGTGGCCTCTGTTGTCGCAGACAACTGGCTCTGGGTGCATGTGCTCCAGAGCTCCAGCTCGGTAATTGGACTCATCAGTCCAGCCGCTCCGCGGCACGTGGGATCCTCCCAGGCCAGGGATCAAACTGGCGCCCCTTGCACTGCAAGGCGGTGTCCTTACCCACTGGACCACCAGGGAAGCCCAGATTGTTTTATTTTATTTACATTCATCCTCTATGCTTTACGATGTATGTCTTATTTAAATATTAAGTGTGACCATTGACTTGCTGCTGTGACTTACTACCGGATAGTGATGCTTTGGTCCTGGTATTTGCTAGAGTCTAGAAGAAGCTCTTAAGTACTTATTTCTATGATTTGCTGCTGTAACTTATTTCTGATATTAAGTTGATGAGATACAGAAAAATAGAGTTCAGATGATTTTGGAGAAAACTTTAATTTATCTCCTCTCTTCTAACTTTGTAGTCATTTATTTACTCATATAGTCCCATGTTCTTGAATGAATTTTTGGATAACAGAAAGCGTCCAGTGGCTGGGATCTGGCTTTAGGTAGTTCAAATGGGGTTCTGCATCCTTTACTGTAGAGTTTCTTAATCCATCCAACATGGGTTGCCTTTTTATGCAAGTAAGATTGACACATGACAGAAATAAAAATTTCCAGCAAAGAATCTCCATCTGCTCACCTGACCATCTGTTTAGCCACGGAATTAGAATGTTTTTCACTTTCAAGAGTCTTTCAACATGGATATGGTCTTAGGAGTGAACATTTTTTAATTATTTATTTAATTAGTGATTATTTGCCAGTCTTCCGAGAGTAAGACAATGGAGGGACAATGGTAAACAAGGGAGGATTCTAGTAAAATGAATTAGACACTCTTTGGAGGAAGCGGATACATATTTAAGAAGAGAATTACTTATGTTTTGTTTAGGTTTTGGATCAGGCTGACTCTGTAAAGGAATGGATTGTCTTATTTATTTATTTATTTTTAAAGATTTATTTATTCATTTATTGTTGGGGGTTGGGGTGGGGAGGGAGGGGAGCAGGCGGGCCACTTCTATTGGTCTTTCATTTATCCATTTTCATCCATCTTTGTTCTTTGGCCCGTGTGGGCCTCCCGTCACAGTGGCCTCTGTTGTCGCAGACAACTGGCTCTGGGTGCATGTGCTCCAGAGCTCCAGCTCGGTAATTGGACTCATCAGTCCAGCCGCTCCGCGGCACGTGGGATCCTCCCAGGCCAGGGATCAAACTGGCGCCCCTTGCACTGCAAGGCGGTGTCCTTACCCACTGGACCACCAGGGAAGCCCAGATTGTTTTATTTTATTTACATTCATCCTCTATGCTTTACGATGTATGTCTTATTTAAATATTAAGTGTGACCATTGACTTGCTGCTGTGACTTACTACCGGATAGTGATGCTTTGGTCCTGGTATTTGCTAGAGTCTAGAAGAAGCTCTTAAGTACTTATTTCTATGATTTGCTGCTGTAACTTATTTCTGATATTAAGTTGATGAGATACAGAAAAATAGAGTTCAGATGATTTTGGAGAAAACTTTAATTTATCTCCTCTCTTCTAACTTTGTAGTCATTTATTTACTCATATAGTCCCATGTTCTTGAATGAATTTTTGACTTCTATGTCTGCCTTGTTCCATTGGTGTGGTCAAAGCCTATTTCATTTCCTGTATCTTTCGTGTCCTTTGCTTCTTTTTGCTCAGCACAACCCTCTTTTATTTTCTTTCTTTTTTTTTTTTTTTTTGAGAGGAAAATAAAATTTATTAGAGTCGGGGAAAGGAGAGTCGCTGCCAGTACAGCGAGCTGGCTTAAGGGGCAAAGTGAGAGATGCTGTGAGAACAGCAGGCCTCACAGCAGGCTGGCTCAAGGGAGAACCAACCCTAAGTGGGGTCTTTGATCCATTTTATAGCTAGGGTCTAAGGAGTGGCACAGAGGTCTTAAGGATTGGGCGATGTACTACAGCCCAGGGGAGGGGAGGACAATAAAGGTCTTGCATTTCAAGAATCTCCTAGCTTGACTTGTTCTTTCATCCTTGGACACCACATTCCTCCCTTTCTTTATTTTTAGGGCCAATTCTTTGGCCCCTTTGGATACCCTGCTCATGTCTAGCTATCTACTTATTTCCCTTCTCAGTCATTTGGGTACCCAGTCTCAAGGGAAAAGGGGCGATGACCGCTCTGTCTTCTTCAGGCTGTACAGGGGCATTGTGGGGCTCTGGGGTCCCTATGCCTGCTCTCTGTCAGGGTATATTTAGGAAGGAAGGTGTTACTACATGAAACAATATGGCAGTTTGTTCCAGCACTGTCTGGGTGCTAGTCGGGTGATATTTTCTTGTACTGTCACTTGTAGATTAGGTGTATTCTAGAAGAAACAAACTTAACAAGAAAGTTAAAGATGCATAGCCCAAAGATTAGTAGAATTAGAAAAGCTGCTGAGAGGCTAGCCAGCCAGGAGAACCAGGACCAGACATTGGTCTGTGATGTTAGTGTTTCTCTAGGTATGAGAAGATGCAAGAATTTGGGGCTCAGACAAATCTTTAACTGAAAACATCTGACTATCTAAAGGCCTGTTCTTCCAGTTTTTCCCAAAGCAGAGTGCCTTATTTCTGATCTCCATGCTGAATTCCTTTCAGGGGGCATTGAAGGTCAGCAACTTGCAATGGTCATGATTTGTTCTTTAAAGAGGCAGCTGGCAAGTGCCAACTACCAGTTGTAGGACCCCTTCACAGCACATTTGACCATCCTTTGGGGTCATTTTATGACCATTGTATCCCACGATGCTGGGAAGGCTCATTCCAAGGTCTAGCGAAGATTCCATTTATAGGCTACTCAGTGTGCATTACTAGACCAGGCCTTGTGAGTAGCAAAAGTCTCTGGACCATACCTGTCTCACTAGCCTCTTGGTCTAGGAAAATATTCCCTCTTGTTGCTTCTTCCCATGCCTAGAGTTACGTTATTGTAATCATTGATTTCATATAGAATTGTATATCAATATTTTATCATAGGGTCTGTCACACATTAGGTAACATAAGAGACAATTTTCTGAAACAGGTGAAATAGAACATAATATGGCTAACAGCTACTAGTAAGGTCACAAGTAAGCAATTTGAATAACTCAAAACATTTAGCAAAATAACACTACTAAATTTTTTAAAAGCTCATATCTCATTACATTTGTTATAGATGATTCTTCACTTGAGGTACTTTCCTTGCTGACAAACAGATATAACAATATTTAACATATTAATCCTAATCACAATGAAAATATACTTAATGACTGTTAGATATGCCAACATTAATTAGGTCAACAAATAAACATTAATACCAGATATTTAATATTGAGTTATTGAATATTTAATATTTCCCAGTTCACATGAACCTGAAATGCTTTTAAGTTAATTTCCTCTTGTACTCAGAATTGTTTCATTTACTTTTCTTTAGGTCAATTAAATTAGAGCTCATTTACAACTTCAACATTATCAAAATGAAAACAAAAACACACACTAAGACATACATAAATCCAAATGGACAGATAGAGATTTTCTGTCTGAAGTTTAAAATGTCTCTTTGACCCCCTATTTTTCAGCTTGAAGTTATCTGCCCAAGGCTGAGATTTCAGGCAAAATGGGCTATGTATTTCAAGGGCATGGCAAGGGCAAACTTCAAACTTTCCCATAGGTAGAATTTTCAACAAGATAGCTACTTTTAATTGCATATGCAAAATGAATAAAGGAATTTTTAGGGGTCAGGAAGCTTGGTCCCTTCTCACTCTGAGAGACAGGAGTAGTTAGAAGGGGAATAGAGGAGAAAGACCTGGACCAAAAAGGAACCTCAGAATCTTTTCCTTGTTCTTTTTAGAGGTTATCTGAGTGAAACTTTTTCAGTTTCCTGAGGATATAGCCAAGGGGTGAGGCACCAACTGGCTCAGTGACTTCAACCGTATGGCTAAGGCACCCATATGACTAGGCACCAGGAAACCGTGCGACTAAGGCACAAGGGGAACCGTGACTAAGGCACCAGGGGAACTGTGACTAAGGCACCACGGAATCAAAACCATGTGGTTAAGGCACCAGCCAAGGGATGACTCACCATTAGAAGATCCTCAGGTGGCAGTTCTTATGATGATTTGGGATCTACGAGGTCCTTTGAGGGTGATCCAGGCCAAGGAAGAGGTAGTGAGAGTAAGCAGAAAGAAAACTCAGGATTCCACCTAAAATATTTGGCCTAGACCTCAGTTAGGAAAAAGTCAAAAGAAGAGATGAGACACAGTGAGTAGTGGGGCCTTGGAAACACACCAGAGAGTCGCCCTGGCCGGAGTTCCTCAGTTACTTCCACAGACACTGGCCTGTTTGCAGAGGGTCCCTGTGAGAAAAGAGAAGCAAGGAGGTGGGGAAAGAAATCCCAAGCTCCCCGTATGGGCCACCAAAATGTTGAGGTCCATGTGCAGGTTGGAAAAGAATTTCCAGACATGAAGCAGAGTGAGAGGAAAGTAAAGTTTATTAGAGTGGGGGAAGAGAGAGTCACTGCCAGTACAGTGGCCCGGTTTAAGGGAGAAAGTGGGAGACACTGTGAGAACAGCAGGTCTCACAGCGGGCCGACTCAAGGGAGAGCCGACATTGTTAAAGAGGAAGATGCTGTTACAACAGTGGGCTGGCTCAAGGCAGAACTGACCTGATTTTCTTTTATTGTTATAATATTCCTAGTTGTTTCTGGGCTTCTTTTTCATCAACCCAAACCCCTCAATCCAAGTTAATGTCTCTGTTTTCTAATTCTGGACATATTCCTCTCTGCAATAAAATTCATTGGTTTCCTGTTACCTTTAGAATAAATACAAACTCTCCAAATTGGCATAAATGATCCCGCTAATACTTAAACAATTCTTACATGATTTCCTCCTTTCTAACCTACAGTAATGTGCATAGCATATCGTCAGAGTATAATCATGAGAAGTATCACGTATCCTTTAGACAAATGAACATTTGTTGTGTTTTGGTCAGACTTGATTATTCACTGATTACTTAACAATGCTATAATGTATTAAATCTCGGTTCCCTTGGTCCCAGATGTAGTAGATACTTGCATCATGAAATGATCCTAAATGAGCTGACAGATATACAGTCTTCCTATTTTTGCAGATCGGTATCCCATCAGTCTTTCAAACCTCCATCGTCAAGCCCTCACAGCCGTGTCACTCCCAAAAGCCCTTGTTCTCAATCCAGATGGCTCCCAGCTGCACTTCAATCACTGTAGTACCTTTTTTGGCACCTCCACTTATCCTTGATTTGCCCTGTCATTTTTGTTTTGTTTACTTTGCCTCTAAGTCATTGTTTTTATTTTTTCATCCATCTTTATTCTTTGGCCTGTGTGGGCCTCCATTGCAGTGGCCTCTGCCATTGCAGAGCACCGATTTTGGGCGCATGTGCTCCAGAGAAATGACTCGTAATTGGACACATCGACCCAGCTGTTACTTGGCATGTGAGATCTTACCAGGCCAGGGATCGAACCAGTGCCCCTTGCACTGCAAGGCAGTCTCTTTACCCACTGGACCAGCAGGGAAGCCCTGCCCTGTCATTGAATATAATAATTTACAAGTCCATGTCACCCCCACTTTCTCCACCACTTGGGAGCCAACTTCTGGAAAATGGAGATTTTTTTAAACCAAAATTTAAGTCCTTGTTGTGTCTATGACATGAAGGGCTGGGAGAGCCGACATTGTTAAAGAGGAAGATGCTGTTACAACAGTGGGCTGGCTCAAGGCAGAACTGACCTGATTTTCTTTTATTGTTATAATATTCCTAGTTGTTTCTGGGCTTCTTTTCATCAACCCAAACCCCTCAATCCAAGTTAATGTCTCTGTTTTCTAATTCTGGACATATTCCTCTCTGCAATAAAATTCATTGGTTTCCTGTTACCTTTAGAATAAATACAAACTCTCCAAATTGGCATAAATGATCCCGCTAATACTTAAACAATTCTTACATGATTTCCTCCTTTCTAACCTACAGTAATGTGCATAGCATATCGTCAGAGTATAATCATGAGAAGTATCACGTATCCTTTAGACAAATGAACATTTGTTGTGTTTTGGTCAGACTTGATTATTCACTGATTACTTAACAATGCTATAATGTATTAAATCTCGGTTCCCTTGGTCCCAGATGTAGTAGATACTTGCATCATGAAATGATCCTAAATGAGCTGACAGATATACAGTCTTCCTATTTTTGCAGATCGGTATCCCATCAGTCTTTCAAACCTCCATCGTCAAGCCCTCACAGCCGTGTCACTCCCAAAAGCCCTTGTTCTCAATCCAGATGGCTCCCAGCTGCACTTCAATCACTGTAGTACCTTTTTTGGCACCTCCACTTATCCTTGATTTGCCCTGTCATTTTTGTTTTGTTTACTTTGCCTCTAAGTCATTGTTTTTATTTTTTCATCCATCTTTATTCTTTGGCCTGTGTGGGCCTCCATTGCAGTGGCCTCTGCCATTGCAGAGCACCGATTTTGGGCGCATGTGCTCCAGAGAAATGACTCGTAATTGGACACATCGACCCAGCTGTTACTTGGCATGTGAGATCTTACCAGGCCAGGGATCGAACCAGTGCCCCTTGCACTGCAAGGCAGTCTCTTTACCCACTGGACCAGCAGGGAAGCCCTGCCCTGTCATTGAATATAATAATTTACAAGTCCATGTCACCCCCACTTTCTCCACCACTTGGGAGCCAACTTCTGGAAAATGGAGATTTTTTTAAACCAAAATTTAAGTCCTTGTTGTGTCTATGACACATGATTTATGAATCTATAAGGTCAGTGAACTTCAAGCATTCTATATTTGTTTGTTTCCATCCAGTAACCACTGCTACGATTCTTGCTATAGTAGGGCCATTTCTTCAAATGTAATCTTGCAGGGTAATTGGTAAAAGAGAGAAACATTGACACACTCTTAATAGCAGGGGAGTGATTTGTAAAGCCTCTCTGAATGTCTCCTCTTTGGCTACTCCTAGCTGACTCTACAAAACACCTATAGCTCTGCTCAGTATTGTCTGAAATCTGCAGTATTCAGTTTATATGTCACAGGCAAGCAGGGCGAGACCTTTCCGTGTGACCACCACTGTTGTTGATCTAACGTTTGTCTATGTTTGAAATACATTTTATGAGAGACAAATACTTGAAGATGTGTGTGGTCTATTGGGGAGGGTATATTTCCTACAATTTCATTGTTCCACTTATTGCCAAATTTCCCCTCTAATAAATGCCATCCTCTCTGCAGGAAATATCTAGACATTGAAGAAAAGAAAGTTAAGCAAGTCACAAAGTACAATTGTATGTTTTTGACAATAATAACTTAGAAAGAATGTGCATACAGGGATTTTTCACGGTCCTTTGCCTTTTAAACAAAGAAAGTAAAAATACAAGAAAGCTGACATTTTGCATGCATGCAGGAGCCAAAGGAGAGATTGAGATTGGTTTGAGACAGAGTATTCTGTTGTGTTCTGAAAGGTTTGGGTCATCACAGCTAGAGGCAGGAGCAGGACTCAGGCAAAAATAGCCCTGACTATAAGGGGAGAGGTTGATTTTTCCTAGACAGTGTTCCTCTATGTGTGTGAAAGGTGTCTTTGTGTAACAGAAGAAAATTCCCCTGGATTCTACACCCGAAGAGGTGCCAAGTTTTGCTCATCTGTAGAACTATGGCAACTCAATTAGTAGCAACAAAAGAATATTTGTAATACAAAGGACAATTTCAGAATAACAGGAGAGAAGGTAAAACGGAAGTAAAAGAGAATAGGAAATATTTGCTCTTAGGGCAGAAAAAAAAAGCAATTATAGGGATCCATGATTTATGGAATCTAAAAAAAAAGTCCTTGTTGTGTCTATGACACATGATTTATGAATCTATAAGGTCAGTGAACTTCAAGCATTCTATATTTGTTTGTTTCCATCCAGTAACCACTGCTACGATTCTTGCTATAGTAGGGCCATTTCTTCAAATGTAATCTTGCAGGGTAATTGGTAAAAGAGAGAAACATTGACACACTCTTAATAGCAGGGGAGTGATTTGTAAAGCCTCTCTGAATGTCTCCTCTTTGGCTACTCCTAGCTGACTCTACAAAACACCTATAGCTCTGCTCAGTATTGTCTGAAATCTGCAGTATTCAGTTTATATGTCACAGGCAAGCAGGGCGAGACCTTTCCGTGTGACCACCACTGTTGTTGATCTAACGTTTGTCTATGTTTGAAATACATTTTATGAGAGACAAATACTTGAAGATGTGTGTGGTCTATTGGGGAGGGTATATTTCCTACAATTTCATTGTTCCACTTATTGCCAAATTTCCCCTCTAATAAATGCCATCCTCTCTGCAGGAAATATCTAGACATTGAAGAAAAGAAAGTTAAGCAAGTCACAAAGTACAATTGTATGTTTTTGACAATAATAACTTAGAAAGAATGTGCATACAGGGATTTTTCACGGTCCTTTGCCTTTTAAACAAAGAAAGTAAAAATACAAGAAAGCTGACATTTTGCATGCATGCAGGAGCCAAAGGAGAGATTGAGATTGGTTTGAGACAGAGTATTCTGTTGTGTTCTGAAAGGTTTGGGTCATCACAGCTAGAGGCAGGAGCAGGACTCAGGCAAAAATAGCCCTGACTATAAGGGGAGAGGTTGATTTTTCCTAGACAGTGTTCCTCTATGTGTGTGAAAGGTGTCTTTGTGTAACAGAAGAAAATTCCCCTGGATTCTACACCCGAAGAGGTGCCAAGTTTTGCTCATCTGTAGAACTATGGCAACTCAATTAGTAGCAACAAAAGAATATTTGTAATACAAAGGACAATTTCAGAATAACAGGAGAGAAGGTAAAACGGAAGTAAAAGAGAATAGGAAATATTTGCTCTTAGGGCAGAAAAACAAAAGCATATATATTAGGGTCTTCAAAAATACAGTGTGAGGGCTTCCCTGGTGGTCCAGTGGATAAGGACACCGCCTTGCACTGCAAGGGGCGCCGGTTCAATCCCTGGCCTGCGAGGATCCCACGTGCCGTGGAGAAGCTGGACAGATGTGTCCAATTACCGAGCCGGAGCTCTGGAGTGCATGCACCCAGAGCCGGTGCTCTGAGACAACAGAGGCCACCGCAATGGGAGGCCCACATGGGCCAAAGAACAAAGATGGATGAAAATGGACACATGAAAGACCAATAGAAGTGGCCCGCCTGCTCCCCTCCCTCCCCACCCCACCCCCACCAATATAAATAAATAAATAAATCTAAAAAAAAAAAAAAACAGTGTTCTAACAGCATTGAGTCCTTCACAACCTTTTACTGACTTTTCCTTTTTCATTTTTCCTTCCTTTAATCTTTCTCTTTCTTCTTTCTTCATTCCCTTTTCACTTCTACCTTTTTATTACCCACGGTCTGTTTACTAGAAATCCCTGCTAAAGCCCTAAAGATGCTGCAAAACCAGCCCAGCAACATCAGTACCTTCTCAACAGAGATGGCCAGAGACTGGCCATCATCACAGGTTTTTTGGAGACAGTTGAACTATCTGAGCAACCCTATTCCAGTCACCTCCCTCCAGTCTCAATAGAGACTTAATTTATATGGAGGATTTTATTGAGGATACTTGTAAAGCCAAATAATTATTTAGAAAGATAGTTACTCTAAAAGGATTAGAGAATGCTGTCTCACTACTCAGATAAATGTCTGTTTATGGGTTCAACTGTCTGATCTATTCTGTGTCTATGTGACCAGGTGGAGAGTTGTCCAGAGACCCCAGGATTTTTGCCATTCAGTTGTTGGAGTGTTTATGATAGATGGGTTTCCTGTGGGTCAGCTAGTAAGTAGGCAGCTGACTTTAGGCTAATTATTTCCTATAATGTGCTCACAGAGTGAGGGTGACAGAGGCTTAGAGAATACTGCGGGTGATAAGCAGTGGGTGTCAGAAGACTTCCTCTGGTTAAAAGAGAAACTATGAAGCTGGGTATCCCTAACTCATGAATGTTGGAAAGTCACAAGGGTGCCCTACAAGAGAGACACTAGACACTCAGGGGAAATTCCAGATCAGTCCCTCTTGACCATGAGAAAGCTACAATAGCACCATGTAAGTCAATGATGTTAGAACATTTCCATCTCTTCACCCTCTACCTGTTTCTAACATGTCAAGAGGAAAGAAGATCCAGAGATGGAGGGAGAAAAAACCTTGCAGAAATGGACACATCTGCTTTCTCTAATTGGTCCCCTGGGCCTCGGTGGGAGAGAGGGAAACACTGAATGGGCTGAATACAAGATGGAGTTGACACTTGGCTGAGCCGGACTTGTGAAACCCAGAGAAACAGAACCTATGCAATGTTTACCAGATGATGCAGGAAATGAAGATGCAGTGAGAGTGGCTGAAGACAGCCAGTGGAAGAGGGTGGAGCCATGCCACATTTATATCTGCTGTTCTCTCAACTTCTATGTCCCCCAGAAGTCATATGATGAAATCCTTCCTCCCATGGTGACTGTGTCTGTAGGTAGGGACTTTGGGAGGTGATGAAGTTATCAGGATGGAGCCTCCTGAATGAGATGAGCGCTTTTATGTATAAGAGATGCACAGAGTTCGCTAGCCCTTTACCACATATGAAAACATAGTAAGAAATGTGTGAATGGAAGAGGGTCCCACCTGACTATTCTGAGGAAATCCATTTCTCTTGTTTATAAGTCTGTGATATTTTGTTATAGCAGTCCAGAAGGACTAAGATGGCATCCTGATAATCTTTAGACAGTTCATGCTATGTGGGTACACTAGTTGCCAAGCACTTACGTTGTCTGTTGCAACATTGTTAAAGTTGGCTGTCAGTTTGTGGCCAGATTTCATAAAGAATCCTGAGAGTTCAGTCTTCTTGGTTACATGACCAGCACAATGAATAATTATCTAATTCTGTAATTCTAATAACTTGACCCGGAATAATTTGCTGTGATTCTTAAATAAGGTCATACTGATCTTCTTTGCAGTATCAGCTCCTGGTATTTGTCACCAATTTGAATAGGCGTGACTAGGAGGCTTAGAGAATACTGCGGGTGATAAGCGGGGAAGACTTCCTCTGGTTAAAGAGAAACTATGAAGCTGGGTATCCCTAACTCATGAATGTTGGAAAGTCACAAGGGTGCCCTACAAGAGAGACACTAGACACTCAGGGGAAATTCCAGATCAGTCCCTCTTGACCATGAGAAAGCTACAATAGCACCATGTAAGTCAATGATGTTAGAACATTTCCATCTCTTCACCCTCTACCTGTTTCTAACATGTCAAGAGGAAAGAAGATCCAGAGATGGAGGGAGAAAAAACCTTGCAGAAATGGACACATCTGCTTTCTCTAATTGGTCCCCTGGGCCTCGGTGGGAGAGAGGGAAACACTGAATGGGCTGAATACAAGATGGAGTTGACACTTGGCTGAGCCGGACTTGTGAAACCCAGAGAAACAGAACCTATGCAATGTTTACCAGATGATGCAGGAAATGAAGATGCAGTGAGAGTGGCTGAAGACAGCCAGTGGAAGAGGGTGGAGCCATGCCACATTTATATCTGCTGTTCTCTCAACTTCTATGTCCCCCAGAAGTCATATGATGAAATCCTTCCTCCCATGGTGACTGTGTCTGTAGGTAGGGACTTTGGGAGGTGATGAAGTTATCAGGATGGAGCCTCCTGAATGAGATGAGCGCTTTTATGTATAAGAGATGCACAGAGTTCGCTAGCCCTTTACCACATATGAAAACATAGTAAGAAATGTGTGAATGGAAGAGGGTCCCACCTGACTATTCTGAGGAAATCCATTTCTCTTGTTTATAAGTCTGTGATATTTTGTTATAGCAGTCCAGAAGGACTAAGATGGCATCCTGATAATCTTTAGACAGTTCATGCTATGTGGGTACACTAGTTGCCAAGCACTTACGTTGTCTGTTGCAACATTGTTAAAGTTGGCTGTCAGTTTGTGGCCAGATTTCATAAAGAATCCTGAGAGTTCAGTCTTCTTGGTTACATGACCAGCACAATGAATAATTATCTAATTCTGTAATTCTAATAACTTGACCCGGAATAATTTGCTGTGATTCTTAAATAAGGTCATACTGATCTTCTTTGCAGTATCAGCTCCTGGTATTTGTCACCAATTTGAATAGGAACTTATTTTTCCCTGTGGTAGGAATGGGTTTTCTTTTGATTCTCTATTAAATGAAGATAAAAATACTGACAAATTCCCTTCTTAGATTTTGATATCTCTACACAGTCTATTTTTTAAGCTGAGACCTATTATACACAAGCATGCATTAAACAGCTATAAAACTCAAAGAAGCTTGCTATGGGATGGATAGCATCCCATCTCAGGACTGGCTAAGTTAGCTGTGGCCTTAGCACCAGAGGAATTGGCACTTCAGCAGCTGGAGGTAAGGTCAATCCTACTTGCACCCCTGCTCAGGCAGTGGAACATTTTATAAAAAGTAGTTTGGCACACATCTTCATCATCTGCCCACAGGGAGAAGAGTTCTGACCACAATGGATTGGTCTCCTTCTCTTTGTCTCCAGGATGAGTCTAAGCACCCACAAGATAGTGAGTTATCATGAGCTTTATTGGTATTTGCTGTCTTTGTTCCTTCTTATTAGCAAATTAAGACTGGGGAAAACTTATGAAACTCTGTAGACGTGGGTTTGAAGCCAGTGGATCAGAAATATGTTAGTAATCTAAAATCAAGACACAGAACTCAAGTATAAGTTTGGCTTTGACTTTCTCTTTTCTTCCTTTCCACTCTCATCCCTTGGTTTGAAGAAAAGAAAGAAATAGGAGACAAAGAAAGACAAAGACAGACAAAGAAAGAAAGAGTAGGAGCAGAATTTCAGGAGCATTACAGTAGTAATCCTAATTGCAATGGGATTACTTTGAAGAAAACATTTTTCTTGCAAAGTCTAGTCTCTAGTTCTTACCTGTGAAAATATTTCAACCATGTACCCAGGAAGAGGCTACCTTTTGGTGGAATTGTGTGCAATGCAGGGAAGGCTACACTTGTCAAAAATTTCAGTCGAATTTTCATTTACAATAGACTCTATCACTATGAATGATTAGGCTCTTGCTTTATGTATGTAACAGCATCTAGAATATAGAACACCTGAATCTTGTTCTAAAATGAGATGTTTCACAGCTCATTCTTCAATATAGAGGTCATCTCTTTCATTCATGAAAAAAGGAAAGAAGCCTTCAGGAGGAAGCTCACCTTTTTTGGTATCTGCTCCTCACTTCCAAAAGTACTTTGTTCCTTTGCTCAATCTCTGTGGCTTTTGATAGGAGAACAGGTGGGACTCCTTTCATGTCCTGCAGCTCTGTGACTGGGTAGTGCAGAGGTTCATTCCAGGAGAGCAGCAAAATGAATACCAACCTCATAAGGATTTCATCCTAAGCAACCATGGGAAACAATCTTATAAAAATAAAAATAGTTCAGTAGGTTTGGTAACATGTGATTTTTACTTAGGCTGACCTAAAAAAAATTGTTATTATTATGTGCATGCAGAATATTTTGAAGGTGGTAAAGATGTAAAATTATAAAATGCATGCTATTAGCTTATGAATTCTGAAATTAAAAAAAAATCTGACATTTAGATGATTTTTTTCGTGAGTTCAAATTTATAACATGAAGAATTTTCTTTTTCACTCTGAGATTCTGCCATCCACTCAATGAATTATTTTATATTTAATGCTTGTTTGTCCAGGGAGAGAAATCGAAACATTTTGTTGGAACTCAGCATGTGCCTGGAGCACCTGACCCAGGAATAAAGGAGTTTACCCATGCCCACAACATTTTCATCCAATGATTGATTTGTATCAATGAATCAAATCATTCATTAACATATTAATTTTCTGATTGGTAGTTTGTTTTATGATATAAGAATAAGAGATAATGAGGAAGGCATAACATTTCTAAACATACTTTCCTCAACCCATCCCCAAAGCAGCCCCTATGCTGCTATCAGAAACGAATATTTTATTGACATGTGTAGGGGAAGAAAATGACACAGTGTCATTTTTAGTAAGAATCAGTGGGATTCATAATGGAAGGTTTTGCCCCCTCATTCACTACTACCAGGATTGAGCATGAAACACCCAGAAGCTGAGCATCTCTAATTAAAATGCTTGCTTTCTTGAAAGCCATGCACTATGTTAGTAGTACAGGAAATGAAGAAGAGAGAAGAATTGACTAGACATTACAATGGAAACAGGATGGGATGTGAGATTAGGAGTTGTAATGAAATTCAGATTCTAGAATGAGTGGCAGCAAAGTTTTCTTGTGGGTGTTGCAATTTAAAGATGAAGACTGAGAACTCTGAGCTTGATGGAACCCAGACTCACTGCTTACTCCCTGTGTAATTGGTGCAAATCCTGTAACTTCACTGAGCCTTGGTTTCTGCATCTCAGGAAGTATATTAACAGTCACTGTGCTACAGGATTTTTGTGAGGATTAAACATAGTAATGAACACAAAACGCTTTGTAAATTGTGTGGCCACATAATAGCTCTCAATAAATTTTAAATTTATTTTAAGTTCATTGAAAGAGTCCTCTTCCTCCTCCTTCTCCTTGACCTTCTTTCTTCATTTTATCATCCTCAGTAGAGAACTTTCTCTCTTGCTTTCCATGTACCTCCTACATATTAAAATTTTATTATGTTTTAACCATTATTTTTTCTATATCTTTTTAATGAGTTAGCCTCTTTAACGGTCTTCCAGACCTTCTCCTACAGACTACTCCATCAATCTCCTGAAAGATCTGCAGTCCTCTAACTAATATCCCAGGAATCCCCTTTTACTCCCTTTAATAACAGCTCTGTTCTTCAGCTAGACTTTGCTTTAAAAATATGAATATAGTTGTGTTTCTGCTCCTTAAACCCTTGGATGGCAACCCCTTGTTCTTAGAAGAAAGTCCATGTTCCTTCCCCCTCTTCCCAGGTCTCTCCTATATCTGGTCCTTGCTTGGGTTTCAGCTTCACTCCTGCCCTGTCCTCTCTTTCTTCTCTCCAGTTCAGCTACACCAGATTTTATCAGTTGCCTGAAACACAACATGATCCTCCACTGTCTTGCCCTCTCTTGTTTTCCTTTTCCTGGGATGCTTTTTCATGTTACTTCTTCAGCGTCCTCCCATGTATCTTTCATATTTTTAGCTTCTGCCTCAGCGTCTTGGACAGTGATTCCTATCTGTGGGACTAGGAGGCACGTTCCTTTAATTGAGTTCCCCTGCTATCAGCTCCCAGAGTGTCAATCCTTCCTGTTCCGACATCTCCTCAAGATTGCCGTTACTTGCTTAAATATCTGTATTTTTATCTAGAATATAATCTTAATGAAATCAGTGACCTCACCTGCCCCATTTATCAAAGTATTTTCATCTTGTAGAATCTAGTGTGAGGAAGCATTCACTAAACAGTTGTCAAGTGCATAAAGATTTTTAAGAAAACAGAGAATGGGAGAGGTTGAGTCAACTGCTCTGAGGCACACAAGTTATGCCTTTGACCATACCTGGATTAGAACCCGTGTGTGTTTATAAGATAGTCCATATCTGCCTCCATTTTATTGCCATCCAGTGGAAGGGTTCACATGACTGGAAAGATTCCTACATGCTGTTTCCTGTTCTCTGCCCGAGGAACTGTATTTTGGATTCAGTTTTAAATAGAAGGTTCGAATTTCTTTATGATAATGGAACATATAATTTAAAGTAGTATTTTGAAAATGATGATTGCATAATGATATATCTGCATCTTTTGAAAAATGATATAATCTAGAACCTTCTTGTGAAACCTATCATATTAATTTAATTTATGATCTTGAATTTTATGTTAAAACTTAGTTATCTTTTAATCATCTTCTAATCTTTCTTAAGTAAGGATTTTTCCTGGCAGGTGTCTTACAAATCACAACATTACTTGGGTATTTCCTTTTGCATATGCAATACCAAGAGGAGAAGGCAAGTTGTTGCCATATAACTATATGTGTTTTTGTCGATCAGGTGAAAAATTCACTTGTTGGCAAGGCAGTGGCATGTGGAAGGTGAGTATGGTTCCTGATCGTCAGTAGTTAGTTGATCTATGAAGTTTAGTAATTCTCAGTCCAGAAGGTGGTAAGAAAAGTGCAAATCTTGGCTCTGCTTTTGTTTAGCTTATTTCTACTGATAATTATAAAGACCTCTTTAGTTGTTTGCAATTTACAGGGATTACAGATTGCCTGAAACCAAAGATAAACAGGGCTGGACACACATCCCTTCATTTCACCTTCAAGACTTTATTTTTTCAGGCATCTCTAGTGAGATGAGAATTTAATGAAGACATAGAAACAAAGATCTCTGTCTGGCTCATGGTAGGAAAGTAGGTACTTAAGTTTGCTGTAAATTTTCAGGAGCACTGATTTTTGGTTTGTGCTGCCTGGCACTCACCTGCTTCTATTTGGTGCCGGTTCTACTCTGGAGGGAGGTTTGGGGACAGAGAGGCTTTTTGGAATCCCATGAACCTAGCTAGTTCTCATATAGGTGAAAGTTTGAAAAAGACCAGCTGTGAAGATCTTTGCTTTCCAATGCAACTGGAATATTAGGGAAATTTATTTTTCTTGTTACCTGCATCCATTTTGTACATTTGCATGGATGCTGAGTTCCAAATTAAGGCACCTGTAATATAGCATTTGTAGTGTTTATTGTGTAACGGTAGCAGTGAAAATATTTGACTGTTTGTTTGTTGTGTGATAATGAGGAATATATGGC
The DNA here is from genome assembly GCA_022376925.1 of Tragulus kanchil. Lineage (NCBI taxonomy): Eukaryota > Metazoa > Chordata > Mammalia > Artiodactyla > Tragulidae > Tragulus > Tragulus kanchil. The sequence continues at coordinate 21,658,358 of JAIOJX010000005.1, read as the reverse complement.
CCAGTGCCACTGCTCTGTGCTCATAAAACTGACCACTTGAGGTTGCATTTGTAGGCATGTGTGAGGTTGAAACTTTCTTCAATCTATCCCTGACTCCTAAGAAAGAATTTCTTAGGTACTGACTGCAGAACTAGACATTTGAGAAATGATACAGTGTTTTCAAATGACTCAAGAATGTAGAAGATGATTTTCTGTTGAAGTTCACCCAAAAGAGAAACTTGATTTTGAGTATCAGCAATTAAGCTTTTAAGGTATAACAATGAGGGCCTATAAGACAAAATTACCATACAAGAATTTTTTTCTTTCATTAATTTATATCTTTTGTGATTTTAGAACTAGGAGCAATTTTCTTTAGAGGGGAAAAAACCACTGGAAGTCACAATTTCACTAAGAATTCAACAGATAGCTTATTTTCCATGAAATAAAAATGTTGCATGCAATGCTCTTTAAAGAGATCCTCAGTATGTTTCACAATTCAGTTCTCAAAAAGTATCTTTTTTAAAACCAGGTGAAAATTCTAAATTGTGAATGCCAATTGCCTAGAACAAACACCTACTGTGTTTCTACTGCAGCAGGATTCTTAATTTGTTCAGTGGACAAATGATGTTACTCATAAGAATCATCGGATGAGTGTTCCCCATAATAGACAACATTGTGTTTGATCCAAATATGACAGAACAAAAGGTGTATGTGAGTTGATTAGGAAAAGGATAATTGGAGAAATGTAGTTATTCATTTATCATTTTTTATAACAGACACTATAACCAGGTTTTCTCAGTATACTTTCCTATGGATATAGAAATGAAAAAATTTCATGCTACCACATTGGGGACACTGCTTCCTACCCCCATCTGAAACAGAAGATCCACAATTCTTGGGCAGGTGTGGCAAGAAAAGTCACCGCTAGACTCCTGATTATTATTTAGGTTCGAGTTAGTGAACATATGATGAGAAAAAACTCCACAGAATATATCATTAATGATCCCAGATGATTTCAGATTTGAAAGAGACTTTATGATCTTTCTTTTTTTTATAATTTTATTTTCAGCTATGCTGGGTCTTCATTGCTGCATGAATTTCTCTCTAGTTGGAGCGAGCAGCAGGGCGGCGGGGGGTGGGGTTGGGGTTGCTGTTGGTTGTAATGCATGGGTTTCTCATTGCAGTGGGTTCCCTTGTTGTGGAGCAGAGGCTCTAGGCTCCAGGGCTTTAGTGGTTGCATTTCTGGGGCTCTAGAGTACAGCCTCAATTGCTGTAGCACAATTACAAGGGCTTAGCTGCTCCTTGTCATGTGGGACCTTCCAGACCAGCAATTTAACCTGTGTTTCCTGCGTTGGTAGGCAGATTCTTTACCACTGAGCCACCAGGGAGCCCTATGATCTTTAACATCATGGTCCTCTGCAATGTCTTCCATCAAACACTGGCACACGTGGACCTTTTCATAAGTGATCCCCACTTAGCTCTTCTCCTATAGTGATACCTTTGTTCTCCTCTAAAACATACATATCAGAGCCATCAACTGGCTGAACAGTTGACCCCAGGGCAGGGGTCCTTTTGGAACTGGCCCATCACAGCTCCCTCCAGGTCAGTTAAAGCTCGGTAGAGACAGTTTTGTTAGTCCTCATAATTGTTAGTGCCCTTGGTGGTTGTAATTGTACTTATTTAATGTAGCGACTTTAGGATCAATGATGTGAGTGTGATGAGAGCTATTTCAATAAAAATGAAAATGAAAACCCTTGAGTCTAAAAACCTTACCATCCAATTAAGATGAACTACAACGTGTAAACAGTTAAAAAATTAAAGATCAGACATCTGTACTCAGGGTTTTTTTCCAGTGCTTTTATATTATTTTATTTTAAAGAAATTGAATCTAGTAATTATAGATGATGTGCAATAATTTTGATTTTAGGGAGAAAAAATGAAGTGGAAGTTGGAAGCTATAGTCAGTGGCCAAAGCTAAGAGAGGCCACGGCCACATATGAAGTGGTCATCCCTACCCAGGGATCAAACCCAGGTCTCCCTCATTACAGGCAGATTCTTTACTGTTTGCCACCAGGGAAGTCCAAGAATAATGGAATGGGTAGTCTATCCCTTGTCCAGGGGATCTTCAAGACTCAGGACTCAAACTGAGGTCTCTTGCATTACAGGAAGATTCTTTACCAGGGAGGCCCTGGTATGAAGAGAAGCATCAGAAAATAAATGTGTCTGAAGGACTTTTTCATTTAACAGTCAAACTACTGGTGCTGATCCTTTGGTTAAGGACGTTTCTACCACTGACTGTAGCTTTCCCTGTGATAATTAGAATGTTTATTTGTGTAGTTCAGGATCTGATCATTTCTGGAGAAAAGAAACTCTCAGTTATTGACTCAGTGTTTCACAAACCTTTTGGAATGAACAGTTGTTTTCTCATTGGCATTTGGAGGAATTATAAATCCAAAAATTTCAATTCTGTATTATTTGTGAAATATCAGCAGTGTTAAAATCCATGCTGTGTGCTCTGTAGGGAAGACAAAGACTAATCAGACATAAATTTAAGCCTCTGGGAGTATCCTATCTAATGCAGAAAAAACACACCATGCACTGTGAATTTTAAATGTACTGATGCTAATACAAATAAGATATATACAGAAGCATTAATTGTATATATATAGAGATACTGGGGTACAGAGGGATTTAAATATCTTACCCCAATTTAGGCAGTGTAGCATGATCTAGTTCTGATACATCTGACAAAAACTCTAATATTTTTTTCAGTTTAACAGCACAGTATAAAGTATACTCAAAAAGTCTGACAAATAAAAAGTTAGCTTCCATGCATGATCCAACTCTTTTTGGTCTTATGACCTATAGCCTGCCAGACTCCTTTGTTTGTGGGATTTTTCAGGCAAGAATACTGGAGTCGATTTCCATTTCCTTTTCCAGGGGATCTTCTTGACCTAAGGACTGAACCCAAGTCTCCTATATCTCCTGCATTGGTGGATAAATTCTTTACCAACTGAGCCATCTAGGAAACTCAAGCTTCTGTACTTTTCAGCTCAATTGATTAGTTTTCACTCTAAAATTATACAATAATTTTATCACTGACTTAGATTTGCAATGTTGTTTTCTGGAAGATGGAACAATAACTTATGAGAAGAAATATGTACCTTTTTTCTGCTGCTACTTTCTCATTTTAGTTGTGTCCGACTCTGTGTGACCCCATGGCCTGCAGCCCATATGGCTTCTCCATACATGGAATTCTCCAGGCAAGAATACTGGAGTGGGTTGCCATGCCCTCCTCCAGAGGGATTTTCACAACCCAGGGATGGAACATGGGTCTCCTGCATTCAAGGCAGATTCCTCACCATTGAACCATCAGGGAAGTCCCAAATATAACTATTTGAGACCCTGTGGACTACAGCTTGCCAGGCTTCTCTATTCTTGGAATTTTCTAGGCAAGAATACTGGGGTAAGTTGCCATTTCCTTCTCCGACCCTTTTATAGTATGCTTCATTTTTTAACTTTCATTTATTTTTTTAACATATTTCTTCAATAATGCAGTTAAACATCCTCCACTACCCCCACTCTCTCTCTATTTTTGGAGGGATTTTATTCTCTCTGCATTGGTGGTAAGTTTGTTGGGATCTCACTGAAATACATAGAATGCCATATATGACTAAGACAGCTAACGCCTCACCTTCTATGTTATAATATCAAAAAGTAGTAGCACAGGTGAGTTATGAAAAACAAAACAAATTTCTGGAAAAACCTTTATTAGTTTATTCCAATTTACTAGATTAAAAGATCAGAGAAGAAAAACAGTTTTTTTTAAAAAAAAAAACTCTTAATATATTTAGAGAATACAGTTTATTGAAATGATATTCTTAGGTAATAAACATAACACTGATATGTTCAAATGGTAAATCTTAAGACAGTAAACTCATACTATGTCACAATGTCAGTTCTTCCTTTTTCCTTACCATGGTAAGCTTCATTACAAGAGACAGAAAGAGACTAATCTAAGAACAATTTAAATGTCTAAAATATTTTCACAGAAAATATGAAGACCATTCTCTCTTTATAAAACTCTAAATAGGGGCTTCCCTGGTGGTCCAGTGGGTAAAAGACACCACCTTGCAGTGCAAGCGGTGCTGGTTTGATCCCTGGCATGGGAAGATCCCCCGTGCCGGGGAGCAGCTGGACCAATGTGTCCAACTATCTAGCCAGTGCTCTGAAGCGTATGCACCTAGAGCCAGTGCTCTGCAACAAGAGAGATCACTGCAATGGGAGGCCTACACAGGCCAAAGAATAAAGATGGATGAAAATAAATAAATGAAAGACCAATAGAAGTAGCCAAGAACAACAACAACAATAACAACAACAACAAAACAAAAAAAAACCTCTAAATAGATGCTTAAAGAGACAACAGATAATAATGTACATTTTAAATCAATGTTTTTATTTTCTAAAACTGGAGGATATGAAGTCCTTTTAAAGATTTGAAATGACACACTTGAATATTTCAGTATAGCATGACTTTCCCTTTTGGCCTTTTTTTCCTACCTGTTTATCTCATAATGCTTCTTTATTTTTTGGGTCTAAAAAATAATCCAATACCTTAAGAATAAAGCATTTCTCCTAATTTTCTAGAAGTGAAGTCTGAGAAATGCCTGAATAATGGGCAGTTTTAGAGTAGTAGGCACGTTGTGTCAAAAGCATGGCTTTGAGTGAGTGAACTCCTCCAGAGAGCAGCTAAAGGTTGAATGTTTCTAATGGTCCATTTGACCTGGAGCTCTGGTTCTGTAGTTGGGGTGTGTAAAATAATTTAGGGTCAGATTGTCAAGGGATTTGTGTGACATGTTGATAAATTTGTATTGTAACTTAAGGAATTGTGAACTTTGAAGGAGGTGTGAAGTTAGAGAAAATTTTGGGAAGAATATGAAAGCAAAAGATTATTGTTCCTAATATATCTGCCAGGAAAGCACTGTCTAATATAGTATCAATAAACCATGAAGTATTGGGATGTAAACAACACTTCTAATCTACCACTCACTGCCTTAGGTATAACTATGGTGCTAAGGAGATCAAAGAAGAAAATAAAACTGTGTATAGCTTTTGTCATATTTCAATTGCGCATGTTAAAAGTACAGCAGCTGTTTAAAGGGGTCCATTTGGAAAGGAATGTCACTGAAGCAGATTATGTTCTGAGACAATTCTCCTCTCAAAGATTTCTGTTGCTTTCTCTGCAAGAGAGCCCAAGAAAGAATGGAGAAGATTAAGAAAAGACAGGTTTAAACAAGCTATTGTGTGCTGAGTTGGTTCTGTCGTGTTTGACTCTTTGCAACTCTATGGACTATAGCCAGCGAGCTGCTCTGTCCATGGGATTCCCCAGCCAAGAAAGTGCAGTGGGTTGTCATTTCCTTTTCCAGGAGATCTTCCTGATCTAGGGATTGAACCTGCATCTCCTGCATTGGCAGGTAGACTCTTTACCACCTAGCCACCTGGGAAGCCCAATTTTAGTGTTAGTACATGCCAACAGATGAGTGAAAGTACTCGCTCTTCCACTCTTGTTTTGACAAGGGTGAAGCCAAGGGTATACTTGCATTTTTTTTGTAATGTGTTTGATTATTTATTGTTTTGGTGCATTTTAATATATGTAGTATAATATAGCAGATGTGATTACCGTATAGGTAGTGCAAATCCACATAGTAATATTCTAATTATTGCATTTTTACCATAGAAAATGATTATGTATCTAAGTCTGTCTTTCCTGCAAAGGGAAATTCCTATGTCCCACTGTAAGAAGTATTTTTCTGAAGGATGCTTAAGACACATATGTGTCTATACAGTTGTTTGTGAGTGATATAAAAAATGTAGTGAGTAAATATCCATTATCTCCTCTACCAGGAATGTGACATCCATTGTAAATTGGACAATATTATTATATACTATTAGTGAAATGAATGAGTTGTATTTAAAGGCACAACCATGTTGTAGGTGATATATTTGTAACAGTGTTTTACTATGTGTTTCCTGATGTGAGGAAAATATAAATTGAGATGTAGTGGTCTGAAGTGATTTAAATTTCAGAAAGAAAAATGAAATGGAATTTTGATTGAGAGGAATATATTAAATAGTTTGGGTTTTCATTAGACTTTATGTATAGACTTCATAATAGGGCTTTAAATACATAAAAAAGGAACCATTCAATAAGCTAGAGTTAGAAATTCATTTTAAATATTTAATGATTTAATTAAGTTTTATTAGTGTGATGTTCTTTGCTTTGCTGATTAAAAATTGACAAGGGTCTCATCTGCTTTTTTTTTTTCTTTCCATTTTGAATAATATCTTGGATATATTTGTTTTGTATTTTTATAAACAGCAATAAATACTAATTTCTTAAAATAATTTTTCACAGTGACTGAAATTGCCAAGAAAAGAAATAGTAAACAATTGTGAAGTGTCAAAATCTATAAAATTCATTCATTCCATTGCTCTTTTGATTAAAAAACTGATATACTGTCTATCTAGTGAAAATTTTACTAGTTTCACTCCAGTTTTATCTTTATAGTAATTGTCTCTGCCAAAGTACAGCAACTATTTCATGGGCCATCTCTCTAGGCCAGGTGCAAATGATGCTTTTTATTGTGGTAGACCTTGATGCTCAGGTGGAAGTGAGGCAAAATAGTGGTTAAGCAAACAGACTGTGCATAAGAGTAAAGAGTAAATTACATGAATTATACACTATCAAAATATTCACTATGAGGGTGTGGGAAAAAGTAAAGTTTACTATGCAAATCCACATAGTAATATTCTAATTATTGCATTTTTACCATAGAAAATGATTATGTATCTAAGTCTGTCTTTCCTGCAAAGGGAAATTCCTATGTCCCACTGTAAGAAGTATTTTTCTGAAGGATGCTTAAGACACATATGTGTCTATACAGTTGTTTGTGAGTGATATAAAAAATGTAGTGAGTAAATATCCATTATCTCCTCTACCAGGAATGTGACATCCATTGTAAATTGGACAATATTATTATATACTATTAGTGAAATGAATGAGTTGTATTTAAAGGCACAACCATGTTGTAGGTGATATATTTGTAACAGTGTTTTACTATGTGTTTCCTGATGTGAGGAAAATATAAATTGAGATGTAGTGGTCTGAAGTGATTTAAATTTCAGAAAGAAAAATGAAATGGAATTTTGATTGAGAGGAATATATTAAATAGTTTGGGTTTTCATTAGACTTTATGTATAGACTTCATAATAGGGCTTTAAATACATAAAAAAGGAACCATTCAATAAGCTAGAGTTAGAAATTCATTTTAAATATTTAATGATTTAATTAAGTTTTATTAGTGTGATGTTCTTTGCTTTGCTGATTAAAAATTGACAAGGGTCTCATCTGCTTCTTTTTCTTTCCATTTTGAATAATATCTTGGATATATTTGTTTTGTATTTTTATAAACAGCAATAAATACTAATTTCTTAAAATAATTTTTCACAGTGACTGAAATTGCCAAGAAAAGAAATAGTAAACAATTGTGAAGTGTCAAAATCTATAAAATTCATTCATTCCATTGCTCTTTTGATTAAAAAACTGATATACTGTCTATCTAGTGAAAATTTTACTAGTTTCACTCCAGTTTTATCTTTATAGTAATTGTCTCTGCCAAAGTACAGCAACTATTTCATGGGCCATCTCTCTAGGCCAGGTGCAAATGATGCTTTTTATTGTGGTAGACCTTGATGCTCAGGTGGAAGTGAGGCAAAATAGTGGTTAAGCAAACAGACTGTGCATAAGAGTAAAGAGTAAATTACATGAATTATACACTATCAAAATATTCACTATGAGGGTGTGGAGGTACCCCAAGTTTATACCTCAACATTATGCAGGTAGTTTAATGTATTGGGTATGGACTTACCATAAAGAAATCTCACTATTTTCAATAATGTGAATGAACCTTGAGGGTATTATGCTATTAAGTCAGAGAAAGACAAATGTTGTATGATCACACTTATATGTGGAATCAAAAAACAACCACGATAAACAAAATATAAATACAGAGAACAGGTTGGTGTTTTCCTGAGGCAGGATTTGAGTGGGCCGCCAAAAAGGGTGAAGTGGGTTAAATGGTACAAATTTCCAATTATAAATTAGTCATGGGGATATAATGCAGAGCATGGGACTATATTTAATACTAGTGTATTGTATACTTGTAAGTTGTTAGGGCAGATCTTAAAAGTTTACACCACAAGAAGAAGAAATGTAATTATATGTGATGATAGGTGTTAACTAGATTTACTGTGGTGGTCATTTTGCAATGTATATGAATATCAAATCATCGTGTTGTACATTTAAAACTTGTATAACCTTATATATCAATTATATTAATATCTCAACTTAAAAATACACCTTGAGGGCTTCCCTGGTGGTCCAGTAGGTAAGGACACTGCCTTGCAGTGCAAGGAGCGCCAGTTTGATCCCTGGCCTGAGAAGATCCCACGTGACTCGGAGAAGCTGGACCCATGTGTCCAACTGCCAAGCCAGAGCTGTGGAGCGCATGTGCCCAGGGTCAGTGCTCTGCAGTGACAGAGGCCGCTGCGTTGGGAGGCCCACACCAGCCAAAGAACAAATATGGATGAAAACAGATGAATGAAAGACCAATAGAAGTGGCAAAAAAAAAAAGGCCCCAAACAACAAAAAAAGAGAATACACCTTGAAAAAAAAGTAGAGGGAGACTTTGACTATATGCATTTCTATGTTCCTATTTCACCTATATTAATTGACCTAAGAGTCTACGCCCACATAGCCCTGAATAATGGGATGACTTCAGAAATTTTACTGACAGGATGACAGTAAAGGAAGACAGTCTTGGTTGACCTTGGGAACCAGAAAATAAGACTCCCCAGGTTTTATTGATGAGTCCTCTGCCCTTTGTCTCAGTTGTGATCAATAGTAAAAAGTTCCTTTGTTGTTGTTGTTGTTGTTCTGTCTTTTATTTCCACAAGCCACCTAAAGAAACTATACTTGTATTTTCCTAATTACCTTAAATAATACTGACTTAAAATATGTGCAACATAAAGGTAAATGTCAAGTTTAAGTGGATACAGCAACCATATTACATTAAACCTAGATTAAACCTATTGCTAAAGTTTCACCAGTATATTACAGACTTGGAGGAAATACATACAGCAGAGCCCTAAGAAGAAAATAAGTCACCCAAAGTAATAGCAGCCAGAATGAGCTAAACACCATTGGTATTAAAATGTTACTTTTGAATATCAAGTCTGAATATCAAGTCTGTCAACTTCTCTTAAGGATTGCATTATCTGAAAGATCTGTCTTTATGGATGACATTTTTGAAATTATTCACACTTGGAAAATGTCTAAACTGATTTTGAGTTTACCATTTTATTCCTTTATATTCATAAAAATTTAACATTATCCTGAGACATAACCTAAAGAATTTTGGCATGAGAAATGACCTTGGTAACCAATTTATAAATAAATAATGTACTCAGGACATGTAATTCAACACATACTTATTAAATATTTATGAATGGTTAGTGTTTGAATTTAAGTCTTGCTGGTTCCAAATTTTTCAAGAGGAGATACATACGTGAATAAATAGTCTGTTGTGTTAATTTCTATATAAATGTAAGTAAAACCTAGCATAGTAACTCAAAGGAGAGAAGAGCTAATTTGTCTGCAAAAAGTCATGAGAATTTTCAAAAAGGAAGTGACATTGAATCTGGAGGAGCTAGCTCTTCAGAAGTGGAAGAGGAAAGGGACTCCAGGTTAGAGAAGAGCTTATACAAAGAAAGACATTAAACCTGAAGAGCGCTGCAGATTTGGGGAGAGATTATGAATAATATCGGCTCTCTCCTAAAGGTGAGAGGGCCAGGCTAAAGTGGCAAAGGAGCCCTAGCCTGTGACTCACACCTCTTCACCTGCTCCCTGTTGTTGTGTCCCTACTATCAGTGGACAGACACATGGACACAAAAGCCTAGGATCAGCCCTCCACTACCATCTGTCCTGGAGACAAGCCTCCTCACATGGCCTTGGGGGAGAGTGTAGGGCTCTATAAGCAGAAAAATGCAGGGTTTCACAGTTTTGGGTCTACAAAAATGGAGACAAAGATCCTGAGAAAGAAGTGTGCAATAGATAAGGTGCTGGGCTGTAGGATAAAATGGTCAGTTGACTCATTATGAACAGTAGCCATGAGAGGACACCTCATATAAGACAGTGGGCCATTTTTTCTATAAAGCTTCTATTTCCTGGGGCAAGTGGGTATTAAGAAATTAGAAGATGAGATATATTGGATGTGGTAGGAAAAAGTCAGTCTTTTTAGTAAAAGACATTTTAATCTCAGGGCATATTCTAGAATAATAAAGATTATTGAAAAGAAGGCAGCTGTACTGTCTTTTAAAAACAAACTTGAAAAACAAAGAATTTAACTGATCAGTAGAAATTCAAAATCTTTAGTATTAGATAGATGAATCATCCAGATACCATTTAAAACCAACTTTGTTAGATTGACCAGGTATTTGGGCAAAATATGTAAAAGTCTTAATTCTATAAAGAATAGGTAGGACATTCGGGTTTTTTTCTGCTAAATGAATAAATATTACCTAGGTCTTGGCTGAAATACTAAAATTTCAGTTTAAAAAAGTAGTGATTTTGCTTTTCAGATATACAAAGAATTTAAATGTTTTTTTATTGGGGTCAATATACGTGTGTGTGTGTGTGTGTGTGTGTGTGTGTGTGTGTGTGTGTGTGTGTGTGTGTGCTGGAGCCATGAGTCTTGCAGTAGCTTTATTTCCTGACAAGAGATTGAACCTGAGGGCTCCACAGGAAAAGACTGTAGTCCTAACCCCTGGACCCCTAGAGAATTCCCAGGGGTCAATCTGTTTTTAACTTGTTGATACATATTATATAAAAACTAAGATAGTAATAATAATTATTATAATTACACTTAGAGGGAAAAATCTACCCAGAACAAGAGAGATTTCTCCAGCAATATGATAGCATTTTAAAATTATGACATTCTCCACATTTTTCAAGGCTTCCTTATATCCTGTCTCATTTATTTCCCAAAATATCTTTTTGAGAAATTCAAATTCATATGTCCTCCAACTTAGGGATGAAGAAATTGAGTCCCTGAGGGGTTAATTGGCAGACTGTTACAAGAGCGACACCCCTCCACACATCCTGCCATCCTTCAGATCTCCTTGCTTTAATCCCTATGCATCCTCTTGGACTCTGACTCAGCTTACTCACATGATTGGTTTGGCCAATTGAACAGCAGGAAACGTGGTGCAAATAGGTCCTTGCTAAGTGCTGTGTGTTGCACTTGCTCTTTCTTCCTGCTGGAAATTCATCTGCCTGGAGGTGATGAGACCTGAGCTGGCCTTCTGAAAGCCCGCCCAAACAAGGCCTGAGACATGTGATAAGGTTGTTCTACATCAACCAGCCCCAACAAGCCAGTTGAGGGGGTAGGACCAAGCAGATAACCCACAGAATCATGCACCAGTCAGTGATTGTTGCTTTAAGGTACTGGGTTTGGGGATGATTTGTTAAACTGCTGCTATTAAGTCACTAAGTCATGATTTAACAACCTTTGTTAACAACCTTAACAACATCATGACTTTGCAACCTCATAAACTGTAGCTCACCAATCTCCTTTGTCCATAGGACTTTTCCAGGCAAGAATACGGGGAAAGTGTTGCCACTTTCCTCTCCAGCGCATATTCCTGACCCAGGCATCAAACCCACATCTCCTTCTAGCAGGTAGCTTCTTTACTACTGATCTACCTGGGAAGCCCAGCAAACACTAATTTATAAACCTAGCAACAGAAGGTGGTAGATAACAGGAACAAATCACAAATCTTTGTGGATCAATTTTCAGAACTCCTTGGGAATGCTGGGAAGGAGTGGGTGATGAATAAAATTGGCCTAAAGATTTCAAAATGGGGCAAACAAAAAAAAACAAATTGCACGTTTTAACTTGTTGATACATATTATATAAAAACTAAGATAGTAATAATAATTATTATAATTACACTTAGAGGGAAAAATCTACCCAGAACAAGAGAGATTTCTCCAGCAATATGATAGCATTTTAAAATTATGACATTCTCCACATTTTTCAAGGCTTCCTTATATCCTGTCTCATTTATTTCCCAAAATATCTTTTTGAGAAATTCAAATTCATATGTCCTCCAACTTAGGGATGAAGAAATTGAGTCCCTGAGGGGTTAATTGGCAGACTGTTACAAGAGCGACACCCCTCCACACATCCTGCCATCCTTCAGATCTCCTTGCTTTAATCCCTATGCATCCTCTTGGACTCTGACTCAGCTTACTCACATGATTGGTTTGGCCAATTGAACAGCAGGAAACGTGGTGCAAATAGGTCCTTGCTAAGTGCTGTGTGTTGCACTTGCTCTTTCTTCCTGCTGGAAATTCATCTGCCTGGAGGTGATGAGACCTGAGCTGGCCTTCTGAAAGCCCGCCCAAACAAGGCCTGAGACATGTGATAAGGTTGTTCTACATCAACCAGCCCCAACAAGCCAGTTGAGGGGGTAGGACCAAGCAGATAACCCACAGAATCATGCACCAGTCAGTGATTGTTGCTTTAAGGTACTGGGTTTGGGGATGATTTGTTAAACTGCTGCTATTAAGTCACTAAGTCATGATTTAACAACCTTTGTTAACAACCTTAACAACATCATGACTTTGCAACCTCATAAACTGTAGCTCACCAATCTCCTTTGTCCATAGGACTTTTCCAGGCAAGAATACGGGAATGTGTTGCCATTTTCTTCTCCAGGGGATATTCCTGACCCAGGGATCAAACCCACATCTCCTTCTAGCAGGTAGCTTCTTTACTACTGATCTACCTGGGAAGCCCAGCAAACACTAATTTATAAACCTAGCAACAGAAGGTGGTAGATAACAGGAACAAATCACAAATCTTTGTGGATCAATTTTCAGAACTCCTTGGGGAATGCTGGGAAGGAGTGGGTGATGAATAAAATTGGCCTAAAGATTTCAAAAATGGCAAAGAGAGAAAGCAAATCCTTTTACAGTAAGAGGCTTTATTTTAGTTTAATTTTACAAAATTCTTTTCTCTTTTCAATTAAATAGCTGTCATCTATGGGCTCTTTTTTTCCTACTTTTATAGTTCCTCTGCAATCTGTGTCATTATAGTGTCTTTTATTATGGGTTAAATTTTGTAGTAAAAATGTAAGATAAAATCATTCAGGCTTACCCATTTATTGTATTGATACATTTATAATTCATGGAATATGTATTTTACCTTCTATGGACCTATGGAGTTGAATAAAATATCCAAGGTAATATAAAGTAACACTCTTCATTCCAACCTTCTTTTGCAATGGTTTTGCACACTCACAGAAGGTGTTCACCACTGCTTAAAAGAAAATGTTATTTTTGCTGTTATTGTTTTAAATGACACCTAAAGTCTTGGACAGTGCAGAGTATCTCATTTTTTCAATATTTATTGTCTTTGTAGTTGTTTTGGTAAATTTCCTTTAGCTATTCTTCAAGTTTTTTCCATTGTGGGGTACTAAGACTGAAGAGTGATCATTTTCTTGCCCAAAATGATTTTTTAAAAAGTAAGATTTTGTTCAAATGGGAGTGGGGGATGGGTGGCAAAATGGATTTTGAAAGAAAGTTGGCGGCAACCTTGAAATCCAGAGCTGTAGCCATAGCTTAAGAATGCCCCATTGGAAAAAGAATTCCACAGAAAAGTAAACAATTTGACAAGGATCTAGACATCAATTGGAGCTTATCCAGTATTAAACAGAAACACATGCTTTGTTCAAGGCATATGCCGATACAAAACCATCATGCTTTCTTTAATTAGCTTATTATGTAAGTTCAGTCTTCTATTTATGCTATGTTATGGCTAAAGCAGTCCAGGGAATTGGAAACAAAGACAAATTTTTTCAACTAAAGGTGAAACACTCCCACTGACCCCACCTCAGAATCTTTAGCCTTAACTTTAAGACCTATTTTCTTTGCACCCTGCCCTACATACATGCAACTTTACTCAAGCATTAATTATATGTGCCAATATAAAGGAAGCTGGACGTATAGCTGTTCCTTTGAGGAACATGCTATGAGTCAATCCTTTTTTCTTTTTTGGGGGGAGGGGGTTGCTTTATATCCTACCTTATCTGAGCTCTACCTGCTGGTGCTGGAAGTTTCCAATTCTGGAAATAGGGAGCTCACTTCCTCCTCTAAACTAAAATCTGAAAAGTTACCTCACACAATACACAAATTTGAAGGACTATGAGATATTAAGTAGCATGTGTGTATGTGTGCTTAGTAGCTCAGTCGTGTCTGAGTGTTTGTGACTACATGGAATGGTGCCTGCCAGGTTCCTCTGTCTATGGGATTCTCCAGGCAAGAATACTGGGGTGGGTAACCATTCCTTTCTCTGGTGCACTACTTGATCCAAGGATTGAAGGTAGGATGTAAAACAAACCAAAAAATAAGATTCTTGGCATCTTCCTCAAAGAAATGGATGTGTGTCCCACTTCTTTTTTATTGCACTTATAATTAATACTTCAGTAAAGCTGCATGTATAGTATCCATGGAGGAGTAATGTAGGGCAGGGTGGGAAGAAAACAGGTCTTGAAGTGAAGTCACCTGCATGGCCGGAAGATGCTTTCACCAACTAAGCACTCAGGGAAGCCCATTAAGTAGCAGAGGAAACAACTATAGTCAACAACGAAGTAAAACCAGGTGGTCAAGTTATTGTCAATTCAATGGAATTAAACCAGCACAAAACTGAAATAAATGCCCCCCACATCCAGAATATTTTTTATTTTTTAGTGAGAACGGTGCAGTTGGTTGATTAAAATTTTCACCGTTTAACTCATTAAATTGATGTGGATTCAATGCCTTTCATATTTTATGAAAAACACAGGTTTGGACTATTTGCAGAGTGTAGGTACAATGACGCACTAACAATGTTCTAGCCAAATTTGTTTAAGGGTCATTTATTCTCTAATCAGTGTAAACTAATCCTCTAAGACAGTTTTACATATTAAATTTCACAATTACCTGTTTATAAAATTCAAAGACAATAAATATAAAAGAGTCTGTATTTAATTTTTCTTTAAAATCAGTATTGTAACTGCTGTTTCCAAAACCACCCAGTTAAGGGGTAGGAGACACAATATCATCATAAAGGGGGGCCCTAGACCCAAATTGAAATTTCATGGCACAGGCTTCCCATTTGCTTTCCTAAAGGAGTTTGAGCTCCCACCCTTATTCTTCCAGGAATCTTTCAGATAAAGGTAGAACTAAGAAGTGAGGAGTGGAGAGGTGTGGGGAAATTAGTCAAGAGGGTGTGTTCAGGCTCTCTCGTCCCAGGTTTTGTAAATAACGACTATGTAACGGCTGAGATCACTCACAGCACTGCACATGCGCATCAGGAGGTACTTATAGGGTGATGGGCTGCTTTGTGCGGTAGGCCTGTGGGAACTTCACCATAAAAGCTACGGCTGCTGCTGCACTGAGGCTATGTTGGAGCAGCATCATGGTTATGCTATGGGAGGCTGTGCTATGGCTACATTATGCTTATGTTACGACTGCTGCTACAGGTGCTATGTCAGCCAGGAGAGAGACTATATTATGGCTGTTATACCAGCCAAGAGAAAATAAACATGTCTGCAGTTGCTAGGGCTCCTTGAGACTCCTTCCAGTCTCTTAGCTTGCCCTTGCCTACCCTGGGTTCATCAAACACTGTTAACAGGGTGAACAGCAAAGACAATTGACATCACAAATAGGATAAAAACAATACAATTGGCGTAGTTGGCCAGATACCCAGCAGGTAGGGGAGCTTGACCCTCTGCTGGATGGAGGAAACCTGTGACCACTTCAATCCTCTCGGCTTGGACTCTGGTGAACTGGGAGTTGGCGGACGGGTCATGGATAGTGTTGAAAAGGTGTTACAGGCAGTGAGTTGCTATTTGCCAAACAAGGCAGCACAGACTGCTCCTGGGGCGGATTTTCCTGACTGCCCTGAAGGCGAACATGGATAGTGTTCTTTGTGAATCCGCACCAGTGCACAGTATGCAGAGACTCTTGGAAGAACTAGAGCAAGGTATACTGGCATTAGAGGAAGAACTCCGTGGCCCTGGAGGACCCAGCACTTCTGACAGAGAGGCGGTAAGTGACAGTGATGATGAATGTCATGAGTCTGTATTTAATTTTTCTTTAAAATCAGTATTGTAACTGCTGTTTCCAAAACCACCCAGTTAAGGGGTAGGAGACACAATATCATCATAAAGGGGGGCCCTAGACCCAAATTGAAATTTCATGGCACAGGCTTCCCATTTGCTTTCCTAAAGGAGTTTGAGCTCCCACCCTTATTCTTCCAGGAATCTTTCAGATAAAGGTAGAACTAAGAAGTGAGGAGTGGAGAGGTGTGGGGAAATTAGTCAAGAGGGTGTGTTCAGGCTCTCTCGTCCCAGGTTTTGTAAATAACGACTATGTAACGGCTGAGATCACTCACAGCACTGCACATGCGCATCAGGAGGTACTTATAGGGTGATGGGCTGCTTTGTGCGGTAGGCCTGTGGGAACTTCACCATAAAAGCTACGGCTGCTGCTGCACTGAGGCTATGTTGGAGCAGCATCATGGTTATGCTATGGGAGGCTGTGCTATGGCTACATTATGCTTATGTTACGACTGCTGCTACAGGTGCTATGTCAGCCAGGAGAGAGACTATATTATGGCTGTTATACCAGCCAAGAGAAAATAAACATGTCTGCAGTTGCTAGGGCTCCTTGAGACTCCTTCCAGTCTCTTAGCTTGCCCTTGCCTACCCTGGGTTCATCAAACACTGTTAACAGGGTGAACAGCAAAGACAATTGACATCACAAATAGGATAAAAACAATACAATTGGCGTAGTTGGCCAGATACCCAGCAGGTAGGGGAGCTTGACCCTCTGCTGGATGGAGGAAACCTGTGACCACTTCAATCCTCTCGGCTTGGACTCTGGTGAACTGGGAGTTGGCGGACGGGTCATGGATAGTGTTGAAAAGGTGTTACAGGCAGTGAGTTGCTATTTGCCAAACAAGGCAGCACAGACTGCTCCTGGGGCGGATTTTCCTGACTGCCCTGAAGGCGAACATGGATAGTGTTCTTTGTGAATCCGCACCAGTGCACAGTATGCAGAGACTCTTGGAAGAACTAGAGCAAGGTATACTGGCATTAGAGGAAGAACTCCGTGGCCCTGGAGGACCCAGCACTTCTGACAGAGAGGCGGTAAGTGACAGTGATGATGAATGTCATGAGATCGTGGGTCTCTGCTTGGCAGCGAAGCCTGTTGTGTAGCAGAAAATGAAACAGTCACTGAGCAGCCTGAAGCCTAGGGAGGACAGTCCCTAGGGGCCTCCAATGTGACTGAGTTCACAACATAGTGACCAGATACTAGGTGGGGTTGGTCCACTTGGGTATGTAATTTCTGCTAAAGCAAGGGAACACTTGGGAGCCTGCCTCTTGTGACTTTGGGACACAGGGATGGGCAGTATTATATCTGTTGGGGACTAAATAACAGAAGGATGGTTGCAGGCAAGGGGGATTAGAATTGTGAGAGCCCCAAATGGGCCTCAAGCTATTAAAAGCCTCATCCAGAGGAAAAAATGCAAATGTGGGCTGATTTGCGGACAGCAGGAGTTGAAAGAAAATTGATAGAAAGCCCAGTGCTCTGCTTTTAGAGCTATGGAAGCAACTGAGACTGGAGAAGCTGGTTGACACCAGTGCTGAATGCAGTCTTGCTAATGGCAAGCCAGAGCAGTTTCCTGGTCCAAGTGCATACATTGATGGTTATGGTGGCCAAATGGTATATAAAGGATGTGTTCTTACCTTTGGAATTTGAGTGACTCCATATGGGGAGGTATATGGTAAAGGCAGAGTCCTATGATACATTGCTAACCTCTAATTCTCCTGCATATTTACAAGATTATGAAAGCATTTGGAATCTGGTGGGTGGACTGTGAATGCTGCAAAGATCCCCTCTTTGAAGAGGCGAGCCTGGTGCCTGTTGGTGGCGGCAGGGAGCTGGTTTGCAGGTTCTTAATAAAAGACCCTGCAGGGGTGGAATTGACCTTGGGGAGGCTTTTCTGCAATTTCACAAGGACAGACAGTGGTGGACTGGCCTTGAACATCGAAGATACAGGCACTCTCTTCTAGCCACATGAGGGCAAAGACTGCAACATGAGTTCCAGGTGATGACTGACATTGGGTTTTGCTCTGTGCTGTGGTTTTGGTTTGCAACCTGGTAGTTTGTTATTGTGGCCTCTACTGTTGTTGTGGGATGTGGGTTCAAGGGGCGACATTATGTGCTAGGAGGATGCCACAGAGAGCAAAACCTACATAATCTGTGGGACAAGAGACCCGAAAGAGCTGGAACGGGGGAGAACTTA
The DNA here is from genome assembly GCA_022376925.1 of Tragulus kanchil. NCBI lineage: Eukaryota > Metazoa > Chordata > Mammalia > Artiodactyla > Tragulidae > Tragulus > Tragulus kanchil. The sequence goes on along the minus strand of JAIOJX010000005.1, from coordinate 21,639,903 downwards.
GCCAAGATGGCATGTTCGGGCGCTCTCGCCTCATGTTTTGTAAATAATAACTATATAACAGCTGAGATCGCTTATCACACTGGGCATGCACCTCGTGAGATATTCACTTGATCACAGGCCACTTTGTGTGGTATACCTGTATGCGCTTAACCCTGTATGAGAACCCTGGCTGCTGCTGCAATGGGGCTACACTGGAGTGACATTATGGCTATATTATATATGTTTATATAACTTTATATGTTATATAGCTACATTATGGTTATGTCATGGCTGCTGCTATGGCTGCTGTGTTAGCCAGAAGAGAATCTGCGCAATGACTGCTGTGCCAGCCAGGGAAGAATGAACATGTCTGCAATTCCTATGCCTCCTCATATCTCCTCCCAGATTCTTACCTTGCCTACCCTGGTTTCAGCAAACAGTGCAAACAGTGTGAACAGCAGGACACTTGGTGTCACGAACGAGAAGAAGAGCAATGTAGGAAGTCATCAATATTTTCGCACTAAAAACAGCCTTTGTTGCTTAGAACTGGTCTGTGTTGCTCCTCCATCTCTGTGTCATTTGTATGGTTGCTGGTGTTCTATTTTGGATGCTACTGGCTACAGAAAGCCCACTCTGTCATTAATGAAGCTTGTGGGCTATGACACTCCCCTGCCATGCTTCCAGAGCTTAGATTCTGTCTTAGATTAGCTGACCTTCTGCTGAGAGTGAGACAAGGAAAGAATAATAAACAAGGGTGGATTCGGGCAAAAGGTACGTGAAACACTTGGAGGAAGTGGACACATGTTTAAGGAGAGCATTCCTTCTGTTTCGTTTAGGTTTGGGGGCAGGCTGGCTCTGTAAAGAAAAGGGTTGTTTTCATTTTATTTCCATTCATTCCTCTATGTTTTACAATGTATGTCTTATTTAAGTGTTGACAGTGACTAGTGACTTACTGCTTGTTATCTCTGGGTAGGGATGCTTTGGTTCTGGTATTTGACAGAGTCTAGCAGAGGCTCCTAAGTGTACTTATTTTTGTGATTTGCTGAAGTAACTTAACTTTTTAAAATGATTTTTGGTACAAAGTCAGTAAATCACAGGAAAAGAAAGTCCAGATGCTTTTGGACAAAACCTTAATTTATCTCTTTACTTCTCTCTGACTTTCCTTTACTTACTCATCTAGTCCTTTGAATGCATTTTTGACTCATATGTCTGCTTCATTCCATCTGTGTGGTCAATGCCTATTTCTTGTCCTGTATCTCTCATATCGTTTTTGCTTCTTTTCATTTTACAGAGCCCTCTTTGATTTTCTTTTAGTGTGATAATATTCTGAGCTGTTTCTGGGCTGCTGCTTTTCCCTTAGCAGCCCCAACCCTCTCAGTGCAGGTTAATGTTTCTCTTTTCCCATTCTGGATATACTGTCCATTGCACTAAAATGTCCTGGTTTCCTGTTGTGTTTTAGAGTAAATACACTTTTTCTAAATTGGCCTAAGTGATCCTTCACAATGCATCAACCATCCTTACAAGATTCTCCATTCTAACCCTACAGTAATTTATATAGCATATCCTGGGGGTATAATCATGAGAAACATTACATATCTATTACATAAATGAACATTTATTGTGTTTTGGTCAAGCTTGATTATCCCCCAATAACTTAGAATGCTATATGCATTAATATCTCAGTTTCCTTGGTCCAGGATGTAGGAGTTGCTTATGGTTCTAAATGAACTGACAGATATGCAGTCTTTCTATTTTTGTAGATCGGTGTCCCATCAGCCTTTCAAAACTCCATCATAAAACCATTGCAATTGTGTCACGCCTAAAACTCCTTGTTCTCAATCCAGATGGCTCCTAGTTGCACTTTTGTCCCCAATAGCACCTTGTTTGGCATGACCGCTTATCCTTACTTTGCTCTACCATATACTATAGCAGTTTGTGTGTTTATATGACCCTTTGTTTCGTTTAGGTTTGGGGGCAGGCTGGCTCTGTAAAGAAAAGGGTTGTTTTCATTTTATTTCCATTCATTCCTCTATGTTTTACAATGTATGTCTTATTTAAGTGTTGACAGTGACTAGTGACTTACTGCTTGTTATCTCTGGGTAGGGATGCTTTGGTTCTGGTATTTGACAGAGTCTAGCAGAGGCTCCTAAGTGTACTTATTTTTGTGATTTGCTGAAGTAACTTAACTTTTTAAAATGATTTTTGGTACAAAGTCAGTAAATCACAGGAAAAGAAAGTCCAGATGCTTTTGGACAAAACCTTAATTTATCTCTTTACTTCTCTCTGACTTTCCTTTACTTACTCATCTAGTCCTTTGAATGCATTTTTGACTCATATGTCTGCTTCATTCCATCTGTGTGGTCAATGCCTATTTCTTGTCCTGTATCTCTCATATCGTTTTTGCTTCTTTTCATTTTACAGAGCCCTCTTTGATTTTCTTTTAGTGTGATAATATTCTGAGCTGTTTCTGGGCTGCTGCTTTTCCCTTAGCAGCCCCAACCCTCTCAGTGCAGGTTAATGTTTCTCTTTTCCCATTCTGGATATACTGTCCATTGCACTAAAATGTCCTGGTTTCCTGTTGTGTTTTAGAGTAAATACACTTTTTCTAAATTGGCCTAAGTGATCCTTCACAATGCATCAACCATCCTTACAAGATTCTCCATTCTAACCCTACAGTAATTTATATAGCATATCCTGGGGGTATAATCATGAGAAACATTACATATCTATTACATAAATGAACATTTATTGTGTTTTGGTCAAGCTTGATTATCCCCCAATAACTTAGAATGCTATATGCATTAATATCTCAGTTTCCTTGGTCCAGGATGTAGGAGTTGCTTATGGTTCTAAATGAACTGACAGATATGCAGTCTTTCTATTTTTGTAGATCGGTGTCCCATCAGCCTTTCAAAACTCCATCATAAAACCATTGCAATTGTGTCACGCCTAAAACTCCTTGTTCTCAATCCAGATGGCTCCTAGTTGCACTTTTGTCCCCAATAGCACCTTGTTTGGCATGACCGCTTATCCTTACTTTGCTCTACCATATACTATAGCAGTTTGTGTGTTTATATGACCCTTTGTTTCTCCAAAACGTGAAAACCAACTTATGGAAAAGGAAGATTTTTTTAACCCTCAATGTAAATCCTTGTTGTGTCCATGACATGTGATTTACTGATCTATGAGATCAGTAAACTTCAAGGATTTCTCTTGTTTGTATATGTTCAGTAACCACTGCTACTATTCTTGCTATAGCAGGGTCATTTCTTCAAATGTTATCTTATATGGAAATCTGTAATAGAGGAAGACATAGACGCACTCTGATTGTCAGGGGAGGGACTGTAATATCCTTCCCAAATACTCTCTTTACAGCGACTCCTTGCTGACTCGTCAGAACTCCTATGGCTCTGCTCAATGCTGTCTACAAGCCACATTATTCAGTTTATATATCACAGTCAAGCAGGGAGGGGCCTTGCCATGTCACTACCTCTGTTGTTGATTGAAAGTCCTAAAATGCACTTGGAATAAACTTGATAAGAAACAAGTATGTAAAGATGTGTGTGGTCGAGTGGTGAGTGTATATTTCCTATATTGCATTGTCCCTGCTTATTGCCAAATTCCCCTCTAATAAATATCATCCCCTTGGCTGGAAATATCTAGACATTGAAGGAAAGACAGTTAAGCAGGTAGTAAAATTCAATTAGATTTTTCAGGAATAAATGACTTCGAAAGTGTATACAGTTTTTTTCATAGTCTTCTGCCTTTTAAGATCAAAAGCAAAAATATTAGAATGCTGACATTTTGAATGCATTCTGGAGTCACAGGAGAAACTGATAGATTTTTAGGAAACATTCTGTCTTGTTTTGTAAGGATCTAAAAGACTGGGGCTTTTAAGTAAGCTTGATTATCCCCAATAACTTAGAATGCTATATGCATTAATATCTCAGTTTCCTTGGTCCAGGATGTAGGAGTTGCTTATGGTTCTAAATGAACTGACAGATATGCAGTCTTTCTATTTTTGTAGATCGGTGTCCCATCAGCCTTTCAAAACTCCATCATAAAACCATTGCAATTGTGTCACGCCTAAAACTCCTTGTTCTCAATCCAGATGGCTCCTAGTTGCACTTTTGTCCCCAATAGCACCTTGTTTGGCATGACCGCTTATCCTTACTTTGCTCTACCATATACTATAGCAGTTTGTGTGTTTATATGACCCTTTGTTTCTCCAAAACGTGAAAACCAACTTATGGAAAAGGAAGATTTTTTTAACCCTCAATGTAAATCCTTGTTGTGTCCATGACATGTGATTTACTGATCTATGAGATCAGTAAACTTCAAGGATTTCTCTTGTTTGTATATGTTCAGTAACCACTGCTACTATTCTTGCTATAGCAGGGTCATTTCTTCAAATGTTATCTTATATGGAAATCTGTAATAGAGGAAGACATAGACGCACTCTGATTGTCAGGGGAGGGACTGTAATATCCTTCCCAAATACTCTCTTTACAGCGACTCCTTGCTGACTCGTCAGAACTCCTATGGCTCTGCTCAATGCTGTCTACAAGCCACATTATTCAGTTTATATATCACAGTCAAGCAGGGAGGGGCCTTGCCATGTCACTACCTCTGTTGTTGATTGAAAGTCCTAAAATGCACTTGGAATAAACTTGATAAGAAACAAGTATGTAAAGATGTGTGTGGTCGAGTGGTGAGTGTATATTTCCTATATTGCATTGTCCCTGCTTATTGCCAAATTCCCCTCTAATAAATATCATCCCCTTGGCTGGAAATATCTAGACATTGAAGGAAAGACAGTTAAGCAGGTAGTAAAATTCAATTAGATTTTTCAGGAATAAATGACTTCGAAAGTGTATACAGTTTTTTTCATAGTCTTCTGCCTTTTAAGATCAAAAGCAAAAATATTAGAATGCTGACATTTTGAATGCATTCTGGAGTCACAGGAGAAACTGATAGATTGCTTTAGGAAAGAGCATTCTGTCTTGTTTTGTAAGGACTGCGTCATCACAGGTATACAGGAGCATGACTCGGGCAAAGAGAGCTTTGGCTATGAGGGAAGAGGTTGATTTTGTTGAACAGTGTTGCTATAGGTGTGAATGTTGTCTTTGTATGATAGAAGGAAATCGTCTTGAATTCTAAGCTGAAGAGGTGTCAAGATTTGTTCACTTCTAGAATCATTGCAATCAATCAGTAACAATGAAAGAATACTCCTAAACAAAGGATAATTTCAGAAAAAGACAATTGGAAATGGAATGGAAAGGAGAATACAAAACACTGTAGAGTCAACACTATGTTTTCCCAGTAGTCATGTACAATTGTGAGAGGTGGACCATAAAGAAGTCTGAGTGCCAAAGAACTGATACTTTAAAATTGTGGTGCTAAAGAGGATGCTTGAAAGTCCCCTGGTCTTCAAATCCAGTCAATTAGTCAATCCAACGGAAATCAACCCTGAAGCTCCAATAATTTGTCCACCTGATACAAAAAGCTAAGAAGTCTTTTTCATTCTAAAAACCTCTGATGCTTAGAAAGAATGAAGGTAAAAAAAAGGGGGGGCAGCAGAGGTTAAGATGGTTAGATAGCATTACTGACTCAGTGGAGATGAATTTGAGCAAACTCTGGAAAATGGTGGAAGACCAAAGATCCTGGTGTCTTGTAGTACAAGGGTTCACAAAGAGTTAGACACAACTTAGTGATTGAACAACAACAAAAATGTGATGATATTTGCCCTTAAGGATATAAAATTTAAATTATATGTATTTGCGTCTTGTCTGACCCTTTGTGACCCTATAGAATGTAGCCTTCCAGGTTCCCCTGTCCAGTGGGATTCACCAGACAGTAAAACTAAAATGGGTTGACATGCCCTTCTCCAGGGTATCTTCCCATCCCAGGGATCGAACCCATGTTTCTTGTGTCTCCTCCACTGGCAGGCTGGTTCTTTACTGCTAGCACCACCTAAGAAGCCTATATGTATTGGAGTCTTTACAAAATATAGTGTTCTAAGAGCATTTCATCCCTTGCAAGTCTTTTACTCACTTTCTCTCATCTTTCCCTTCTTTCTTTCATCTTCATTCCCCCTTCCCATTTACCTTTTTATTCTGTTTCTGTCAGGATGTTGGATGAAATACTTCCTGTTGTCTCCTGTCGAGGATTTCTAAAGATGCTGCAAAACCAGCCCAGCAACATCCCTGCTTTCTTCAGGAGAGCTAGGCAAGAGAGTGGCCCTAATCACAGGTTGTTTGGAAGCAGCTGAACAAGCTAAGCAACCCTCATCCAGGCAGTACTCTCCAGTCTCAATAGAGACTAAGTCTATTTGGAGGGCTTTGTAATTCAGGGACCTAAAAGGGGATGTTTGTACGGCCAGATGTTTATAGATAGTCTAAAAGAAGGAGAGAATGGTATCTCATCCCCCAGCTTATTTATGAATCCACCTTGCTGATCTACTGTATCTATGTGACCAGACAGAGAACTGTCCAGAGATTTCAGGATGGGGTCAGATGCATACCAGTATTTTTGGCATTCAGTTGTCTGGAATATTTATAATATATGGGTTTCCTGTGAGTCAATTAGCAGGTAGTTGACCTTAAGCCAAGTAATTTTCTCCAGAAAATGCTTAAAGAGTAAGGGAAACAGAGAGAAGATTGCAGGTGAGGAGCTGTGGGTGCTACAATACTTTCCCTGGTTGAAAAAAAACAAAAAAACAAAAAAAACTATGCAATCTGGTGTCTCCAAATTGTGAATATCCTGGAAAATCATAAGGGTATCCCATTTGTCAGGCATGGGGAATTTCAGATCAGTCCCTCTTGGCCATGAGAAGGCTACAATGGCATTATGTAAGTCGATGATGTCAGCATTTTTCCATCTTGTCACCCTCTACCCCTTTCCACCATGGCCAGAGGAATGAAGATCTAGAGAGGGAGACAGAAGGGACCCTGCAGAAAACGATGGATCTGCTTTCCCTCTTAGGTCCCCATCCCAGGGATCGAACCCATGTTTCTTGTGTCTCCTCCACTGGCAGGCTGGTTCTTTACTGCTAGCACCACCTAAGAAGCCTATATGTATTGGAGTCTTTACAAAATATAGTGTTCTAAGAGCATTTCATCCCTTGCAAGTCTTTTACTCACTTTCTCTCATCTTTCCCTTCTTTCTTTCATCTTCATTCCCCCTTCCCATTTACCTTTTTATTCTGTTTCTGTCAGGATGTTGGATGAAATACTTCCTGTTGTCTCCTGTCGAGGATTTCTAAAGATGCTGCAAAACCAGCCCAGCAACATCCCTGCTTTCTTCAGGAGAGCTAGGCAAGAGAGTGGCCCTAATCACAGGTTGTTTGGAAGCAGCTGAACAAGCTAAGCAACCCTCATCCAGGCAGTACTCTCCAGTCTCAATAGAGACTAAGTCTATTTGGAGGGCTTTGTAATTCAGGGACCTAAAAGGGGATGTTTGTACGGCCAGATGTTTATAGATAGTCTAAAAGAAGGAGAGAATGGTATCTCATCCCCCAGCTTATTTATGAATCCACCTTGCTGATCTACTGTATCTATGTGACCAGACAGAGAACTGTCCAGAGATTTCAGGATGGGGTCAGATGCATACCAGTATTTTTGGCATTCAGTTGTCTGGAATATTTATAATATATGGGTTTCCTGTGAGTCAATTAGCAGGTAGTTGACCTTAAGCCAAGTAATTTTCTCCAGAAAATGCTTAAAGAGTAAGGGAAACAGAGAGAAGATTGCAGGTGAGGAGCTGTGGGTGCTACAATACTTTCCCTGGTTGAAAAAAAACAAAAAAACAAAAAAAACTATGCAATCTGGTGTCTCCAAATTGTGAATATCCTGGAAAATCATAAGGGTATCCCATTTGTCAGGCATGGGGAATTTCAGATCAGTCCCTCTTGGCCATGAGAAGGCTACAATGGCATTATGTAAGTCGATGATGTCAGCATTTTTCCATCTTGTCACCCTCTACCCCTTTCCACCATGGCCAGAGGAATGAAGATCTAGAGAGGGAGACAGAAGGGACCCTGCAGAAAACGATGGATCTGCTTTCCCTCTTAGGTCCCCTGGGCCTCAGTAGGGGAGAGACAAACATTAAATAGGCTGATGGAGTTGACACTTGACTGAGGAAGATTTGATGGAGTTGACACTTGACTGAGGAAGATTTGTTAACCCTGGACTGACTGGAACATGTGGAATTTGTGTAGTGTGATACAGGAAATTGAGATGAAATCAAATTGGTTGAAGACAGGCCCTGCAGGAGAATGGAGCCAGTTCATGTTTCTATCTGCTATGGTCTCCACTTTTGTGTCCCTCAGAAATTTCATATGATGAAATCCTGACTCCCGTGGTGTAGTGATGGTGTCCACAGGAGGGGCCTTCGGGAGGTGATGAAGTTTTCAGGATGGAGTCTCCTGAATGAGATGACTGTATATATATATATATATATATATATATATATATAAAAGAGACACACAGAGCTCCCTAGCCCTCCCCACACATGAGGATACAGTAAGAAATGTGTGACTGGAAGACCCCCACTGACCACGCTGTGGAAATCCACTTCCATTGTTTATAACTCTGTGATATTTTGTTATAGTAGCCCAGAAGGACTAAGACAGAATTCTAACAATATTTAGACAGTTCAGTAAACCTTATGCTCTTTGGGTATACTGGTTTCAGAGCATTTATACTATATGTTGTAACACTGTGAAAGTTGGCTGATAGTATGTGGCTGGCTTTCATAAACAATCCTGAGAATTCAGTCTTCTTGGTAGCATGACCACGATGATGAATAATTGCCTAATTCTTTGATTTGAAAAACTTGACCCAGAATAATTTGCTGTGATTTTAAAGTAAATTGTCAATGGATGGACTTTTTTTAATGCCAGCCTCTGCTATTTGTGACAAATTTTAATAGGAATTTCTTTCTGTCACTATGCAATCTGGTGTCTCCAAATTGTGAATATCCTGGAAAATCATAAGGGTATCCCATTTGTCAGGCATGGGGAATTTCAGATCAGTCCCTCTTGGCCATGAGAAGGCTACAATGGCATTATGTAAGTCGATGATGTCAGCATTTTTCCATCTTGTCACCCTCTACCCCTTTCCACCATGGCCAGAGGAATGAAGATCTAGAGAGGGAGACAGAAGGGACCCTGCAGAAAACGATGGATCTGCTTTCCCTCTTAGGTCCCCTGGGCCTCAGTAGGGGAGAGACAAACATTAAATAGGCTGATGGAGTTGACACTTGACTGAGGAAGATTTGATGGAGTTGACACTTGACTGAGGAAGATTTGTTAACCCTGGACTGACTGGAACATGTGGAATTTGTGTAGTGTGATACAGGAAATTGAGATGAAATCAAATTGGTTGAAGACAGGCCCTGCAGGAGAATGGAGCCAGTTCATGTTTCTATCTGCTATGGTCTCCACTTTTGTGTCCCTCAGAAATTTCATATGATGAAATCCTGACTCCCGTGGTGTAGTGATGGTGTCCACAGGAGGGGCCTTCGGGAGGTGATGAAGTTTTCAGGATGGAGTCTCCTGAATGAGATGACTGTATATATATATATATATATATATATATATATATATATATATATATATATATATAAAGAGACACACAGAGCCCCCTAGCCCTCCCACACATGAGGATACAGTAAGAAATGTGTGACTGGAAGACCCCCACTGACCACGCTGTGGAAATCCACTTCCATTGTTTATAACTCTGTGATATTTTGTTATAGTAGCCCAGAAGGACTAAGACAGAATTCTAACAATATTTAGACAGTTCAGTAAACCTTATGCTCTTTGGGTATACTGGTTTCAGAGCATTTATACTATATGTTGTAACACTGTGAAAGTTGGCTGATAGTATGTGGCTGGCTTTCATAAACAATCCTGAGAATTCAGTCTTCTTGGTAGCATGACCACGATGATGAATAATTGCCTAATTCTTTGATTTGAAAAACTTGACCCAGAATAATTTGCTGTGATTTTAAAGTAAATTGTCAATGGATGGACTTTTTTTAATGCCAGCCTCTGCTATTTGTGACAAATTTTAATAGGAATTTCTTTCTGTCAGTGGTAGGGATGGATTTTCTTTTGATTTTTCCATTAAATGAAGATAAAAAACATTGACATCTCTACAGAGTCTGTTTTTATTTAAGATGAGACCTATTAGAACCAAGCATGCATTAAAGTGCTATAAAGCTCAAAGAAGCTTGCTATGGGATGGAGCATTAAGAATCATCTCAGATACGGATGGGATGGATGTGGGTTTAACAGTTGTTGTTGTAGATAATTCGGCAATTCAAGAGCTTGAGGTAAGTATCAATCTTACTTGAATCCCTGCGCAGGCAGTGGAGCAGGTTATAAAAAGCAGAATGGCGTGCATCTTCATCCTTAGTCTGCAGGGATGGGAGTCCTGACCACACAGGGTAGGGCTCATTCTCCTGGACTCCAGGAAGAACCTAAGCATACAAAAGATAATAAGTGTTATGAGTTTTATTGGTATTTGCTCTTTTTTGTTACTTCGAATTATCAAATTAAAAATTGAGGAAGACACATGAAAGTCTCTAAATTTGAATTTAAGAGCCAGTGTATTTATTAATTTATTAAAACTAAAAGCAAAACTCAAGTATGAGTTTGGTTTTGACTTTCTCTTTTCTTTCTTTTCACTCTCATCCTTTAGTTTGAGGAGAACAGAGAAAGAATACAAGCTAAATTTCAACAATGAATACTTTCACATATTTTGAAGAAAACATTTATCATGAAATTGTATTCTCCAGTTTGCTTATCCTTGAAAATATTTCAACCATCTGTACCCAGGAACAGGGAAGTTTTTGGTGGAGTCGTGTGCATTACCCAAAAATTGCTGTGGAATTCTGGTTGACTTACAATAGAATCTATCACTATCAATGACTAGGCTCTTGCTTTATGCAATAGCAGTCTATAATAAATAAGGCCTGAATATTGCTCTTGTATAGAACTTGAGCCCAGAAAAAATCTAACAATATTTAGACAGTTCAGTAAACCTTATGCTCTTTGGGTATACTGGTTTCAGAGCATTTATACTATATGTTGTAACACTGTGAAAGTTGGCTGATAGTATGTGGCTGGCTTTCATAAACAATCCTGAGAATTCAGTCTTCTTGGTAGCATGACCACGATGATGAATAATTGCCTAATTCTTTGATTTGAAAAACTTGACCCAGAATAATTTGCTGTGATTTTAAAGTAAATTGTCAATGGATGGACTTTTTTTAATGCCAGCCTCTGCTATTTGTGACAAATTTTAATAGGAATTTCTTTCTGTCAGTGGTAGGGATGGATTTTCTTTTGATTTTTCCATTAAATGAAGATAAAAAACATTGACATCTCTACAGAGTCTGTTTTTATTTAAGATGAGACCTATTAGAACCAAGCATGCATTAAAGTGCTATAAAGCTCAAAGAAGCTTGCTATGGGATGGAGCATTAAGAATCATCTCAGATACGGATGGGATGGATGTGGGTTTAACAGTTGTTGTTGTAGATAATTCGGCAATTCAAGAGCTTGAGGTAAGTATCAATCTTACTTGAATCCCTCGCAGGCAGTGGAGCAGGTTATAAAAAGCAGAATGGCGTGCATCTTCATCCTTAGTCTGCAGGGATGGGAGTCCTGACCACACAGGGTAGGGCTCATTCTCCTGGACTCCAGGAAGAACCTAAGCATACAAAAGATAATAAGTGTTATGAGTTTTATTGGTATTTGCTCTTTTTTGTTACTTCGAATTATCAAATTAAAAATTGAGGAAGACACATGAAAGTCTCTAAATTTGAATTTAAGAGCCAGTGTATTTATTAATTTATTAAAACTAAAAGCAAAACTCAAGTATGAGTTTGGTTTTGACTTTCTCTTTTCTTTCTTTTCACTCTCATCCTTTAGTTTGAGGAGAACAGAGAAAGAATACAAGCTAAATTTCAACAATGAATACTTTCACATATTTTGAAGAAAACATTTATCATGAAATTGTATTCTCCAGTTTGCTTATCCTTGAAAATATTTCAACCATCTGTACCCAGGAACAGGGAAGTTTTTGGTGGAGTCGTGTGCATTACCCAAAAATTGCTGTGGAATTCTGGTTGACTTACAATAGAATCTATCACTATCAATGACTAGGCTCTTGCTTTATGCAATAGCAGTCTATAATAAATAAGGCCTGAATATTGCTCTTGTACAGTGAACTATTTCAAAAGTCATTCTTCATTAAAGAAGTCACCTCTTTCATTCATGAAAGTAGCAAGGAAGCCTTCAGTAGGTTGCTCACCTGGCCGAATATCATCTCCATGCCTTCTAGAAGTCGTCTGTTCTCTTCCTCAATCTCTATGGCCCTTGACAGGATAGCATCTGGGGTTCCTTTCATGCCCCGCACCTCTGTGACTAGGTGATACAGAGGGTCATTCCAGGCACGCAGCAAGCCAAGAATCAAGCTCATAAGGACTTCATGCTAAGCAGTCACGGGAAATAATCAATAAGCATAATTCAGTGGGTTTGGCAACATGTGATTTTTTGCTCAGAGCAACTCTCAGCAAAAACTCTTGGATTTTCCTGTGTATTGAAAATGTTTTGAAAGTGGTAAAGGTTGCATGTAAGCTATTTGTTTATACTTTGCTGAAATATTTTAAAAGTCTGGCTTATTTTAGTAACCAATACTTTGGATGAGCTCTAATTTGTGACATGAAGGATTTTCTTTTTCCCTCTGAAATTCTACCATCCACTAAGTGAACTCTTTTTATATTAGAATGATTCACTTGTTTGGGGAGAGAAATTTGAGTATTTTGTTGGAACTCAGTATGTACCTGGAATACCTAACTACACCTGTGCCCACAATCATTTTCACCCCAAGATCCATTCATATTAATGAATCAAAGTATTCGTTAATGTATTCATTTTTTGAGAGGTAATTTTACTAAGCCTTGCTTTCTGTGTCTCGGGAAAATAACAAACAGTCACTACTATAGGATTTTTTGTGAGAATTAAACGTAGACTTTGAAACAAAGGGCTTCATAAATTGTGTGGCAATGTAATAGCTCTCAATAAATTTTAAATTTATTTTAAATTCATTTAAAAATGTCCTCCTCCTTATCCTTCTTCTTGACCTTCTTCCTTCATTTTATCATTCTCATTATTAAGGAGCTTATCAGATGGAAAGAATGCTAGTATCCCTCACAAAATTATAGCAAGAGAACAGATTGCACTTAAGGGGAGATGCATGTGAAAATATTTTCAATAACTGAGGCTAGTGCAGGAAATCAGAAAGGAGAGATTATAATGATAAAAAGTTGTAGTGGGATTGAGACTTGATTGCAGACTGTGTTGTCATCAGAACACAAGCAATTGTTGCAGCCCTGAGATGCAAAACATAATATTTTTTAGGACCTGATTTGGGTGAAGATTTAAAACTAAGAATAGGAGGTAACAGAGGAATCATTCAAGAATGAAGGAGGTGTCAGAGAAGTAGAAGAATCAGAAGAGCCTTGAAAGGCAGAAGCGTTGACTCAAGTGGTACAGGCTATGAGTGACTCGTGTAGGAGTCACTAGTAACAGGGACTACTCAAAACTGGGGTTGTTTCTTACATATCCATGAATCTTACAATGTTATATTTTATGCAGGGAAGTTCCATTCAGTTCATATGATATAATAGTTGCAACCTTGGATCTAATGCGTTGGCTGAAGTAATGTCTGCATGGACAATTTATAGCTCTGCTATTTATTTTGCTGCTACAGACCTTTGGTCATCAGTTGATTTTACTCAAATTTTGTCCACTGTGTAATGTAATTTTCCTTCAGTTACTTACTGTTTCTTCACCTTTCTGTGCATGTGCAGTTACCATTACCTCTAACAATCTGAAGCCTGGTAACATCGGTGTATTGTCTCAGTTGTTGTGGTAAAAACACAGATAAAAGACTCACATGGGTCTGTTGGGCTTGTTCTTTGTCTTCAGGGGTAGGAAGGGAGGAGGTGTGGCAGCTGTTGAGGGCCATGGTAATGAACCCTTTGCCTTGGGCATACAGTTTATCCTGGAAGTGATTAAGCAAATTGAATTAGTTAGAGTTGTTTGGGCCTTCAATAAATGAACCCTTTATCAGAATATTAACATGTTTTATAGATGAATAATTTTTTAATGAAGGTGACATAAAAATAGAAAGCCATTCTTTTTTCTATTTTTTCTTTCTATTGTCTCTATAAATAATTGTTTTCCATCTAACTCTTCCTATTCCAAACTCTTTGCTACTTTGCTTTTCCTTTGGTTCATTTCATCCTTCCCACAGTTAATATTTGGATAACAAACACTAAAAATGACCCAAAATGAAATATTAACTGTTTTATTATCATCTTTTTTTAGTATATGAGCCAAATCTAGAGAATATGTATGATACCTATATTTAGCCATTTAATCTCTTCTTTACTGTGGGTTGGAAACAATGTACTCCTTAAAAGGAGATATACAGAGGATAAAAAGTTTTCATTAAAAAAGGAGTTTGGGTGAAGATTTAAAACTAAGAATAGGAGGTAACAGAGGAATCATTCAAGAATGAAGGAGGTGTCAGAGAAGTAGAAGAATCAGAAGAGCCTTGAAAGGCAGAAGCGTTGACTCAAGTGGTACAGGCTATGAGTGACTCGTGTAGGAGTCACTAGTAACAGGGACTACTCAAAACTGGGGTTGTTTCTTACATATCCATGAATCTTACAATGTTATATTTTATGCAGGGAAGTTCCATTCAGTTCATATGATATAATAGTTGCAACCTTGGATCTAATGCGTTGGCTGAAGTAATGTCTGCATGGACAATTTATAGCTCTGCTATTTATTTTGCTGCTACAGACCTTTGGTCATCAGTTGATTTTACTCAAATTTTGTCCACTGTGTAATGTAATTTTCCTTCAGTTACTTACTGTTTCTTCACCTTTCTGTGCATGTGCAGTTACCATTACCTCTAACAATCTGAAGCCTGGTAACATCGGTGTATTGTCTCAGTTGTTGTGGTAAAAACACAGATAAAAGACTCACATGGGTCTGTTGGGCTTGTTCTTTGTCTTCAGGGGTAGGAAGGGAGGAGGTGTGGCAGCTGTTGAGGGCCATGGTAATGAACCCTTTGCCTTGGGCATACAGTTTATCCTGGAAGTGATTAAGCAAATTGAATTAGTTAGAGTTGTTTGGGCCTTCAATAAATGAACCCTTTATCAGAATATTAACATGTTTTATAGATGAATAATTTTTTAATGAAGGTGACATAAAAATAGAAAGCCATTCTTTTTTCTATTTTTTCTTTCTATTGTCTCTATAAATAATTGTTTTCCATCTAACTCTTCCTATTCCAAACTCTTTGCTACTTTGCTTTTCCTTTGGTTCATTTCATCCTTCCCACAGTTAATATTTGGATAACAAACACTAAAAATGACCCAAAAATGAAATATTAACTGTTTTATTATCATCTTTTTTTAGTATATGAGCCAAATCTAGAGAATATGTATGATACCTATATTTAGCCATTTAATCTCTTCTTTACTGTGGGTTGGAAACAATGTACTCCCTTAAAAGGAGATATACGATTTTAACTTTTCTTTGACTAATCTCTGAATCCACAAACCGATGGCTTAGTATGCATCATAGACGCAGGATACAATGTTGTTTATGATGACAAAATGTTAAGTCAGGAAAACATGACATAAATTTCTTGGAAAGAGTAAGCAATGGACTGAGAAGGAGAGTAGAAATAACTAGCTAACACATTGGTAGAGAAAATCTGATTTTTAGCAAAAGTGGTGAACATTAAGCAGATTACTTGGAAGATTTGGAAAGAAAAACTAGTGTATAAAAAGAATTACATGAATTTAATAGAATCATTGAGCATCATTGTTATCAGTTTCCTGCTCTACTGTGGGTTCCTTGATTGACTTCAAAGAGTTAATGTACAACTTTCAAAATACCTTTATCAGAAAGAGAATTTTTTCTTTCTAATTCTAAACCAACCCTTCTATTGTAGTTCTAAACTTATTCATTGCACATTTTATAACAGTTATTTGTAGCATTTAGAAAACTATGATTATTTGTTTTCATGACATGCATTCAGCTTAGTCTAACATGTTCCATCCACCCAGTTTACTGCTGTGCAGTACCCATTTGCTGGCTATCTCTGTGTAGTGAATGAAGAATGCCCAGAGAGATACCAAAGGACCAAAAACTCATCATACTTCCTTAACCCTGGATCCCTTCCCCAAAGTGCTTTATGTCAGGTATTGTTATAGATTGTTGCATTTCCCCAATAAAGTTCACGAGTTAAAGCAAAAACCTCCACTGTACTGTGTTTGGAAAAGGTTCTTTATGAAGATTATGTGTATACTTAGTTACTTAAGTTTTGTCCAACTCTTTGGGACCCTATGGATTGTAGCCTGCAGGCTCCTCTGTCCATGGGATTCTCCAGGCAAGAATATTGGACTTCTGCAGGGGATCTTCCCAACTCAGGGATTGAACCTGCATCTTTTATGTCTCTCACATTGGCAGGTGGGTTCTTTACCACCAGCACCACTTGGGAACCCCTTATGAAGATTATTTAAGGTTAAATTATTTAATCAGAATGGAACACTGATGCAGTAGGATTAGAGTCTTTATGAGGAGAAACACCAGAAAGTTTTCTTTTTTGTCTCTGTCTCTTTGCCTCTGTCTCTCTTCCCCACCCCCATTCTGTGAGGACACAAGGAGAAACCAAGCTGGGAAGTCAGAGCCTTGAGCAGAACCTGACCTTGATGGACACTGATCTGAGATGTCCGGCCCCCAGAATTGTGAAGAAATAAATTTCTGTTGTTTAACTCACTGAGTATATGATACTCTCTTAGAGCAGTCCAAGCTGACAAATACAGGGGCTTTACATTTATTTTGAAAATTTAAAAAATAAAATGAATGAAAGGAAATTGAAACAGATACGTCACTCCTAAAAGAATCTTTGAAATTTCACAAAGCTGATCCTTTCTTTGATTTCCTTCTTATAAGTCAATGACTTCTTTGACCTAGAAGTGTATTATTTGAAGTTTGGCTGATGCAGCCTTCTTGTTTAAAGTATAGTATAGCTCAGTCATTTACACAAAGGTTTCTTCCATAAGTAAGCAGAAAAGTACAGTACTTACAAATTCATTGAACATTTCCGAGGAGAGGTTGTGGATGTAGTGAGACACCATGACTGCACGGTCAAACAGATCTCGAAGGGACACCTGGCAGTTGCCAGCTCCACTGGGACAGACAGGCATGGAGACCACACGTTGGCATAAGAGCACACTTGACATCACCAACAGCAGGAGCAGATGGGACCCTGCTTAAATAAAAACATGGGTCACTCTGAGATAAATCTATTTGCCCAAGGGTAGCAACATCCCTCCTGTTGGAAGGAAGCATTATCTCTTCTCATTGCCCTGAGCAGGATTTGGTGTTGTAGTAGCTGGGGTTGGAAGAAGCAAGACCTTCCATTGTGTAACTTGAGATGGATGATGATAATTGCACAGGTACATAGCTGGAGAAGTAGGTTACTTCCTGCATTTTTGTATTGCTCCCAGAAGTGCTTCTGTGCTCCACAAACATTTGGAGCTTAAATTAATATGAGTCAGGTCATTCTCCTAAGAGAGTTGAATGTCTTATTTAAGGTTAAATTATTTAATCAGAATGGAACACTGATGCAGTAGGATTAGAGTCTTTATGAGGAGAAACACCAGAAAGTTTTCTTTTTGTCTCTGTCTCTTTGCCTCTGTCTCTCTTCCCCCCCCCCATTCTGTGAGGACACAAGGAGAAACCAAGCTGGGAAGTCAGAGCCTTGAGCAGAACCTGACCTTGATGGACACTGATCTGAGATGCCCGGGCCCCCAGAATTGTGAAGAAATAAATTTCTGTTGTTTAACTCACTGAGTATATGATACTCTCTTAGAGCAGTCCAAGCTGACAAATACAGGGGCTTTACATTTATTTTGAAAATTTAAAAAATAAAATGAATGAAAGGAAATTGAAACAGATACGTCACTCCTAAAAGAATCTTTGAAATTTCACAAAGCTGATCCTTTCTTTGATTTCCTTCTTATAAGTCAATGACTTCTTTGACCTAGAAGTGTATTATTTGAAGTTTGGCTGATGCAGCCTTCTTGTTTAAAGTATAGTATAGCTCAGTCATTTACACAAAGGTTTCTTCCATAAGTAAGCAGAAAAGTACAGTACTTACAAATTCATTGAACATTTCCGAGGAGAGGTTGTGGATGTAGTGAGACACCATGACTGCACGGTCAAACAGATCTCGAAGGGACACCTGGCAGTTGCCAGCTCCACTGGGACAGACAGGCATGGAGACCACACGTTGGCATAAGAGCACACTTGACATCACCAACAGCAGGAGCAGATGGGACCCTGCTTAAATAAAAACATGGGTCACTCTGAGATAAATCTATTTGCCCAAGGGTAGCAACATCCCTCCTGTTGGAAGGAAGCATTATCTCTTCTCATTGCCCTGAGCAGGATTTGGTGTTGTAGTAGCTGGGGTTGGAAGAAGCAAGACCTTCCATTGTGTAACTTGAGATGGATGATGATAATTGCACAGGTACATAGCTGGAGAAGTAGGTTACTTCCTGCATTTTTGTATTGCTCCCAGAAGTGCTTCTGTGCTCCACAAACATTTGGAGCTTAAATTAATATGAGTCAGGTCATTCTCCTAAGAGAGTTGAATGTCTGGGGACTCTGCAAATTCTCAGCAGAGAGGATCTCTAGGAGTTTGCAGTGTTTTCACTGTACATTGACTCATGTTGCATTTTAGACACTGAAATGGCAAGAATAGCATAGTTAATTTGTGTGGTTTACCACCACGCTGGGTAAGAATAAACACATGACTACCTGAACCCTACTATTGAGTGCAAAGATAATTCTAAGAGCAAAAGGATACTGTATCTTGGATCAGCTAACTCACCTTAATTACCCCATCCATTTCCTTGATACTTGACCAAAAGCTTTAAATTTAAAAAAAAAAATGTGTTTCACAATAACCTTCTGAGATAGGCCTGACCTTCACTGCATTATTGTTGTTGTCTGTAGCTAAGTTTTGTCTGACTCTTTGTCACCCCATAGACTGAAGCATGCCAGACTCCCCTGTCATTTACTATATCCTGGAGTTTCCTCAAATTCATATCTATTAAATCAGTTATGCTATCTAACCATCTCATCCTTTCCTTCCCACTTCTCCTATTGCCTTCAGTTTTTCCCTGCATCAGGGTCCTTTCCAATGACCTTCATAATCATCATCAAATTATAGAGAGGGCAAATGAGTTCTCCTCAAGTCCCAGTATTAGCAGATGGAGGTGAATGGGGGCCAATACTACCATCTTTTCACTTCTTCGTGACACATCACACAGGCATGTGAGCTTTCAAACTGCATGTATGTAAGCAACATGCCATCCTGGAGACCTACACGTTGGCATAAGAGCCCACTTGACATCACCAACAGCAGTAGCAGATGGGACCCTGCTTAAATAAAAACATGGGTCACTCTGAGATAAATCTATTTGCCCAAGGGTAGCAACATCCCTCCTGTTGGAAGGCAGCATTATCTCTTCTCATTGCCCTGAGCAGGATTTGGTGTTGTAGTAGCTGGGGTTGGAAGAAGCAAGACCTTCCATTGTGTAACTTGAGATGGATGATGATAATTGCACAGGTACATAGCTGGAGAAGTAGGTTACTTCCTGCATTTTTGTATTGCTCCCAGAAGTGCTTCTGTGCTCCACAAACATTTGGAGCTTAAATTAATATGAGTCAGGTCATTCTCCTAAGAGAGTTGAATGTCTGGGGACTCTGCAAATTCTCAGCAGAGAGGATCTCTAGGAGTTTGCAGTGTTTTCACTGTACATTGACTCATGTTGCATTTTAGACACTGAAATGGCAAGAATAGCATAGTTAATTTGTGTGGTTTACCACCACGCTGGGTAAGAATAAACACATGACTACCTGAACCCTACTATTGAGTGCAAAGATAATTCTAAGAGCAAAAGGATACTGTATCTTGGATCAGCTAACTCACCTTAATTACCCCATCCATTTCCTTGATACTTGACCAAAAGCTTTAAATTTAAAAAAAAAAATGTGTTTCACAATAACCTTCTGAGATAGGCCTGACCTTCACTGCATTATTGTTGTTGTCTGTAGCTAAGTTTTGTCTGACTCTTTGTCACCCCATAGACTGAAGCATGCCAGACTCCCCTGTCATTTACTATATCCTGGAGTTTCCTCAAATTCATATCTATTAAATCAGTTATGCTATCTAACCATCTCATCCTTTCCTTCCCACTTCTCCTATTGCCTTCAGTTTTTCCCTGCATCAGGGTCCTTTCCAATGACCTTCATAATCATCATCAAATTATAGAGAGGGCAAATGAGTTCTCCTCAAGTCCCAGTATTAGCAGATGGAGGTGAATGGGGGCCAATACTACCATCTTTTCACTTCTTCGTGACACATCACACAGGCATGTGAGCTTTCAAACTGCATGTATGTAAAAGGGACCACATCAGTAGCCTTAATGATTGTGTGCTTTCAGAGGCCATTGCCATTACTATCAGGCAAGAATATTTTGTCTTTTCATGACAGCAGTGACCTAGAAAGCTGGTTTCATCCTCTTGTTCTGCTCTGTCCATAAAAGTGATTTTTAAAGTCTTTTACATTTATCAGAGACAAAGTAGTCACCACTTTACTATCTTAGCAGACAGACTGACATGAAACACTTAGATATCAATAATTTACACTTGAAAAAGGAAAGAAACAATAATTAAAATCACCTTAAACTTTAAAATGCTCCCCCAGAAAAAAGAATATAAAAAAGTGCTTATCAAAAACAGTCCTTTCTGGGCTTCCCCTGGTGGTCCAGTGAGTAAGGACACTGCTTTGCAGTGCAAGGGGCGCCGGTTCAATCCCTGGCCTGGGAAGATCCCACGTGCCACGGAGCGGCTGGATGGATATGTGCAGTTACTGAGCCGGAGCTCTGGAGCGCATGTGTCCAGAGCCAGTGCTCTGCGACAACAGAGGCCACCGCGATGGGAGGCCCACACTGGGCAAAGAACAAAGATGGATGAAAATAAATGAAAGACCAATAGAAGTGGCCTGCCCGCCCCCCTCCCTCCCCACCCCACCCCCCAAAAGATAAAAAAAAAAAACAAAAAAAACAGTCCTTTCCTCTGGAATCCTCATCAAATGTAATTGGAAGTTTCCAAAATAAAAGTTGGCAAGTGCTAAAGATTTAGGATTAAAAAATAAATACCTGACTCTCAACCCCTGAAAATTAGCATAGACTGCAACTGAACAACCTTGTAGTTTGCAAAATAAAAATATTAATACTCTGAGATGATTCATATACAAAGAGTTTATTTTGGGTACTTTCATGTAACACAGCTGAAGAGGTGCATATCTACAAGTATAAATGAAAAATACTTTGCAGATAGACAAATAGGAATATTGGTTTTAGGAAATTCATAACTGGATAGATATTCTTTAACTATGACTGCATTTATCAGTACATTTATAATCTGAAACATTCTTTTCACAGTCTAAGATGAGATAAAAGAGAAATGTTTTAGTTGTTTCATGAAATCAATTTTATAATTAATTTCTTTGTCTTAGAATTTCACTGGTCAAATTATTCTTGATTGGAATATAGTTGCTTTAGAATATTATGTAAGTTTCTGCTGTACAGCAAACAATTAGACAGACACGTACATATATACCCTCTTTTTGTGGATTTCCTTCCCATTTAGGTCACCACAGAGTGCTGACTAGAGTTCTCTGTGCTGTATAGTAAATGCTCATTAGGACCTGCAATCATTCTTACGAATGTCAACTAAAAAAGTAAAGGAGACTAGTTATTAGGAGCCTGTTTTTCCTTTTAAGATGTCATTTGGCTTAAACCCAGTCAACCAAGTACTGTAGAAGACAGCACTGCTGTCACTGTCTGTATTGTAACTTCAGAGTTAAAAGTTACATCGGACTGACTGATCTTGGCCAGCCAATTTAAGAGGCCTGGGAACTAGAAAATATTATTTGCTACCTTCTGGAGTTGTGGTGAGTTGCACTCAGAGACCCACTTGGTCTTATTCTGGTCCAAGGTTTCTCAGTTTTGGCACGATTGGCAATCTAAGCTGGATAAATACCTCTTCTAGTGGCTGACCTGTGCATTGTAGAATGTTTAGCAGTATGTCTGATCTCTGTCCGCTGGATACTAGTAGCTTCTACCCCATATTAAGACAACCAAAACCATCTCCAAACATTAAGCAAGTGTCTCTGGAAGACATTCCTCCATTGGAGAACCGTAGTCCTATTGTGCCCCTATCCAATTGACTTCTAGAGCTGTGATTAGCTAACTCTTCTAAACTCTGTAATCCTGAAATGTTTGGTTAAGAGAATGTTTACTAAAATTTCTAATTAACACCCACATTAGAGCATCAATAAAATCAACAATTCTGTGAGCTCTTGTACATACCTTTCCGCGACGAAACTTTGCTATCCATGGTGGTGATGATTTTGAGAAACACACTTCACCAGGAAGATCTCGTCCTTCAGCTTTCTCTTCCCCAGATATTGGCTTTATAAGGCTTTGACATCTTCATGAATATATTTAATCAAACATAGGCATTCCCTTCCCTGTCATCTATTTCCGTCATTGAGATTACCTCCATAATTTCAAACATTGAATGGTATTCTATTTCTTATTCATATTCAGGAAGACATACTGACCAGAAATGAACATCTAGGAAGGATTTTGATTAATTAGACCAAAAGGAAATGAGAGAGATAATGAGAGTGAGATATAGAGACTAGTTTGGGTTAGAGGAACTATAAAATTATAGCAGTCATTTATTGTAGCATTTACCTTCATTTCTCTGCAGTTTCTTGAATATAGCATTATCTTTCACTTAGGTGTTTCATGTATTACAAAGGGTATTTTTTTCTCAGTCAAAATTGCTGGGTGAAGTCAAGATTTCAAAACTTACACAGTAAATACCAAGAAATATAGAAAAAGGATGAGTAAGTAAGATTTTCAATTCCTGTTATACTCTCAATACATTCCCCTCATTTTTTCTTGACTTTTACACATTGTTTTGTCATTTCTTAACAGATCTCTGTGATAAAAATGTGCATTTTTGTGTATCTCTTTTTATTTTAACATGTATTAAAGTTATATTTTTCATCCTCAGTTTGCAGATTGAGAAATAGTAGTTGGAGAGATTAAATATCAAGGATATAGCAGAAGAAATTAGTTAAATTAGATGCTAGTTTTAAGTTGAGAGATACTCTGTCCGCCTGGATACTAGTAGCTTCTACCCCATATTAAGACAACCAAAACCATCTCCAAACATTAAGCAAGTGTCTCTGGAAGACATTCCTCCATTGGAGAACCGTAGTCCTATTGTGCCCCTATCCAATTGACTTCTAGAGCTGTGATTAGCTAACTCTTCTAAACTCTGTAATCCTGAAATGTTTGGTTAAGAGAATGTTTACTAAAATTTCTAATTAACACCCACATTAGAGCATCAATAAAATCAACAATTCTGTGAGCTCTTGTACATCCCTTTTCCCATGACGAAACTTTGCTATCCATGGTGGTGATGATTTTGAGAAACACACTTCACCAGGAAGATCTCGTCCTTCAGCTTTCTCTTCCCCAGATATTGGCTTTATAAGGCTTTGACATCTTCATGAATATATTTAATCAAACATAGGCATTCCCTTCCCTGTCATCTATTTCCGTCATTGAGATTACCTCCATAATTTCAAACATTGAATGGTATTCTATTTCTTATTCATATTCAGGAAGACATACTGACCAGAAATGAACATCTAGGAAGGATTTTGATTAATTAGACCAAAAGGAAATGAGAGAGATAATGAGAGTGAGATATAGAGACTAGTTTGGGTTAGAGGAACTATAAAATTATAGCAGTCATTTATTGTAGCATTTACCTTCATTTCTCTGCAGTTTCTTGAATATAGCATTATCTTTCACTTAGGTGTTTCATGTATTACAAAGGGTATTTTTTTCTCAGTCAAAATTGCTGGGTGAAGTCAAGATTTCAAAACTTACACAGTAAATACCAAGAAATATAGAAAAAGGATGAGTAAGTAAGATTTTCAATTCCTGTTATACTCTCAATACATTCCCCTCATTTTTTCTTGACTTTTACACATTGTTTTGTCATTTCTTAACAGATCTCTGTGATAAAAATGTGCATTTTTGTGTATCTCTTTTTATTTTAACATGTATTAAAGTTATATTTTTCATCCTCAGTTTGCAGATTGAGAAATAGTAGTTGGAGAGATTAAATATCAAGGATATAGCAGAAGTAATTAGTTAAATTAGATGCTGAAAGATTTATCATTTCAAGAGGAATCAGGAGGGAGGTGAAGAAGACTGGAAAATGAATCATTTAATATATGTTGCCCTCTTTTCTACAATGAACAAAAAAGTCAGCTCTAACCTTGGGGAGTTCATTCTGGGGAAATGACACATTGGTTTTCAGGGTCAGACACACACACACACACACACACACACACACACTCACACACACATACCAGGATATAATGGGGTAAAACAAAATTCTAGACAGTTGTGTCCGCTTTCCTCAGGGAGAGGGGTGCACAGACTGTTATTCACTTATGATAGCTTTAATTCTCTGATCTCAAGTCACTCCAGGGTCAAGGTGACAAAGCTTTATCTTTCATGGGCTCAAAATCTCCACTTGCCTTTTAGAGATTTCCAAAATGAAATGATTGTAATGAATATAAACTAAATTGCTGATTACTTTCTTTAATTTTTGAGTCCATGCATCTAAAGCAGCCTGTGACCTTTAGTTTCAATTTAACCATCTGTCCCTCAGAGTACACTGACAAGTGAGGTGATTTAAAAAAAATGTCTTTCTATTGCATTTGTGTTTCCTGTAGTTTCTCCTGATGTACTTATGCTTTAGCAATCATTTAAGTGCTTTTATGAGGGACTTCAAAATCTTCACAAAGATTAATGTCACTTCAAAACTTTCTTCCTAATTGCCTCAGTTTATGCAGTACTAGATTTTGAATCACATAAATCAAGTATAATGCTATGTAGGCTCTATCAACCTAGAGCTGGATCCAGATTTCATGCTCTCATACTCAGTATTTTCTGATCACATTGTTTGTCATTTCTTAACGGGTGAAGAAATTTCAAAACTTACACAGTAAATACCAAGAAATATAGAAAAAGGATGAGTAAGTAAGATTTTCAATTCCTGTTATACTCTCAATACATTCCCCTCATTTTTTCTTGACTTTTACACATTGTTTTGTCATTTCTTAACAGATCTCTGTGATAAAAATGTGCATTTTTGTGTATCTCTTTTTATTTTAACATGTATTAAAGTTATATTTTTCATCCTCAGTTTGCAGATTGAGAAATAGTAGTTGGAGAGATTAAATATCAAGGATATAGCAGAAGTAATTAGTTAAATTAGATGCTGAAAGATTTATCATTTCAAGAGGAATCAGGAGGGAGGTGAAGAAGACTGGAAAATGAATCATTTAATATATGTTGCCCTCTTTTCTACAATGAACAAAAAAGTCAGCTCTAACCTTGGGGAGTTCATTCTGGGGAAATGACACATTGGTTTTCAGGGTCAGACACACACACACACACACACACACACACTCACACA
The DNA here is from genome assembly GCA_022376925.1 of Tragulus kanchil. NCBI lineage: Eukaryota > Metazoa > Chordata > Mammalia > Artiodactyla > Tragulidae > Tragulus > Tragulus kanchil. The sequence continues at coordinate 21,614,174 of JAIOJX010000005.1, read as the reverse complement.
CACATACCAGGATATAATGGGGTAAAACAAAATTCTAGACAGTTGTGTCCGCTTTCCTCAGGGAGAGGGGTGCACAGACTGTTATTCACTTATGATAGCTTTAATTCTCTGATCTCAAGTCACTCCAGGGTCAAGGTGACAAAGCTTTATCTTTCATGGGCTCAAAATCTCCACTTGCCTTTTAGAGATTTCCAAAATGAAATGATTGTAATGAATATAAACTAAATTGCTGATTACTTTCTTTAATTTTTGAGTCCATGCATCTAAAGCAGCCTGTGACCTTTAGTTTCAATTTAACCATCTGTCCCTCAGAGTACACTGACAAGTGAGGTGATTTAAAAAAAATGTCTTTCTATTGCATTTGTGTTTCCTGTAGTTTCTCCTGATGTACTTATGCTTTAGCAATCATTTAAGTGCTTTTATGAGGGACTTCAAAATCTTCACAAAGATTAATGTCACTTCAAAACTTTCTTCCTAATTGCCTCAGTTTATGCAGTACTAGATTTTGAATCACATAAATCAAGTATAATGCTATGTAGGCTCTATCAACCTAGAGCTGGATCCAGATTTCATGCTCTCATACTCAGTATCCGTTTTCCCCCAGATGGTGAAAGTCTGAGTTAAGAGCAGTGCCAGGCTTCCCTGGTGGTCCAGTGGGTAAGGACACCACCTTGCAGTGCAAGGGGCGCCAGTTCGATCCCTGGCCTGGGAAGATCCCACGTGCCGCGGAGCGGCTGGACCCATGTGTCCAATTACCGAGCCGGAGCTCTGGTGCGCATGCGTCCAGAGCTGGTGCTCTGTGACAACAGAAGCCACCGCAATGGGAGGCCCACACGGGCCAAAGAACAAAGATGAATGAAAATGGACAAATGAAAGACCAATAGAAGTGGCCCGCCTGCTCCCCTCCCTCCCCACACCACCCCACTCAAATAAATAAATAAATAAATCTTTAAAAAAAAGAAAAAGAGCAGAGCCATGTGTAAAGAAATTAATGCTGCGCCAATAGTCCCGCCTCTCCTGGAAACATGAGGACAGAAAAAACCCGCCCTAAGAACTGACAACTTTTTCTTAAAATTTCAAGGGGTTGCATCTTTTGTAGATAGGCAAGAGAAGAGTACTTTAAAAAAGCCTAAGTTGTATCTGTTTATTTCTCTGTAAAAATTTCTTGTGTGTTTTCTTCCTGCTTCATGGTCCCAATTTCCTGTTAAAAGGATATTGAAATATTTAACTAACACAAAAGGCATATTTTATATAAAAAGTCATAACTGTCTTATCTTTCTGTCCCATATGTCACCACCTATCCACTTTAGTTTTTGTATGTGCTCTTTGCAATCTTTCCTTTATCAAAACATGCCCATATCAAGCAGTTCAGTAAGAATGGATGTGCATCTAAAGCAGCCTGTGACCTTTAGTTTCAATTTAACCATCTGTCCCTCAGAGTACACTGACAAGTGAGGTGATTTAAAAAAAATGTCTTTCTATTGCATTTGTGTTTCCTGTAGTTTCTCCTGATGTACTTATGCTTTAGCAATCATTTAAGTGCTTTTATGAGGGACTTCAAAATCTTCACAAAGATTAATGTCACTTCAAAACTTTCTTCCTAATTGCCTCAGTTTATGCAGTACTAGATTTTGAATCACATAAATCAAGTATAATGCTATGTAGGCTCTATCAACCTAGAGCTGGATCCAGATTTCATGCTCTCATACTCAGTATCCGTTTTCCCCCAGATGGTGAAAGTCTGAGTTAAGAGCAGTGCCAGGCTTCCCTGGTGGTCCAGTGGGTAAGGACACCACCTTGCAGTGCAAGGGGCGCCAGTTCGATCCCTGGCCTGGGAAGATCCCACGTGCCGCGGAGCGGCTGGACCCATGTGTCCAATTACCGAGCCGGAGCTCTGGTGCGCATGCGTCCAGAGCTGGTGCTCTGTGACAACAGAAGCCACCGCAATGGGAGGCCCACACGGGCCAAAGAACAAAGATGAATGAAAATGGACAAATGAAAGACCAATAGAAGTGGCCCGCCTGCTCCCCTCCCTCCCCACACCACCCCACTCAAATAAATAAATAAATAAATCTTTAAAAAAAAGAAAAAGAGCAGAGCCATGTGTAAAGAAATTAATGCTGCGCCAATAGTCCCGCCTCTCCTGGAAACATAAGGACAGAAAAACCTGCCCTAAGAACTGACAACTTTTTCTTAAAATTTCAAGGGGTTGCATCTTTTGTAGATAGGCAAGAGAAGAGTACTTTAAAAAAGCCTAAGTTGTATCTGTTTATTTCTCTGTAAAAATTTCTTGTGTGTTTTCTTCCTGCTTCATGGTCCCAATTTCCTGTTAAAAGGATATTGAAATATTTAACTAACACAAAAGGCATATTTTATATAAAAAGTCATAACTGTCTTATCTTTCTGTCCCATATGTCACCACCTATCCACTTTAGTTTTTGTATGTGCTCTTTTGCAATCTTTCCCTTTATCAAAACATGCCCTTACATTAGTGCAATCAAGCAGTTCAGTAAGAATGGATGTGTCTATTTCTACTGACAAAAATTCTTTCGTTGCCATTTTTGGGCTGAGAGTTTAGGATTAAACCTGATGATTGATTTCAGTCAAGTAACTGAATAAATAGTTCAACTGATATTCAATGTTCACTGATAGTTTTAGTACCTGAAACTAACAGACAATTTTACCATTCTTTCTGAAAGACTCTAATCTTTAATACTAAACTAACTTCAGGTTGGATTTCATTCCTAATTAGGAACGGAGTTTGTATGTTCTGTATATCTTCTTTTATTCATCTATTATTAAATTTAGAATAATATTGTCCTTCTTTCCTTCATGACGCAAAAATATTTTAAATACTTCACATAACTTGAAAGTTGTCTACGGATGGATATCATAGGGAATATTAAAGAGCTAAAGAAATTAGACGATTAAAATCATCAGAATAAATGGATCACAGTGACATTTCAACTTACATTAGTAATGAACTGTCTTTGTGTTATCATTTTTTGATTGAAGTATAGTTGACTTACAAAATTAGTTTCAGGTGTAAAATAGAGTAATTAGATATTCTTAAATTAGTATCCATACAAAGTTATTACAATATTATTAGTGATATTCCCTGTGCTGTATATGAAATCTCTGTGACTTATTTATATTATAACTGAAATAAATAATATTTGGAGTTTGTTGTCCCAAATCCCCTTCACTGTTTTGCTTCCCCTCACCCCTCCCCTTCGGTAAGCGCTAGTTTCTTCTCTGTAAGTACAAATCTGTTTATGTTTCATACTGAAAATAATAATATAGTCTTGTAAAATTTCAAGGGGTTGCATCTTTTGTAGATAGGCAAGAGAAGAGTACTTTAAAAAGCCTAAGTTGTATCTGTTTATTTCTCTGTAAAATTTCTTGTGTGTTTTCTTCCTGCTTCATGGTCCCAATTTCCTGTTAAAAGGATATTGAAATATTTAACTAACACAAAAGGCATATTTTATATAAAAAGTCATAACTGTCTTATCTTTCTGTCCCATATGTCACCACCTATCCACTTTAGTTTTTGTATGTGCTCTTTTGCAATCTTTCCCTTTATCAAAACATGCCCTTACATTAGTGCAATCAAGCAGTTCAGTAAGAATGGATGTGTCTATTTCTACTGACAAAAATTCTTTCGTTGCCATTTTTGGGCTGAGAGTTTAGGATTAAACCTGATGATTGATTTCAGTCAAGTAACTGAATAAATAGTTCAACTGATATTCAATGTTCACTGATAGTTTTAGTACCTGAAACTAACAGACAATTTTACCATTCTTTCTGAAAGACTCTAATCTTTAATACTAAACTAACTTCAGGTTGGATTTCATTCCTAATTAGGAACGGAGTTTGTATGTTCTGTATATCTTCTTTTATTCATCTATTATTAAATTTAGAATAATATTGTCCTTCTTTCCTTCATGACGCAAAAATATTTTAAATACTTCACATAACTTGAAAGTTGTCTACGGATGGATATCATAGGGAATATTAAAGAGCTAAAGAAATTAGACGATTAAAATCATCAGAATAAATGGATCACAGTGACATTTCAACTTACATTAGTAATGAACTGTCTTTGTGTTATCATTTTTTGATTGAAGTATAGTTGACTTACAAAATTAGTTTCAGGTGTAAAATAGAGTAATTAGATATTCTTAAATTAGTATCCATACAAAGTTATTACAATATTATTAGTGATATTCCCTGTGCTGTATATGAAATCTCTGTGACTTATTTATATTATAACTGAAATAAATAATATTTGGAGTTTGTTGTCCCAAATCCCCTTCACTGTTTTGCTTCCCCTCACCCCTCCCCTTCGGTAAGCGCTAGTTTCTTCTCTGTAAGTACAAATCTGTTTATGTTTCACTGTATTTGTTCTGTATATTTTCATTTATATGTGCAGTGGTGGTCTTTAGTTTGGAAATGACTAACAAGCATAGTGTTATGGATGTAAAATTTTCAAAACTTGGACTAAAAGATCAGAGAGGAAGTCAGATCTGGGATATGCTCACTGTAGTGCATTCACAAACTAAATGCCACACCTGCCAACACCATGGGACTCTTGGGACCAACCATAAAAGGCCAAATTCAGTGGCCCAGGTCCTGGAAATCTAGCCCTCCTCCAAAATCGTTGGAATAATCCTCACACTCTGTAACCTATGAAATTATCCAGACCAAAAAAACTAACCAGCCCATATTCTGTGACCTCTTACCTTCTGAGGGGGCTTCTCAAGTGGGCTAGTGGTAAAGAACCCCTCTGCCAACACAGGAGACACAAGAGTTGTCAGTTTAGCACAGGATCTTCCCTGGGTTGGGAAGATCCCCTCAAGTAAGAAATGGCAACCCACTCCAGTATTCTTGCCTGGAGAATTTTATGGACAGAGGAGCCTGAGTGTAAAGACTTGAGCATGACTGAGTGACTGATCACATAGTACAGCACCTTCTGTGACAGCCCACTCTATGGAGTGTGTCTCTCTCTAAATAAATCCAATTTTTACCTTAAAAATTTCAGATAGAATATGTGTTGTATTTGTTCTATTTTTTTTCATTTTTGTTGTAGTATAGCTAATTTACAATGTTGTGTTTCAGATATACAGCAAAGTGAATCAGTTATGTACATATCCACTCTTAGATTCTTTTCCCATCTAGACTGTTACAAAGTATTAAGTGGAGTTCCCTGTGTGTTGTTGTTGATACAAAATATCAGACAATATAAAGGTTGCGTTTGAAAAAGACATCATAGTGGAGCTTTCTCGGATTACTTTTTAACAGGGTAAACAAAAGTAGTGATTTGATTACATTCTCCTATTTACATTAACTTCAGTTGTATTAAGACATACATTTTCCTCCCTAAATTCAATGCTTATTTCTTTGCTAGGGCTTTGTAGATTACCAACTTCTCTAAATAATTCCAGAACTCAATTTCTTAATCTGTCAACAGTGTCTTGAGGCCATTTGCTCCTTAAATAAGAAAGCAATACTGGAAGCATTTAGGAATTTCCCCTGCAATTCCATCCTCCCTTTTTCTTTTCACTTACAGGATATTTATATCCTCTGATCTAGACCCATGAACTGTGAGCTTATTCTATGAGATTCTTTTTTTTTTTTTCATGTTTGTTTTAAACCATCTATACCTTTGGACAAGTTTTAATGCCAGATCCAAGGCTGATGTGTCTAGAGATTTCACAGATTCTCTCCTTGAGATTAAATTTTTTCATGTAAACACATCAGCTATTTTGGGTGAATGCTAATATTATGTGGGGCAGATAATTAACTTGTAAATTCTTCCTATTTAAATATGGTGTATGTGTATTCTTTGCCTAATTCTGATGAGGGCTTCTCAAGTGGGCTAGTGGTAAAGAACCCCTCTGCCAACACAGGAGACACAAGAGTTGTCAGTTTAGCACAGGATCTTCCCTGGGTTGGGAAGATCCCCTCAAGTAAGAAATGGCAACCCACTCCAGTATTCTTGCCTGGAGAATTTTATGGACAGAGGAGCCTGAGTGTAAAGACTTGAGCATGACTGAGTGACTGATCACATAGTACAGCACCTTCTGTGACAGCCCACTCTATGGAGTGTGTCTCTCTCTAAATAAATCCAATTTTTACCTTAAAAATTTCAGATAGAATATGTGTTGTATTTGTTCTATTTTTTTTCATTTTTGTTGTAGTATAGCTAATTTACAATGTTGTGTTTCAGATATACAGCAAAGTGAATCAGTTATGTACATATCCACTCTTAGATTCTTTTCCCATCTAGACTGTTACAAAGTATTAAGTGGAGTTCCCTGTGTGTTGTTGTTGATACAAAATATCAGACAATATAAAGGTTGCGTTGGAAAAAAGACATCATAGTGGAGCTTTCTCGGATTACTTTTTAACAGGGTAAACAAAAGTAGTGATTTGATTACATTCTCCTATTTACATTAACTTCAGTTGTATTAAGACATACATTTTCCTCCCTAAATTCAATGCTTATTTCTTTGCTAGGGCTTTGTAGATTACCAACTTCTCTAAATAATTCCAGAACTCAATTTCTTAATCTGTCAACAGTGTCTTGAGGCCATTTGCTCCTTAAATAAGAAAGCAATACTGGAAGCATTTAGGAATTTCCCCTGCAATTCCATCCTCCCTTTTTCTTTTCACTTACAGGATATTTATATCCTCTGATCTAGACCCATGAACTGTGAGCTTATTCTATGAGATTCTTTTTTTTTTTTCATGTTTGTTTTAAACCATCTATACCTTTGGACAAGTTTTAATGCCAGATCCAAGGCTGATGTGTCTAGAGATTTCACAGATTCTCTCCTTGAGATTAAATTTTTTCATGTAAACACATCAGCTATTTTGGGTGAATGCTAATATTATGTGGGGCAGATAATTAACTTGTAAACCATTCTTCCTATTTAAATATGGTGTATGTGTATTCTTTGCCTAATGGCAAGCAGATCTGGAGCATGCCTACTTCCAGTGAGAGAGAGAGAGAGGTAAAGAGAGAGGTTGTCTAATAGGCAATGGGACTATGAGCCATGTTTTCTTCAGAGATAATTTAAAATTTTATAATTAGCCTGAGCACCACCAAACAGAACAGGAAGCTATAGCAATAGACCAGGGTCCTTGAGACTCTCTGATCTGATGTTTCAATTCATTAATCGTTCTATTATGGTGAGACAGCAGAAGGCCCCAGAGATGATGTTGAAAGCTTCAAGAGGAGGCAAGGTGCTTGGGAAGTCAGGGCAACAACTCTGTGCCAATCTCAAGAGGAGAATTTTGATACTGTAATAACTCATAGAACCACCATTCATATGTTGATGTGCTACCTCCCCTGTCTTTTTGCCACAGTTCATCCTTTTCAGGATATGGAAAGAATTCAGATGGGGGAAATAGGATTGGTTTTCCATAGGCAATAATAGCCTCCAGTTTCAGTCTGCACCCCCATCATCCTCCAATACATTTTTCTATTAAAATTTGTCTACAATATCTTAGCTATGGCATATCCATATATATTTTTTCTTATTTATTCATTAAATGCAACGTGTCTTACTAGTTATATACAGATTTTGATATTCAGGGATTAACTAAAGTGACAATTGTTTGTAAAACTCTTTTTATCATTTGGGGTTGAAATATAAGAATGAATTCCTTGAATGTTATATTGAATAAAATATATGTGTCCATATATATATATAGATAGATAGATAGATTTATATATGTATATATATATATTTATATATACACATGTATTTGTGTAAGTATATAAAGTATGTCTATCTATATATATAAAAATACTTTATATTCACTTACAAACATTCTCTTCTATCAACAGAACAGACAAATCTACATATGTACATCAACAAATCTTCAATACCAAATCAGAGTAATCAATCTAGTTAATTCTGATTAATTTTGAATAACCTGATTAATTCTTCTTTGCAACCAAAGATGGTAAAAGTTTATACAGTCAGTAAAAATAAGACCAGGAGTTGATTGTGGCTTAGCTCATGAGCTCCTTATTGCAAAATTCAGACTTAAATTCAAGAATGTAGGGAACACCACTAGGTCATTCAGGTATGATGTAAATTAAATCCCGTATGATTGTATAGTGGAAGTGACAAAGCGATTTAACAGATTAGATCTGATAGAGTGCTTGAAGAACTATGGATAGAGGTTTATAACAGTATACAGGATATGGTGATCAAAACCATCCCCAAGAAAAAGAAATCCATTTATATACAGCTATGTAAATACATAGACTATAGGTAGGTATATATGAGTTTGTATACTATATATTAGATATGAGAACAGATTATAAACCCTTTAATTTCTCAGAAAAAAAGAGAGGAACTATCAGACACACACATGCATAAAAACACTCAGGAACACACACAAAATGTATTTTCCAGTTAACAAAAGATAGAAAGCAAAGGAAATATAAGCAACAAAAAATATAAAATTAGAGATCAGAGCAGAATCAAACATCAAAAACATTAAGGGATAAGTTTGTTTACTCATTAAAGGAAAAAAAAATGACTCAATTTCTTTAAAAGTGGCAAATCTCAATAGGTGGTATTCTCAAAGCAAAATAAATGATATATCTTTAACAATTGTTTTCTAAGGACATGGGTTTAAGGGTTGATTTTGACTCCTCCCCAAGAAGGACATTCACTTGTGACTGAAGACATTTCTGATGTTGTTAAGTGAAGATGACAGTGTTCCTGGCACCTACTTGGGCAGAGGCCAGAGATGCTGCTTAAATATCACACAGCACAACACAAAGCCCCCAAACCAAAATGATATGCCGTCCAAAATATCAGTAGTTCCTATGTAGAGAAACGTAATGTTGAGATCTAAAATGAAGTGACTAAGAAAAAGTAAAATGTAAGTACAAAAAAGTCCCAGCAAGCACATTATTTAAAATTGCTGGGGAGCATTCCCTGTGCTACACAGTAGGCTCTTGTTGGTCATCTATTTTAAATACAGCAAAATGTACATGTCAATCCCAAATTTCTTATACTTTTTTAAAAAGTTTTATTTTTATTTTACTTTTACTGAGTTTTGTTGTTTAAAGCTATACATAAAACTGAATCAGTCATAGGTATGCCCTTGATCCCGCCCACCCAAACCCCTCTCCCACGTCCCTCCCCACCTCACCCCTCCCGGTTGTTGTATAGCCTCCATGTAAGTCCCCTTAGTCTTATAGCATATTCACAATGGTTGTCTCTTTTACATATGGTAGTGTAGGTTTCTGTGTTACTCTTTCCACACCTCTCACCCACTCTCTCCCTCCCACCAAGGTGCATAAGTCTATTCTCTATGTCTGTTTCTCCACTGTTGCTCTGCATATACCTTTACCATATATATGTGTTAGTATACTACATTTATCCTTCTCTTTCTGACTTACTTCACTTTGTATAATAGGTTCTAGATTCACCCACCTCATTAGGACTGATTCAAATGTACCTATTTTTACAGGTGAGAAATATTTCATTGTATATATATGTACCATAGCTTCTTTTTCCATTCATTTGTTGATGGACATCTAGGTTGTTTCCATGGCAAATGTTTTATATTTTTATCATACCTTGATCTTTATATTAAACTTATGTTCCTCAAACCAAAAAAGTGATCATCACTTGTGCAACTATGGTGGTATTCTCAAAGCAAAATAAATGATATATCTTTAACAATTGTTTTCTAAGGACATGGGTTTAAGGGTTGATTTTGACTCCTCCCCAAGAAGGACATTCACTTGTGACTGAAGACATTTCTGATGTTGTTAAGTGAAGATGACAGTGTTCCTGGCACCTACTTGGGCAGAGGCCAGAGATGCTGCTTAAATATCACACAGCACAACACAAAGCCCCCAAACCAAAATGATATGCCGTCCAAAATATCAGTAGTTCCTATGTAGAGAAACGTAATGTTGAGATCTAAAATGAAGTGACTAAGAAAAAGTAAAATGTAAGTACAAAAAAGTCCCAGCAAGCACATTATTTAAAATTGCTGGGGAGCATTCCCTGTGCTACACAGTAGGCTCTTGTTGGTCATCTATTTTAAATACAGCAAAATGTACATGTCAATCCCAAATTTCTTATACTTTTTTAAAAAGTTTTATTTTTATTTTACTTTTACTGAGTTTTGTTGTTTAAAGCTATACATAAAACTGAATCAGTCATAGGTATGCCCTTGATCCCGCCCACCCGAACCCCTCTCCCACGTCCCTCCCCACCTCACCCCTCCCGGTTGTTGTATAGCCTCCATGTAAGTCCCCTTAGTCTTATAGCATATTCACAATGGTTGTCTCTTTTACATATGGTAGTGTAGGTTTCTGTGTTACTCTTTCCACACCTCTCACCCACTCTCTCCCTCCCACCAAGGTGCATAAGTCTATTCTCTATGTCTGTTTCTCCACTGTTGCTCTGCATATACCTTTACCATATATATGTGTTAGTATACTACATTTATCCTTCTCTTTCTGACTTACTTCACTTTGTATAATAGGTTCTAGATTCACCCACCTCATTAGGACTGATTCAAATGTACCTATTTTTACAGGTGAGAAATATTTCATTGTATATATATGTACCATAGCTTCTTTTTCCATTCATTTGTTGATGGACATCTAGGTTGTTTCCATGGCAAATGTTTTATATTTTTATCATACCTTGATCTTTATATTAAACTTATGTTCAATACACAAAAATAAAAGATAAAAAATAATGATGGTTTAATTGCTAAGTTGTGTCCAACTCATTGTGATCCCATGGACTCCAGGGGTCCTCTGTCAGTTGAATTCCTAACAGGCTCAGAATACTGGTGTGGGTTGCCATTTCCTTTTCCAGGGGAACTTCCCAATTCAGGGACCAAATCATGTCTTCTGCAGGTGATCTCCTGCTTTGCAGGCTGAGCTACCACAGAAAAGCCCTAAGGCAAATTTAAATGTAAGGCAAAAACAAAGCAAAGGGCCATACTTTGTGATGTTGTTGTGTACAATCTACAATGGCGACAAAGCTGTCAACAATCTTAATGCATTTAATGCATGCATGCTAAATCGTTTCAGCTGTGTCTGACTCTTTATGACCCTATGCACTGCAGCCTACCAGGCTCCTTTGTCCGTGGAATTCACCAGGCAAGGATACTGGAATGGGTTGCCATGCCCTTCTCTAGGGGATCTTCCTGACCTAGAGATTGAACTCACATCTCTTATATCTTCTGCTTTGGCAGGCAGTTTTGGGATTCTGTAGAATCCAAAATATAAAGCATATACTAAAAATATGTGAGGTGAAATTAACAAACAAGAGTAGGAGTAAATATATATGTATGTATTTTAAACATCTGTGAACATCCATGATAAATGACATTATACTTGGCCATAATGAATATGTGAAAATTTTCTAGAAGTTAGAACACAGGTCAGTAAGAATATATAAGTAGTTCAGTTTGTTTTGTTTTCCCTTATCAGTCACAAATGATTCTTTTTTAACTGCTGAATCCAAATAACTCCCAATGTCTATTCTCTATGTCTGTTTCTCCACTGTTGCTCTGCATATACCTTTACCATATATATGTGTTAGTATACTACATTTATCCTTCTCTTTCTGACTTACTTCACTTTGTATAATAGGTTCTAGATTCACCCACCTCATTAGGACTGATTCAAATGTACCTATTTTTACAGGTGAGAAATATTTCATTGTATATATATGTACCATAGCTTCTTTTTCCATTCATTTGTTGATGGACATCTAGGTTGTTTCCATGGCAAATGTTTTATATTTTTATCATACCTTGATCTTTATATTAAACTTATGTTCAATACACAAAAATAAAAGATAAAAAATAATGATGGTTTAATTGCTAAGTTGTGTCCAACTCATTGTGATCCCATGGACTCCAGGGGTCCTCTGTCAGTTGAATTCCTAACAGGCTCAGAATACTGGTGTGGGTTGCCATTTCCTTTTCCAGGGGAACTTCCCAATTCAGGGACCAAATCATGTCTTCTGCAGGTGATCTCCTGCTTTGCAGGCTGAGCTACCACAGAAAAGCCCTAAGGCAAATTTAAATGTAAGGCAAAAACAAAGCAAAGGGCCATACTTTGTGATGTTGTTGTGTACAATCTACAATGGCGACAAAGCTGTCAACAATCTTAATGCATTTAATGCATGCATGCTAAATCGTTTCAGCTGTGTCTGACTCTTTATGACCCTATGCACTGCAGCCTACCAGGCTCCTTTGTCCGTGGAATTCACCAGGCAAGGATACTGGAATGGGTTGCCATGCCCTTCTCTAGGGGATCTTCCTGACCTAGAGATTGAACTCACATCTCTTATATCTTCTGCTTTGGCAGGCAGTTTTGGGATTCTGTAGAATCCAAAATATAAAGCATATACTAAAAATATGTGAGGTGAAATTAACAAACAAGAGTAGGAGTAAATATATATGTATGTATTTTAAACATCTGTGAACATCCATGATAAATGACATTATACTTGGCCATAATGAATATGTGAAAATTTTCTAGAAGTTAGAACACAGGTCAGTAAGAATATATAAGTAGTTCAGTTTGTTTTGTTTTCCCTTATCAGTCACAAATGATTCTTTTTTAACTGCTGAATCCAAATAACTCCCAATGTCCTTTGCAATGTAAATTTTTTTTTTCTTTTTTGGGCATTCAGCTCTGCCACTGACAGTCTCCCCATTGGCGGTCACATTCAATGTCATGGTTTTACCTGTCATATCTGTGAAAATGATCCAAGCTCTATTTTTGTTTCCCTGACTCTCTTCTGAGTTGCCATCTACTTGTTAGATATTTCAACCTATATGTCTTCAACCAAGATATGCTGAATTATTAAAAGAAAATCTTTACATATCTTTTCTCTTAAAATACTCTCTTCTTAGTCACCTACACTTAAACTTTCAGGGTTGTGTCTGCTTTCCCCTTTTGTCTCTCTCTTGACTCACACTCAGCTAGTTGATATGTTGCAATCACTCTGCCTCTCTAACATCCATAACATTTTCTTTTCTTCTCTGCCCAGGTTATCTTGACCTGAATATTTATAATAGCTTCTCTTCCATTTTCTCCTAATTATGTCCATTTCAATTTCAATCTGTTTGTCCATCAGGAAGACTAATCATCCCGAAGGGCAACTTCTGAACAATCTCTATTTGTCTGAATCATAGTATTTGCGACTGGAGGACTCACAGAATAAATCTAACCAAATATTTCATTTTACAGGTGAAGAATATGTGTTGGACAAAAGTAATTATTGACAGAACTGGCACTGGAACTTTGTCATACTGTTAATATATATTGTCTTTTTGACTCCTATAATCATATTTATACCCACTGAGTTTCTTATGAAGTTAATGGTGAATCTTGATGAGAAGATACAGATGTGACATTGAAAGCAAAGTTTGAACCACATGACTTCAAGGGAAAATACCAAGGTAATTGGGTTCCCAAAAAAGAGAGAAATAGCATATTCTAAACCCTTTGAAGCTTTAAGGAAACATTACCACTGCCAAAGAGAATTTGAGAATGATTCTAAGTTTTGTCATAAAACAATATATTTGTTTGAATTTTTTCAATCATTATGTTGATAAGGGATGAAAAGCTATTTTATTTATTCTTCAAATTGGTCTTTGGTTTATCTTCCATTTTGATCTCTAAGAATTCTTTTATTGATATGTCTTGCATATGTCATAACATCTTCATTTAGTTTTTCACTTGACAATTCTAGATCATTAGTAGAATGAAAGACAATTCTTGTAGATTAAAAAAATAAAAAAGTTATCTGTTGACCACTTGAGAGAAGCAATATTGTTATTTCTACTATAGGTGATGTAACATTTAAATGTTCTCTCTTTTACAGACCAATTTGTACTCATACCTAATAAATTAGCTAAGTAAATGAGAAGTAGGGTGTTTCTTCCAGAAAAGGGGCATTCACTCCATTGGAAAGAAAAGAAAATAAATATGAGTGATGTTTCTCTTAATAACTGCAGAATAAAAAGTAGACTTTACTTTCAGCTGTACTTGTTAGTTGGGATAATGTCCATTTGGATCACACTCAGCTAGTTGATATGTTGCAATCACTCTGCCTCTCTAACATCCATAACATTTTCTTTTCTTCTCTGCCCAGGTTATCTTGACCTGAATATTTATAATAGCTTCTCTTCCATTTTCTCCTAATTATGTCCATTTCAATTTCAATCTGTTTGTCCATCAGGAAGACTAATCATCCCGAAGGGCAACTTCTGAACAATCTCTATTTGTCTGAATCATAGTATTTGCGACTGGAGGACTCACAGAATAAATCTAACCAAATATTTCATTTTACAGGTGAAGAATATGTGTTGGACAAAAGTAATTATTGACAGAACTGGCACTGGAACTTTGTCATACTGTTAATATATATTGTCTTTTTGACTCCTATAATCATATTTATACCCACTGAGTTTCTTATGAAGTTAATGGTGAATCTTGATGAGAAGATACAGATGTGACATTGAAAGCAAAGTTTGAACCACATGACTTCAAGGGAAAATACCAAGGTAATTGGGTTCCCAAAAAAGAGAGAAATAGCATATTCTAAACCCTTTGAAGCTTTAAGGAAACATTACCACTGCCAAAGAGAATTTGAGAATGATTCTAAGTTTTGTCATAAAACAATATATTTGTTTGAATTTTTTCAATCATTATGTTGATAAGGGATGAAAAGCTATTTTATTTATTCTTCAAATTGGTCTTTGGTTTATCTTCCATTTTGATCTCTAAGAATTCTTTTATTGATATGTCTTGCATATGTCATAACATCTTCATTTAGTTTTCACTTGACAATTCTAGATCATTAGTAGAATGAAAGACAATTCTTGTAGATTAAAAAAATAAAAAAGTTATCTGTTGACCACTTGAGAGAAGCAATATTGTTATTTCTACTATAGGTGATGTAACATTTAAATGTTCTCTCTTTTACAGACCAATTTGTACTCATACCTAATAAATTAGCTAAGTAAATGAGAAGTAGGGTGTTTCTTCCAGAAAAGGGGCATTCACTCCATTGGAAAGAAAAGAAAATAAATATGAGTGATGTTTCTCTTAATAACTGCAGAATAAAAAGTAGACTTTACTTTCAGCTGTACTTGTTAGTTGGGATAATGTCCATTTGGATAAATAGAAAATCAAGGATGCATATATTGGATACAGCTATGAAACTGAGAATGTTTACAAGTTTGGTTTAAATAAAGTTTTCTCATTCCAGGTCACATCAAGAATATAAAAACACATATTTTCTCATTTAAGAACAATTTTTGAAGATAAACTTATGAAATAACTAGGTATCCTAAACTCCTGTGTACATAAATGAAGTTTAAAAAAATGAAGAAAAATTCATATGATTCAATCTAAAAAGAACTTTAATCTCAAATACCAAGACAGAGGTTTTCTTTCTGTTACTTTTTTCAAGTAGTCTCAAGAAATACAGCTGTCCCTTGGTATCCATGGCACATTAGTTCCAGGACCTCAATGGGTACAAGATCCACAGATGCTCGTGTCCCTGTATAAAATGTTGTTGTCATATGATTGACTCTCCAAATCTGCAGGTTCTGCATCCCCAGATGTGGAGGAACAATTAAATTTGTAGCATTTCCTTGACCAGATCTGTAGCTAATTTTTGTGCAGAACCTTTAGCTCTGTTTCAGTTCCATTCAGTAGCTCACATGTGTCTAACTCTTTGTGACCCCATGGACTGCAGCACACCAGGCTTCCCTGTCCTTCCCCATCTCCCGGAACAGGCTCACAATCATGTCCATTGAGTCAGTGATGCTATCCAACCATCTCATCCTCTGTCATCCTCTTCTCCTTTCACCTTTTGTTTTTCCCAACATCGGGCTCTTTTCCAATGAATCAACTCTTTGCGTCAGTATTGGAGCTTAAGCTTCAGCATCATTCCTTCCAATGAATATCCTGTGTTAATTTCCTTTAGAATTGACTGGTCTGATCTCCTTGCAGTCCAAGGGACTCTCAAGAGTCTTACACATCAGTTCTAAGGCAGCAATTCTTCAGTGCTTAGACTTCTTTATAGCCCATTTCTCACGTCCATACATGATTACTGGGAAAACCATAGCTTTGATTATATGAACTTTGTCAGCAAAGTGATATCACTGCTTTTCATTTACATGCAAACTTTTTGTTTGCACATGAACAAATTAGAGAAACAGTCAATCAAATTGTTTGGTTGGTTTTGTAGACCCTAAGTAACTGTTAGTGAAATCATTAATAATTTTTACTTTTCAAATACCTTGACAACCGAAACAATGATGATTTAAGAGTGAACCCATTTTTTTTTAATGTTGTAATCAGAATCCTATAATATACACCCAAAGGATAGATTTTATCAATGTTTACATGAATATATTAAATGTAAAAATTCAGTAAGTCATTTTTACTCTATTTAGGGGGTGAGTCATATGTGTGTATGTGTGTCTGTCCTGAATTACTCAGGTAATTGTCATAGTCCCACTGTGTACCATGGAAAATATATTACATACATGATATGTTTTAATTCTTCATCCGTGTTTTAGAGTTTTCAGAAAAGTATACCAGTAAAAAGTTGACGCACCTTTCCTAGTATATGAAGTCTTTCTAGCAATATAATTTAAAATAAAAACTTCATAAAAATGATGCCATTGGAGTTTCCAAAGTGACTCTGCAGAAAAGTCAAGGATATAAAAGTAGAAATAAGGCAGCTTTTGATGGATTTAAAAATTCTATATAACATGCATGCAAAATAAAAGGTGAAAACTTGGATCTAGATAGCATCTTATCACCCAGGCCCGCATCCGCTGATAATAACTGCTACCGTCAAAGGTTAATTAAATTATAAACACACACCTGCAGAATATTTGTGTTTTAAAACATTCATTAAAAATGGAATATAGATTCCTGTTTGACCAATTCCTTAATGAATATATTTGCATTTAATAATAGCAGCTCACCTTTAGAGCTTCCTTGCACATTATCTCTGCCTTTATCCTAAGCAGCCAGATTTTCTATGTTAAGAGCAAAGGCTTTGTGAAAATGTCATGGATTTGTCCTCATCAAAAAAAAAAAAAAAAACTCAAGTCTTTTCTTGTAGTTTACCTCAGTGTCATCCCAAGCATAGGAAACTTTATTATGCCAAACATAAAACCAAAAAGAATTTTGTAGTATAATAAAAAATATATACATATTCTCCATTTTGACTGACATATTTTAGCCCAGTATAAAAAAATGATATTAACACTGTTTTACTGGGCTTCCCTGGTGGTTCAGTGGGTAAAGAGTCCACCTTTCAGTGCAAGGGGCAATGGGTTAGATGCCTGGCCGGGGAAGATCCCATGTGCTGCAGGGAGGCTGGATTGGTGTGGTCAATTACACATCAGCACTCTTGAGTGCATGTGCCTAGAGCTGGTGCTCTGCAATGAGAGAGGCCACTGTAATGGGAGGCCCAATCAGACCAAAGAATAAAGATGGATGGAAATTTAAAAAAATAAATAAAAAGGCTAAAACCCCCACAAAAACTATTTTACTTTCATTACAAATCCAAATTACTAGCTTACATCTTAAGCTTTATTTTTAGAAAGAGTTATTTCAGAGCAAACTCTAACATTTAGGGTAGAAAAATATGTTTATTCTTTGGACAAAATTGTACAGGATTGTTAAGTTATATATAGATATGCATAAATCATTGAACACGAAAAAGGAGTTTTGAATTATCCTGTTGACCCCATTTCAGAATTACTGAGGCTGTAACTATATGATTGTGATAAAGTAGTTACTTTATTACCAAATTTAAGAAATATGATTTGTCATGTTTCATAATAGTTCCTGATTCTTGTTTGTTCTCTTCTGTTCATGGATCTCTAGAAACCAGCAATGGCGAGCAACTTCTAGTTATATCTATTTCTATTAAGGTACCATAAAATTGTTGTTGATGTGGTTTAGTTGCTAAGCTGTGTCTGACCCTTTTGTGATCCCATGAACTGTAGCCCTCCTGGCTCCTCTGTCAGTGAGTGGCATTTCTCAGGTAAGAATACTGGAGGGGATTACCATTTTCTTCTCTAGGGGACCTTTCTGACCCAGGGATCAAACTCACTTCTCCTGCATTGGCAGGCAGATTCTTTACCACTTAGTCACCGAGGAAGTGCACCATGAAATAAGAGAGGTCAAATAGCTCATTCGGAACAGTGAGCTCTCTACACAGGATTGGGTAGAGTCCTGTGTA
The DNA here is from genome assembly GCA_022376925.1 of Tragulus kanchil. Taxonomy (NCBI): domain Eukaryota; kingdom Metazoa; phylum Chordata; class Mammalia; order Artiodactyla; family Tragulidae; genus Tragulus; species Tragulus kanchil. The sequence continues at coordinate 21,595,881 of JAIOJX010000005.1, read as the reverse complement.
GAATTTATGATCTATTGCATAATGCTAAGACTATTCTTTGCATCACTCATAAATGATGATAAGTAGTTCTGATTACCTATTGTTGCAAAAAAATTGCCAACACACTCACAATTTAGGGGCTTTCAACAACTACAATCAGTTTCTTTTTTCTGATGGTTCTTTCTTATGGTCTTTCATGCAGGTTGTGGGCAAGTGGTAAATAGAGTTCATGCATCTTAAAAACTTCCTCATTCGGGTATTTGGTAGTTAATGTTTTGCTGGGAGTATTCAGCAAAAAAAATTGCTCATGGGCTTTCCAAGTGACCTGGGCTTATTACATCTAGGTTCCAACAGCTACCATCCCAAGACTTGGAAGTTATGTAACATAACCTCCTCCATGCCTAAATTCAAGGGGACAGAATATAACTCCATCTATTAGTAGGAGGGATATCAACAGGCCTTTGCAAGAAAAGTGTGTGGAATGGCAAGTTCTGTCCTACCCATCTTGGAAAATGTGACCTATAATAATCATTATATTTTAGTGCTGGTATTATGTTTATTCCATAAATTATTCTGCAAAGAACAGTAGGTATCTATCATCTAATTAATATGTTTATACAACCAGTAGAAATTTCCCCATATTCTACTTCAGGAGTTGCCAAATAATGAATATTCCTCATTTGTCCCCCAAATTGTTTCTGTGACAGTGTCTTACAACCTGAGGTACAAGCCATAAAAAAGAAAGAGTATCAGAAATATTTTTTGTCTTTCTAATCTATATTTGGGGTTGACAAATCTTTTCTTAAAGGGCTCCATAGTAAATATTTTAGCCTCTGCTAGTTAAGAGGCAATATCATGGTTGCTAAATACATATTTATAAAATGATTCTAAATGTAAAAATATTCCTGTCTCATGAGTGTATCGAAAGTGAGTGGCATTTCTCAGGTAAGAATACTGGAGGGGATTACCATTTTCTTCTCTAGGGGACCTTTCTGACCCAGGGATCAAACTCACTTCTCCTGCATTGGCAGGCAGATTCTTTACCACTTAGTCACCGAGGAAGTGCACCATGAAATAAGAGAGGTCAAATAGCTCATTCGGAACAGTGAGCTCTCTACACAGGATTGGGTAGAGTCCTGTGTAGAATTTATGATCTATTGCATAATGCTAAGACTATTCTTTGCATCACTCATAAATGATGATAAGTAGTTCTGATTACCTATTGTTGCAAAAAAATTGCCAACACACTCACAATTTAGGGGCTTTCAACAACTACAATCAGTTTCTTTTTTCTGATGGTTCTTTCTTATGGTCTTTCATGCAGGTTGTGGGCAAGTGGTAAATAGAGTTCATGCATCTTAAAAACTTCCTCATTCGGGTATTTGGTAGTTAATGTTTTGCTGGGAGTATTCAGCAAAAAAAATTGCTCATGGGCTTTCCAAGTGACCTGGGCTTATTACATCTAGGTTCCAACAGCTACCATCCCAAGACTTGGAAGTTATGTAACATAACCTCCTCCATGCCTAAATTCAAGGGGACAGAATATAACTCCATCTATTAGTAGGAGGGATATCAACAGGCCTTTGCAAGAAAAGTGTGTGGAATGGCAAGTTCTGTCCTACCCATCTTGGAAAATGTGACCTATAATAATCATTATATTTTAGTGCTGGTATTATGTTTATTCCATAAATTATTCTGCAAAGAACAGTAGGTATCTATCATCTAATTAATATGTTTATACAACCAGTAGAAATTTCCCCATATTCTACTTCAGGAGTTGCCAAATAATGAATATTCCTCATTTGTCCCCCAAATTGTTTCTGTGACAGTGTCTTACAACCTGAGGTACAAGCCATAAAAAAGAAAGAGTATCAGAAATATTTTTTGTCTTTCTAATCTATATTTGGGGTTGACAAATCTTTTCTTAAAGGGCTCCATAGTAAATATTTTAGCCTCTGCTAGTTAAGAGGCAATATCATGGTTGCTAAATACATATTTATAAAATGATTCTAAATGTAAAAATATTCCTGTCTCATGAGTGTATCGAAACATTTTGTTCTGCTGGAGTTGGAGATGTAAGCTATAGTTTGTCAATCTCTGGTCTACATCATTAGACAGCGGTACAAATCACATTTTTAAAACCTGTGAATTATTTTTCATTTTCTTTTAGGGATATGTGGGTATTGAAAATCTGACTTTACACCTACACTGGTCGCTGCAAATATTCTTCCTAATGTTTTCAATTTTAACTGCTAAGAATTGCTGTAACAGTAGTTTGATGTGGTTTTCATTAAACCTGTCCATCAGTTTAAATGACAAAGCTAGTGTGAAAGTGAATCCTAACTATCCATAACAGAAACATGGAGAAGAGGAAAGAAGGTGTTGATCAGAAAATCCAGTTCTTTTTCTTTTTTCTTTCCTTTTTTGGATGGACCTTATTTAAATACAGAGGTAGAATTATTCATTCTCTTCATTTCATGACACATCATCATCATTGCTCGATGCATCGCTAGTCCCATTATTTCTTTTGAATCTTCCTTCCTTCCATCCATCCACCCACATAACATCTGTTTTCTTACCCTCTTCTGCACTTCCTTTTTTTCCTTTTATTTCCCCAGAAATAACCAATCTAATGTGTTTACATGAATTACATTGCATGAGTTCCTGTAAGATGTGCAGTGTTGTTAAGCGAGCATACATTTTATATTATTAGAGTTATAATAATATAGAGCTATATTATTGCATCTAATTTGCCATAAACCTCCCATCATAAAATCACTGAGGAGGGATGAAACATTAGAAAAATGTTTCTCAATTGAGATCATTTTGCCCCGAAGGAGACATTTGGCAATGTCTGGTGACTTTTAATTGCTACAAATGGGTGTGTGCTATTGCCATTCAGTGGTAGAGTTTGGGGACGCTGTTAAACCTCATACAAGGCAGAGGACAGCCCTCCACCACAAATAATTGTCCAGCCCAAAATGTCACTAGTGTCAGAGTTGAGAAAGCCTTCTTTAAACTCCCCTTATGAGAAAGTAACGCTGATAAACACCGATGTGCATGATTGATGACGGATTGTCTAACTCCAAAGACTAGTATGACTGTCTTATTTTCAAATGGCTCAGGATCAACTTGACCTTGTGAATGAACACTGTTGCCTGCCTTATCAGTAAAAGGATTTTGCAGTCCTCAAGCCCTGTAGCAGTGTACCCTGAAGGGAACCAGGATGGGAAAGAACAGGCTGCTGGCTCTCACAACAAAGGAATGATTTCAGTGAGCCCAGACACTTGCATCTTCCTATACAGCGAAAAGTGCGAAATCCATTAACTCGAGATATCTGGTTTTCTTTCATTAACAGGAATCTTGAAGCTCTAACAGCCTTGTATTTGATACAAAAGCTCCTATGTATATTCCAGTTTCTCTCTTGGCTCTACAGAGCAGTCCCTCAGGGCTAACTGAGAGGCAGCACTTCAGGCTTAAGTCCTCATGCTTGTCCACCGAGTAAAACATAATTCTCAACTTTTAGGTTGTGCATTTTTTTTCCTGTTGACAGGCTTTATTCAATACAAGGATGTATTACCCTAGTAACTGAAGTCTACCAAAACAGAGCAAGGTTAAATCTTAAACTATATCTAATGGTTACTGTAAAGAATTATATCTATTACATTTATGATGAGTTTTCTCTTATTCTAAAACCTTTATTATTTATACATATTTTACCTGAAATTAGTCAAATTATACTTTTCAAAAAGCAGCAACTACAGACTAACAGTTTGTATTTGAGAAACCGATCATTTCCAAAGAATTTCTGGCTCTCTGTTTGTAGTTCATAGTTTTATTGTTGATCATTGTCCATGACATAAATTCCTCTAAAGAGGAATTTTATCATACTATAAGTTCGGGATTGTAGATAGTTCAATTGGAAAGTTTCGTTAGTCTCATAAACTTTGCCCGAAGGAGACATTTGGCAATGTCTGGTGACTTTAATTGCTACAAATGGGTGTGTGCTATTGCCATTCAGTGGTAGAGTTTGGGGGCTGTTAAACCTCATACAAGGCAGAGGACAGCCCTCCACCACAAATAATTGTCCAGCCCAAAATGTCACTAGTGTCAGAGTTGAGAAAGCCTTCTTTAAACTCCCCTTATGAGAAAGTAACGCTGATAAACACCGATGTGCATGATTGATGACGGATTGTCTAACTCCAAAGACTAGTATGACTGTCTTATTTTCAAATGGCTCAGGATCAACTTGACCTTGTGAATGAACACTGTTGCCTGCCTTATCAGTAAAAGGATTTTGCAGTCCTCAAGCCCTGTAGCAGTGTACCCTGAAGGGAACCAGGATGGGAAAGAACAGGCTGCTGGCTCTCACAACAAAGGAATGATTTCAGTGAGCCCAGACACTTGCATCTTCCTATACAGCGAAAAGTGCGAAATCCATTAACTCGAGATATCTGGTTTTCTTTCATTAACAGGAATCTTGAAGCTCTAACAGCCTTGTATTTGATACAAAAGCTCCTATGTATATTCCAGTTTCTCTCTTGGCTCTACAGAGCAGTCCCTCAGGGCTAACTGAGAGGCAGCACTTCAGGCTTAAGTCCTCATGCTTGTCCACCGAGTAAAACATAATTCTCAACTTTTAGGTTGTGCATTTTTTTTCCTGTTGACAGGCTTTATTCAATACAAGGATGTATTACCCTAGTAACTGAAGTCTACCAAAACAGAGCAAGGTTAAATCTTAAACTATATCTAATGGTTACTGTAAAGAATTATATCTATTACATTTATGATGAGTTTTTCTCTTATGCTAAAACCTTTATTATTTATACATATTTTACCTGAAATTAGTCAAATTATACTTTTCAAAAAGCAGCAACTACAGACTAACAGTTTGTATTTGAGAAACCGATCATTTCCAAAGAATTTCTGGCTCTCTGTTTGTAGTTCATAGTTTTATTGTTGATCATTGTCCATGACATAAATTCCTCTAAAGAGGAATTTTATCATACTATAGTTCAACTTGGTTGTGTTCAGGAGATATGATAGAATAGTTCAATTGGAAAGTTTACGTTAGTCTCATAAACTTCGATTTGATGCAGTTTTTTTTTCTGTTGCTATTGTCTGAGGCTTTTTGTTAAACAAATATTTAATAATATATAATACTAAGAGTAAAACCTTGATGCTAAAACATTTTTAGCATCATTTTCTAGGATTTAATCTCTTAGATTGAAATAATAAAATGAACTTGCCCAGCAGTTTGGTGGTTAAGACTCTACCTTCCCATTCAGGGAGGTGTGAGTTCAATACCTGGTGAGAAAACTAAGGTTCTACATCCTGTAGGGTGTGACCAAAATTTTTAAATTAATTACACTTTTTAAAATAATAAAAATTTATTAACTCCAAAAGTAAGTTCAAAGAAATGAGTTAGAATTGAAACTTGCTGAAAATGATATCCAATGAGTGAATATCACTGCCCTTAAGATGCATCGACTCTGAAATATTACAGTGAATATGTGATTACCTGGCTAATCTCAGTTTGACTTGTCTAGAAAATTCCTGCTTTACTATATAGATGTAAACATAAAATTTTGAAGACAAGTAAACAATGATGCCCCAAATAACAAAAATAAAGTCCTGTGACATCTCAGCGTTTGCCATCATCCTTCCAAAGTCAAACCACATGGAGAAACTGAGGGAACAAAAATTTTACAGATGAGGCAACCAAAGCTTAAAGGAGCTTGACCAACTTTTTAATGTCAGGCGTCAAGTCAGGAACAGCTCTGCCAATCACTAGTCACAGACTTCTCCGTCGATATATTGTTTCAGTTATAGAATTCCTAGAGCATAAGCCTAATCTAATTGGAAACATTTTTACAGAAACTGTTCATCCTTTGTGTCTCACATTACAAAGTAGAAGGGTAAGTATCTATCAGATAGGATTCCTCACCACTTTCATTTATTTCTCATCTTTTTCTCTTTCCCTTTTTATTATCCCTAGAAGAAAGACATGGTTAGTGAGAGTAAGTCAAATTAGGTCATAAGGTACTGCCTTGTTCACAGGGCACATCCCAGGACTGTAGCGGAAATTTCCCAATCGTAATTTGGTAAGGCAAAGGTATCTGTCTCAGACTTTTGTAATTTGCTGTATCCAGCTTTTGTTTGCAGCCCCGAAAGGACAATAGTGATGTAATGTTATTTTCCCCACCAAGAGTACCGCTTGACTTTCTAATGCTTATGTGGGCTGGAAGACTCAGTCTCAGGGGACCAGACAAGGCAATCCCCTTCATTTGTTATAACTAACCTCATTTCCTGATCTACTTATAAAGATACAGAAACTTATTTCTTAATAGCTATATAACTAGAATACCTAGTAAGATAGATATTAACTTGGCAAGAAAGCTATGACAGACCTAGACAGTGTGTTAAAAAGAAAGCACGTCATTTTGCCAACAAAGATCTATATAGTCAAGGTTATAGTCTTTTCAGTAGTCATGTGAGAGGTGAACAGTAACGAAGGTGGAGTGCCAAAAAACTGATGCTTTTGAAATGTGGTGCTGGAGAAGACTCTTGAGAGTCCCTTGGAAAGCAGGGAAATGAAACCACTCAGTCTTAAAGGAAATCAACTCTGAATACTTTTGGAAGGACTGATGCTGAAGTGTCAATGGTTTGACCACTTGATGGAAACAGCTGGCTCACTGGAACATACCCTGATGCTGGGAAAGATTGAAGGCAGAAGGAGAAGAGAGTGACAGAGGATGAGATAGTTAGATGGCATCACCCATAAAATGGACATGAACTTAGGTAAACTCTGGGAGATGATGAGGGAGTAGAAAACCAGGAGTGTTGCAGTCCATGGGCTCATAAAGAATCAAACACCACTTGGTAACTGAACAACAACAACCACACTAGACTATCTATTTATCTTTCTCTCTATCCATCTACTATCTTCATTCAAAAAAAAAAAAGAGAAAGAGAAGAAAGATGAGATAAATTTATTATAAAAAAGCATGCCTGTTTCATTTTGGATGAATATTAAGTTTTTTCTTTAATATCTGGACACCTTTACAGGTGAAGTCCCAAATTTAAATCCATTGACCTAAATATGAATCTTAAAAAGCTTTGTTAAGTGTCATGATTTTGGGGACACACTGTGATGTGTTTATTATTATTATTACCTTCTTCTATTAGAAATTAAATCAAATCATCATAATATTAAGGATCTGGCCAGAAGTCATGGCCCTAAATTCTTCAATTTTGGCTTTTTAGAAGCAACAGTTTGAGATAGTGGAAAAAATTGGGCCTGGACTCAGATACAAGACTAATTCAAGCTCTGATAATCTTTACAAAGCACTATGACAAGTTATTTGCATGTCATCCTTGTAACAGTTCTGTGAGTTAGATAGCATTGTGATCTCCATTTTATTGATAAGAAGACTGAGCCAACTGACTCAAGGTTACACATCTGGGAAGAGGTAGAGTGTTATTCAAACCTGAGTCTGTGTGATTCCAATTTGCACTTGGAAAAACAAAGTTAACTTGGGTTAACGTTCCAGTGGACCCACTTGAATGGTACCACTTTCACAAATTACACCATATATTTCAGTCTCTACTTTCTCATTCATAGGAAAGGTGTAATGCTAACTATTCTAAATGATTCTTTTAAAGATAAAATAAGACCATGTTGGTGCAATCACCAAGAGAGTATGTGTTTAAAAACTATTCAATTCATAAATTAACAACTTAGTCAAAATGGTCTAGAGAACAATTAGCAGTTAAGAGTGGTTTTCATCCTTGGTTACACATTAGAATCTGCTGAAGAACTTTTGAAAAATACAAACACCTATTTAGAAGGAAAGATGAGTGGGATTTCTAGGACACAGATAATGCTCTATTTACCAGAGCAGTGGTAACACAGGTGTGTTCATTTTATGATAATTCCTTAAGCTGTACGCTTATGGTAACTGCATTCATCTGTATGCAGATTTTACTTCAGTTAAAATGGATACTTACAAAATACTACTTCCAAGGTCTCAGTCTTCAGAAATTCTGATTTAATAGCTCTGTAAAGGTGTGTAAACATCAGCTTTATTTAAAAGCATCTCAGGAGATAATTCACATTCAGCCTGCACTGAGAACTGTTGTTAGCATAAAACCAACAGATTTAAGAATCAAGAAAGACGTGTGTAACAGCAAAATGGGCAATATTTGCCAAATTCAAAAGTCTGAGTATATAATAATTAGATGTAGAGAATATGAAATAGCATCTTTACTTCATGTAGGAATTCCACAACCAAAAGGAACTGGAATATGCTATAAAGATCTATTAATTGCCTCAAAAAGCACTTCAAATTCTGTACCTTTCCTTCTTATATGAACAGTTTGATTAACATCTGTTTTATTAAACCATTCTGCTTTTGTGTTGAACATCTTCATACAACATAACCTATGTAGTCTGAAAAGATAAGAAAGTAAAATTGTGAGTTGAAAGGCATACTCCACCCAAGTGCCTACAAATGCAAATTTATTCCAATATCTTCCAATATGCAATTGTAAGAGTCAAAGAAAGTGATAATATTTGCATTGTTCTTTCTTCCCCAAACTGACTTAATCATTGCATTTGTCCCTTATTATTGGACCATGCTATTAGACCATGCTATTACCATTTGCTTCTCTCTCCTTACCATTGCATGTGCATACACATGCATCCATGTGTACATAGATGTTTACATGTGCTATCATAGAGAAACATTTTATAGAAAGAGAAACAGATTCACTTTACAAACTTCAAATTCAGTCATTGGAAATACACTATGTAGTAGTTCCTTTGTGAGCTTTTATCAATGCCTATATAGTGACAATTTTAAACTAGCCATTCTTTTTGCTGAACTTTTCCAAAACTGTCTAGTAGAAACAGTCATATGAGATGAAATGTTAGGCTTTTATTGTACACATTTAAAACACTCTGACTTGCTTTCACAGGCAAAAATGTCATTCTCTACTGAATTGATTCTCATGCTATTCACAATTCTTCATTCGTTCAGGGTCTAATTAATAACCAAGAGCATGTTCAGACATCTTACTAATAGAAGGACCATTGGAACCCTGCCGGAGTTAGCGTGGCTTAATGATCATGTATATAAACTGAGTTATCAGAAGAGTAAACTCGATTATTGACATGATTTTAAAACCATACATCTCACGTTTTAAGTATGATCAAAAAAAAAGGTATATGATTTTAAATTACACTTGCTGATGGGAGAAAAGAAGAAGAGAAATAGGAAAGAAATCTCTAGTCTTATGCTCAGTTGACAAGCTTGTGATGTGAATATCAGCTACATTGTCTTTAGCTGATGGGTTTTAGACACTAATAGATTATTATACTTACAAACCTGATGGAAAAACTTGGGGTTAGAAAATTTATAAAAGTCACTGAAATATTGAAAAATAAAAATATTCAGTATTAAATCATCTGTGTTATTAAAGGATAGAAGTACAAATAAATCTCATTGAGGCTAGCATACCAATGTAAGATTTATGCTGTTGATAACTATTTGCAATTAAGGATAATGTGCAAATACCATGGGATTATATGTTTCAAGTTGTTAGGGAAAAATAATAATTCATTTTGGGCATTCCCTAAGTTTAATAATAGCTGGTGTGCTCGAAAGAAAAATTAAAAAAGTCTTTTCTCTGGATTAGTAGACAAAGAACTACTATCTATCAGTGACTGCCATTACAATTTTTATATATGACTCTGGTTTGGTTTCATTCATAGATTGCACAGGTATTACTTAAATAAGACTTCAAAAGAGAACATAGATTTTTGAAAATGGGGATAGGTCTCCAATGTTGTGGTTGCCGGGTAATGGATTAGCCAGCTATCAGTGTGAAATACATTCATTTCTTCTTATCAGTCAGGAAGCAGGTATTTCATCACTCTGCTGGCTTACAAACTTTCATAGAAAGGTAGAGACATCACAGTGGTAGCGCTGTTTTATTTATAAGTAATAATATTCTGTTCATGACATTTGACCTCTCCAATCAGATGACCTACATTATTTTAATTACTATCATTGGTGCATTCATGGATTTAGTTTTATTATTTTTTTTAGTTTTATTTTTTAATACAATACTGCTAATTTGAACCATATGAAGTTGCCATTATAGAGCTTCAAAATGATCACATAATGACAATTTCATAAAGTTCAATTTGTTATTAATTTACTTAAGGGTGAATGAAGGAGCAGGGGAGAGTTTTATAGCAAGCAGTATAGGAAAGAGTGTGTGTATTAGAGAGAGAGAATGTGTGTGTGTGTGTGTGTGTGTGTGTGTGTATAAGTGAATGTGTTTACTGAGACTCTGCTATGTGGGCCCTGTCATAGGCAGCAGATAAACAGCAAGAAGCTAGGTAAAGCCACTGCTCTCATGAAATCTGTGTTTCTATACAGAAGATAGAAAACACATATAATTCCAGGTAAGTGCTATAAAAACCCAGATTATTCAGTAAAAGGGATTATAGAAAAAGAGGGTGTAAAGGAAGCATCTATTTTAGATAAGAAAGGCCTTCATCAGAATGAGAGTTGAATAGAGACCTGGAAAATAGAAAATACCTTTTGCAGAGAATTGTGCTCTTTGCTAATGGACAAGCAAATGCAAAGGCCCTGAGGAGGGAAGGTATTTGGCCTTTTTGAAGAAGAACAAGGAAACCAGTGTGTCTGGACCAGAGTGAGTGAGCAGGACAGTGGTCGTAGATAAAGACAGAAAATGACAGGCCACCAAATGAGATTGTGCAGGAGCAGTCAGTGATATAGAAAGAACACAAGAGAAGTGTGTTATCTGTGAAGCTAATTTTTAAAAAAGTAATTCATGAAGATAGGATGTGTTCTCCTCTGTCAAATGCTCTGAGACGTCAAAGGAAAGGTGAACTTAGAATTGACCACTATATTATTTTTGAATGGTAATCAGTTCTTGTAGAGATTTATAAAGTAATTATCGATGGAATTTTTACTAATTTTCCATATAAGCTATAAGTTTAGTAAAAAGTCATCCTTTTTAGTGTACCCTTCTGTGAGTCTTGAGAAAAAAATACAGTTGTGTTACAACCACCCTAGTCAGGACATGATTTTTCATCAGAACCCAAAATTCCCAATGCCTCTTTGCAGTAAACAGCTTCCACATCCTCTGCTATAGATATGTTTTCTGCCCACCTTTTTAAACAACAGACCATACATTTATTAAAAAGCTGATTTAGGCAATTTTCATTGAAAACCATGCTAAACTTCAAAATGATCACATAATGACAATTTCATAAAGTTCAATTTGTTATTAATTTACTTAAGGGTGAATGAAGGAGCAGGGGAGAGTTTTATAGCAAGCAGTATAGGAAAGAGTGTGTGTATTAGAGAGAGAGAGAATGTGTGTGTGTGTGTGTGTGTGTGTGTGTGTGTATAAGTGAATGTGTTTACTGAGACTCTGCTATGTGGGCCCTGTCATAGGCAGCAGATAAACAGCAAGAAGCTAGGTAAAGCCACTGCTCTCATGAAATCTGTGTTTCTATACAGAAGATAGAAAACACATATAATTCCAGGTAAGTGCTATAAAAACCCAGATTATTCAGTAAAAGGGATTATAGAAAAAGAGGGTGTAAAGGAAGCATCTATTTTAGATAAGAAAGGCCTTCATCAGAATGAGAGTTGAATAGAGACCTGGAAAATAGAAAATACCTTTTGCAGAGAATTGTGCTCTTTGCTAATGGACAAGCAAATGCAAAGGCCCTGAGGAGGGAAGGTATTTGGCCTTTTTGAAGAAGAACAAGGAAACCAGTGTGTCTGGACCAGAGTGAGTGAGCAGGACAGTGGTCGTAGATAAAGACAGAAAATGACAGGCCACCAAATGAGATTGTGCAGGAGCAGTCAGTGATATAGAAAGAACACAAGAGAAGTGTGTTATCTGTGAAGCTAATTTTTAAAAAAGTAATTCATGAAGATAGGATGTGTTCTCCTCTGTCAAATGCTCTGAGACGTCAAAGGAAAGGTGAACTTAGAATTGACCACTATATTATTTTTGAATGGTAATCAGTTCTTGTAGAGATTTATAAAGTAATTATCGATGGAATTTTTACTAATTTTCCATATAAGCTATAAGTTTAGTAAAAAGTCATCCTTTTTAGTGTACCCTTCTGTGAGTCTTGAGAAAAAAATACAGTTGTGTTACAACCACCCTAGTCAGGACATGATTTTTCATCAGAACCCAAAATTCCCAATGCCTCTTTGCAGTAAACAGCTTCCACATCCTCTGCTATAGATATGTTTTCTGCCCTCTACCTTTTTTTTTTTAAACAACAGACCATACATTTATTAAAAAAGCTGATTTAGGCATCAGCAATGGTGACTTCCATCTCGACTCCTGGCTCAGTACTGATGGAGGTGATCTGCTTGATGATCTCTGAGGCGCTGTGCAAATCAATGAGCCTCTTGTGGATCCTCATCTGGAACTGGTCCCAGGTCTTAGAACCTACCCCACAAGGGGTCTTCCTTGTAGTTATTCTCAGCGTCTTGGTGGGCATCCGCACTGGCCTTTTCACCCTGAGGTTCTTCTCCTTGGCGCTTCTGATCAGGTCGGCACACATTGCAGTTTTCTGCCCTCTACTTTTGTAAGCAGGACATACATATGGAATTATGCAACACATAGCCTTCCAAATCTGGCTGCTTTCATTTAGCATAAACCGTTTAAGATTCGTCATGTTATTACATATATCAGTAGGTCCAACTCACTTAACTGCTGAGTAGTATTCCATTGTACACATAACCCAAAATTTGTTTATCCATTCCCCTGTCGAGTGTTAGTTTCAATTTTTGCAGATTGCAAATAAATCTGCCATAAATATTCACACAGAGTTTTTTGTGTGAAGTTTTTTTAGATTTCATTTTGGTAAATACTTAGGAAGCAGAATGTTGGGCTATATGGTATTTGTCTGGTTAACTGTTTTTAAAAGAACAAACAAACATCTAAACCGTTTTCCAAAGTCACTGAACCATTTTTCATTCCTACCTGACAGTTCTACTTGCTCCATATTTTTTCCTTTATTTTAATTTTATCCATTCTAAAAGGTAATATATCATTGTAGTTTTAATTTTCATTTCTCTAATGTCTAATGATACTAAGCACCTTTTCAGGTACTGATCTGCCATCCCTATTGTCCTCTTCAGTGAACTATTTTCTCCAAGTCTGTGGCTTATCTTTTCATTCTCTTAATAGTGCTTTTCAAAAAGTAGAAGTTTCAAAGTTTGGAAGAGTTCAAAAGATCGTTTTTTCCCCCTGAATTAGGCTTTTCCTATCAATTAATTCTGTAACTAGCCCAAATTCATGAAAGATTTCTTCTGTTTCTTCTAAAAGTTTCATAGGTATAGAGTTGGCCTTTTGGATTTCATAAGTTTCATAATTTCATAACTCATTGGTGAGTTGACATGAGTGAGTATTAATTTGTACAAAGACTTGATCAGAATAGGTTAAAGTGAAAAGGACAGATAATAGAATTGAGACCATCTTTAGAGGGCTTCTGTTAGGACTTCCTAGGTGGCACTAGTGGTGAAGAATCCTCCTGCCAAGGCAGGAGACAGGAGAGGTGGGTTTGATCCCTGGGTCAGAAAGATTCCCCTGAAGGAAAGTATGGCAACCCACTTCAGTTTTTTGCCATGGACAGAGGAGCATGGTGGGCTACAATTCATAGGGTTACAAAAAGTTGGACACAATCGAAGCAAATCAGCATGCACCTTAGACTTCTGCCACACAGAGTAGGTGAGAATTGAGATTTTAGCTGGCTAGAAATATTATAGGTGGAGGACGGTGGCTGATTATGTGTAGATAGGCAAAATTCAATGCATTGGCTTGTGTATATATAAATTAAAATGATACAAATTGAGACAAATCCGAGGAGAGCAAATCCAGTGAAACCTCAGTTGGTAGCAGGTTAAAAGCTTCAAGCCAGAGAGTGGTTATTTAAGATGAAAATAACAGGGTTTCCAGGGCAAGTAAGGATAAACATGCTTCCTGCTGTAGAGCCAGTGAAATGTTTGGCTTGGGAAAAATGAAAATAAGTGGGAAAAGAATTTCAATTTGACCTTAAACTCAGCAGCTTGTCTGATTGAATCTTTTCCATGGACTGAGCAGGAGAGAATTAGGGAGTGGGAGTGTCTATCCCCTGGGCAGAACCTCAGTGGGTTTCACGTTTCCTCAGAGCTCTTCGAACCTCCTTTAAACACAGTCTGCTTATAAAGTGACCTCAGTGGCTTTGTGACAATTCCTGCAGTCTGGGCATTCTCCCTCCCCAGCATCCCAGAAAGTAGTTGAGGGCCAAGATGACATACTTACAGTGCGGGGTAGAAGTTCAAGCTGAATGAAGGGCCTTTTTGGGTAACCCATCCTTTGAACTGTACAGTACTCTCCGGGCTTTCAAAGGGAAAAGAAGGGCGTGGTTAAGAAGTCCTGGAATCCCATAATGGCCAAAATTCATATGTGAGATATGATTTCTAGAAGTAGATCAGATTCCATAAAAGCAATATTCTGGTTTTCTAAGAGCAGAATTCTGAGTTTCCCCTTCATAGACATGCAGATTCACATGGAGGTGGGCCGCTATTGTATGTACAGAATTCAGTTACATGCCATCAACAGGAACCCAAGGCATTAGGGGTTGATGACTTTAAAGAATAAGGGACAAGCATTGAGCTTTCATGGTGGTTTTAATCCTTCTTTTTTTTGCTTGTTTATATTGTCATAAAGCTAGCTTCTTTCTGGCCGTAAGTTGACCAATATATGAAAACTAGGGCTAAATGAAGTGAATCTAAAATAATGTATTTCTTTAAAATAAACAGTTAAGCATTACAGAGCATATTACAGAGATGCTTGATGTACCACATATAAGGGAAAATACTATAGGTGTCAGGATTTTGTGTGTGTCCATGTGTCAGCAAAGAATACAAAAGGAATGACTTTACTTTTTGAGTAATGCAAATGATTTTGCATTGCAATTTGAAAAAATACAAATCCAGTCTTTGAAATTTATATTTCTCATTTTGTTTATGTGAAGAGCAGTGAAAACATTTGGAATAAGAGCAACATTTATATGGCTTTTTAGTTCACTAAAATGCACATTTTACTAAGCCAGATTTATATGTGAAATTTATGGTCAGCAATCCTGTATAAGTCAATGACATTTCTCTTACTGTATAAAATGGCCGAGCTTGTCTGATTGAATCTTTTCCATGGACTGAGCAGGAGAGAATTAGGAGTGGGAGTGTCTATCCCTGGGCAGAACCTCAGTGGGTTTCACGTTTCCTCAGAGCTCTTCGAACCTCCTTTAAACACAGTCTGCTTATAAAGTGACCTCAGTGGCTTTGTGACAATTCCTGCAGTCTGGGCATTCTCCCTCCCAGCATCCCAGAAAGTAGTTGAGGCCAAGATGACATACTTACAGTGCGGGGTAGAAGTTCAAGCTGAATGAAGGGCCTTTTTGGGTAACCCATCCTTTGAACTGTACAGTACTCTCCGGGCTTTCAAAGGGAAAAGAAGGGCGTGGTTAAGAAGTCCTGGAATCCCATAATGGCCAAAATTCATATGTGAGATATGATTTCTAGAAGTAGATCAGATTCCATAAAAGCAATATTCTGGTTTTCTAAGAGCAGAATTCTGAGTTTCCCCTTCATAGACATGCAGATTCACATGGAGGTGGGCCGCTATTGTATGTACAGAATTCAGTTACATGCCATCAACAGGAACCCAAGGCATTAGGGGTTGATGACTTTAAAGAATAAGGGACAAGCATTGAGCTTTCATGGTGGTTTTAATCCTTCTTTTGTTTGCTTGTTTATATTGTCATAAAGCTAGCTTCTTTCTGGCCGTAAGTTGACCAATATATGAAAACTAGGGCTAAATGAAGTGAATCTAAAATAATGTATTTCTTTAAAATAAACAGTTAAGCATTACAGAGCATATTACAGAGATGCTTGATGTACCACATATAAGGGAAAATACTATAGGTGTCAGGATTTTGTGTGTGTCCATGTGTCAGCAAAGAATACAAAAGGAATGACTTTACTTTTTGAGTAATGCAAATGATTTTGCATTGCAATTTGAAAAAATACAAATCCAGTCTTTGAAATTTATATTTCTCATTTTGTTTATGTGAAGAGCAGTGAAAACATTTGGAATAAGAGCAACATTTATATGGCTTTTTAGTTCACTAAAATGCACATTTTACTAAGCCAGATTTATATGTGAAATTTATGGTCAGCAATCCTGTATAAGTCAATGACATTTCTCTTACTGTATAAAATAGAGACAGTATTTTGGATTCTGGGACAGAGCAATTGAAAATTTCTCTTGTTCATTTCATTCCTTTTATAGGAGTTTATGGTCATATTAGTGGGTATAGAACTGAATTCAGCTTAATTGGACAGGCCCAGTTCATTTCTGCCAACACAATTATTGTCACATTTTCTCAAAATCCAGTTTAGATCACAATTACAACTTATATTTAAAAAAATAGTTTTCTATATACTAACCTGTCCTCAGTAATTTCAGTGAATTTTTCTTTTCATTAATCACTGTAAAATTAGTGATACTTTTATGCATATTGTACAGACTGAGAAATAGGTTTAAAGATGACAAGTAACCGTCCCACAGCTCACACATAGGTTCTGTAAAGAAGTAATGTCTTAAACTATTCTTGAGGGTATATTCTTTTCTTTTTTTTTTTTGCATTTTTTTGGCCATTTTTTATTGGGCTTTCGTTTACATATTTTCATCCATCTTTGTTCTTTGGCCTGTGTGGGCCTCCCATTGCAGCAGCCTCTCCTGTAGCAAAGCACCGGCTCTGGGCGCATGAGCTCCAGAGCACTGGCGTGTAATTGGACACACCGGTGCAGCCGCTCCATGGCATGTGGGATCTTCCCATGTCAGGGATCGAACCAGAGTCCTTTGCAGTGCAAGGTGGGCTCTTTACCCACTGGACCACCAGGGAAGCCCTCTTGAGGGTATATTCTTAACCATGAAGCAATAAATATCTGATTAAAGAAACAGAAGTGTGTTTGAGCAGGAAAATTTCAGTAATGATAGCAAAAGGAAAGCTTATCATCATAGTTGGAAGCCATGATTGTCATTTACAATCAATATTTTGGGAAGACCATTCTCAGATATTTTCTGGTTGGATAACATGTGAAGAATCATGATCTACAGCTTACATATGAGTTTCGCTTCATGCTAAGATAGCCCAGTTAGCCCAGAAATGACATAGTGTGAATAAATAACTCCAAGACTGCTTGCTCAGACATACATGATACAAGTGTCATCACTTTAAAGAAAATGCCCAGAGTCTTAAGCCCCCAGATACTGCTGCTGCTACCCTTGAACCCCACTATATGTCAAGACATTGCACAGATTTCCTGATAGGAATGTTCAGTTGACTAAATTCTAATGCAATTGAACCAACTCATTCTTACTAACTCATGATATCAACATGTTTCTGAGAATAAAAGTTTTTCTTTGACATTTTCAAATAGTACACAAGTGAAAGAGCCTTGAAAATAAAAGGGGAAATTGGGTTCTGATATGTTGAATGCTCGCTTGGGAGAGAGACCTACAGCAAAATTATAAGAGCTGTAAGAGTTAAGCGGCAGTCTCTGAATTCATTTGTATGATTATATATTGTTGCCTAGTTTTCACCCAGTGTGCATTCACCATCTGTCAGTGCTGTCTATACTAAGTCACTAAGATACTATGCATATATAGAAAAATTTATGTAGATGGATAAATATATATGTGTGTGTGTGTGTGTGTGTGTGTTAAGTAGTTTCAGTTGTGTCTGACTCTTTGTGATGCTATGGACTGTAGAACCCCAGGCTTCTCTGTCCATGGGGATTCTCCAGGCAAGAATCCTGGAGTATGTTGTCAAGCCCTCCTCCAGGGGATCTTCCCCACCCAGTGATCAAGCCCATATCTCCTGTGGCTCCTTCATTAAAGGCTGATATTTTTCCTGCTGAGCCAGTGGGGAATTTATATAGATGTGTATAAATAAATATATATGCACACACACACACACACACACACACACACACACACATAAAAAGAGAGAGAGATTTTATACACACACATGCATACACGCACACACATATATTTTATTCAGGATAGTGAACTTTCAGAGTTAGAAAATTTGTGAAGGACTTATTCCTTGCAGTACACATTCGGACCATTTTCAGTTCTGTGGCAGACACAAACCCTTTGTTATTAAACACATCAAAGCTTTGCTTCCTGGAAAGCTAATCTCAGGTGTTCCTTCTCTGAGGCAGAACTGGAATGCTCTTCTCATGAAAAATGTCAATTAATACAATGTCCCCTCTCCCTCTGCCTCTCTCCCATCTTATACCCACTCTCTCTCTCTTGGCTTTATAAGTCTTCCAAACCAGTTCTTATACTTCAGAAAAAAAAAAATCAATCTTTGGCCAAAAATAAATAAGCAGTTGTTATTTGGCATTTTGTTTTGTGATTCATGGATACGCATTTGTAATGTTCAATATTTATAGCATTTACATAATAGGCATTTACACATTTGCCGTAAATTCCAAGAAGAGCCTTGACATTAACTCTGGAGTTTAGAAAGAAACAGCCTCAAATTACACAAGTGAAAGAGCCTTGAAAATAAAAGGGGAAATTGGGTTCTGATATGTTGAATGCTCGCTTGGGAGAGAGACCTACAGCAAAATTATAAGAGCTGTAAGAGTTAAGCGGCAGTCTCTGAATTCATTTGTATGATTATATATTGTTGCCTAGTTTTCACCCAGTGTGCATTCACCATCTGTCAGTGCTGTCTATACTAAGTCACTAAGATACTATGCATATATAGAAAAATTTATGTAGATGGATAAATATATATGTGTGTGTGTGTGTGTGTGTGTGTTAAGTAGTTTCAGTTGTGTCTGACTCTTTGTGATGCTATGGACTGTAGAACCCCAGGCTTCTCTGTCCATGGGGATTCTCCAGGCAAGAATCCTGGAGTATGTTGTCAAGCCCTCCTCCAGGGGATCTTCCCCACCCAGTGATCAAGCCCATATCTCCTGTGGCTCCTTCATTAAAGGCTGATATTTTTCCTGCTGAGCCAGTGGGGAATTTATATAGATGTGTATAAATAAATATATATGCACACACACACACACACACACACACACACACACACATAAAAAGAGAGAGAGATTTTATACACACACATGCATACACGCACACACATATATTTTATTCAGGATAGTGAACTTTCAGAGTTAGAAAATTTGTGAAGGACTTATTCCTTGCAGTACACATTCGGACCATTTTCAGTTCTGTGGCAGACACAAACCCTTTGTTATTAAACACATCAAAGCTTTGCTTCCTGGAAAGCTAATCTCAGGTGTTCCTTCTCTGAGGCAGAACTGGAATGCTCTTCTCATGAAAAATGTCAATTAATACAATGTCCCCTCTCCCTCTGCCTCTCTCCCATCTTATACCCACTCTCTCTCTCTTGGCTTTATAAGTCTTCCAAACCAGTTCTTATACTTCAGAAAAAAAAAAATCAATCTTTGGCCAAAAATAAATAAGCAGTTGTTATTTGGCATTTTGTTTTGTGATTCATGGATACGCATTTGTAATGTTCAATATTTATAGCATTTACATAATAGGACACATTTCCCATCCATTTCATTTGCCGTAAATTCCAAGAAGAGCCTTGACATTAACTCTGGAGTTTAGAAAGAAACAGCAACTCCCAAAATATGCTACCCATCTACCCCTTTGTTTGCATTCTCTTCAGTGGCATTCGTAAATATGCAAGATTTCCAGAGAGAGTGTAAAATGAAGTGCTTGACATTCTCCTCGCTGTTCCCAGCAGTACTTATGGGAGCAGACCATGCTAGCTGTGGTCCATTACCATGAACCAGAAAGGATGTTAGTGAGACAGAAGTGGAACAAATGAAACCATCAGAGCATGGACATGAGGCTGTCCAAAAGAGAAATGTTAATAGTTTGGCATGGCACATATCAAAGAGTTTTAAGAAACATGAGGACAGTATTTCTCTCTAGATCAACTCTTCAAAGATATACTTAGGAAAGTTTTCTAGATAAATAAAAAACACCATTTTGGATTTTTTAAATTGATGTATAATTGATGTACTATGTTATATGTTATACATGTACAATCTAGCAATTCACCATCTTTAAAGGTTGTACTCCATATATACTTATTATAACATTGACTATATTCCCTGTGTTGTAATAAAATATATATCTGTAACATTTTTGTATCTAATAGTTGTAACTTTTCATCCCCTACCTCTGTCTTGCCCCTCTTTCCCTCTCTTCAATGGTAACCACTAATTTATTCTCTGTATCTGTGTCTGTTTCCTTTTTGTTGTATTCAATAGTTTGCTTTATTTTTTAGGTTCTACACAGAAGTGAAAGTATACACTATTTGTTTTTCTCTGTCTGACTTAATTCATTTTGTATACTATTCTCCAACTCCATCCATTTGGTTGCAAATGGTAAAATGTCATTCTCTTTTTAAGGCTGGGTATAGCATTTCATATTTTTAAAAAGATTGCTCTATTTATACAATCTTGCACTTCTGGTAATCTATTAAATTCTCCATATAGATTCATACAATATGTCAATGTCTAAAGTATTAGAACAATTAATTTTTCTTCAGTAAAAATGATGGTATTCTTTTGCCCATAGGTCTGTCACCAGTAGCATCTTCAGGCTGTGCATTTGCTCTTATTTACCGTTCTGAGTGGTTCTTTATACATATCCTCATTACCATATTACAGAATATAAATCATCTACATATAAACCAATATTTTCCCAATTGCATTCCAACAAAAGACAGTGTCATGGGAATTTGATAAAATAGGGTTGCATTTCAACCATGTTCCAAAAAATCCTGGGATATATAATATGTAACAAGTTTCTCTATGTAGGGTTTCTTGGAACCTTTAATGAGTTTCTGTATTACAAAGCTCCAAAAAGGATACACCATAAACATTCCCTGTTCCTGCCTTCAGAAGAGTATTAGCAAGACCTATTTAAGTCTTTTTTTTTCTAAAAAATTTATTTCAATATAGGTTATTTTTATATATGATATTAGTTTCTGATATACAGCATAGTGATTCAGTATTTTTGTAGATTATCATGCTTTAGAAGCTATTTTAAAATAATGGCTCTAAGTTTCTATGCTATATACCATACCTCCTTGTTGCTTGATATAGTTGAGGGTCATGTTTTTGATGCCAGGTGATCTCTAGCAAAAAAGGGCAGGGAGAATAGAAACCACAAGCCTTCAGTGTGTGGCCAAGATCAGTCAGCCAAAAGCCAAGAAGGGTCTATTCAGAGAGATTTTGAGAGCTCTGGGTAATAAAGAACATTCTTCTCTGTTCTGCTATTCCTTACAGTGCTCATAACAGAGGCATATGAGTGTGAGTATTTGGCAGATAATCACCAGTAGGCTAAATAGCACAACACCCACTCTGTCAACATAATCTATTGGAAAAAAAAAATTTAATTTGGTCATTCAGTCAGTGGTTTTGCTAAACTGAAAACACTGGGTTAACTTATGACCTAAAGATGTTTATCTTGATCAAATTGACTGAATTCACAGGATGTTTTCTTCTCAGACTGACGAACCAAATAGACACTATTGCCTTCAAACAGAACAATTACAACATTCATTAGGTACGTTCCTACTGATATTGCCCTAATGAAGACTTTGTCATTGTCAGCTGATTACAATGACTAGTCTATCTGGGAGACACTGAGAAGCATGGGATCTCTGTCACCAGTAGCATCTTCAGGCTGTGCATTTGCTCTTATTTACCGTTCTGAGTGGTTCTTTATACATATCCTCATTACCATATTACAGAATATAAATCATCTACATATAAACCAATATTTTCCCAATTGCATTCCAACAAAAGACAGTGTCATGGGAATTTGATAAAATAGGGTTGCATTTCAACCATGTTCCAAAAAATCCTGGGATATATAATATGTAACAAGTTTCTCTATGTAGGGTTTCTTGGAACCTTTAATGAGTTTCTGTATTACAAAGCTCCAAAAAGGATACACCATAAACATTCCCTGTTCCTGCCTTCAGAAGAGTATTAGCAAGACCTATTTAAGTCTTTTTTTTTCTAAAAAATTTATTTCAATATAGGTTATTTTTATATATGATATTAGTTTCTGATATACAGCATAGTGATTCAGTATTTTTGTAGATTATCATGCTTTAGAAGCTATTTTAAAATAATGGCTCTAAGTTTCTATGCTATATACCATACCTCCTTGTTGCTTGATATAGTTGAGGGTCATGTTTTTGATGCCAGGTGATCTCTAGCAAAAAAGGGCAGGGAGAATAGAAACCACAAGCCTTCAGTGTGTGGCCAAGATCAGTCAGCCAAAAGCCAAGAAGGGTCTATTCAGAGAGATTTTGAGAGCTCTGGGTAATAAAGAACATTCTTCTCTGTTCTGCTATTCCTTACAGTGCTCATAACAGAGGCATATGAGTGTGAGTATTTGGCAGATAATCACCAGTAGGCTAAATAGCACAACACCCACTCTGTCAACATAATCTATTGGAAAAAAAAAATTTAATTTGGTCATTCAGTCAGTGGTTTTGCTAAACTGAAAACACTGGGTTAACTTATGACCTAAAGATGTTTATCTTGATCAAATTGACTGAATTCACAGGATGTTTTCTTCTCAGACTGACGAACCAAATAGACACTATTGCCTTCAAACAGAACAATTACAACATTCATTAGGTACGTTCCTACTGATATTGCCCTAATGAAGACTTTGTCATTGTCAGCTGATTACAATGACTAGTCTATCTGGGAGACACTGAGAAGCATGGGATCTCTAGTAGAGGAAATCAAAGAGTTCAAGAGATTCAAATGCTTTATTGACAATTGACAGAAACTAATGAATCTCTAGAGCTTAGTTGAAAGTTGTTATTTTTCAGTTGCTCAGTCTTGTCCAACTCTTTGCAGCTCCATGAACTGCAGCACGCTAGGCTTCCCTGTCCTTCACTATCACTTGGAGTTGGCTTAAACACATCTCCATTTAGTTGGTGATGCCAACCAACTATCTCACCTGCTTCTCCTCCTGTCCTCAATCTTTCCCAGCATCTGGGTCTTTTCCAGTGAGTCAACTCTTCATATCAGTTGGACAAAGCACTGGAGCTTCAGCTTTAGCATCTGTCCTTCCAATGAATATTCAAGATTAGATAAGTGCAACAGTGCCCTGCTTAAATAATTTGCTGATATATTTTATGGGCCTATCAGGTGAACAGAACTGAATGAATAATACTCCTTCATCTATGGCATATTTTTATTGGGCCATGCTTGGCGCTATTTATCCATTTGATTGTTTAAGTTCTATATCAAAGGTCTATGAACTCACCACTCTGTACAGAAGCTAAACATTAGAAATCATTTATTTCCATGAGGTCATCCTTTATTCATCCTATTCTCTCATGCCATCAAATGCTATAGAAATATATTAGTGCAAACACTATCTTGAATGTAGCATGCACACAGGTTTTATGTAACATGTTTACAGAGCACACATAGCCTTCCCTTTTAAAGAACTAGCTTGTCATCTCTTTGTACAACCACATGAGAAGATAATTTGCAAGCCTTATGAATTAGCTTCTCATTCTTGGTGTTTATGTTTAGAAGTTCCCCTGACAGATAGTACTGATACCACCTATTTTGAGATAGTATGACATATTTTCCAAAACACTTCAATAAGGAATTAGCTCTCAGGGTAGGGGGGGATGGATTGAATCAGGAGACTGGGATTGACATAGATACACTACTGATACTATGTGTCAAATAGATGGGCTTCCCTGGAGGCTCCATGGTTAAGAACCTTCAAGCAATGCAAGAGATACAGGTTTGCTTCTTGGGTTAGGAAGATCCCCCAAAGGAGAACATAGAAATCCACTCTAGTATTCTTGCTTGGAGAAACCCATTGACAGAGGTGCCTGGTGGACTAGAGTCCATAGGGTGGCACAGAGTTGGACATGACTGAAGTGACTAAGCACACATAAGCACATAAAATAGATAACTAATGAAAACTTACTGTATAATACAGGAAATTCTATTCAGTGCTTTGTGGTGATTTAAATGGGAAGGAAATCCAGAAAAGAGGTGTGTGTGTGTGTGTGTGTGTGTATTACTGATTCACTTTGCTGTACAGTAGAAACTAACAGTGGTAAAGCAGCTATACTACAATAAAATTTTTTCAGAGAAAGCTCTTATCATTTTCCACCAATATGTAAGCATGACTCCAGTCCCAGGAAGGACTATGTGTTCAGGACCAGAATTTTATTTCAGTTCTATATTTATTCTATGACATGAAACCTGAGATGTCTCTTTTTCACTAAAATCTGCTGGGGGTAATATTCCCTCTGTATAGAATTACAGGGATGAAGCAGATCTCTGTCTCTTCTTTCATTACATCGGCCTCTATGGTAGATGATAAGACATCGATTTTACTTTTGTCTGTCCAGCCTGGAAGAACTATGTGTTAAGTTCAATGTAATTTATGCAATTGTTTCTCTTGTGTTCTGAGATCTTTGTGTAATTCTGGAGAGACTTGTGCAGGAACCCAAAATATGTTTTCTAAGTTAAAACAAAATTATCCCTTTCTGCTGTTCAATTTTACTCCAAATAGCCTTCCCTTTTAAAGAACTAGCTTGTCATCTCTTTGTACAACCACATGAGAAGATAATTTGCAAGCCTTATGAATTAGCTTCTCATTCTTGGTGTTTATGTTTAGAAGTTCCCCTGACAGATAGTACTGATACCACCTATTTTGAGATAGTATGACATATTTTCCAAAACACTTCAATAAGGAATTAGCTCTCAGGGTAGGGGGGGATGGATTGAATCAGGAGACTGGGATTGACATAGATACACTACTGATACTATGTGTCAAATAGATGGGCTTCCCTGGAGGCTCCATGGTTAAGAACCTTCAAGCAATGCAAGAGATACAGGTTTGCTTCTTGGGTTAGGAAGATCCCCCAAAGGAGAACATAGAAATCCACTCTAGTATTCTTGCTTGGAGAAACCCATTGACAGAGGTGCCTGGTGGACTAGAGTCCATAGGGTGGCACAGAGTTGGACATGACTGAAGTGACTAAGCACACATAAGCACATAAAATAGATAACTAATGAAAACTTACTGTATAATACAGGAAATTCTATTCAGTGCTTTGTGGTGATTTAAATGGGAAGGAAATCCAGAAAAGAGGTGTGTGTGTGTGTGTGTGTGTGTGTATTACTGATTCACTTTGCTGTACAGTAGAAACTAACAGTGGTAAAGCAGCTATACTACAATAAAATTTTTTCAGAGAAAGCTCTTATCATTTTCCACCAATATGTAAGCATGACTCCAGTCCCAGGAAGGACTATGTGTTCAGGACCAGAATTTTATTTCAGTTCTATATTTATTCTATGACATGAAACCTGAGATGTCTCTTTTTCACTAAAATCTGCTGGGGGTAATATTCCCTCTGTATAGAATTACAGGGATGAAGCAGATCTCTGTCTCTTCTTTCATTACATCGGCCTCTATGGTAGATGATAAGACATCTATTTTACTTTTTGTCTGTCCAGCCTGGAAGAACTATGTGTTAAGTTCAATGTAATTTATGCAATTGTTTCTCTTGTGTTCTGAGATCTTTGTGTAATTCTGGAGAGACTTGTGCAGGAACCCAAAATATGTTTTCTAAGTGAAAACAAAATTATCCCTTTCTCTGTCTTTTCTGAGACTGTTATTCTACCTCTTTAATTATAGACTTTTTAAGAAGTCAAGGGGAAAAGGGGCTAGTTGGAGAGTAGGCTTAAGGGATTTCATTTCTGGAATTCAGACAATAGAGCAGCCTTTCTCTTATATATATATATATATATATATATATATATATATATATATATATATATATATATTAGTTTGTTCCGAGATATCTTGCAGGTCCAAGAAAACCACAAGTATTTGGCTTAGTGGAAATGAGGAGAGGTGTATTTGAATTGATGAAAAGAAATACGGATTATGAACTATTTTTAATATTGATTTTATTATTCTCCAGTCTTCTTAATTAGAATAAGTCTAACAAAGCATTGCTTAGTAGTTGTCTGCAAGTGACTTTTCTTAGTTAATAGCTAATAATGATTTGTAATTAGGAAATAATTTAAATGTAAATAGATTCTTCTGCACTGCCTACCAATGCTTGAAAACAATTTGTTCTCTTAAATAGCCTAGAAATTACCCAGGCAGTCTTGATGATTCTGTTAGTTTTCTTGGAAAAAGTTCTACATGAAGAATACAAAGAGAATTTAGCTGTATATCTGCCTGAATTGTAACGCATTTCTAAGAATTAGAGTCCGAGCTTATGAGGCGTTATTGGTCATTGGTGCTGCAGTCAATACAGGAAAAGAACTTAGAAAGTCTCAAATACTATCGAAAAGGAAATACAAAGAGATTTTTTCCCCCAAAAAGTCCCAGGAAGGACTATGTGTTCAGGACCAGAATTTTATTTCAGTTCTATATTTATTCTATGACATGAAACCTGAGATGTCTCTTTTTCACTAAAATCTGCTGGGGGTAATATTCCCTCTGTATAGAATTACAGGGATGAAGCAGATCTCTGTCTCTTCTTTCATTACATCGGCCTCTATGGTAGATGATAAGACATCTATTTTACTTTTTGTCTGTCCAGCCTGGAAGAACTATGTGTTAAGTTCAATGTAATTTATGCAATTGTTTCTCTTGTGTTCTGAGATCTTTGTGTAATTCTGGAGAGACTTGTGCAGGAACCCAAAATATGTTTTCTAAGTGAAAACAAAATTATCCCTTTCTCTGTCTTTTCTGAGACTGTTATTCTACCTCTTTAATTATAGACTTTTTAAGAAGTCCAGGGAAAGGGTCTAGTTGGAGAGTAGGCTTAAGGGATTTCATTTCTGGAATTCAGACAATAGAGCAGCCTTTCTCTTATATATATATATATATATATATATTAGTTTGTTCCGAGATATCTTGCAGGTCCAAGAAAACCACAAGTATTTGGCTTAGTGGAAATGAGGAGAGGTGTATTTGAATTGATGAAAAGAAATACGGATTATGAACTATTTTTAATATTGATTTTATTATTCTCCAGTCTTCTTAATTAGAATAAGTCTAACAAAGCATTGCTTAGTAGTTGTCTGCAAGTGACTTTTCTTAGTTAATAGCTAATAATGATTTGTAATTAGGAAATAATTTAAATGTAAATAGATTCTTCTGCACTGCCTACCAATGCTTGAAAACAATTTGTTCTCTTAAATAGCCTAGAAATTACCCAGGCAGTCTTGATGATTCTGTTAGTTTTTTTGGGAAAAAAGTTCTACATGAAGAATACAAAGAGAATTTAGCTGTATATCTGCCTGAATTGTAACGCATTTCTAAGAATTAGAGTCCGAGCTTATGAGGCGTTATTGGTCATTGGTGCTGCAGTCAATACAGGGAAAAGAACTTAGAAATTGTCTCAGTAAGTCACTGAATGCCTCAGAAAAATACTTAGCCTGGTAATATCATCAGTCTTGCCTACAATTTCATATGAGAGTATTCTCAAATGGGAAGATGAAGAAACATGAGAAAGGAAAATGCTTTAGGATATTACTAATCTGGATGAGAAATAATCAAGAGAAGGGTCTGGATTGGAGCTATTGAAGTAACAAATTAAGATAGTAGCAATGGGAATGTGCAAAGGCAGAGAGAGTGTAAGAAGATTTTAGAAATGGGAGAGGTAGGATTCACTAAGATATCATTTGTGGAATTTGAAAGAGAATAAGATGTGGAAGGTGATTCATGGTTTAGAATCGATTCCATCATTTGGCAAATGTTTGCTACTTATGACAAAGGGGATAGAGGAGGGGGGAAATAAAGATTGTACTAAGTTGCTTCAGTCGTGTCTGGCTCTTTGCGACCCTAGGTACTGTAGCCCACCAGGCTCCTCTGCCCATGGGATTCTCCAGGCAAGAATACTGGAGTGGGTTGCTATGCCTTCCATCAGGGGAACTTCCTGACCTGGGGATTGAACGCACATCTCCTGTGTGTCCTGCATTGTAGGCAGAGTTTTTACTGCTAAGCCACCAGGCAACCCCAAATAAAGGTTGCTTGGAGTTAAACTTATCACACCCATGGGAAAATAACTCAACACATTCATACTAATGAGCAGTTTGCCTTATTAATTCTGTAGACAAAATGTATCTTGATGTATTCATGTTATAATTTCTATGTAAAATGTAAATAGATTCTTCTGCACTGCCTACCAATGCTTGAAAACAATTTGTTCTCTTAAATAGCCTAGAAATTACCCAGGCAGTCTTGATGATTCTGTTAGTTTTCTTGGAAAAAGTTCTACATGAAGAATACAAAGAGAATTTAGCTGTATATCTGCCTGAATTGTAACGCATTTCTAAGAATTAGAGTCCGAGCTTATGAGGCGTTATTGGTCATTGGTGCTGCAGTCAATACAGGGAAAAGAACTTAGAAATTGTCTCAGTAAGTCACTGAATGCCTCAGAAAAATACTTAGCCTGGTAATATCATCAGTCTTGCCTACAATTTCATATGAGAGTATTCTCAAATGGGAAGATGAAGAAACATGAGAAAGGAAAATGCTTTAGGATATTACTAATCTGGATGAGAAATAATCAAGAGAAGGGTCTGGATTGGAGCTATTGAAGTAACAAATTAAGATAGTAGCAATGGGAATGTGCAAAGGCAGAGAGAGTGTAAGAAGATTTTAGAAATGGGAGAGGTAGGATTCACTAAGATATCATTTGTGGAATTTGAAAGAGAATAAGATGTGGAAGGTGATTCATGGTTTAGAATCGATTCCATCATTTGGCAAATGTTTGCTACTTATGACAAAGGGGATAGAGGAGGGGGGAAATAAAGATTGTACTAAGTTGCTTCAGTCGTGTCTGGCTCTTTGCGACCCTAGGTACTGTAGCCCACCAGGCTCCTCTGCCCATGGGATTCTCCAGGCAAGAATACTGGAGTGGGTTGCTATGCCTTCCATCAGGGGAACTTCCTGACCTGGGGATTGAACGCACATCTCCTGTGTGTCCTGCATTGTAGGCAGAGTTTTTACTGCTAAGCCACCAGGCAACCCCAAATAAAGGTTGCTTGGAGTTAAACTTATCACACCCATGGGAAAATAACTCAACACATTCATACTAATGAGCAGTTTGCCTTATTAATTCTGTAGACAAAATGTATCTTGATGAATTCATGTTATAATTTCTATGTAAAAATGTAACATTTTTTTCCAAATCTTGTCTTATTTTTGATATTCACCTCAGAAGAATATAAGATGCACTCATAGAAGACTGATACTTCTAAAGCCAGGTAGAGCTGCTGTGCTTCCTTATAAGGGGCTGAAGGCCGCTTATTCACCAGGAGTTGTGGACAAAGTCATTTTGAAAAGCATTCAGGTTCCATGAAGCCAAGCACATCTTCATAAGTTTGATTCAGGTTGAATGACTGCAATGCGTTTTCACTGCTGTCATGTTTCCTTCTGTGTGTGCTCACTCAGTTGTTTCTGACTGTTTTAGACCCCATGGACTGTAGCCCATCAGGCTCCTCTATCCATGGGATTCTCTAGGCAGGAATTTTGGAGTGGGTTTCTATTTCCTCCTTCAGAAGGTCTTCCCAACCTGGGGATCGAACCCACATTTCCTGCAGCTCCTGAACTGGCAGGCAGATTCTTTATCATTAAGCCACCTGTTCCCTTCATGGATTTCTACTCAACTTTCTAGACTCAGTAGAAATACTATTAGGGATTTATGTTTGCAAGCTTTCCTACCAGCGAGAAGTAATTGAATGTCCCCTTATTACTATTTGCCTGGCGCTTGGTGTACCTCAGTTATAACTTTTGTTATAGGTATATTGCTATATTTGGTTTCTAATATCTTTTTTGAATGGGTATTACATTTGCATAATTTATAGATTTAAGTGACTGTCTCCTTATCAGCCACTCCCTTCTCTAGGAATTCTTCCCAACCCAGGGATTGAACCTATGTCTCCTGAATTGTAGGCAGATTCTTTACTATCTGAGCCACCAGGGAAGCCCACAGAAAATAGATATATAGACACATACCCACTCTTGTGAATTTCCCCAGTGGCTCAGCAGTAAAGAATCTGCTCGCAATGCAGAAGACAAAGGAGACACAGGTTCAGTCCCTGGGTCAATAAGAGGGTTGCCATGAAGGAGGTCATGACAACCCTTTCCAGTATTCTTGCCTGGTGAATCCCATGGACAAGGGAGCCTGGCGGGCTATCGTCCTTAAGGTCACAAAGAGTGGGGCATGGCTGAAGTGACTTAGCATGCACACACACATCCACTCTTGTTTTCTGTATTTCCTTCGTGAGAAATCTTTTTGCACCCTGCTTCCCCAATGTCATTTTTGATTGACTGAACTATATTGTTTGCTTGTTTTTTTCTCCCCATTTCTTTCCATATGGATTTTTATTTTTTGATTTCTTCCCTTATTTTTCCTAGAGAAGCTCATTAATATACTTCTTATGAAAGGATATATGAGAAGTCATTGCATATCTAAGAATGTATCTGCTTTCCCATTTAATTAGCTTTTGATTAGCTATAAAATTTTAATTTGAAAATACATTTCCATCAGTGTATTAAGGTTACGTCTATCTCACCCCCAATACATACTGCACACTATATTGCAAGTTGCCAATGAGACCTTTTATGTCAGCTTTATTCTCATTCCTTTGTTGATGGTTGTTTTTTTCCTTTTAAATCTGGAAACTTTTCAGAGATGTTAATACTGAAATCCTTTACTTTTCTCTGTATTCATGTATTGCTATCATTATTTAATGCATTTTCCCTAGACTGTCCAAGTTGAAATTATTTTCAGTGCTCTGTTCTCACTTTTTCTGGATCATACAAGATAGTTTTATGTGCTCCTACATCCTCAATTGCAAAAAATGGTGTACCTCAGTTATAACTTTTGTTATAGGTATATTGCTATATTTGGTTTCTAATATCTTTTTTGAATGGGTATTACATTTGCATAATTTATAGATTTAAGTGACTGTCTCCTTATCAGCCACTCCCTTCTCTAGGAATTCTTCCCAACCCAGGGATTGAACCTATGTCTCCTGAATTGTAGGCAGATTCTTTACTATCTGAGCCACCAGGGAAGCCCACAGAAAATAGATATATAGACACATACCCACTCTTGTGAATTTCCCCAGTGGCTCAGCAGTAAAGAATCTGCTCGCAATGCAGAAGACAAAGGAGACACAGGTTCAGTCCCTGGGTCAATAAGAGGGTTGCCATGAAGGAGGTCATGACAACCCTTTCCAGTATTCTTGCCTGGTGAATCCCATGGACAAGGGAGCCTGGCGGGCTATCGTCCTTAAGGTCACAAAGAGTGGGGCATGGCTGAAGTGACTTAGCATGCACACACACATCCACTCTTGTTTTCTGTATTTCCTTCGTGAGAAATCTTTTTGCACCCTGCTTCCCCAATGTCATTTTTGATTGACTGAACTATATTGTTTGCTTGTTTTTTTCTCCCCATTTCTTTCCATATGGATTTTTATTTTTTGATTTCTTCCCTTATTTTTCCTAGAGAAGCTCATTAATATACTTCTTATGAAAGGATATATGAGAAGTCATTGCATATCTAAGAATGTATCTGCTTTCCCATTTAATTAGCTTTTTGATTAGCTATAAAATTT
This sequence comes from Tragulus kanchil, assembly GCA_022376925.1. Classification (NCBI taxonomy): domain Eukaryota; kingdom Metazoa; phylum Chordata; class Mammalia; order Artiodactyla; family Tragulidae; genus Tragulus; species Tragulus kanchil. Next base: position 21,564,073 of record JAIOJX010000005.1, on the reverse strand, counting down.
TAATTTGAAAATACATTTCCATCAGTGTATTAAGGTTACGTCTATCTCACCCCCAATACATACTGCACACTATATTGCAAGTTGCCAATGAGACCTTTTATGTCAGCTTTATTCTCATTCCTTTGTTGATGGTTGTTTTTTTCCTTTTAAATCTGGAAACTTTTCAGAGATGTTAATACTGAAATCCTTTACTTTTCTCTGTATTCATGTATTGCTATCATTATTTAATGCATTTTCCCTAGACTGTCCAAGTTGAAATTATTTTCAGTGCTCTGTTCTCACTTTTTCTGGATCATACAAGATAGTTTTATGTGCTCCTACATCCTCAATTGCCATCTTTGCCATTTTAAATATGAGGAAACTGATGACAAAAACTTCCAGTAAATTGCCTAGAGTCAAACTGAGCAAGCTTCACAGCTAGGATCTGTCCTCAAGCTGACTGAAGCTTGAACAAATCAAGACAAGGGTGATCACATATTCACCGTTACACTGAGAGTGCCTCAGGGGAGAGGACTATGTCTTACTCATTTCAAATCTGTTAGATTTACAAATTCTGTAACCCATCCCAACCTCATGGCCCTAAGGCAACATCAAAATGAACAAAAGCCCCCATCATGTTTGGATCTCTAAACTCCATCTATATTCTGTATCTTATTCTTCTGTGTTCAGCTGGTTACCTTTGGCCAATGTCCCGATCGTCTTGGCTGCAGAGCCTCTCTCCTGAGTTAGTCTTGATTGCATGTGTCCCTATTTGTCCTTGAGAAATTGTCAGCAGAAGAGGTCCTCTAGTAATTGTAAAATCTTCTCAAATGTCAACTGTATACACAGTGGAATTAGGAGATAGATATCCCCTCTTAAACTTCAGCGCTTCAAATGCAAGAGAACATGAATGTACTTGTGTTGAGTTGAAACATGGAAGATCCAGAAAGTAAAGAGGGAGGGGAGAGTCATCTTCTTATGAAACAATAAACTTTTCCCTAAACTCATTCTCTAGGCTAGAATATTCTTAACTATGTAACATAACAACAGTAACAAAAGCCTGTTTCATAAAAAATGAAAGGATCTTCATAAATGCTAAACAGTAATAAATTCAAGTATTCAATTAGGCTACAAAGAAGTACAGAATGATTTTCAGGGTATCTGCATTTTTCATCATTTATTTCCTTCACATCTACATCCATCTTTGCACTTCCATTTCCCCTGGATTTTCTGATTTCCTTCTTATACTATTTGGCAGGGTTTTTGCCTACATTTCATTTTGACGTGTGATTGATTTGTAAATTCAAGGGCAAGTAAAGGAGTTTGTATCTTTACCAACTTCTAGAATCTTGAATTTTGGTTTTGTATAGTTAATTGCTGCCTTGTGTCAAATGATTTTCTCACTTCTATTGGCATTAATTTTTTTTTTTAAATTTATGTTTAACAAGGTAGACTTCACAGGATAAGTGGATGCCAATTAACTTAAAATCTGAACTGACTTTTAAATGCAAGTCATTCCTATCAAATTAGCATTCTCTACAGAGTCAGGAGATAGCTGTCAACACAATGGAACCTAAGCATCAATTTTAAGCAATTTATTTTTTTTGACGTTTATAATATTAGTTCGATTGTGATTATGCATCCCAAATTTATATAACTTTGTGTCAATTACTATAGAGCTAGATGAATTTTGTATATTATTACATTTTAATCATCCTCTTAATTATCATTTACTTTATATCCTTTTCTCCTTTCCTTTCCATCAATGGGATATATTTCTTGGAGTTTGTCATACAGACTTTAACCAATTTTCCTGCCAATTAAATGACATTTTATTTTGCTAAGTGAATTGACTGCTGGGGAAGTGGACCCCGGAGGCGAAAGTCCTGTTTTATTAATAAAAGTGCTTCCTCCCACTCACAGACGTAAGGGACTGTTTCCTCATTTCTTCTTTACACCATGGTTTTTAGCCTTTTAATCAAGGGCTGAGATGTCAAAGCCCAGTTGAAGACTATTAAAGACACTAGCAAAGGAGACTTATTATGCCATTTCTTACACAAATCCTACTCATCCAGATATCAAGTCCACCAAACCAATGTATATTATTATACACAAAGAGTATAAAAGAATATATAGGTCCTTTGGGACTTTTTCTATTAGAAATAAGCCAGAACAGTGAACATATGAATACTGATAGAATATATTAGGTGCCCTTTTGACTCTGACTTCCTTGTTCTCATTTTCTCTTTGTACTCATTTCCCATCAGAATCTATTTGGAATGATTCTGTCTGAATAATAGCTATGTGATAAATTCATTATCTTTAATTATATTATCTTAATGTACAAGTTTAATCTTTTTTGAATTTTTGGGCTTCCACTAACAATGACATAATGCATAACCAGAGTTTAGCAGTAGAAGGTTAGCGTTATATGAAATGAGGACCTGATAAAATGTCAGTAAAATGTTTATTTATATTGCCTGCATGATATGCAAATGTCAGTTCTTGATCTCATAATCAAACATGAAACTTATGTATGTGCATAATAACAAAGCACTTGGGAACACTTCGGTTCATAGGAGAAATTCCCACTTGTATACTTTACAACAAATACTCCTTGATTTTTCATTGAACAGAGCATTTTTTTTCTCATAGGCTAAGTTGGAATGTCCACATGTGTTGTGCATCAGTTCAAAGCTATTTGAGGTTATTCTTATTTACCCAACCATTTTAGCATATCTGCAAAGAGGTTATGTAAGTTGGCTAGGCTTACTCAACCAGCAAAGGACATAGAAAGAAGTTCAACTAGGTTAAGGAGGTAACAAACACTACAAGTTTTCTGTTAATATATTGAATATGACCCTCTAGGGACACAAAGAGCCAAGTAAAGTCATCCAGCATTATTCACAGAGAATTGCTTAATTATGCTTTATCTGAAGGCATTGCTGCAGACATACAGTTAACCAGGTCAGAATTCTGAGATCAGTTGTCAAAAAAGGATCATATTTTCATAATTTAATTTGATATAGCATAATCTTGCCCTGTGTCTCAAGAAACTAATAACTATTAGTAGCATTCTTATCTGATGGGAAATGGACAATATTAAGCTATCTAAAATATGGTCTTTCTCTTTCCATTTTCCTCATCAACTTAGTCTAATTATTGTAGTGAAAGTAAAGCTAAAATTTGATGTTAAATCTCCAGGCAAACAGGCATCTGAGGATCTTTTTAATATTGGTATTATTATTATTTTTTGTTTGGAAAGCTAATGCTCAGTCTTTTTTAGAAGCTTTTACTAATGCTAATTGCATAGCAGAGAGCATTCTAGTTATTGGGAGTTACCACTGTCATTAAAACAAGTCTCTACTCTAGTATAGTTATTTTGGACAGAAGTGTAACTGGAAGGAAGTTTAGACAATGGTCTGGCTAACAAAGAAATAAATGTCTTAGAACATTTTCTCAGAATTCAACAGTAATTAATACAACTCTTACTTCTTAATAGAGATTTCTTTGAGGCAGCAGTAAAAGGATATCTAAAAGAATGATTAGGAGATTTAGATCAATTTAAACTTATTTAACGTAGTCAATTTATCAGGCTACAATACTACAGTATTAAAATCGAGGGAAATTTCTATGTTTCATCCTGAAAATATGCATAAAACAATAATTGTATATCATTTACATAAATAAAAATAACTACAGACCAGGCTTTTGGCTTAAAAATAGGCCAAATGTTAGTGATTCTTATGAAAGTTGATGACAAATGTGGGCCTTATTAAACCTTTTTTTTGTTAAATAAATAAATAAATAAATAAATAAATAAATAAAAGTTCTATGGCAAAATTTCCCATAATAAAAATTGTGACCATCTGGAATCCCAGGCCTAGAATTTAAATGAGGTCAAATATTTTCCTTTTATTCACATGAATTATTTGACCACTCAAGACAAATGTATTTGCTCTAATAACAGTAAGAAAAAGTAGAACAAGGCAGAAATATTTTTATTTAAATATAGAAACAATACCCAAGGGGTGAAGTGTTACTTTAATCCTTAGAGGAAGTGTTACCTTAATCTTTAGAGGAAGTTGCAACTTGTATCTAGTAGAGGCATAAGTCAAGAGACACAGATGCATGCACTTCCAAAGAAAGCACAAAACTATTACCCAACAGAGGTAAGGGAAAAAGTCTATAAAACCAAGGACTCCTGGCAGATCTAAATCTACATCCACTGAGTGAGAGAGGTGTGTCTAGAATAAAAGTTCCTATGTAGTGTTTATAGCTGAAAATGTATTATGAAAATGAACTCTATAAAGATGTATATTCGGGATTTGCCAGCATCAGGTGATAATAATGACCACAATATAAAAACCTCATAGCAGAGCAATGGGATGAGAAGAGAAATGAACTAAAAACAAAGCACTTAAAAAACAGTACTGCTTGAAGGACGGGCTCAAGGACCCTAACAACAGCTAAAAGATCCACTGAGGGTACAGAGAAGAACCAAAGGAGTATGGTATGAAGTGAAAGTGTTAGTTGCTCAGTTATGCCTGACTCTATGCGATCCATGGACTGAAACCCACCAGGCTTCTCTGTCCATGAAATTCTCTAGGCAAGACTACTGGAGTGGGTTGCCATGCCCTCCTCCAGGGGATCTTCCCCACCCAGGGATGGGATGGAACCCAGGTCTTCCACATTGCAGGCAGATTCTTTTCCAGCTCAATTTAAACTTATTTCGAGTCAATTTATCAGGCTACAATACTACAGTATTAAAATCGAGGGAAATTTCTATGTTTCATCCTGAAAATATGCATAAAACAATAATTGTATATCATTTACATAAATAAAAATAACTACAGACCAGGCTTTTGGCTTAAAAATAGGCCAAATGTTAGTGATTCTTATGAAAGTTGATGACAAATGTGGGCCTTATTAAACCTTTTTTTTGTTAAATAAATAAATAAATAAATAAATAAATAAATAAAAGTTCTATGGCAAAATTTCCCATAATAAAAATTGTGACCATCTGGAATCCCAGGCCTAGAATTTAAATGAGGTCAAATATTTTCCTTTTATTCACATGAATTATTTGACCACTCAAGACAAATGTATTTGCTCTAATAACAGTAAGAAAAAGTAGAACAAGGCAGAAATATTTTTATTTAAATATAGAAACAATACCCAAGGGGTGAAGTGTTACTTTAATCCTTAGAGGAAGTGTTACCTTAATCTTTAGAGGAAGTTGCAACTTGTATCTAGTAGAGGCATAAGTCAAGAGACACAGATGCATGCACTTCCAAAGAAAGCACAAAACTATTACCCAACAGAGGTAAGGGAAAAAGTCTATAAAACCAAGGACTCCTGGCAGATCTAAATCTACATCCACTGAGTGAGAGAGGTGTGTCTAGAATAAAAGTTCCTATGTAGTGTTTATAGCTGAAAATGTATTATGAAAATGAACTCTATAAAGATGTATATTCGGGATTTGCCAGCATCAGGTGATAATAATGACCACAATATAAAAACCTCATAGCAGAGCAATGGGATGAGAAGAGAAATGAACTAAAAACAAAGCACTTAAAAAACAGTACTGCTTGAAGGACGGGCTCAAGGACCCTAACAACAGCTAAAAGATCCACTGAGGGTACAGAGAAGAACCAAAGGAGTATGGTATGAAGTGAAAGTGTTAGTTGCTCAGTTATGCCTGACTCTATGCGATCCATGGACTGAAACCCACCAGGCTTCTCTGTCCATGAAATTCTCTAGGCAAGACTACTGGAGTGGGTTGCCATGCCCTCCTCCAGGGGATCTTCCCCACCCAGGGATGGGATGGAACCCAGGTCTTCCACATTGCAGGCAGATTCTTTTCCAGCTGAGCTACCAGGGAAGACCAGAAGAATATGGTGCATCTGAAGCCAAAAAGGAGGAAATTTCAAGATTCAACAAGTCTGCAATATAGACTAATTAGATGGCAAGAAATGAATGAATTGAAGAGCATGTGTGTTAGGTGACAGAGAGGTCATCAGGCCAGGGAAATATTATTGTGATGTGAAAGCCAAGTTGTGGCATATTAAAAAGTAAATGAATAGTCTTTCCTGGTGGTCCAGTGGATTAAGAGTCTTGCAGCGCAAGGGGCACCAGTTAGATCCCTGGCCTGGGAAGATCCCACCTGTCATGAAGTGACTGGACTGGTGTGTCCAATGACAGGCCAGCGCTCTGGAGGGCATGCGCCCAGAGCTGGTGCTCTGCAGTGAGAGAGGCCACTGCAATGGGAGGTCCACATAGGCCAAAGAATAAAGATGGATGAAAATAAATTTAGAAATAAATAAATAAATAAAACAATGAAAGTAGCCAAAAATAAAAAAAAAAAAAAGTAAATGAGAATCAGACTTAATTAAATAGAAACAAAATCTTATTCCAGGTTGCTTATCTAATTCCAGGTTGCTTAATTAAATTGAAACAAAATCTAATTCCAGGTTGCTTCCAGGTTTTTATGTTTGAGATGAACATAAAAACAAGAATGCTGAAACTGAAATGAAGGGAAAATTAAACACAGAAACTAGTTTTAAGGAAGCCAGGGTAGACATAGCAATGACAAATAACATGGACTTAAGGAAAACATTATTTCAGACAAAGAAAACACTTCATAATAAGAAAAGGCTTGATTTAAGGAATTTATAGTAATTACAGAAGTTACATATCATGTGGTGGTGGTGGTTTATTTGCTCAGTTTTGTTCACCTCTTATGACCCCCTAGACTGTAGCTTGCCAGGCTCCTCTGTTCATGAGATTTCTCAGGCAAGAATACTAGAGTGGGTTGCCATTTCCTTCTTTAGGGGCTCTTCCTGACCCAGGGACTGAACCTGCATCTCCTGAATTCCAAGTGAATTCTTTACTGCTGAGCCATATTATGTAATATAACTATATATATAAAACTGAGCTCTAAAGAATTATGCAGTCATAACTGAAAATACCCATGGAGCACTGCGAAACTGTCTCACACACTGGACCATGTAGCAGGTCTCAATAATTATTAACAATTGAAACCAAATGATTATGCTTTAGGATCACAGTGGAATTTAGCAACAAATAAGTAGCATAAAGAGAATTTTAAAATCTCAAATCCTTAAAAATAACACACATTTGCATAAGCCATGTATCAAAGAAAAAGTCATAAAAATGAAAAGTAAAAATTATTTTCATCTGCATGAAAGTGAACATTAAAAAATGGATGTAGCTAAAGATGTGATTATAGGGAAACATGTAGTTTTAAATTCATGTAATTTAAAATAAAGGTAGAGAAAACAAATAAACATCTATCAAGGAAATTAGGGAAAAATAGCCAATTAAATTTAAAAAAATAGTAGAAGAGAGGAAATATAAAAAGAGATTAATAAAATAGTTTAAAAACCATGATGAAGAGAAGCAAGCATTAACTCTTCAAAAAATTAAAATTAAAACTAGTAAACTCCTGTGTGACAGGTTTATGTGTGTAGGTGTATGTGTGTTTAACAGGCACATGTACGTGAGAGAGAACACACCAATGACCAATGTCACTCTGATATCACTAGAGAACCAACAATTTTTAAAAACATTATGATAAGATATTTGGAAAATTTCATGTTAATAAGTTTGAAAATTTAAGATGAAATAGAAAAATCCCTAAAAAGTCAACTTCTCAAATTGACCCAAAAAGAAACAGGAAACTTAAATAACTATTAAATTTTTATCTTTATTGAAAACTTTTTTAAAAGAAATCCCAGGCACCAAGAGGTTTTCTGATGAACTCTAGTAAATATTTATGGAAAAAGTAATGCTGAACATGGAAAAACTCTTTAAAAACACAGAAAAGGAGACAACATTTCTCATTTTATTTACAGAAGTACCAAAGCTATCAAACACATAGAAATACCTCTGACAAAATATTTAGAAGATTTCTGTACACAAAACTAAGACATGCTTCCTGACCCAGGGACTGAACCTGCATCTCCTGAATTCCAAGTGAATTCTTTACTGCTGAGCCATATTATGTAATATAACTATATATATAAAACTGAGCTCTAAAGAATTATGCAGTCATAACTGAAAATACCCATGGAGCACTGCGAAACTGTCTCACACACTGGACCATGTAGCAGGTCTCAATAATTATTAACAATTGAAACCAAATGATTATGCTTTAGGATCACAGTGGAATTTAGCAACAAATAAGTAGCATAAAGAGAATTTTAAAATCTCAAATCCTTAAAAATAACACACATTTGCATAAGCCATGTATCAAAGAAAAAGTCATAAAAATGAAAAGTAAAAATTATTTTCATCTGCATGAAAGTGAACATTAAAAAATGGATGTAGCTAAAGATGTGATTATAGGGAAACATGTAGTTTTAAATTCATGTAATTTAAAATAAAGGTAGAGAAAACAAATAAACATCTATCAAGGAAATTAGGGAAAAATAGCCAATTAAATTTAAAAAAATAGTAGAAGAGAGGAAATATAAAAAGAGATTAATAAAATAGTTTAAAAACCATGATGAAGAGAAGCAAGCATTAACTCTTCAAAAAATTAAAATTAAAACTAGTAAACTCCTGTGTGACAGGTTTATGTGTGTAGGTGTATGTGTGTTTAACAGGCACATGTACGTGAGAGAGAACACACCAATGACCAATGTCACTCTGATATCACTAGAGAACCAACAATTTTTAAAAACATTATGATAAGATATTTGGAAAATTTCATGTTAATAAGTTTGAAAATTTAAGATGAAATAGAAAAATCCCTAAAAAGTCAACTTCTCAAATTGACCCAAAAAGAAACAGGAAACTTAAATAACTATTAAATTTTTATCTTTATTGAAAACTTTTTTAAAAGAAATCCCAGGCACCAAGAGGTTTTCTGATGAACTCTAGTAAATATTTATGGAAAAAGTAATGCTGAACATGGAAAAACTCTTTAAAAACACAGAAAAGGAGACAACATTTCTCATTTTATTTACAGAAGTACCAAAGCTATCAAACACATAGAAATACCTCTGACAAAATATTTAGAAGATTTCTGTACACAAAACTAAGACCATGTTGAAAGGAATTAATGAATATATAAATAAATAGAAATAAAGTTTTTCTCATGAATTAGAAAAGTTAATATTGTAACAATGTCTTGTATTTACTAATTGATTTAAAGATTCAATATTATTTCCCCCAAAATTCTACAAATTCTGCATTGTGTGAAAACTGGCAGAGTTCTATAATTTAAAGTTCAATGTGCCAAGAATGTATGAGACATTCTTAAAAGAAGAACTGCATGAGACAAACTTTTCAACAAGGTATCAAGACTTGGTATTATCAAGTTCCACGAACCAAATAGTGTGGTATTGGTGCAGGATAAGTAGAAAAATGGGAGAAAATATTTATTCAAGAAAAAAATGAAAAATATAAGTAGATCTTTAATTTATGACAATATTATTACTATAGGTCATTTGGAATTTGATATTGCTGGGAAAACTGAATATCCATATTTTATTTTATTTTTTTTTGGAGGGGGCTGGGGTGGGGTGGGAGGGGGTCAGGTGGGCCACTTCTATTGGTCTTTCTTTTGTCTATTTTCATCCATCTTTGTTCTTTGGCCCGTGTGGGCCTCCCATCGCAGCGGCCTCTGTTGTCGCAGAGCACCTGCTCTGGGCATATGCTTTCCAGAGCTCCGGCTTGGTAATTGGACACACCTGTCCAGCCGCTCTGCGGCACATGGGATCTTCCCAGGCCAGGGATGGAACCGGCGCCCCTTGCCTTGCAAGGCAGTGTCCTTACCCACTGGACCACCAGGGAAGCCCCTCCATATTTTAAAAGATGAACTTTGATCTGTATCTCACAGAAAAATCAATTCCAAATGGATTGACGATCTAAATAGAGCTAGGATTTCAACCCTGGGCTCTACTGCTTTCCAAATGAAAAATGAAAGAATAAGTGTATCTGATGGGACCTTACAGAAATTATTTTATTTGTGAAGGTTATCTTTAGAGAATTGTATGTGACCATATAATTAGACACTTATAATCACACAGTTATTACTTGAATTCACTAAGTCATCATAGCTACTTATATTTTATTTTTATTAATTTTGTTCAAGGCTAGATTTCTTAAGATATGAGTGAGAAAGTGATTGAGTGATTTACTGATGAAAATCACGTGGTTTTTGAGGTTTAGAGATTTCCCTACTCCTAGCTCTTGCACAACATTTAATTAGCACTTAAGTTATTCTAGAATGTATCAAAAATTAAGTAGGTATTAATTAAGAACACAAAACGTGAACTAGCCTTAAACAGTTCATTATCAAATTGCTATAGCTCTCTGTCAGCATGCTCCCATAAGCATCCTGTTAAAGTGGTTTCTTTTTTTTTTTTTTTAATGTAATATGTTTCTCTCGATGTGATTACACGTACAATATATGGTTGTAATTTTGAGTTAATTGCACAGTAGCTAGATTAACTTTTACATCATTACACTTTAATCAGTGTTTTTCATGATGAACGTTCATTTACATTTAAAGCTTTCAAGCTTTTTCTTTCCTTATCTTCTGTTCCTCCCTTCTCATGCCAGGCCCTAACTCATCACTACATTAAAGCTCTCTGAGGACAAACTTGCATTTACTCACTGTAGGTACCATGAAAATGTTCACACGAAACTATGATCATGATAGTGCTTTTTCCACAATGTAATACTAATGACTATAATTATCTTAATATATAGAAAGAAAGGGTAGAAATTAGCAGAGGTAATTGTATAGCTAATAAGGAAAGCAGTTAATACTCTATCATTTCGACTTCAGTTTTGCTCCAACTGTAACTCCCAGAGGGGAAAAAAAAAAAAAAAAAAGATAAAATTGTTTTCCTGTTTCTTTCACATAGCCTCAACAGCATAAAACACATCAAGATGATTGGGGGAGGGGGGTGGAAATCATACTCTCTCACTAACATACCATAGCTGATAGAGCTGACAATAAGTTTAGAAGGAAATATCTCTTTCAGTAACATTTGCAAAGACTGCCATTACTGATCTGAGCCAGCTGTGTAGAACTACAGGGATTTTCCCCCCGAATTTGTTTTTTGTTAATATAAAAGATAGATAGTACTTTTATAAAATATGTATAAATGATAATCAATGAAGGTTATCTTTAGAGAATTGTATGTGACCATATAATTAGACACTTATAATCACACAGTTATTACTTGAATTCACTAAGTCATCATAGCTACTTATATTTTATTTTTATTAATTTTGTTCAAGGCTAGATTTCTTAAGATATGAGTGAGAAAGTGATTGAGTGATTTACTGATGAAAATCACGTGGTTTTTGAGGTTTAGAGATTTCCCTACTCCTAGCTCTTGCACAACATTTAATTAGCACTTAAGTTATTCTAGAATGTATCAAAAATTAAGTAGGTATTAATTAAGAACACAAAACGTGAACTAGCCTTAAACAGTTCATTATCAAATTGCTATAGCTCTCTGTCAGCATGCTCCCATAAGCATCCTGTTAAAGTGGTTTCTTTTTTTTTTTTTTTTAATGTAATATGTTTCTCTCGATGTGATTACACGTACAATATATGGTTGTAATTTTGAGTTAATTGCACAGTAGCTAGATTAACTTTTACATCATTACACTTTAATCAGTGTTTTTCATGATGAACGTTCATTTACATTTAAAGCTTTCAAGCTTTTTCTTTCCTTATCTTCTGTTCCTCCCTTCTCATGCCAGGCCCTAACTTATCACTACATTAAAGCTCTCTGAGGACAAACTTGCATTTACTCACTGTAGGTACCATGAAAATGTTCACACGAAACTATGATCATGATAGTGCTTTTTCCACAATGTAATACTAATGACTATAATTATCTTAATATATAGAAAGAAAGGGTAGAAATTAGCAGAGGTAATTGTATAGCTAATAAGGAAAGCAGTTAATACTCTATCATTTCGACTTCAGTTTTGCTCCAACTGTAACTCCCAGAGGGGAAAAAAAAAAAAAAAAAAAGATAAAATTGTTTTCCTGTTTCTTTCACATAGCCTCAACAGCATAAAACACATCAAGATGATTGGGGGAGGGGGGTGGAAATCATACTCTCTCACTAACATACCATAGCTGATAGAGCTGACAATAAGTTTAGAAGGAAATATCTCTTTCAGTAACATTTGCAAAGACTGCCATTACTGATCTGAGCCAGCTGTGTAGAACTACAGGGATTTTCCCCCCGAATTTGTTTTTTGTTAATATAAAAAGATAGATAGTACTTTTATAAAATATGTATAAATGATAATCAATGATAAAGAGAATAGCATAGTATTATTTACTTTAAATACTTGAAATTATTTTAAATACCTGAAATACTCTACCCTATCCTACTCAAATGTCTCTGACGTGGTTGCTGTTTTCATACAGTGTTTTAGTATTGCTCTGAAATTTTAAAATATTTTAAACAAGATAGGGCTTTCCTGGTGGTCCAGTGCACTTTACAATCTGCCTTGCACTGTAAAGGGCGCCAGTTCGATCCCTGGCACAGAAAGATCCCACATGCTGCGGAGTGGCTGGACCCCTGTGTCCAGTTCTGAGCCAGTGCTCTGGAGGGCATGCACCCAGAGCCGGTGCTTTGCTACAGGAGAGGCCACTGCAATGGGAGGCCCACACAGGCCAAAGAACAAAGATGGATGAAAAATAAATAAATGAAAGACCAATAAAAGTGGCCAAGAAATATTTTAAACAAGATAGTATTATCATGACATTATATAATTAATATTTGATTAGGTATTTGTTTAGAATCACTCAGATATTTACCACTTTCATTGCCAAAGATATGGGCTTGCCTTGTAGCTCAGCTGGTAAAGAATCCGCCTGCAATGTAGGAGACTGTGGTTCTATGCCTGGGCCTGAAAGATCCCCTGGAGAAGGGTTAGGCTTACCCACTCCAGTATTCTTGGGCTTCCCTGGTGGCTCAGATGGTAAAGAATCTGCTTGCAAGGTGGGAAATCTGAGTTAGATTCCTGTGTCAGGAAGATCTCCTGGAGAAGGGAAAGGCTGCCCACTCCAGAATTCCAGGCTGGGGAGTTCCATGGCTTGTCCATGGGTCGCAATGAGTCAGATACGACTGAGTGACTTTCACTTGTCAATAATATACTTATTTTTTCTTATATCTCAGACTACCACTCTGGATTCATTTTCGTCTGCCTTTAGAAATTCCTTTACTTAGGATCTTTTGGTGCAAACTGGCAGATTTTGTTGTCTAAAAATGTCTTTATATGTCATATCATTCTTAAAAACTGTTTTCCTTGAAGACAGAAGTCAGGGTTGACAGTTCCTATCCCATCGAACATTATTATTATTCCATGGTCTTCAAGAATCCACTGGTGGTGATGCAAATCTAGCTGTAAATCTGACTGTTGCTTAAATAATTTACCTTTTTAATGTTTGTTTTTAAGAACTTCTCTTTTTCCTTAGTATTCAACAGTTGTGTAACATTTGAAAAGCCATCCATTATTTGGTTGATGCTTCTACAATACTTTTGTTTTGAGAAACTTGTTCTCTAACAGATTCTTTAGAGAGGACACAGGAAACAGTATCTCTTGAGTTCTTGAACATTCATAATGGCCTGTCTACAACATTTAGCACTGAAGGTCATTTTCAGTAAATACAAAGTCCTTGCTCACATCTTCTCTTCTTGAATATCCTAAATTTGTATGTCCTTTGACCTCTGGAAAAAGCATGATGACAATATGGCTTTATTTCTTAAGGCTTTTCTTTTGGTCTAACTGCCCCATTTTTTTTTTTTTTTTTTTTTTTACAATACAATAATCTTCTTCACAATATGGCAATGTGGGCTCATTTTTCCAGGGTACATAATGTGCATTTAAAGATTGCAATTTTGGTTGCCTTTGTAACATTTTGGAACACTTTTATGATTCATAATTTTTGGTATTTTCTCTATTCTACTGCTTTGGCTATATTTTTCAAGAACACTTATTCATACACTAGTTTGTTTGGGGTTTTTTTTTGGCCTACCTCTATTACTTTCTCTAAAAGTCCTTATAACTTAAAAATATACTTCCCACTTTCTGTTTTACTTAAAGTTTTACCATTCTGTCTATTATCTCTTATGCTATTTTCAGTTAGATTTCTTTTACATTTTTTTCTAATATCCAATCCTATTCTTGGATACATAACCTCTCTCCAATACTCTCCTTTTAAAATACCTAATTTGTGAATTTTTCTAATTCTGATATGTTTTGTTTATATAGATATGAATTTTTTAGCTTAATTTCTTTTTAAAGAACTTCATTGAGGTATGATTGATGTACAAGAAGTTGTACCAATGTATACAACTTAATGAGCTTTAGAGCTAAGTATATTTGGTTGAAATTCCTTTACTTAGGATCTTTTGGTGCAAACTGGCAGATTTTGTTGTCTAAAAATGTCTTTATATGTCATATCATTCTTAAAAACTGTTTTCCTTGAAGACAGAAGTCAGGGTTGACAGTTCCTATCCCATCGAACATTATTATTATTCCATGGTCTTCAAGAATCCACTGGTGGTGATGCAAATCTAGCTGTAAATCTGACTGTTGCTTAAATAATTTACCTTTTTAATGTTTGTTTTTAAGAACTTCTCTTTTTCCTTAGTATTCAACAGTTGTGTAACATTTGAAAAGCCATCCATTATTTGGTTGATGCTTCTACAATACTTTTGTTTTGAGAAACTTGTTCTCTAACAGATTCTTTAGAGAGGACACAGGAAACAGTATCTCTTGAGTTCTTGAACATTCATAATGGCCTGTCTACAACATTTAGCACTGAAGGTCATTTTCAGTAAATACAAAGTCCTTGCTCACATCTTCTCTTCTTGAATATCCTAAATTTGTATGTCCTTTGACCTCTGGAAAAAGCATGATGACAATATGGCTTTATTTCTTAAGGCTTTTCTTTTGGTCTAACTGCCCCATTTTTTTTTTTTTTTTTTTTTTACAATACAATAATCTTCTTCACAATATGGCAATGTGGGCTCATTTTTCCAGGGTACATAATGTGCATTTAAAGATTGCAATTTTGGTTGCCTTTGTAACATTTTGGAACACTTTTATGATTCATAATTTTTGGTATTTTCTCTATTCTACTGCTTTGGCTATATTTTTCAAGAACACTTATTCATACACTAGTTTGTTTGGGGTTTTTTTTTGGCCTACCTCTATTACTTTCTCTAAAAGTCCTTATAACTTAAAAATATACTTCCCACTTTCTGTTTTACTTAAAGTTTTACCATTCTGTCTATTATCTCTTATGCTATTTTCAGTTAGATTTCTTTTACATTTTTTTCTAATATCCAATCCTATTCTTGGATACATAACCTCTCTCCAATACTCTCCTTTTAAAATACCTAATTTGTGAATTTTTCTAATTCTGATATGTTTTGTTTATATAGATATGAATTTTTTAGCTTAATTTCTTTTTAAAGAACTTCATTGAGGTATGATTGATGTACAAGAAGTTGTACCAATGTATACAACTTAATGAGCTTTAGAGCTAAGTATATATTCATTAAACTATCACCAATATATGCCTCTAGTCAAAGAAATCCCACAGAATGATATGCCCAGAAAACTATAATATTTTAAGAGAATATGAAAGAAATTAATAATATTCAAGAATTAATAAACCCTCCTTTTAAAATGTATATATATATAAAAATACATATATATGTATATATATATATATAAATGGTGGTAGCTTCTTCCTGCACTGACTTACACTTTGTTTTTTTGTCTTATCATTCCTCCAAAATCTGTTTAATTCTGAAACCAATATAGCCTTCACCCTTTTAAAATAAATGGTGTGTTTTCTGTTATCCTGATGAACCTCTAACATCAGCATTAATATCTTGTGTTGGCAAAGATTTTAAAAAATGAGTGCTGTTATATAATAGTTGCCTGCATATGCTCAGTCACTCAGTTATGTCCACCTCTTTGCAGTCCCATGGGTGGAAGCCTGCCAGGCTCCTCTGTCCATGGGATTCTCCAGGCAAGAATACTAGAGTGGGTGGCCATTTTCTTCTTCAGGGACCTTCCTGAACCCAGGGATCCAATCCAGTTCTCCTGCATTGCAGACAGTCTTTTTTTGGCGGGGGGCGGGCGAGCGGCCACTTCTATTGGTCTTTCATTTATCTGTTTTCATCCATCTTTGTTCTTTGGCCCATGTGGGCCTCCCATCGCAGTGGCCTCTGTTGTCACAGAGCACTGGCTCTGGGCGCATGCACCCCAGAGCTCCGGCTCGGTAATTGGACACATCGGTCCCGCTGCTCAGGCACATGTGGAATCTTCCCAGGCCAGGGATCAAACTGGCACCCCTTGCACTGCAAGGCGGTGTCCTTACCCACTGGACCACCAGAGAAGCCCCTCAGACAGTCTTTTAGTTCCTATTCCAAGGGATCTTCCTTACTCAGGGATCAAATTTGCATCTCCTGCATTGGCAGGCAGAGTCCTTACCACTCAGCCACCTGGGAACCCCTCTGTACTGTTTTTAAGTATGCAAAATAATTTGAGAGCAATTTTTCAGCAGTTAGCAAAATTTAAATATGCATGTTTTGATGCAAAATTTGATTCCAGGTGATCTATCCCAAAGAAACATGTCCATAATGATATAGGTACATATGTTTTGGTGTGTATTTTTAAACTATTGAAAAGTTACAAAAAACAACTCCAAATGTGCATAAAAGGAGACTTTCAAATAAGATATCAAGTATCAATTATACTTAACTGCTGTGAAACAATGAAAAAGAAAGAGAGCCATGTAATAATCAGGACCAAACTTCTAAGCAGGCTGTTAAATGAAAATACATGTCATAGAACAATGTGTATACTATGGTTTTATTTACATTTAAAGCTATATGTACACACGTACTTGAACAGAATAAAAAAGAAGACATCTCATCCTGGATTATTAAAAGGGTTTATCTCTGCTTAAGACCTGGAAGATAGGGTTGACAAGAGTATGATGTGTACCATTTATTCTATATGACTCTGGATGGTTTGAATCTTTCACTGAGATCAGACATTCATGTGTTATTTGTATAGTAAATGATGAATTTCAAAACAACAACAAAAGATTAAGACATTGAAGGAGATGCACTCTAAGGAGAAGTTAGTTCAGAAGGAAAGAGGCGTGTTCTCTCTGGAGAGAAAGTGGGGAATGACCTAGAATCAATAATGTCAAGTTGAGAGTGTTAAAATATAAGAACAAGCTAGAGCTGAGAATTGCTAATGAAACTTGATTCTGAAGCTCAGGCTAAATTATTCTGAAATCTAGACTTTTGTAGGAGTGCACTCAATGAATACTGTCAACTTTTGATGTTAGCACTCTGCCTTAAAGGTGAAGAAGGGCCTAAATTAATGTTTTAAACAAAATTAATATATTATAAGTTGAAGAAAATAGAGAGGAAAAAAAGAACCATTTTATATTCTGAAAAATATGCATGTTTTAATGTTCAGTCTTTCATTCTTTTATGTTATCAGTTTCCAGAGAGACAGAAAACACATGCATTCTCCAGTTTTCATTTTATTTTCACTATCTTCTTATAATGTATTTTGAGTTAACCATGTTAAGATTTAAGGTCATTTAAGGACTGACCATTAGAATTATCCAAAATGTTTAAAATATGGCAGGTATGATTTTTATTCACTCTTCAACCTTAATCAGCTTGAAAATGGGAAAATATTAAGTGTTTTAAAAATAGATATTGTAATAGATGCTGTCTAGATAAAGACATTCAAGACAGTTTCAATTAGATCGTAGTCTTTCCAAAGATGTCTCATGTGTGTAACTGAAGCAGATGGTAGTCTGTCTGATACAAAGATATTCTAAGGGGTACAAAGATTACTTGAGGTGAAGTGACTGACTCAGTCAGGAGAAGTTTTTTGGTTCCCTGAGGAAAAATAGATGAAAGCAACTATCCCTTCCAGAGCTGAGTAACTAATCTGAATGTGAAAAACCATTTTTTTTTCTTAAGTATGCCCTCTGAACAGAATAAAAAAGAAGACATCTCATCCTGGATTATTAAAAGGGTTTATCTCTGCTTAAGACCTGGAAGATAGGGTTGACAAGAGTATGATGTGTACCATTTATTCTATATGACTCTGGATGGTTTGAATCTTTCACTGAGATCAGACATTCATGTGTTATTTGTATAGTAAATGATGAATTTCAAAACAACAACAAAAGATTAAGACATTGAAGGAGATGCACTCTAAGGAGAAGTTAGTTCAGAAGGAAAGAGGCGTGTTCTCTCTGGAGAGAAAGTGGGGAATGACCTAGAATCAATAATGTCAAGTTGAGAGTGTTAAAATATAAGAACAAGCTAGAGCTGAGAATTGCTAATGAAACTTGATTCTGAAGCTCAGGCTAAATTATTCTGAAATCTAGACTTTTGTAGGAGTGCACTCAATGAATACTGTCAACTTTTGATGTTAGCACTCTGCCTTAAAGGTGAAGAAGGGCCTAAATTAATGTTTTAAACAAAATTAATATATTATAAGTTGAAGAAAATAGAGAGGAAAAAGAACCATTTTATATTCTGAAAAATATGCATGTTTTAATGTTCAGTCTTTCATTCTTTTATGTTATCAGTTTCCAGAGAGACAGAAAACACATGCATTCTCCAGTTTTCATTTTATTTTCACTATCTTCTTATAATGTATTTTGAGTTAACCATGTTAAGATTTAAGGTCATTTAAGGACTGACCATTAGAATTATCCAAAATGTTTAAAATATGGCAGGTATGATTTTTATTCACTCTTCAACCTTAATCAGCTTGAAAATGGGAAAATATTAAGTGTTTTAAAAATAGATATTGTAATAGATGCTGTCTAGATAAAGACATTCAAGACAGTTTCAATTAGATCGTAGTCTTTCCAAAGATGTCTCATGTGTGTAACTGAAGCAGATGGTAGTCTGTCTGATACAAAGATATTCTAAGGGGTACAAAGATTACTTGAGGTGAAGTGACTGACTCAGTCAGGAGAAGTTTTTTGGTTCCCTGAGGAAAAATAGATGAAAGCAACTATCTCACAGAAAACTTCCAGAGCTGAGTAACTAATCTGAATACGCTAAGCACATTGATACTGACACACTTCATTAATAACCAGTGGGGAGAAAAGCTCTTGGCTGGTGAAGATCTGTCTAGCAAACATTGAAAAAGCAGCCACGAAGCTAAAGTCTGGAAATGGCTGGTCGACGTATTTAAAAATGAAGTACACAGTTATAAGTGGACCTGATATTTCCCGTCTCTTTTCAAAAGCAAACATGTCTTTGTCTCAGCACTACAGGTAACTATAACTTTACCCTCTTCATGAGAAATATTATTAAAATTACTATAGAATACTTATTTAACTAGAACTCCCCTTTTGTCTTCTGGGGGGAAGAAAAGTATACTATGCTATGCATGCATGAGTGCTAAGTACTTCATGCTGCTCTGTCCATGGGATTCTCCAGGCAAGAATACTGGAATGGGTTGCCATTTCCTACTCTAGGGGATTATCTTGACCCATAGGGATCAAACCCGAGTCTCTTGCATCTCCTACACTGGTGGGTGGATTCTTTACCAATGAGCCACTTCGGAAACATGATTAGATATAAAGTGCACAGTCTACATACACCCACCCTGAAAACGCTCAATCTCATCTGATCTCAGAAGCTGAGCAGGGTTGGGCCTGGATAGTACTTGGATGGAAGAAAGTGCACAATAAATGTAATACACTTGAATCACCCTTAAGCCATCCCTTCATCCCCAGTCCATGGAAAAATCATCTTATGTGAAACTGGTCCCTGGTGCCAGAAAGGTTGTGGATGGTTGGTAGACCACCCAGTCTATGATAATTTGTTATAGCAGCTTGAGCTAAGACAAGCACTGTGCCTCTGCCCAACTATTTAACCTATACTAACTTCCTTTTATACCTGGATCTATCAGCCACTGAAAAAGATTTTGTAGAATTTGTGAGTGAACTTGATCTAGAAACTTTAGATCTTATGTTAGTATAATCAATGCATTATGAAAGAACATTATATAAAATATTTCACATCAAATACTGAAACTTCATTACAACTAAAACATCAGGGATGAAATGCGGTATTATAGAAAATAAACTATGACTTAGATCTTTTAATTATATTGTGTTTTTTCCCGTAGCTAACTGCAGGAACCTCTAAAGAGTCCCTGAAACATGGTTGTTCAGTTGTTAACTAGTGTCTGGTTCTTTGAGATCCCATGAACTGCAGCACCCCAGTTTTCTCTGTCCACCACTTTCTCCCTGAGCTTGCCCAAGACAGGTGTCCATGAAGTCAGTGATGCCATCCAACCATCTCATCCTCTGTCACCCCCTTCTCCTCTCCCCACTTAATGTTTTCCAGCATCAGGGTCTTTTCCAGTGAGTCATCTCTTTGCACGAGGTGGCCAAAGTATTGGAGCTTCAACTTCAGTATCAGTCCTCCCGATGAATATTCAGGGTTTTATGTCAGGATTGACTGCTTTGATCTCCTTGCTACCCAAGGGACTCTCCAGT
Organism: Tragulus kanchil; assembly: GCA_022376925.1. Taxonomy (NCBI): domain Eukaryota; kingdom Metazoa; phylum Chordata; class Mammalia; order Artiodactyla; family Tragulidae; genus Tragulus; species Tragulus kanchil. Next base: position 21,543,504 of record JAIOJX010000005.1, on the reverse strand, counting down.
CTTCTCCAGCACCACAGTAACATGCTGGTCTCCAATTTTCCCATCTGTAAAAGAGAGGACTGTATTAAATGATAACTGAATTCTCTTTCAGCTTTGTAATTCTGTGGTTTTAATCATTTAGTTAAGAAACTATCACTGTCAACAAAATCAACAGAATGAATTTGAAACTATCCTCTGGTGCTTTTCTGGAAGGTTTTTGTCATGGGACCAGAACAATAAAAGTATCATGAGAAATTGAAAAGTATGTTTCTACTGTTCCATTCCACAATTGTCATAGCATTGACATGTTGTATCTACATGCACAACACAAATCTTATAGCAGAATTTATTTAAAAGGGAAAGTATATGACCTGGATGAAAATGGAACCACTTTGCTTTGGCCTATATATAAAAATAAGGCTTATGTTTTATCTTAGCTTTCTTTTTAAAATTATATTTATTTATTATTCTTGGCTATTCTGGACTTTCCCTGCTGCTGCAAATGCAGAGAGTGGGGACCTTAAGGCTTCTTGTTGTGGTGACTTCTCTGGTGTAACTATTTAACCTATACTAACTTCCTTTTATACCTGGATCTATCAGCCACTGAAAAAGATTTTGTAGAATTTGTGAGTGAACTTGATCTAGAAACTTTAGATCTTATGTTAGTATAATCAATGCATTATGAAAGAACATTATATAAAATATTTCACATCAAATACTGAAACTTCATTACAACTAAAACATCAGGGATGAAATGCGGTATTATAGAAAATAAACTATGACTTAGATCTTTTAATTATATTGTGTTTTTTCCCGTAGCTAACTGCAGGAACCTCTAAAGAGTCCCTGAAACATGGTTGTTCAGTTGTTAACTAGTGTCTGGTTCTTTGAGATCCCATGAACTGCAGCACCCCAGTTTTCTCTGTCCACCACTTTCTCCCTGAGCTTGCCCAAGACAGGTGTCCATGAAGTCAGTGATGCCATCCAACCATCTCATCCTCTGTCACCCCCTTCTCCTCTCCCCACTTAATGTTTTCCAGCATCAGGGTCTTTTCCAGTGAGTCATCTCTTTGCACGAGGTGGCCAAAGTATTGGAGCTTCAACTTCAGTATCAGTCCTCCCGATGAATATTCAGGGTTTTATGTCAGGATTGACTGCTTTGATCTCCTTGCTACCCAAGGGACTCTCCAGTCTTCTCCAGCACCACAGTAACATGCTGGTCTCCAATTTTCCCATCTGTAAAAGAGAGGACTGTATTAAATGATAACTGAATTCTCTTTCAGCTTTGTAATTCTGTGGTTTTAATCATTTAGTTAAGAAACTATCACTGTCAACAAAATCAACAGAATGAATTTGAAACTATCCTCTGGTGCTTTTCTGGAAGGTTTTTGTCATGGGACCAGAACAATAAAAGTATCATGAGAAATTGAAAAGTATGTTTCTACTGTTCCATTCCACAATTGTCATAGCATTGACATGTTGTATCTACATGCACAACACAAATCTTATAGCAGAATTTATTTAAAAGGGAAAGTATATGACCTGGATGAAAATGGAACCACTTTGCTTTGGCCTATATATAAAAATAAGGCTTATGTTTTATCTTAGCTTTCTTTTTAAAATTATATTTATTTATTATTCTTGGCTATTCTGGACTTTCCCTGCTGCTGCAGGCACTTCTCTAGTTGCAGAGAGTGGGGGCTACTCTCTAGTTGAGGTGAGCAGGCTTCTTGTTGTGGTGACTTCTCTTGTGGAACTCGGGCTCTAGGGTACCTGGGCTTTGATAGTTGTGGCACATGGGCTCAATAGTTGCAGGTCCAACGGTCTAGAGCACAGGTTCAATAGTTGTGGCTCATGGGCACGTGTGGTCTTCCCAGATCAGGGATTGAACCCATGTCTCCTGCATTGGCAGGCAAACTCTTTACCACTGAGCTATAAGGGAAGCCCTGGAGTTTTCTTTAAACTAGGTGAGAATAAGATTGGAAAGAAGAAACGCTGACAAATCATTTTGAACAATTATGAAAATAGGACCAAAGGTAAATTCTAGGAAGAAATTAAAAAAAGAAAACAAATGAGTGTTTGAGTAAGCCAAAACACTCTTTGAATCAGTATTTGAGATATGGATTGAGGAACTAAGAATTACAAGTTAGAAGGAAAAATATCAAATTTATTAACATTCAAAACAGATATCATGCTATACAAACATGTGTTTAGTTTTCCAATGATATTCATAGGGCTCAAGTTTGTATTTGAAAAGATGTTAAAACATTGAGAAACTTTGCACATCAGAAACTCTAATACTTATGTGAAAGTCAAAGAACGTTTACACTGTACCAGGGAGTCACTAAGCCATCCAGTGGCTTCCTACCTATAGTGCAAGATGGAAGTCTTTAGAGATGATGAAGAAACTAAACCCAAGGAGAGGTAGCTTTGTCACATTGCTTTAAACCACAGTAAAATTGTCCCAGATTTGTGGCTTCACCTTAGTAGGAAGCCACTCATTTATTTCTGTTTTACTTTTAACCAGTATTCGTAAATATCCTATTAAAAAGAAATACCTAGGCTAAACATTAGGAGGGTGAAAAAGAGAATATGACATAATTTCCACAGAGAAGGCATAGATCTAGTGATTGAGACACAAATATGATAATGGAAGTAAGACATAACACGTGCACAAAATTAGTCCATACTGTGGCAGTAATGTTAGAGTTTTATGACAATGTTGGATTTTACTTTAATCAGAGGTGATACTTGTATGAGTAGAACACATAGGTAGTTCAAGTGAGCATGGATGAACCAAGTATAGAAGACAAATTGCAAAAGTTCTGCTGAGAATAGTGTCTCATGGAATTTATCTAAACCATAGATTTTTTTAGGGACTGCATGGAGGTAATGATGAAGATATCAGTTGGGAAAAAATGGGCAGAAGAGTTTTAAATGCAACCTAAATGTGTTTCATATTAATTCCATTGACAGTGGAAGAATATTAAGTGATATTCAACCTGGAAAATATCCCAGGGTGCTATTCTATGAAGATCTGGGAAGAGGGACTTCCCTGGTGGTCCAATGGTTAAGAAACTGCCTTGCAATGTAGGGAACATGGCTTCAATGCTTGATCAAGAAACTAAGATCCCACATTCTGTGGAACCACAACTACTGAGTCCAGGCACTTCAATTAGAGAAACCATGCACCACAACAAAGATCCCATATGCCACAACTAATACCCAACATAGCCAAATAAGTAAATCTGTATCTTTAAAAAAGATCTGGGAAGATAGAAAAGAAAGTTGATAGATTGTACTAGATGCTATTGACACAAATTGATCCCTTTGGTAACAGATTTGAAATCTCAGTTCCTATAGCAAACTTGCCATCAACAAGCATTTTAAGTAAATTTTGCAAATGGAAATATTTATTGAAGCTGATTTGGCCTGAAACTCTCTAATACTTTAAAAAACCACTGTACCAGGGAGTCACTAAGCCATCCAGTGGCTTCCTACCTATAGTGCAAGATGGAAGTCTTTAGAGATGATGAAGAAACTAAACCCAAGGAGAGGTAGCTTTGTCACATTGCTTTAAACCACAGTAAAATTGTCCCAGATTTGTGGCTTCACCTTAGTAGGAAGCCACTCATTTATTTCTGTTTTACTTTTAACCAGTATTCGTAAATATCCTATTAAAAAGAAATACCTAGGCTAAACATTAGGAGGGTGAAAAAGAGAATATGACATAATTTCCACAGAGAAGGCATAGATCTAGTGATTGAGACACAAATATGATAATGGAAGTAAGACATAACACGTGCACAAAATTAGTCCATACTGTGGCAGTAATGTTAGAGTTTTATGACAATGTTGGATTTTACTTTAATCAGAGGTGATACTTGTATGAGTAGAACACATAGGTAGTTCAAGTGAGCATGGATGAACCAAGTATAGAAGACAAATTGCAAAAGTTCTGCTGAGAATAGTGTCTCATGGAATTTATCTAAACCATAGATTTTTTTAGGGACTGCATGGAGGTAATGATGAAGATATCAGTTGGGAAAAAATGGGCAGAAGAGTTTTAAATGCAACCTAAATGTGTTTCATATTAATTCCATTGACAGTGGAAGAATATTAAGTGATATTCAACCTGGAAAATATCCCAGGGTGCTATTCTATGAAGATCTGGGAAGAGGGACTTCCCTGGTGGTCCAATGGTTAAGAAACTGCCTTGCAATGTAGGGAACATGGCTTCAATGCTTGATCAAGGAACTAAGATCCCACATTCTGTGGAACCACAACTACTGAGTCCAGGCACTTCAATTAGAGAAACCATGCACCACAACAAAGATCCCATATGCCACAACTAATACCCAACATAGCCAAATAAGTAAATCTGTATCTTTAAAAAAGATCTGGGAAGATAGAAAAGAAAGTTGATAGATTGTACTAGATGCTATTGACACAAATTGATCCCTTTGGTAACAGATTTGAAATCTCAGTTCCTATAGCAAACTTGCCATCAACAAGCATTTTAAGTAAATTTTGCAAATGGAAATATTTATTGAAGCTGATTTGGCCTGTGTTACTCTAACTTCTGAGAGAACTAAGTTGATAGACCCCAAAATCCTGACTTCAAAAATCAAACTGGATGACCGCTGCCTTTCCCACCCTGATACAGATAGAACTTGGCATAAAATCCTCTAGGGAATGTCTGGGAACCAGCTCTGCCATCTGACCACTAGTGGGCAGACACAGCCCTTGGTTCTGAGGAACACTGCATTTCCAAGGGGAATTAGGGTCAACTGTTTCTGGGGCAGTTCCTTTCACTGCTTCATCCAACCTGGCTGACTTAACGATATGTACTGTAGATTTACAGCCTCTGTCCCCTGCGCACTGAGCCACTGCCTTCCAACCAAAGGGAATGCCACCTGGTAATTAACTGGGAAATGTGGAGTGGCCGGGGTCTGACCCATGTGTTTATGCCAAGCAAAAGTTCCACTTGAGCTTTTTTTCTTTCTTTCACTGCCAGTTTGTATGTGTGTTTTTAAGTATTAACTCTCATGGAAGCACATGCCTATTTAAAATTCTCAGACGATGAGTCAGACTTGTTCAGTGAGGTTCCTAGAGAGTCACATGATGTGTGGTTTGATGAAACTTCACCTTATGAAAAGGTTGAAGAAAAAAAAATCAGAAGAACTCTTTTGGATTTATATATATATATATATATATATACACACATATATATACACATACACACATATATGCACACATAAGTATACGTGTATACATATATATGTCTGATTATTTATACATGTATATGTTACACATATAATTTTGGATATATATCTATATATGTAAGAAAGAGACAGAAACACAAATGCATTCAGAATTTTTCCATTTTTTTTTCTGTAGATATTAAAAAATCTGGTTCTCCAATAGCTCATGCTTCTGTGTAACATAAAGAAAAAAACAGCCCTATAACCATGCAAGGTACCCATGGACTTTAGCTAAGTATTTATATATACCCCTGGATTAACATTAATGAGCCTAGAAATCTTGATTCCAATGTGATAAAGACATAGATTTACTAAGGCTTAGAATATATACATTGTTTCACCCCATTTTCCTGATAGTATACTTTAGGCTTATCTAGAGCTCTATAAAAATCTGTAATTTAATCCATAGTTTTCTTCAAAGCATTTTAATGCTTCATAGTATAACTAACATATGTTGTTAGCTTGAACATTAAGGAGAGCAGCTTCTTGTTTATAAGTCTAAACCATAGTCATTTTTCAGCTTCTCAAATTAATTTTCGTATATAATTTCTCAAAATTTAAACTAATTCTAGGAATATTTTTGGAATGTGAAGGCTTATAGCTATGAACCCTAGCTATAGATAAGACAGAGTCACTTATGAAAACATGTTCATTGTAGAATAATAAGTATTCTAGAAAAGCACCTCAAGATGAGTGTGGACAGAAGGCAAAGAGGCACAGTTGCTTAGAAAGAAAATTTTCTTCAAACTATTGAAGTGCACACAACATTTTAAAGACTGTCTAAAGCTGTGCCCGACTCTTTGCGACCCCCTGGACTGAACTGTCCATAGGATTCTCCAGGCAAGAATATTGCAGTGGGTGGCCATTTTCTTCTCCAGGGCATCTTCCCAACCCAGGGATTGAACCTGGATTTCCTACATTGCAGGCAGACTCTTTACCACCTGAGCTATGACCCACCAGGGTGTGGCAGTAAACGACAGAATCCTGTAAATTAAAAAAAAGTGAGGAAAAAAAAGACTCCTGTTGTTCTGCGATACTGCAGAGGAAGTAAAGTTAATTCAGTTGCAGCATCAATTCATTCATCTCATGAACATTTATTGAGAACCTTCTAGGTACCAGACACTTCTAGAGTCTAGAGATTCAAAGAAAAGTATATTGAAGTTTCACCCACAAGTACTCCCAGTGTGAGGGCTGAGAGTTGCATTACAGTTCAGGAATGTGGAAAGTACTATGAAAACACAGGTGCAGAAATGACTAACTTTGTCTAACAGAATTTGATAAAAGTTCACCAGGGAGGTGTCACTTGATCCAGATCTTTACAGAGAATTAGGAAATGACTTGCTGAAAAATTAGTGAAGCAGAGATAAAAAAAAAAAAAATGATAAGAGTTTGAAAGGGGGAGTTGAAAGAGAAAGGTTTATCAAAAACATAATGTATTACTAGTCAGAATAGGCCTGTACTGCAGTCATTTGTATCTTTATTCTGGGCCAATCTATAAGCTGACCATATTCCAGAGGAAAGTCTGTAACCAGGGAAGAAGAAAACCAATCATAATCTTGGTTCCCTCTTATTCATTTATTTATTTTCTGTCTCTGTCATCTTGTCTCCTTCTCTGAATCTTTCTCTTTCCTGCTCCGATTCTCTCATCTCTAGTCCTGAATAATTCTCCTTTGAAGGCTGGTCCCCCTTTCCATTAGACACTACAATTTACACATCCCCAAGTCTAGTTATAACTAGACTTAATGTCATCGCTGATACTAAATCCCAGAATCTTGGGAATGGAAATCTTTATCTGCTAACTGATCCAGTGCACTGTGGTCTGGAGTGGGCCACAGTGTACCTACATGAGTCTTGGAAGCAGACCTGTTTTGAATGAGAGGACATTCCCAGTATGGGCAAGCGATGGATTGACCATCACCCCAAAAGTTATCTATAACATGATAACTCTGCTTTAGATGCTCTAAAGAGATTTTGGAGGTAGTACATCACTGTTACCTTTCTCCCAATGTCAAACTTCATTTGCTGAGTTTGTTTTCTTTGACTTTTATGTCTCTCTGTTACTATTAATACTTCTACAACGTTTGCAGGAAAGAAAGAAGAGGATGCTGGCCTGGCTAGGAAGGTGTATTTCTTTAAGATTTTTTTGATGTGTACCATTTTTAAAAGCCTTATTGAATGTGTTACAACATTGCTTCTGTTGTATGTTTTGATTTTTTGGCGTAAGGCATGTGGGATCCTAACTCCTTGACCAGCAATCAGACTAACACCCCCTGTATTGGAAGGAAATGTCTTAACCACTAGACTTGCGGGAAGTTCCTAGGAGCTATATTTTTACATGAAGAACAGAATGGTGGGCTGGGTCATAAACCTTGAGTTTATCCTTCCCAATCATGGTTACTATCTTCAATTAAGTAAAGAAGGCCAATTAAATTAGGGGTTAAGTGTGATGCAAAAATTATGCAGAACTGGAACTCATTCCTTTGCAAGTCAGTACCTTCCTGTGGTCTGAACCTAAGAACTAAGTTACAAAAAATTCTGAGTTTTGTATATAAGGCAGTGGTTGTGAGTAACTGGAATTTCTCCCAACATATTTATACCATAGAAAGATGATGCAGCTGGTGGTATGAGTTCTTAAGCTTTGTTTTATTTCTTTGTTATTTTTATTCTCAAATTATTCAATTTCCTCATGTCAAAGCTGACTAGTAGGTCATAGGAAAGTGGGCTTTTCACTAGGACTTGAGTTCCTTTATGGAAATTATTAGTAAATCACTTTGGTCCAACATTTCCATAGACATTGCATCCAGACTTAACAAACAATTCTGAACCACATCTAAATTATTACAACCTTGTAGTAACAAAGGTAACTCTAGATGTTCTAATAAATAAACTCCCTAGTATCAGTGGTTTATTGCTCACTCACTTAAAGCCCTAAATGAGTGTCCCTGATTGCCAAATGGCTTTTCTCCACCTTTCAGAGAGCTGATCTCGTTCCACCTTGTGGTTCCACCACGTTCCACAAATAGTTTCCAAGGTCATCATGAAAGAGGAAAGAATGTACAGCATTGTGTGTGGGAATTTGGTACGGGCCAAGCCAAAAAATGGTGGACATTATTTCCATCTGTCCATATTCAACTCACCCAATCATGTGGCTATGTACAGGTCCTAGCAGAACTGGATTCTGTCCAAGAAGAATGAGACATAGATAGGGTGAAAATGATCTAGTTTCCTCACAAAGTGCTTATGGTGCTTACATTGCAATGTAATAATTCCAATGTATAAGCAATAATAAAAATGTATGAGTTTATTTAACATAAACAGAATTGAAGATCACTTGGCCAAAATTGTTAAATTCAGCATATAGATAATTTACTGTGACAAAGCACTCCTTATGCTATGTTGCTGTTTAAACCTGATAAACATTAAGGAACTTTTAAAAATGCCTGCAACACTTTGACATTTAGCTAATTATCTACATGAAGAACAGAATGGTGGGCTGGGTCATAAACCTTGAGTTTATCCTTCCCAATCATGGTTACTATCTTCAATTAAGTAAAGAAGGCCAATTAAATTAGGGGTTAAGTGTGATGCAAAAATTATGCAGAACTGGAACTCATTCCTTTGCAAGTCAGTACCTTCCTGTGGTCTGAACCTAAGAACTAAGTTACAAAAAATTCTGAGTTTTGTATATAAGGCAGTGGTTGTGAGTAACTGGAATTTCTCCCAACATATTTATACCATAGAAAGATGATGCAGCTGGTGGTATGAGTTCTTAAGCTTTGTTTTATTTCTTTGTTATTTTTATTCTCAAATTATTCAATTTCCTCATGTCAAAGCTGACTAGTAGGTCATAGGAAAGTGGGCTTTTCACTAGGACTTGAGTTCCTTTATGGAAATTATTAGTAAATCACTTTGGTCCAACATTTCCATAGACATTGCATCCAGACTTAACAAACAATTCTGAACCACATCTAAATTATTACAACCTTGTAGTAACAAAGGTAACTCTAGATGTTCTAATAAATAAACTCCCTAGTATCAGTGGTTTATTGCTCACTCACTTAAAGCCCTAAATGAGTGTCCCTGATTGCCAAATGGCTTTTCTCCACCTTTCAGAGAGCTGATCTCGTTCCACCTTGTGGTTCCACCACGTTCCACAAATAGTTTCCAAGGTCATCATGAAAGAGGAAAGAATGTACAGCATTGTGTGTGGGAATTTGGTACGGGCCAAGCCAAAAAATGGTGGACATTATTTCCATCTGTCCATATTCAACTCACCCAATCATGTGGCTATGTACAGGTCCTAGCAGAACTGGATTCTGTCCAAGAAGAATGAGACATAGATAGGGTGAAAATGATCTAGTTTCCTCACAAAGTGCTTATGGTGCTTACATTGCAATGTAATAATTCCAATGTATAAGCAATAATAAAAATGTATGAGTTTATTTAACATAAACAGAATTGAAGATCACTTGGCCAAAATTGTTAAATTCAGCATATAGATAATTTACTGTGACAAAGCACTCCTTATGCTATGTTGCTGTTTATAATCCTGATAAACATTAAGGAACTTTTAAAAAATGCCTGCAACACTTTGACATTTAATGGAGAGTTAGTTTCTGTATCTTGGGTTGCGTGTAGATAGGTAGATATCCAGAAAGAGAAATAGAAATGTTCTAAGTATGAGGAAACATGATACTCATTTTTCATGAAGGTTCTTGTTTGAAACAAAACTATTTTATTCACTGTTTCTTGTTGTATAAAGGGGATACTACCAGAAACTGTCAGTAAAAAATACTGCATTATTCTTAAAGTAAGAAAAATAATTATTTCTAAAGCATAATTACTATGTTTGTTACCACTGTGTGGATGATTACATTCTGCTCAGATTGATGATAGTGTGTATTTTTCTTATTCTGCTTTGTATCATTTTAGGATGAATGTAATATTGCTTCAGAAATTTCTCTATTCTTTAGTTCTAGTAATTAATCTTACATCTCTTTAGATTTTTCAGGTTCTATGTTTCTACTGGTTTCTTATAGAACATTTTGATGATGAATTAATTTTGTAGTTGGAGAAAGAGTGGGTGTTTGTGTTTGTTTTAAATCAAGTCCAGTCCCTGGATTTTTATCTGAATCTCTCATTACAGTTTCTGGAGAAGATGTTTATGATTTTAATCCTAGAAAATGTTATCAGATAAAATATGGGGAAAACCCAAGGAATAACACAATATCACAGAGTTATATGATTGATGATATAGCTCATCTCAAACAGATGTCAAAAGAAGGAAAATCAAGCTGCCATTCTACATACTGAACCCTTGTTCACTTAACAGAAAACATTTATAAGTAAATCAAAATCAATAGTAAGTGTTCAGTGGATTAGGTGATGGGCATTCAGATTGCTTTTGGACTTTCAAGAGAGAAAGGCATCATAAAAATCAGAATTGCTAGAAAATCTTCATATATATACATATATACATATATATACATGTATATATTTTTAATTATCTTGTGCTATATTTGACTACAATATTTAATTTGGCACTGGTGAATAGATTCTACTAAGGAAAAGTTTCATTTTAGAAACAGAACCACATCTGTGGCACTCTAAAAAAAATCTCACATGCATCTAGTCTTAAAAGTAGCTTTTTAATAAATTGCTAAATGAAGCACCACTTTTCAATTGTGTGCTGACTGGGAGAGACAATGTAGGTGGTACTTTTAAAAATATTTATTTATTTATTTTTGGCTATTCTGGGCTTTCACTGCTGCTGCAGGTTCTTCTCTAGTTGCAGAGAGTAGGGGCTACTGTCTAGTTGAGGTGAGCAGTCTTCTTGTTGTGGTGACTTCTCTTGTTGTGGAACTCAGGCTCTAGGGTACACGGGCTTTAATAGTCGCAGCACAGGGGCTCAGTAGTTGTTGCTGAGCACAGGTTCAATAGCTGTGGCTCATGGGAGTAGCTGCTCCTCAGCATGTGGGATCTTTCTGGGTCAGGGATCAAACCTGTGTCTCCTGTGTTGATAGGTAGGCAGAGTCTTCACCACTGAGCTACCAGGGAAGTCCTGTAGGTGGTAGTTTTAAACAATGTATGCATGTACAAATAATTTGGGAAAAGTAGCAGAAAACATTTATATCTGAATTCAGTTACAGAAGATCTGTAGTCTTTTTATTGAATTAACCCTGTATCGAATAAGATTATTTTCTCTACTTATATTGTAATACGTGTTGACTATCTCAAAAAAAAAAAAAAAGCTAAATCAATTTAACTTACATTGTAACCTTGTAGATTTGTCTTAAACTTTGACTTATCTTAAGATTTGTCAAATTGCCTGTGAGATCTTTTCACCAGCAGCTGCAATATTCCCCTCCTGAGCAGGATTGCACACTACTTTTGGGGACAAGAACCAAGTACTGGATGGCATGAGGTGATGGTAATTTAGTTTCTCAGTCATGTCTGACTCTTTGAGACTCCATGGACTGTAGCCCACCAGGTTCCTCTGTCCATGGGCTTTCCCAGGCAAGAATACTGCAGTGGGTTGCCATTTCCTTCTCCAGCGGATCTTTCTAACACAGGGATTGAACCTGAGTCTCCTGCATTACAGTTCAATTCTTCACCATCTGAGCTACCAGAAGGCTCTTTTTATACCTACTCAAAAGTGACTCTTTTGAATAAAGTAATAAATCAAGGATGAAATCCCACGTAAATGAAAAACACTAGTTCTTTCTTAAAGCATCTGAAAAATTCCTTACTTTTGACACTTCATGTCCTCCCATGCTTGATGCTTACTGATGAACTGTCAAGTTTTTGCAGGTTGGGGATGCTATGGCTGGCAGCATGAGTGTATACCTCCTATTTTAATTTAAAATGAAAAACTCAGACTTCATTGGTTTTATTAATATAAATAAATCACAGGAGTGATTATACTTAGAAAGAACTTTGTGTGGATTTTCCTTAAAGCACCTGTAGAATACATACAACTTACCGCTAATTGCTGTTAATTTAGATGAACAAAGGGGTAACACAAGCACTAGACACCTTGTCTCATTTTAAGTGGAAAATGGCATGATAGAATTTAATTCTGAAGAAATCCTCATGTGTTGTCAAATTTGAATGCACTTATATTTTTAACTTTGTGGTTTCAACAGTCTTTAGCAGCAGCCAGCAAAGTGTTCTATGAAGGTCCAGGAAATATTTTAGGCTCTTAAAATCATTGGTCTCTGATACAACCCATATAATATATAAACAAATGAACATGACTATGTTCCAGTAAAAATGTATCTGTTAAAATAGTGCACTGGATTTGCCTCACAGGACATAGTTTGTCAGCCTTGGTCTGTGGTAACTCTCATTTTTGTGTTAACTAATTATTTTCCTTGTAGATTCTTAGAAACTGTTTTCAAAGTGTTCATCATGTTAGCTCTTTGTTTGAAATATGGACATAATAGTGTTTCCCTCCTATTTGTTGTGAAGAATATGACTCTCATCTGCTCGACTGAACAGACCACAGAACTGTTATGTTTTCCGAGCCCCTCTGAGGCCAGCGAGGGCCTGGAGGAACTGGAAAATAAGTTCATCTGTCAACTTACAGCTGAAGAATGTGAAGCAAGAACATGGAGTTTTGGTAGTACAAGATGCTCTATTTAAATGGATGCTGCTGAGAGGCTTAATGTTCTGTACTACTGGGCACAGACTTGAAAATAATAACCTGAGTCTGAAGTTTTTACCTGACTACCAGAAGGCTCTTTTATACCTACTCAAAAGTGACTCTTTTGAATAAAGTAATAAATCAAGGATGAAATCCCACGTAAATGAAAAACACTAGTTCTTTCTTAAAGCATCTGAAAAATTCCTTACTTTTGACACTTCATGTCCTCCCATGCTTGATGCTTACTGATGAACTGTCAAGTTTTTGCAGGTTGGGGATGCTATGGCTGGCAGCATGAGTGTATACCTCCTATTTTAATTTAAAATGAAAAACTCAGACTTCATTGGTTTTATTAATATAAATAAATCACAGGAGTGATTATACTTAGAAAGAACTTTGTGTGGATTTTCCTTAAAGCACCTGTAGAATACATACAACTTACCGCTAATTGCTGTTAATTTAGATGAACAAAGGGGTAACACAAGCACTAGACACCTTGTCTCATTTTAAGTGGAAAATGGCATGATAGAATTTAATTCTGAAGAAATCCTCATGTGTTGTCAAATTTGAATGCACTTATATTTTTAACTTTGTGGTTTCAACAGTCTTTAGCAGCAGCCAGCAAAGTGTTCTATGAAGGTCCAGGAAATATTTTAGGCTCTTAAAATCATTGGTCTCTGATACAACCCATATAATATATAAACAAATGAACATGACTATGTTCCAGTAAAAATGTGTCTGTTAAAATAGTGCACTGGATTTGCCTCACAGGACATAGTTTGTCAGTCTTGGTCTGTGGTAACTCTCATTTTTGTGTTAACTAATTATTTTCCTTGTAGATTCTTAGAAACTGTTTTCAAAGTGTTCATCATGTTAGCTCTTTGTTTGAAATATGGACATAATAGTGTTTCCCTCCTATTTGTTGTGAAGAATATGACTCTCATCTGCTCGACTGAACAGACCACAGAACTGTTATGTTTTCCGAGCCCCTCTGAGGCCAGCGAGGGCCTGGAGGAACTGGAAAATAAGTTCATCTGTCAACTTACAGCTGAAGAATGTGAAGCAAGAACATGGAGTTTTGGTAGTACAAGATGCTCTATTTAAATGGATGCTGCTGAGAGGCTTAATGTTCTGTACTACTGGGCACAGACTTGAAAATAATAACCTACTTTTCCTGAGCAAAGGCAACTCTGAAAGAGAATGATGTCTACAAATGAGGTCTCATAAAAGAATATAATTAAACACTGATGCTCCTTGGAGTGAAAGAGCTTTGAGATAATGACTCCAGTGGCACGGATTGTACCAATGAGAACAAGATGTCACAATTATATATTTGCAGGTTGATTTAATCTGACAGGATTCTCAGCAGCAGTGAGCTTGTCTGTCTGTGCATCACAACACAGCCTATGTGTTCTGCAAATGAAGCCCTATTTATGGTTACAAAGTTACAAGTGTCAATTAGTGAACTTAATCTAGCTGGACACTCTTACCAGTGGATGTCCAGTGTGAGTCTTCATTGCTGTGGCACAGACTTTGTAAGTCATCCTTTTTATTTAATTAAAGTCTTTAAAAAATTCTTTACCCAAGTAGATTTCTTTCATTATTTGTCTTTTGAATGTTCTGTCATGCAAAGTTCTAATTATCCTAGCTTTTGAAGTATTTCTAACAGGTAAATTAGCAGCTAGTTGGTTGCATTATTCCTCACAGTTAAAGAGATAGATGGATGGGCTATATTAGAACTTAGCAAACTAGGGTTCTTGGGCCAATTTCAGCCCACCACCTCCTGTTCTGTATAACCCTCAGGCTAAAAATAATTTTTATATTTCTAAATGGTTGAAAACATTAAAGGAGGATTTTTTACTCGTGAAAAATTATATGATATACAAAGTCAGTGTTTACAAATGAAATTATATTGGGACACAGTCCTAATTTTTGCAAAAAATTTTTTTGCAAAAATCTATTGCCACTTTTATATTATTACCACATAGACAGGGATTAAAATGGAGTCAGTAGAGGCAACAGTGCCTTAAATAGTTAACTCTCTGGCCCTTCACAGAAAAAGCCTCTACCATGGACTACATGAGCTTTAAAATTCCTTCCAGTTTTTAATTTTAACGTATTATCGCTTCCTTCCATTCCCACTTACAGCTGAAGAATGTGAAGCAAGAACATGGAGTTTTGGTAGTACAAGATGCTCTATTTAAATGGATGCTGCTGAGAGGCTTAATGTTCTGTACTACTGGGCACAGACTTGAAAATAATAACCTACTTTTCCTGAGCAAAGGCAACTCTGAAAGAGAATGATGTCTACAAATGAGGTCTCATAAAAGAATATAATTAAACACTGATGCTCCTTGGAGTGAAAGAGCTTTGAGATAATGACTCCAGTGGCACGGATTGTACCAATGAGAACAAGATGTCACAATTATATATTTGCAGGTTGATTTAATCTGACAGGATTCTCAGCAGCAGTGAGCTTGTCTGTCTGTGCATCACAACACAGCCTATGTGTTCTGCAAATGAAGCCCTATTTATGGTTACAAAGTTACAAGTGTCAATTAGTGAACTTAATCTAGCTGGACACTCTTACCAGTGGATGTCCAGTGTGAGTCTTCATTGCTGTGGCACAGACTTTGTAAGTCATCCTTTTTATTTAATTAAAGTCTTTAAAAAATTCTTTACCCAAGTAGATTTCTTTCATTATTTGTCTTTTGAATGTTCTGTCATGCAAAGTTCTAATTATCCTAGCTTTTGAAGTATTTCTAACAGGTAAATTAGCAGCTAGTTGGTTGCATTATTCCTCACAGTTAAAGAGATAGATGGATGGGCTATATTAGAACTTAGCAAACTAGGGTTCTTGGGCCAATTTCAGCCCACCACCTCCTGTTCTGTATAACCCTCAGGCTAAAAATAATTTTTATATTTCTAAATGGTTGAAAACATTAAAGGAGGATTTTTTACTCGTGAAAAATTATATGATATACAAAGTCAGTGTTTACAAATGAAATTATATTGGGACACAGTCCTAATTTTTGCAAAAAATTTTTTTGCAAAAATCTATTGCCACTTTTATATTATTACCACATAGACAGGGATTAAAATGGAGTCAGTAGAGGCAACAGTGCCTTAAATAGTTAACTCTCTGGCCCTTCACAGAAAAAGCCTCTACCATGGACTACATGAGCTTTAAAATTCCCTTCCAGTTTTTAATTTTAACGTGATTCCTATCGCCTTCCTTTTCCAGTTCCCACTTTGGCCTTGATTTTGGGTGTGGGAGGTATTTCAGGATAGAAGCAGGAGCTCAACCCCTAGGCCCCCAATTTTAGATAAGACAATATACCTTAATAAACTTTCATCTCTATCCTGTGAAATATTGAGGTCAACCTAGATACCCCATTGATCAAAATGTTGTAACATTTATAAAGTGCTTTACAATTATAAAAAGCTGTCACATGCATGTCTCATTTGATCCTATACACTGGTGTATTCCCTCTGAAGAGGAGAAAACCAAGGTCTAAATATAGTCATTGACTTTGCATTAATTATGCAACTGAGAAGTGAAGCACAGACTCTGAATTTGACTCTGAATCTTTCCTTATTTCTACATTACTACCCTGCCTTAGCAAGTAAAATATAAGACACAGAAAACCTGTGATCTGACAGTTATTCTTGTCTGAGATTCATACACAAAGTTCATGTGAAATGCTCCTGTGTAAGAGCTTCTTCTCCCTTTCCTGTTACCTGACATTAAACCTGTAAGAACTGCAGGCTGGGCCCTTTCCTTACATAGAATAGAAGAGAGCAATGAAGTCCACTTTCATGGTCAGAGTAGTCCACGCATCAAAGAAGATTCAAGAAGCAATGCTCAAGAACATCAAGATTTAGAAAGCAAAATAACCAGTCACCACAATTTCATGCTTGTCCCCTTAAGACTGAAATACATTAAATGTGTATGCCTCCTCCCAAATTCATCCACTGAAATCTCTGCCTTCATGTGATGATATTAAGCAGCACAGTTTTGGGGAAGTAATTAGGTCATGAGGGTGGCGTTCTCATGAATAGGATTAGTGCCCTTATAAAAGTGACCCAGCAATCTCCCTGCCTTCCTCAGTCAAGTGAAGACACAGTGATAAGACAGCTTGTCTATGAATCAGAAAGAAGGTTCTCATCAGACACTGAAACTGCTGACTCCTTCATCTGGGGTTTTCCAGCCTCCAAAACTGTAAGAAATGCATTTTTGTTGTTAATAAGCCATCAATACTATGATATTCCAAATAAATTAGAGTAGACCACTCTCAAATAGCAGTCAGAGTGATCTTTGGAAAATCCAAGCATATCATTAGAGTAAATCAGAAATTCTCACAAGGCTGTACTATATTTTGCCTTCCTATCCCTTTTCCTCCTCTCCTACTTATCTCCTATCATTCTCCTTCTCTTCAATCCACTCAAGCTGTAGTGTTGTTCTTGCATTGATGACAGCTGCACATTATCTCCTATCATTCTCCTTCTCTCATCCATCATTAAAGTGCTTTACAATTATAAAAAGCTGTCACATGCATGTCTCATTTGATCCTATACACTGGTGTATTCCCTCTGAAGAGGAGAAAACCAAGGTCTAAATATAGTCATTGACTTTGCATTAATTATGCAACTGAGAAGTGAAGCACAGACTCTGAATTTGACTCTGAATCTTTCCTTATTTCTACATTACTACCCTGCCTTAGCAAGTAAAATATAAGACACAGAAAACCTGTGATCTGACAGTTATTCTTGTCTGAGATTCATACACAAAGTTCATGTGAAATGCTCCTGTGTAAGAGCTTCTTCTCCCTTTCCTGTTACCTGACATTAAACCTGTAAGAACTGCAGGCTGGGCTCCCTTTCCTTACATAGAATAGAAGAGAGCAATGAAGTCCACTTTCATGGTCAGAGTAGTCCACGCATCAAAGAAGATTCAAGAAGCAATGCTCAAGAACATCAAGATTTAGAAAGCAAAATAACCAGTCACCACAATTTCATGCTTGTCCCCTTAAGACTGAAATACATTAAATGTGTATGCCTCCTCCCAAATTCATCCACTGAAATCTCTGCCTTCATGTGATGATATTAAGCAGCACAGTTTTGGGGAAGTAATTAGGTCATGAGGGTGGCGTTCTCATGAATAGGATTAGTGCCCTTATAAAAGTGACCCAGCAATCTCCCTGCCTTCCTCAGTCAAGTGAAGACACAGTGATAAGACAGCTTGTCTATGAATCAGAAAGAAGGTTCTCATCAGACACTGAAACTGCTGACTCCTTCATCTGGGGTTTTCCAGCCTCCAAAACTGTAAGAAATGCATTTTTGTTGTTAATAAGCCATCAATACTATGATATTCCAAATAAATTAGAGTAGACCACTCTCAAATAGCAGTCAGAGTGATCTTTGGAAAATCCAAGCATATCATTAGAGTAAATCAGAAATTCTCACAAGGCTGTACTATATTTTGCCTTCCTATCCCTTTTCCTCCTCTCCTACTTATCTCCTATCATTCTCCTTCTCTCTCAATCCACTCAAGCTGTAGTGTTGTTCTTGCATTGATGACAGCTGCACATTTCTGCCCTGCTATTCCATGAGCCTGGAGCACTATTACCCAAGATCACAGGGTCCACTTCTTCCATCATTAGAGCTCTACTCAAGTAGCAACTTGTCTTCAGAGACTCTGTCATTGTCCACGTCATCTCTCTCCATCTGGTTCTCTGATTTATTTGCTTCTAGCATTATCGCACATAAAATTATCTATTTCATTGATTAATATAATTCTTTACTAATTATCTTCCTCCACTAGCATGTCAGCATCTTTGGTGCAAGAATTTTGCCTGTCTTTTTCACCAACATCTAGAACACTACGTGGCACTTGGTACGTAGTACAAAAATGATAAACAGACGAATTAAGTCATTGTGTGTGGCTTTTCAAATGTATGTTTTTCTTTTGAAAAATATATACTTCCTTGTTGGTAAAAGGAAAAGACATTATTTCAACCAAATGATATGCCACATAGGTCAATAGTAGGATATGAAATACATTGAACAGCATAAGATGTGAAATCATGAATTCATCTTGGGAAAAAAAAGGTATAAGCTTTGTAGGGATGTAAATTGCTTATAGCAACTAGCAATATTTTCACCTGCAAACATTTTTTCCACAATATTCATTTGAAGTATTGGCTTTGCAATTTTGTAGTCTGGCATGACTTCAAGGAGCAGGGGTACCATAGGGGTTGTAAATTTCTGAACTATCTCTTTTTAAAGATAGAGCATGGAAATATCTGAGCAGAAATGCTGAGAAGCCCTATTTAACCAGCTACTATGTGGGTTAACTCCTTTGAGGCAAATGTATTTTTATTGACCCGAAATATCACAATAGCCATCAGAGTCATCAGTAAGGGGGAGTATCTTAAATTCTATTATGCATGTGCATGGGTGGATAGAAAGTGTATTTAAACCCTCTTCTACAGTAGTTAAGAGGGATGGCATTTTAGCAATGTATGGCTTAGTTCTAAAGTGTACATGAGGATGGAATTGAATTATGTATAAGACATGGTGATTTAATGAACCATGGAAAGCCCATTTACTTCAAGGGGGCAACATGTGCTTATTATATTTCATCAGGAAACTTAGAAAGGATACTACTGAAAATAATCCGTATCAATTATACCACAGTGGGATCAACCTTGAGAAGAGATGTGTGGTTGAGATAGTGAATATGGCATTCACTGCTGAGAGAAACTTCCGTTTGCATGATGTTATAAATTCTGTCAGGATCATTCTAAGGCAGAATTGTGAATTTCATCTCAGAAGTTGTTGAGCTTCTCACTCAAAAAAATTTTTTTTGATGTGAACCAATTTTTTCTCTTTATTGATTTCGGTACAGTACTTCTTCTGTTATATATATATATATATATATATATATATATATGCACACACATATACTTGACTGTGAGGCATGTGAGATCTTGACTCTTCAACCAGCGATCAAACCCATACACCTTCTGTTGGAAAGCAAAGTCACAACCACTGGATCACCAGGGAAGTCCCTCACTTGCCTTGTGGTCATCCTCATTCTCATCTCATTCAGGCCCAAGATATATTTACTGCTCACCTGCCAATCTTTAACAATGGCTCAACTGTCCCCATATTCTCTCTAATTAGTCTTCCTTTATTTGCCACCAAAATTTCTCCTTCTACAGTACCTGGAAGTTTGCCAAGTTACTTTTCTCCCCTGTACCCTGAAATCAGTTGCTTCTTTTTTGTCCAGAATCATTTATTAAATGCAAATACCTGAGAATGGTGTCTGGTATGGAGAATAACCAGAAAAATGCACGTCTTTGCTGTTACTTAAAATCTTTGCTGGTTGTCCTAGAGGATATAATACAGGTCACAGTAATGAGTAAATGGCTTATACCAGCAGCATATTTACTTTTAAAACATACCTAAGGCCATGCAGTTTTGAAAGAAAGAAATGGTTCTTCAAAGAAGAGTCTATTTTTTCCACATGTTGGTAGAAAAGATATTCTGGGGAAAGAGACCATTTTCACACTTGTAAAAAGCACTGTACAGGCAAATTATTCTCCTGCTATGTATGGACCTGATTGTGCCACTCAAATTACTGACTTACAGTTACTATAACTAGAAGTGGTAACTGGATCATGGCCCTTCCCTGACAACTGAATGCAGGGACCAAAGTATTTATGCACAAAGTAGAAGGACTTTTTTAAGTTAGCAAGAATCCAATTTCATTGTCATTATGACCATTGTGCCAAATGACTTGTAAAATAAATGAGATCCACAGCACCTAGAAAGCTAAGACAACCCCCAATTCATCATTTCGCTATGAAACTGCACTCTGATTGTCTCAAAATGAGGGTGAGAGAGAGGATTAGTTCTGACCTTCTACGGATCAGAACAAAGTGTTATTCTTGATCTCAGTTCACTGGTTTCTGACTAACATAGCATTTTTTTGTATTGTCTTGTTTTTGTCTCTTCATAAATCAAAGTGAGAATCTCAAGAGCTACAGGACCTGCTTCCTTGTGGTAATTTTACACTGAAAACTCCTTTTGCTGCTCTTGGAGGATTTGTACCTGAACAAATAGACACATACGAGGCTCTGGGTGCAAGCCGCTAATTCCATGAAATTTCCAGAGAACTGTATCACCATGGGTCTTGAGCAGAATTTGAAAAATGCATCATGTCTCATCCCTGTCCACCTCCAGATTCCATATTTACCTTTTAATGAGGCTGTCAAAATAGCAAGTTAATGTGAGCCTCAACTGTCCCCATATTCTCTCTAATTAGTCTTCCTTTATTTGCCACCAAAATTTCTCCTTCTACAGTACCTGGAAGTTTGCCAAGTTACTTTTCTCCCCTGTACCCTGAAATCAGTTGCTTCTTTTTTGTCCAGAATCATTTATTAAATGCAAATACCTGAGAATGGTGTCTGGTATGGAGAATAACCAGAAAAATGCACGTCTTTGCTGTTACTTAAAATCTTTGCTGGTTGTCCTAGAGGATATAATACAGGTCACAGTAATGAGTAAATGGCTTATACCAGCAGCATATTTACTTTTAAAACATACCTAAGGCCATGCAGTTTTGAAAGAAAGAAATGGTTCTTCAAAGAAGAGTCTATTTTTTCCACATGTTGGTAGAAAAGATATTCTGGGGAAAGAGACCATTTTCACACTTGTAAAAAGCACTGTACAGGCAAATTATTCTCCTGCTATGTATGGACCTGATTGTGCCACTCAAATTACTGACTTACAGTTACTATAACTAGAAGTGGTAACTGGATCATGGCCCTTCCCTGACAACTGAATGCAGGGACCAAAGTATTTATGCACAAAGTAGAAGGACTTTTTTAAGTTAGCAAGAATCCAATTTCATTGTCATTATGACCATTGTGCCAAATGACTTGTAAAATAAATGAGATCCACAGCACCTAGAAAGCTAAGACAACCCCCAATTCATCATTTCGCTATGAAACTGCACTCTGATTGTCTCAAAATGAGGGTGAGAGAGAGGATTAGTTCTGACCTTCTACGGATCAGAACAAAGTGTTATTCTTGATCTCAGTTCACTGGTTTCTGACTAACATAGCATTTTTTTGTATTGTCTTGTTTTTGTCTCTTCATAAATCAAAGTGAGAATCTCAAGAGCTACAGGACCTGCTTCCTTGTGGTAATTTTACACTGAAAACTCCTTTTGCTGCTCTTGGAGGATTTGTACCTGAACAAATAGACACATACGAGGCTCTGGGTGCAAGCCGCTAATTCCATGAAATTTCCAGAGAACTGTATCACCATGGGTCTTGAGCAGAATTTGAAAAATGCATCATGTCTCATCCCTGTCCACCTCCAGATTCCATATTTACCTTTTAATGAGGCTGTGTCAGAAAAGTAGCAAGTTGTGGTAAGAGAGGAGAGAGATGTAGAGGCCAAACTTTTTTATTGGAATAGAATTGCTTTAGAGTGCTGTGTTTCTGCTGCTGTACAACATCATGGATCAGCTGTATGTATCCATATACCTCCCCCCTCTTGAGCCTCCCTTCTTACCCCCATCCTGCCCTGTCAGGTTATCACAGAGTACTGTGCCGAGCTCCCTGGGTTGAACAGCGGCTTCGTATTTTGCACGTGGTAGTGTGTATATGTCAGTGCTGCTCTCCATTTGTCGGCCCTGTCTCTCCCTCACCATGTCCACAAGTTTGTTCTCTATGTCTGTGAATGCATTCCTGCCCTGCAAGTATACACACTACTGATAACCTCCAGTGATAAGTCTTGACTTGGAAACAGCCCTTTTATGCTACATGACAGTGTGAACCCGAGAAAAGCACCTCGCCTGTGTGTATCATCAGAAGCATATACAATATGATCTTCAAAAGAATAGTGGCACATGCTGCAGTAATTAGTTTAAGCTACTTGACTATCTAAAGGAAGCATAGAAATTACTGAGGGTTTGGGGAGGATCTTTTTTGGTTTCTCTAATCCATCTTGACATAAAATGACAGCAGATCTTATTTGGACTTCCCTTGTAGTTCTGGCAGTAAAGAATCACTTGCAATGTAGGTGAGGTCCAGGTTTGATCCCTAGGTTTGAAAAGATTCCCTGGAGAAGAAAATGGCAACCCACTCCAGTATTCTTGGCTGGAGAACCCATAGATCGAGGAGTCTGGAAGGTTACAGTCCATAAGGTCGCAAAGTGATGGATATAATTTGGTAATGAAACAGCAATACACACATACACATGTGCATTTACATATATGAATATGTATATTTGTATATTCACATGTGTATGTACACAACTCATCTCACATGTTCAGAGAAGTCTTATTTCTAACATTTTCACTCTCACAGCTTCCAACAGAGTAACAGAAATACCAAACTGCCATGCTCTGTTAATGCTCAATCCACATGATGCCCTATAAATACCCTAAAACTCATGATTAAACTATTTTCTTATCAGTCAACAAGTTCTAGTAGTTGCAAACACAATACAGGTACAATATCAGCTTTGAAAGATTGGAGAAAGGCAAAAACAAAACAAAGCAAAAAGTAAACATTCCATTCTCCTTTTTAAAATCCTGAACGTCTTGGATCCATACAAAGATCTTTTTCTTTGACTTACCAGGCAGATTTTATTCAAAAGACACATTCCACCACCACCACCACCAAAAAAAAAAAAAAAAAAAAAAATGCTATCATCTAATTGAAACATAAAAGCAGAAAGGTAAACAACAGGGCCATTTAATCTCATGAAGGTCAAATTGTTTCTTGAAACAGTAAACCTAAATGTTTTTCAAAAGCACAGATTTCAGGGTCAGTTCAATTTTTTTCTCAGTATCAAATGTTTCACTTAAAATGTAAAGACAGACCAGTGACTCAATGTTTTGATTACTTTTATATAAAACTTCAAGTATAAAACATTAACATTTTCATAAAAAGCAAGGAGGCTTTGTGTGGTGTATGGGTCCCTAAAATATATACATGCTGTAAATATAAGCAGCTTAAAAATATCCACTGAGCGCCACTTATGCCTAGCCTCTTGTGTTCAAGATCTCTTCCTCCCAGAGTGTGTGCAGGTGACAGGATTCAGACTGTGGAACTCTGTAAGATCACCAATATCTCCATACTTCTGATGTCCGAGGTGGGTGTTTATCTTACTATAACTCATTATAAACTGAGCTTACAACAACAGTTTGAGAAATCCATTTGGAAGTGTTTTTATAATAAATAATGAATAATTGTAATAAATAATCAGATACCCATTTATAATAGTTGAACCCAAAGTAGTTTAGGTCCAGAAAAGGAAACATAACCCCCATAAAAGAAATCACAGATCTCACAGAGCTGGAATAAGAAGAGTTGCAGCCTCCAGAAGGAAGATGCATCTAGGTTTCCATGAGTGAGAGGCTGAAAACCTGTGGTTAATTTTGATGAAGTTCTTATAAACTTAAACAGGCCAGTAGGCTATGCCCCAGATGGTATAATTTTTTTGGGATGCCTAACAGAAATATTTCAACTCTCACAGCTTCCAACAGAGTAACAGAAATACCAAACTGCCATGCTCTGTTAATGCTCAATCCACATGATGCCCTATAAATACCCTAAAACTCATGATTAAACTATTTTCTTATCAGTCAACAAGTTCTAGTAGTTGCAAACACAATACAGGTACAATATCAGCTTTGAAAGATTGGAGAAAGGCAAAAACAAAATAAAGCAAAAAGTAAACATTCCATTCTCCTTTTTAAAATCCTGATCATCTTGGATCCATACAAAGATCTTTTTCTTTGACTTACCAGGCAGATTTTATTCAAAAGACACATTCCACCACCACCACCACCAAAAAAAAAAAAAAAAAAATGCTATCATCTAATTGAAACATAAAAGCAGAAAGGTAAACAACAGGGCCATTTAATCTCATGAAGGTCAAATTGTTCCTTGAAACAGTAAACCTAAATGTTTTTCAAAAGCACAGATTTCAGGGTCAGTTCAATTTTTTTCTCAGTATCAAATGTTTCACTTAAAATGTAAAGACAGACCAGTGACTCAATGTTTTGATTACTTTTATATAAAAATTCAAGTATAAAACATTAACATTTTCATAAAAAGCAAGGAGGCTTTGTGTGGTGTATGGGTCCCTAAAATATATACATGCTGTAAATATAAGCAGCTTAAAAATATCCACTGAGCGCCACTTATGCCTAGCCTCTTGTGTTCAAGATCTCTTCCTCCCAGAGTGTGTGCAGGTGACAGGATTCAGACTGTGGAACTCTGTAAGATCACCAATATCTCCATACTTCTGATGTCCGAGGTGGGTGTTTATCTTACTATAACTCATTATAAACTGAGCTTACAACAACAGTTTGAGAAATCCATTTGGAAGTGTTTTTATAATAAATAATGAATAATTGTAATAAATAATCAGATACCCATTTATAATAGTTGAACCCAAAGTAGTTTAGGTCCAGAAAAGGAAACATAACCCCCATAAAAGAAATCACAGATCTCACAGAGCTGGAATAAGAAGAGTTGCAGCCTCCAGAAGGAAGATGCATCTAGGTTTCCATGAGTGAGAGGCTGAAAACCTGTGGTTAATTTTGATGAAGTTCTTATAAACTTAAACAGGCCAGTAGGCAATAAACATATGCCCCAGAGGTAAGCTGGTTTAGAAACAGATAAACGCAACATGGGCCTACCCTGATGGACAGAAAGATTGAAAGCCTTCGTGTATGTACCAGACATTCTTATTTGATCAGTGCATCCTTTCGTTTATTTCCTGAGTCAGCACACAGCCTTCAGGTCCTTCTCAACAAGTGAGTTAATGCCAGTCATTAGAGGTGACGGATCAAGCAAAAGTGACTTGCCACCTCTGCTTAAGTAGCTTTTACCTTCATAGGGAAGTAGCACAACACCAGTAAATCTCTACCATGGGGCAGCTGGTGGTAATTTTTTAAAAGTAATATGACAATAAAACTTGTTTAGAGAACAATGATTTCTGACCAGGGTGACAGCAGAAGGTTTCGTGGATGGAGTGACCTTAGAGTCAAGTCAGCATTTTTAGAGCATTAAAAATAGAGAGGAAATGGCAGGATATAAGAGTTGTTTTATTGTGGACTTGAAAATATATTATTTGATCTTGGATTTTAGAAGGCATTTCTGTGTGCCTTCGTGTTTTAAATCCAGAGGCAGAAAAACTTCTAATAAATGGCTAAGATAATTAAAATATTCATGGACCCTTAAGAGTGATTTATAGATTTATACTCTGCAAATGTAGCACTGAGGGATGAGCTCCAGAATTTGGTAATTCTCTATTTTTAAATAGGGGCACTATTATTTATGAGAACACTAATTCTTTTTTATAGTAGTTACATAATCAAATGTTTCTATGGTTTTTAAAAAATCTATTAAAATACTGGTCTCAAAAACAAAATAAATCACATAAGTAATTAAATTTATAATAAATGCTTTATTTGTGGGGCATTTGTATGTGATTTATTACTGAATCATCAAATATTCAATTTATATGAGCGTAAAGACACTACTTACTTCATACAAATGTATTTATGTTTGAAGGGAAGGAAAACTGAAACCTAACTCTGAGCTTAGATATGAATTAATATACATATTTGTGCTTTCAAGCATGTGGTGACTCGTTCTTCAAACCAAGTTTGATACACAATGGACGAAATCCTCTGATGATTATAAAGGAGGAAATTCTGGCCACTTTGGTACATCCTCTTTTTTTTTTTTTTTTAACTTTTTTTTTTTTTTTTAAAACCTTTATTTTACTTTTAACTTTTACAGAGTTTTGTTGTTCACAGACATGCGTGTTCTCAGATTAGTCACATGTATATCCCCCCCTTCCCTCCCCTCCCGACCATCACACAGCACCCCTGAAGGATCCCCTTTTCTCACAGAGCAATGACTAGAGCTATTTTCTTCACTTATGATAGTTCAGGCCTTCATGCTACTTCCTTTACGCCTCTCACCCACTGTTCCTTCCCCACAATGTCCATATGTCCACTGTCCATGTCTGTCTTTCTGTCACTTCACTGCATGTGCCATCATCACCATCCTACTAGATTCCATATATATGTGTTAATATACTGTATTTGTCCTTCTCTTTCTGACTGACTTCACTTTTTAGGATACGTTCTAGATCCAGCCACCTCATTAGGGTTGATTCTTCTGCATTTCTCTTTACAGCTGTGTAGTATTCCATTGTATATATGTACCAGAGCTTTTGGATCCATTCGTTCGTTGATGGGCATCTAGGTTCCTTCCATGTTCTAGCTATTGTATAGAGAGCTGCAATGAACATTGGGGTACAGGTGCTTCTTTCAGTTTTGATTTCGTCAGGGTATAAGCCTAAGAGTGGGATTGCTGGGTCATATGGTGCTTCTATTTTTAGTTTTTTAAGAAATCTCCAGACTGTCTTCCATAGAGGCTGAATCAATTTACACTCCCACCAGCAATGCAGGAGTGTTCCCTTTTCTCTGCAGCCTCTCCAGCATTTATTGTCTGTCGATTTGTGGATGATGGCCATTCTGACGGGTGTGAGGTGATATCTCATTGTAGTTTTGATTTGCATTTCTCTAATTATTAGTGAAGTTGAGCATCGTTTCATGTGTTTTGGGCCATCTGTATGTCATCGTTGGAGAGGTGTCTGTTTAGGTCCTTTTCCCATTTTTGATTGGGTTGTTCGTTTTCCCTGTATACCACACAGTTTTCTACAAAAAAGTCAATTGTGAC
Organism: Tragulus kanchil; assembly: GCA_022376925.1. NCBI lineage: Eukaryota > Metazoa > Chordata > Mammalia > Artiodactyla > Tragulidae > Tragulus > Tragulus kanchil. The sequence goes on along the minus strand of JAIOJX010000005.1, from coordinate 21,515,830 downwards.
AAGTTGCTTGTAGATTTTGGAGATTAATTCTTTGTCTGTTGTTTCATTTGCTATGATTTTCTCCCACTCTGTGGGGTGTCTGTCCAACTTTTTTGTAATTTCTTTTGCTGTACAAAAGCTTTTAAGTTTCATGAGGTCCCACATGTTCATTTTTCTTTTCAATTCCACTATTCTAGTAGGTGGGTCAGAGAAGATCTTGCTTTGATTGATGTCCTTGAGGGTTTTGCCTATATTCTCCTCTAAGAGTTTGATGGTTTCTGGCCTTACATTTAAGTCTTTAATCCATTTTGAGTTGATTTTTGTGTATGGTGTCAGGGTATGTTCCAACTTCATTTTCTTGCATGTAGCTGTCCAATTTTCCCAGCACCATTTGTTGAAGAGGCTGTCTTTGTCCCATTTTATATGTTCGCCTCCTTTGTCAAAAATAAGGTACCCATAGGTGCGTGGGTTGATCTCTGGGTTCTCGATCTTGTTCCATTGGTCGATATTTCTGTTTTTGTGCCAGTACCATACTGTCTTGATGACTGTTGCTTTGTAGTAGAGTCTGAAGTTGGGGAGGCTGATCCCCCCAGCTCCATTCTTCTTCCTGAGGATTGCTTTGGCTATCCTCTTAATGTCCTCTCTTGGAAAAAAAAAATTCAGTTAAGAAAACTTTCTGAAAGCAGATCCAATCCCATTCTAAAATTCTGTGTGGTTTTCTTCACTTGTTTTGTTTTACTTGTTTTGTCCACGGGGTAAATATTCAATTTGGTAAAGGACTAGAATATTTCCTTGCCAAAGAGGGAATTTCTTTTTAAGGCAAGTAAACTCGTGGTTTAAACAGCATCTTGTCATTGTCTTCTGTGGCTGCCATAACAAGGGACAAGTGGGAGGCTTAAAGCAACAGACATGTATTCTCTCACGGATTCTGGAGACCAGAAATCCACAAGTCAAGGTTGGCAGGGCTGGTTCTCCTTGAGGCTTTGAGGGAGTATCTTTCCTTGTCTCTTCCGCTTCAATGGCTCTAGGAGTCCCTTGGCTTGTGCATCACTCTAATTTCCACATCTTTCACACAGTGCTCTCTTCTTTGTTCTTCTCCCTTTCTCTTCTCTCATATGGACTCTGGTCTTCTCTTGTAGGTACATCCTAATCCAGGATAATCTCATTTTAACAGTTATGTCCACAAAGATCCTCTTCTCAAGTAAGGTCAGATGTCCAAACAATAATCATTCATGGACTCTGGGTGGACATTTGCTCTTTCACCATTCAATCCATTTGGGTTGTGTTCTATTATTTTTCCTGTTACACATGTTGAAAGGTTACTCTTTTCTGATTTGGTTCCACTTTGTTATAGGTATAAATTTCATATATCTTCCACATGATTATAGGAATTGTTCTAAATCAACAGAGAGCTTAACCTCATTTTATTCTTTTTGTTTTTTTTAAATTTTGGCCTGATTTATTATTCCTTCATTTATTTATTTTCATCCATCTTAATTATTTGACCTGTGCGTGCCTCCCATTGCAGTGGCCTCTCTCCTTGCAGAGAACTGGCTCTGGGTGCACACGCTCCAGAGAGCTGGCTCATCATTGGACACACCAGTCCAGCCACTCTGGACTGGGAGCTTCCCCTGCCCAGGATCAAACCTGTGCCCCTTACACTGCAAGGTGGACTCTTTACCCACTGGACCACCAGGGAAGCCCTCATCTTATTCTTAAAATTCTTCAAACATGACCTACTAGCTGAGAGAAAATAAGAAATAGTCATCTATATATTTTCCATTATTTATTTTAATTATATGTTCTCCTAGAAAACAAAAATTCATCTATTGAATTGTTAATATATTATAACAATATTTTAATGTTACAGAAAATGTGATATAGGTAAAAATTAAATATACAGGCTTTGGTCAGAGATGATTCTGACCATGATTCATGGCTTACAACTTCATATGTTCAGTCAGTTTGACTTAAATGAAGCCACTTTTTAGCCCCTGTTTTCTCATGTAAAATGGAGACACTAATACCTCCTATGCTTGTTTATAAAGAGTATTTGATATAATATAGGTAAATCAACCAGCATATTTACTTTATAAGTAACATCTGTTACTTATATATATTTGGTCCATAAAGCAAAGTATAAGAGTGAATTTTGCTTGTTCATTCATTTACCTAATTCACTTGCATATTAAACTGAATAATCTCTGGTCTAAGGTAGGTTTGGAGAGCATCATGTACAGTTAGTCATTGAAGTCTTATATCACATCTTAAAAACTTCCTTAGTGGACCTGCTTCTGTCCTTTCTGTTTTTATTTTTAAATTTAATTTTTAAAATTTTTATTTAAAAAGCTTTATTATAGTATATTTGACTTAAAATGTTGTGTTTCAGTTATACATATATCCACTCTTTTTTAGATTCTTTTTCCATATAAACCTTCACAGCATATTGAGTAGAGTTCTCTGTGATATAAACAGGTCCTTATTAGTTGTGTATTTTATATTTAGTAGTGTATATATATAAATTGGAATCTCCAAATTATCCCTCCCCTATGCTCCCAGAAACCATAAGTTTGTTTTCTACACCTAGAACTCTATTTCTGACCTGTAGATGAGTTCATTTGTACCCTTTCTTAGATTCCCTATGCATGTACTATAGATTATTACTGAACCATACAAAAGAATGAAATAAGACCATTTGCAGCAACATGAATGGACCTAGAGATTGTCATACATGAGTGAAGTAAGTCAGAGAAAAACAAATAGTATATGATATTATATCTTTTCAATATGATCTGTTAGCCAGGCTAGTCTCAGTCTCCCCTGTAAACATGATTCTCTTTGACGACTATAGTCTTGCTCATGCTATCTCACTGCTTGGAAATGTTCTCCTTTCTTCTCTGCTATCCATAGCTACCCAGTTAATGGTCCAGGAAAAGTGTCATTAATTTTCTCTGTAGACTCCTCCCATAATATGCTCAAATGCATGTTCTGGTTTGAAATTTGAAATTTCTTAGAGTCTGTATTCATTTTGAGATTTGATTTATTCTATGTTGCATTGTTAGAAGACATTAAATTAGATATTATAATATCAAATGTAAGTTTCAGAAGGTCATAGATTCTAATTAAGTTTATCAGGTTCTCTGGGTTGCTCTGCAAAGTTAATGCAATTTTTCTTGCAAGTAAGTCTGCCTTCAGATCTGTGTTTCCTTTAGATCAATTACATTCATGTCCAAGTTCTAATCATCCAGATTGGTGGGAAATTTACCAATGGTAGTTATTGTGGCTCCTTACCTCATGATTATTCAATCAACCAAAGATCTTAAACAGAAAGAAACATTTGGGGCCTCCTTGATTTGCCCTAGTCACCCCAGGAAGACCATTATCCATGCCCAAATAGTCATTAAGATCTGGAAACTCCCATGCCACATAGGATAGATGTCTCCAGGGTTAGAAGTTCAGGTTAGCTAATTTTCCTGGTATCCAAGCACTACTTTGCATTATAAGAAAGTGGTTCTTGAATCTCAAAACCCTCATGGAACTTGGAAACTACTATTCTTTCCTTTTGCCTGGAGAAATCTCTTTATTCCCAAATCTCTTTGTCTGTCATCTTTCAAAGTAGGCATCTGTGCCTCTCTTTCTTATATATTCAGTAATGTCTCTTCACTGAACTTAGAGTTACAAAAGGCAGGAAAAGAAACTCTCTTTAAAAATCTTCTTCTTTGAACCTTACATCACCTCCTTAGATGAATCACTCTATTTCATTCAACTGGAAGTATAAGAAAAAATATCATAGGATACAGCACACCTTATTGTTTAAATAAAATTTTCTTTCCTGTGAAAAGCACCCAAGAACATAGATTATCTGGATATGTCTCAAAGATTTGTGGAGCACATTTATTGATAATCGAAGTGTGTGACAGTCTGAAAAATGAACTGGAAAATAAATTATTTCTAGGGAAAGAAGATACCAACAAAAAAGCTAGATGTAGGAATGATGCCTCCACTCATATGAGAAAGGCTGAGTGGGAGTTAATTAACACTTATATAATATTTGTCTCTCAGATTTACTCTTTAGCTCAGACCTCATGACCTGAGACCTAGAGTGAAAAAAATTGGAAAGTGAATAGTGAAAGAGGGATGCTTTAAATACCTAATTAGATGTTGGAAGCACGTAAGAGTATTGCTTTAAAATCCCTTTAATGTACTTGAGAAAGAACGTGAGTTTAGAACACTGAGGGTTCTGGAAAACAAAGCATGCCTTTGGCCTACTGACACAGAGCATGGTAACATTTGCTAGAGCCAAAACCTTAATAGACACACGACAACCCGGTAATCCCCATGGTGTTAGTTACAGTCTCAGAGCTCTGTTGCAATAGGAGTAGGCGCCAATGGCAGATGAACGACTATGGTAACCTGAGTAACAATGAGAACCATGTGCATCCTCACTGAACACTATTCATCATCAGAACTCGTGGTAAGTTTTATGCAGATAGTCTGCAAAACACTAAGAGGTCTGAGAGGTAGAAATATGTAAAGAGAATCAGGAAGGAGGAGATTTTCAAGAAGGTAGTTTGATGTCGGGACCATGCCCAAATAGTCAATAAGATCTGGAAACTCCCATGCCACATAGGATAGATGTCTCCAGGGTTAGAAGTTCAGGTTAGCTAATTTTCCTGGTATCCAAGCACTACTTTGCATTATAAGAAAGTGGTTCTTGAATCTCAAAACCCTCATGGAACTTAGAAACTACTATTCTTTCCTTTTGCCTGGAGAAATCTCTTTATTCCCAAATCTCTTTGTCTGTCATCTTTCAAAGTAGGCATCTGTGCCTCTCTTTCTTATATATTCAGTAATGTCTCTTCACTGAACTTAGAGTTACAAAAGGCAGGAAAAGAAACTCTCTTTAAAAATCTTCTTCTTTGAACCTTACATCACCTCCTTAGATGAATCACTCTATTTCATTCAACTGGAAGTATAAGAAAAAATATCATAGGATACAGCACACCTTATTGTTTAAATAAAATTTTCTTTCCTGTGAAAAGCACCCAAGAACATAGATTATCTGGATATGTCTCAAAGATTTGTGGAGCACATTTATTGATAATCGAAGTGTGTGACAGTCTGAAAAATGAACTGGAAAATAAATTATTTCTAGGGAAAGAAGATACCAACAAAAAAGCTAGATGTAGGAATGATGCCTCCACTCATATGAGAAAGGCTGAGTGGGAGTTAATTAACACTTATATAATATTTGTCTCTCAGATTTACTCTTTAGCTCAGACCTCATGACCTGAGACCTAGAGTGAAAAAGATTGGAAAGTGAATAGTGAAAGAGGGATGCTTTAAATACCTAATTAGATGTTGGAAGCACGTAAGAGTATTGCTTTAAAATCCCTTTAATGTACTTGAGAAAGAACGTGAGTTTAGAACACTGAGGGTTCTGGAAAACAAAGCATGCCTTTGGCCTACTGACACAGAGCATGGTAACATTTGCTAGAGCCAAAACCTTAATAGACACACGACAACCCGGTAATCCCCATGGTGTTAGTTACAGTCTCAGAGCTCTGTTGCAATAGGAGTAGGCGCCAATGGCAGATGAACGACTATGGTAACCTGAGTAACAATGAGAACCATGTGCATCCTCACTGAACACTATTCATCATCAGAACTCGTGGTAAGTTTTATGCAGATAGTCTGCAAAACACTAAGAGGTCTGAGAGGTAGAAATATGTAAAGAGAATCAGGAAGGAGGAGATTTTCAAGAAGGTAGTTTGAATGTCGGGATGAGTGTGTAATACTTTGAAAGAGACTAGAATTCCAGATAAATCTACTGTCAGGGTGACCACCAGTAATACATTCTAGCCATGATTTTTGCCCTAGCATTCCTGAAGTTAGGACCATGATAATACTGCATGTGTTCATTTCTCCTTGAAATAGCATGTAGCTTGTGGTCTGTAAACAGCAGATTTGATTAACTATATCACTTTCCTCAATTATCTTGAATAACTCTTAAAGAAATTGGTGTCTCAGTACGGTTAACACTGAAGTTTCCTTATATAGGAATCAAATGTGAAAACAGTTACTCAGGACCAGGAGTTAGAACATTTTCATCAGAAGGGCTTCTACCAGAACTTTCTCTGCAGCTCATAGGACCTTTCCTGAAATGTACATGAGTTTAGAATGTTGATCTAGAGGTAATTCTACCCCATCTATCAGTATACTCCACTGGAGATGGCCTATCACTTTTTAAAAAAGGTTAACAACTTCTGTACATTGTATCCCCAGTTTAAATATCCACAGCATGTGTGATGGCCTGGAGCGGTGGGATGGGGGTGGGAGGGATATACATATGACTAAACTGGACTCATATGTATCTGTAAACAGCAAAACTCTGTAAAAGTAAAATGTAAAATAAAAATTAAAAAAAAATACATCCACAGCACATTTCATGTAACAAAGACTCTGAAATCGTTTTGTAATAAGTGTTTTCGAATGAATTTTTCTAGGTATACCTCATAGGAATTTTCCATAGAAGCCATTTTCAAGAGATGGCTATCTTGTATCCCCAGCTAATACAGCTCTATGGAATATTGCAACCTGGGATGTTTTTACTGTAATCCCCATGGTGTTAGTTACAGTCTCAGAGCTCTGTTGCAATAGGAGTAGGTGCCAATGGCAGATGAACGACTATGGTAACCTGAGTAACAATGAGAACCATGTGCATCCTCACTGAACACTATTCATCATCAGAACTCGTGGTAAGTTTTATGCAGATAGTCTGCAAAACACTAAGAGGTCTGAGAGGTAGAAATATGTAAAGAGAATCAGGAAGGAGGAGATTTTCAAGAAGGTAGTTTGGATGTCGGGATGAGTGTGTAATACTTTGAAAGAGACTAGAATTCCAGATAAATCTACTGTCAGGGTGACCACCAGTAATACATTCTAGCCATGATTTTTGCCCTAGCATTCCTGAAGTTAGGACCATGATAATACTGCATGTGTTCATTTCTCCTTGAAATAGCATGTAGCTTGTGGTCTGTAAACAGCAGATTTGATTAACTATATCACTTTCCTCAATTATCTTGAATAACTCTTAAAGAAATTGGTGTCTCAGTACGGTTAACACTGAAGTTTCCTTATATAGGAATCAAATGTGAAAACAGTTACTCAGGACCAGGAGTTAGAACATTTTCATCAGAAGGGCTTCTACCAGAACTTTCTCTGCAGCTCATAGGACCTTTCCTGAAATGTACATGAGTTTAGAATGTTGATCTAGAGGTAATTCTACCCCATCTATCAGTATACTCCACTGGAGATGGCCTATCACTTTTAAATAAGGTTAACAACTTCTGTACATTGTATCCCCAGTTTAAATATCCACAGCATGTGTGATGGCCTGGAGCGGTGGGATGGGGGTGGGAGGGATATACATATGACTAAACTGGACTCATATGTATCTGTAAACAGCAAAACTCTGTAAAAGTAAAATGTAAAATAAAAATTAAAAAAAAATACATCCACAGCACATTTCATGTAACAAAGACTCTGAAATCGTTTTGTAATAAGTGTTTTCGAATGAATTTTTCTAGGTATACCTCATAGGAATTTTCCATAGAAGCCATTTTCAAGAGATGGCTATCTTGTATCCCCAGCTAATACAGCTCTATGGAATATTGCAACCTGGGATGTATTTCTAACTCAAGCTGTATTATTGGACATATGAGTATTTTTGTATCATATATATAGTCTGTTTATTTCATGTGTGCCCATTTTGATTATTAACTACCTATGAATGATATTTCATGATACAAAAATACTCATGTTATATATGATGAATATATATTGCATATTTATATGTATGTCATATATATTATATACGTATAAGATTTGGATACATGAGCTATGAATCTATCAAAATGATTAACAATAAGATAGAGTCTCTCTGAAGAGCAAAAAAGGGAACACAACATGTCAGCAATTGCTCACAATGACTCAAAACAGGCGGAAGCTACCATGGCCTTTGGGTGTCAAAGAAAACTGTTTGGAAGAGGCTGTTTCTGAGCTGGCTAGTTTCAAGGCATGTATGGATGGCTACAATTTGAGCAAGCATGTGTGTTCCAAGCAGGAAAAAAGTACAGAATAAAAGAAGATATATATTAACCTGTCACTTGCCAAGGCACTTGCCAAAGTTAATGTATTTTAACCTTGTTCACTTGTGAACTTGGTCAGATTTTGAAAATTTGAGCTCTGTTAGATTCCTATATTTTAAATGTATACAATGCCGTCTCTCTGTGCCATTTCTATTTCTTCTATTTATATTAGGAATGGAAATTGATGTCAATCTCACATCAGTCAGTGGCGATCAGAATATTATTTAGTTTGAATAGATAAACCTTAGTATTGCCCCAGAAGGAAGAAAAATTGACAATTACAATACGATTCCTGTTCCTTCCTCCCATTCCATCCACATACACATTGCTTATAAAAAACTCTTCAAACTTTTTCTGTTTAGAACTCTTAATGGTAGAGGAAACAATAAATATGTGCCCAGAGAGATGAGAACGGAGTTGACGGCTAAAGAGATTAAACCATAGGACTTCTATGGGAGAAACTCTGTGAATCTCTCTTTTATCTCAAAGCTTTAAGTGCATAGTGCATTCTCTATTACACATCAATGCATATTTAATAAAATAATACTTCTATGTGCTTCACAGAGTAATGCATTTATTTTCTAAGTCTTTTGGTAATTTTGATGTATAAGGAAGATGAAACACACTCATCTTACAGATTCACATGACATACTGCCTCACACCCCCACCATGGGACACTTAGAATAAATATAATAAACCTCACTTTCAGTGTGTAAAAATTTAGAATAATTTATGGAAATGGAATATTTATGAAAATATTTATATTTGTAATGATTAATCTCATGGTATTGCCTTGACAGAGCAATGATAATCTTGACATGATGTCTCTCTCACTTCAGTATTTTAAGTTGAGCTTGAAACACAATCATTTGCCAGAAAGAAACTTGAATGGGATCAAATGAGTAAGAATAGCAAGAAAGGGCATATGACTCCTGGTCCTTTAGGATAAAGATCAGTTCAGGAATGAATAATCTAGTATCAGGTATCATTTTCTCAATCCCCTCCCCCCTCAACCTTGGTTCTTACCAGAGTGTTTTGGTTGAGAAAGCAGAATTTAGTGAACATTTAGTGAAATAATACTTTGAATTAAGATGTGCCTATAAGGGCAAAGTGCTCTCAACAGTTCTTTAAAGCGGTTCAGGGAGCTTATATTATAAACTAACAATTGACCTAGTAAAAATCCTTTTGGAACTGATTCAACAAATGAAAACCAGAGAAAATAGTAAGGCTAAAATAATAAACAAAAATAGAGTGCCACCAACTTCCTGTGGTGATTAGGTCATACTCTAAAGAAAGATAGGTTTGCCTATCATCGAGGTTCATCCAGAAACAGAACACAATAACAGAACATTTAACTCTTCAGTGGATTCTATTACACTCAATATATAAAAAGTTTTACCTATTACAGTTTAATGGTATTCATTAAGTTACCTGGGCCTAAGAAGTGTCACCGGTTTACTCATGCTTAGAAAATTATGAGTTGAAAACACCCCTGTTTCTAGAAAACACAAAGAGGACATAGAAACAGAGACACAGCATTGTTTAATACATTTGGGCCTCAGAGCTGTATTTTCAGAAATTTCTCTGGTGCAAGTATTAAGAGAACAAACTCTGGGTCAAGCTCTCCTTGGTTAAAAGTATGAGTGTCTCTCCTGGGGTCACCTAACGTAGTTTCTGAAACATAGCAGGTACTCATCAAAAAAAAATTGACTGAACAAATTCACACACACACACACACACACACAGAGATATTAGTTTGATTTCAACCAACATCTTTATGCAAAATGCAGAAAAATAAAGATCCAGTTGCTGGCTTCACGAATTTGATAAATGGAGACAATTTAAATCAAATCAGCTCATCCGGGCTTGTAGGTCTAACTAGCAACCTGAAGTATGTAGCTCAGAACCAGTGTGAGCCCAGATAAGATCTTTTAATGTTTCTTTACCCTGGATCCTCAAGTCCTATTCAAGAATAGATCAGAAATAGCTCCAAACACAGTATAGATTTTTAGGTTTCCAAAAGAAACTTTCAGAGCAAATTTTAGCCCACTGTCTGTTGTCCCGCAGGTCACAACCAATGAGAGTTTTCTCTGCGAGTCCCTGTTACTGATATCATAGATACCTGAATATGGACCCAAATGATACACGTCCCTGGGGGCGGAGCCTCCGTAGTATACCTGAGAATGCAGCAGCATTGGCTAGCACAGAAGTTCAAACAATGAAATAGGAAGTTAAATCAGAAGAAAAAAATCTTCCGTCCTATCCCTTTATGTTATCGAAGACGAAACTAAATCCTAAACATGTGAAACAACTTCACTAAGGTCAACTCGAATCATAGTTCACCAATATTAGCATATACTGAGAAGTCTGGAGACAATTACAGAGACGATTCTGAGTGATCAGCAATTCTGATTATCTTATTTTAAAATTAACATATAAATGATAAAAGGGCCAGCAGATAGACTGAAAAAAACACACGATATGGTATTCGTTGGTTGAAACATATGTTTTTGGTGCTGCAAACCATATCCAAAGTCAGATAATACTAGAGTATAGACACATGGTGTCTAGACATTAAAAATGGACTGCTGAGAAGTTTTTTTTTTTCTTTTTTTGCAGCTAGCAAACAGACACAAATAATCAGATCCATTGAGTAAGCTAAGTTGCTAATGGAATATTTGCTCAAAGGATATACATACACAGGAAAAACTCTGTATTGAACTTTGAAAACAGCTAGAACTGCTGCCTAGAAGGCTGTCAGAGCTTAATTATTGATAGAATCTTAAGGTTAAATCTAAATCATGATCATAAACACTCTTTATTTTTATACATCACACTTTATTGGGGAAGTTAGACAATATCAACTTCTGAATTGTTCTCATATGGAATGGAAAGGAGCAAATTCCTGAAGCTCATGTAATTGATCAGACCAAACTTTGTTTTTAAAAATATATCTTCATTATTCTGTAAACTTAAGAAACAGATTTTTCCAACTTACCTATTATGTTTAATAGGTAATAAATATTACCTATTACCTAATAATAAATATTGCCTTAATAAATGCAATAAAATATTTTTCCTTTATAATAAATTTTAAGTGAAAATATTCAGTATTAAAAGATTATTAAGCCAAAAGAACAAAGATGGAAATAAATGAAAGACCAATAGAAGTGGTTAAAAAAAAAAATTACTAAAATCTAAGTTATTAGAAGTGCTGCCTATGTCCAGCCCCCACAGGGTAGGTATACTTCTTTCAGCTAAATACTTAATGTGATTCAAATCTCTTTGAGATTACTCTGGTAATATAAACTATATATTACATATAAGGGAACTTATATACAAAACTGGAAGCAGTATGGCTAAAAGAAATCTAATCGGCAAACACACGACAGTTTGCAGAACATAATTGACTATGTGCATTTAAGTCGTTATAATGTCATAGTATCGCATTTCGTGTGTGTGCGCTTGCCAACAAAGGAAATAAAACAGCTTCCATTGATTATATATTATGTGTGAGGGACATAAGAAGCACACAGTAAACATTTTTGATGAATGAAGTTCAAGCACTTCTCCAAACAATTTATACATGTTTTGCCATATAGTTTTAATTTCACATAGAAATTAAATGTTGGGACGCTCTAAAGTTAGATGAGCTCAATATTGTCGTATGAGATGACTGCAAAATGTGAACCTAGGTCTACCTTTGATTTAGAATGCTAACAAGAAACTGAATCTAAATATTCATTTGGCTCAAAGGATATACATACACAGGAAAAACTCTGTATTGAACTTTGAAAACAGCTAGAACTGCTGCCTAGAAGGCTGTCAGAGCTTAATTATTGATAGAATCTTAAGGTTAAATCTAAATCATGATCATAAACACTCTTTATTTTTATACATCACACTTTATTGGGGAAGTTAGACAATATCAACTTCTGAATTGTTCTCATATGGAATGGAAAGGAGCAAATTCCTGAAGCTCATGTAATTGATCAGACCAAACTTTGTTTTTAAAAATATATCTTCATTATTCTGTAAACTTAAGAAACAGATTTTTCCAACTTACCTATTATGTTTAATAGGTAATAAATATTACCTATTACCTAATAATAAATATTGCCTTAATAAATGCAATAAAATATTTTTCCTTTATAATAAATTTTAAGTGAAAATATTCAGTATTAAAAGATTATTAAGCCAAAAGAACAAAGATGGAAATAAATGAAAGACCAATAGAAGTGGTTAAAAAAAAAAATTACTAAAATCTAAGTTATTAGAAGTGCTGCCTATGTCCAGCCCCCACAGGGTAGGTATACTTCTTTCAGCTAAATACTTAATGTGATTCAAATCTCTGAATCTATTACTCTGGTAATATAAACTATATATTACATATAAGGGAACTTATATACAAAACTGGAAGCAGTATGGCTAAAAGAAATCTAATCGGCAAACACACGACAGTTTGCAGAACATAATTGACTATGTGCATTTAAGTCGTTATAATGTCATAGTATCGCATTTCGTGTGTGTGCGCTTGCCAACAAAGGAAATAAAACAGCTTCCATTGATTATATATTATGTGTGAGGGACATAAGAAGCACACAGTAAACATTTTTGATGAATGAAGTTCAAGCACTTCTCCAAACAATTTATACATGTTTTGCCATATAGTTTTAATTTCACATAGAAATTAAATGTTGGGACGCTCTAAAGTTAGATGAGCTCAATATTGTCGTATGAGATGACTGCAAAATGTGAACCTAGGTCTACCTTTGTATGAACTTTAAGAATGATTTTATCCTAAAATTTCCATGAATGTTAAATCTGAATCTAAATATTCATTTAAATTGTCCAATGTCTTCACAACAGTCTCCAATTATATTCCCACAGTGATCACAAGGGAGAAATATGGTTGCCAGACTAAAATGTTAAAGTAGGCTATTATCTAACGGTAAGATATAATGAAAGGCCATCTCAGTCAAAATTTCTTTCTAAACCATATAAATCTTTGTTTTGATGCTATTTAAATTTCTTTTCATAAACTACTAACTTATGATAATAACTTTCCTCTTTCAAAATGCAAATATCATTGGGAAAATCAAATAAGTTTATATTAATTCCTTAAAGGAAACTGATTTAACCAAATTGCTTCTACTCAGCTAAGTCTTGCAGAGCAAACCTACATTTCTATTCCACTTCTAATGCCCTTAACAAGAAAGTAAAAAAGTGTACTTGATGTGCTTGGGAAGGCACCATGAGAAGTTTTGTGAGTCCCAAGGGCAGCATGAAGGTAGGGGATGCTTGGGTTTGGAAGAAGAGATGGTAATTATTTGGACAGGTAAAAATCTAGAACGAGTTTGGAAAGTGGAAAAGTGCCTTATCTGCTTCGTTTACTTAGGTCCAGATGTGGTGACTACTTAAAAGAATATGCAAATCACTTCCAAACACCTTGCAACCTTAGACTATGCAAGCCTGATCCTTCTATTGAATTGCATCACACATAGGCAGGTTATTATCCTTAGGTTTGTTACATCCTTGTCTACTAGAACAATGACGGAGGATTAAAATATATGTATGTAGAGACAAAAAACAGAAAAATCTTATATGTACTTGCTCTCAAGGGGTTTGTCATTTGACTTATGTAGGCATTTACTTTCTCTACCAACAAGCATTACCTAGCATGCAAAATGTTAAATACCTAGAACCCAATATATCAATTATTTAGACCTGCTGTAACAAACCGCAAAGTACTGGATGACTTAGAATTTTTTTAAAAACAAAAATTTATTCTTTCATCGTTTTGAATCCTAGAAGGCCCAAATCAAGGTGTCAGCAGGGACTTATTCCCTTTAGAATTCTTTCTTGCCTCCTCCTGGCTTCCAGTTGTGGTCATTATTCCTTAGCACTCCTTGACTTGCAACAGCATTTCTCCATTCTCTGGCTTTGTGGTCACCTGGCATTCTCACTGTGTGTCTCTTCTTTTACATGAAACTTTTCTAAGGACATGAGTCAGATTGGATTAGGGCACACTCTAGTGAGTTTCACCTTGGCTATTTTCTCACTGTGTGATCTCTTCTTTTACATGAAACTTTCAATTTCTTTCTAAACCATATAAATCTTTGTTTTGATGCTATTTAAATTTCTTTTCATAAACTACTAACTTATGATAATAACTTTCCTCTTTCAAAATGCAAATATCATTGGGAAAATCAAATAAGTTTATATTAATTCCTTAAAGGAAACTGATTTAACCAAATTGCTTCTACTCAGCTAAGTCTTGCAGAGCAAACCTACATTTCTATTCCACTTCTAATGCCCTTAACAAGAAAGTAAAAAAGTGTACTTGATGTGCTTGGGAAGGCACCATGAGAAGTTTTGTGAGTCCCAAGGGCAGCATGAAGGTAGGGGATGCTTGGGTTTGGAAGAAGAGATGGTAATTATTTGGACAGGTAAAAATCTAGAACGAGTTTGGAAAGTGGAAAAGTGCCTTATCTGCTTCGTTTACTTAGGTCCAGATGTGGTGACTACTTAAAAGAATATGCAAATCACTTCCAAACACCTTGCAACCTTAGACTATGCAAGCCTGATCCTTCTATTGAATTGCATCACACATAGGCAGGTTATTATCCTTAGGTTTGTTACATCCTTGTCTACTAGAACAATGACGGAGGATTAAAATATATGTATGTAGAGACAAAAAACAGAAAAATCTTATATGTACTTGCTCTCAAGGGGTTTGTCATTTGACTTATGTAGGCATTTACTTTCTCTACCAACAAGCATTACCTAGCATGCAAAATGTTAAATACCTAGAACCCAATATATCAATTATTTAGACCTGCTGTAACAAACCGCAAAGTACTGGATGACTTAGAATTTTTTTAAAAACAAAAATTTATTCTTTCATCGTTTTGAATCCTAGAAGGCCCAAATCAAGGTGTCAGCAGGGACTTATTCCCTTTAGAATTCTTTCTTGCCTCCTCCTGGCTTCCAGTTGTGGTCATTATTCCTTAGCACTCCTTGACTTGCAACAGCATTTCTCCATTCTCTGGCTTTGTGGTCACCTGGCATTCTCACTGTGTGTCTCTTCTTTTACATGAAACTTTTTCTAAGGACATGAGTCAGATTGGATTAGGGCACACTCTAGTGAGTTCACTCTAACTTGATTCCGTTTACAAGGATCTATTTCTAAATAACTTCATTCATAAGAATCAGAAGTTAGGACTTCAAGCATCTTTCAGGGAATGTAATTCAACTCCTAAAACCAATTCATTTCTAATTGAATTAGGTGACATGACCACCTCATTTGATTCAGAAATGTTAAGGATTTCTATCATTATTTGTAGTCAGGTCTTAGGAAAATCAGCCAGCAGGGTTTTTTTGTTTGTTTGATTTTACTATTGGGAGATGATGCCCATTATTTTCTTATAAGAGCTTAATGATCTAACAAAATCTGTTCTTTAAAATAAGAAGTGGGCTAATAAGACTGAGATTATAACTAATTTATCAAAAGCAAACATAAATATTTTTATCACATAAAAATTTAGTCAAGCGGCATTGAGAAGTATGGTTTTGACGGATGCAAAGAATAGAATTCCAACACAAGGAAAAAGGGCCCTGTAGATGATACAATAATTTACTGAACACACTTATTTTATTCCTAAGTCTATTTAGGCTTCTCAGATGGTTTAGCAGATAAAGAATCCACCTGCATTGCAGCAGACACAGAAGACATGAGTTCATCCTTGGTTCAGGAAGATCCCCTGGAAAAGAAATGGCAACTCACTCCAGTATACTTTTTTTCATACAAATTTTATTTTTTATTATTTTCTTCTACAAGGTTTTGCTGTTTACTGCCACACATCAACCCAAATCTGTCATAGGTATACATATGTCACCCTGCTACCAAACCCTTCCTCATTCTCCTCTCCATTCCACCCCTCCAGGTCACCACAGAGCCCCCACTTGAGATCCCCTAGTCCCACAGCATATTCCCGTCCCTCACACCAATGTCTGTAAGACTGTTCTCCATGTCCACCTCTCCATTGCTGCTCTGCATGTTCATTTATCAGCACCCTCTTTCTAGATTCCATACACATGTGTCAGTATACAATATTTATCTTTCTCTCTCTGACATACCTCACTCTGTATAATAGGTTCTAGATTCATCTGCCTCAGTAGAACTGATTCAAATGTATTCCTTTTTATGGCTGAGTAGTACTCCATTGTATACATATAGCAGAGCTTTTTTATCCATTCATCTGTTGATGGACATCTAGGTTGCTTCCATGGTCTAGCTATTGTAAATAGTGCTGCAATGCACAATGGGGTACATGTGTCTCTTTCAAGTTTGATTGCCTCAGGGTATATGCCTAGTAGGGGGGTTTCTGGATCATATGGTGGCTCTATTCCTAGTTTTCTGAGGAACCTCCGCACTGTCTTCCATAGCGACTTTATCAGTTCACATTCCCACCAACAGTACAAGAGGGTTCGTTTTTCTCCACACCCTCTCCAGCATTTATTGTTTGTAGACTTTTTGATGATGGCCATTCTGACCAGTGAGGTGATATCTCATTGAAGTTTTGATTTGCACTTCTCTGACAATGAGAGATGTTGAGCATCTTTTCATGTATTTGCTGGCCATCTATAGGTCTTCTTTAGAAAGATGTCTGTTTAGGTCTTTTTCCCATTTTTTGATTGGGTTGTTCATGGTTTTGGTGTTAAGTTCTCTGAGTTGCTTGTATATTTTGGAAATCAATTCATCATTGGCTGTTTAATTTGCTGTTATTTTCTCTCATTCTGAAGGTTGTCTTTTCACCTTGTTTACAGTTTATTTTGCTGTGCAAAAGCTTTTAAGTTTTATTAGGTCCCACTTGTCTATGTTTGTCTGTAACTCCATTACTCTAGGAGGCATGTCATAGAAGTTTCCGCTTTAATTTATGTCACTGAGTGTTCTTCCTGTGTTTTCCTCCAAGAGTTTTATGGTCTCTGGTCTTACAGTTAAGTCTTTCATCCATTTTGAGTTTATCTTTGTGTATGGTGTTGGGTAGTGTTCCAACTTCATTCTTTTACATGTAGCTGCCCAGTTTTCCCAGCACCACTTATTGAAGAGGCTGTCTTGGCCCCATTGTATATACTTGCCTCTTTTGTCAGAAATAAGGTACCCATAAGTGCGCGGGTGTGTCTCTTGGCTTTCTATCTTGTTCCACTGGTTGATACTTCTGTTTTTGTGCCAGTAGCACACTGTCTTGCTGACTGTCACTTTGTAGTATAGTCAGAAGTTAGGAAGGTTGATTCCTCCAGCTCCATTCCTCTTTCTCAAGACTGCTTTGACTATCCTGGGTCTTTTGTGTTTCCATATGAATTGTGATATTTTTTGTTCTAAATCTGTGGAAAATGCCATTGGTATTTTGATATGGATTGCATTGAATCTGTAGATTATAATTGATGGTATAGTCATTTTCATGATATTGATTCTTCCAACCCAGGAGCACGGAATATCTCTCCATCAGCTTATATCTTTGTTGAAATCTTTCTTAAGCATCTTATAATTTTCTGTGTACAGTTCTTTTGTCTCCTTCAGTAGATATTCTTTTTGTTGTAATGGTGAATGGAATTGCTTCCTTGATTTCTCTTTCTGATTTTTCATTGTTGGTATATAGTAATGTGAGTGATTTCTGTGTATTGATTTTGTACCCTGCGACTTTGCTAAATTCACTGATTAGCTCTAGTAATTTTCTGATAGTTATCTTTAGGGTTTTCTATGTACAGAATAATGTCATCTGTAAACAGAGTTTTACTTCTTATTTTCCAATCTGGATTCCTTTTATTTCTTTTTCTTCTCTAGTTGCTATAGTTAGAACTTCCAAGACTATGTTGAATTATAGGAGAGTGGACACCCCACTCCAGTACTCCTGACTGGAAAACCCCAAGATCAGAAGGGCCTATGCAGACTATAGTCCATGGGGTCACAAAAGAGTCAGATATGACTGAACGACCAAGCACACATGCAGAAGACTACTTAATAATAGTCTTTATTTTAAAATTCATTCAGTCTCTTGGAATTCACTCAGAGCTTGTTCTCTGCTCTTCACATTCCACTAGCTATGTAGAAAGACCCAATCTTTTTTTCTTTTAAATAAAGAGAATGTTCTAACCAGTTAGTGAAAGGTCATCTCAAAGTAAATTTGTTCTACCCATTTCTATGATGTTTTGTTTTTGTCTAAGATTTTCTGGATTTTTTCCCATGCAGCTTATCCCGAACTACTAACTACTTCTCACCAAATAACCATGCATTTTAGAAATGTACATCTTTTATGGAACCATCTATCATTTTCTGCTCTCTATGTTACATTGAATACAGTTTCAAAACTCATTTCAAAGATTTAGCATAGATCATATGCAACTCTTTTGAATTCTCATTTGCATAAAATTTTATATACTTAATGTTAGAAATCTGGTAATAAACCATTGTATTTCTATTCACATAGGACAGGTTGAAATTAAACAACCTTTAAAAGGTAGGTAGTAAGCTCACATTAAAAAGTAAGCATTCTCATTATTTTATAACAAGAAATATTAATTAATAAACTTTCAACTGTATTGGTTGTATAAATTTCAAAACAAGTGACCTACACAATATTAATATAATTCTCCCTGATTTATCAAGGCTCAAGAAGTCTGCCTCAGGGGCTCAAAGTAGCTTCTCAGCCTGCCCATTTCTGCTGTTCCCACTCCAAGACACAAGCTAGAACTCTGAGTGGATTTTTTCTGTGTATTGATTTTGTACCCTGCGACTTTGCTAAATTCACTGATTAGCTCTAGTAATTTTCTGATAGTTATCTTTAGGGTTTTCTATGTACAGAATAATGTCATCTGTAAACAGAGTTTTACTTCTTATTTTCCAATCTGGATTCCTTTTATTTCTTTTTCTTCTCTAGTTGCTATAGTTAGAACTTCCAAGACTATGTTGAATTATAGGAGAGTGGACACCCCACTCCAGTACTCCTGACTGGAAAACCCCAAGATCAGAAGGGCCTATGCAGACTATAGTCCATGGGGTCACAAAAGAGTCAGATATGACTGAACGACTAAGCACACATGCAGAAGACTACTTAATAATAGTCTTTATTTTAAAATTCATTCAGTCTCTTGGAATTCACTCAGAGCTTGTTCTCTGCTCTTCACATTCCACTAGCTATGTAGAAAGACCCAATCTTTTTTTCTTTTAAATAAAGAGAATGTTCTAACCAGTTAGTGAAAGGTCATCTCAAAGTAAATTTGTTCTACCCATTTCTATGATGTTTTGTTTTTGTCTAAGATTTTCTGGATTTTTTCCCATGCAGCTTATCCCGAACTACTATCTACTTCTCACCAAATAACCATGCATTTTAGAAATGTACATCTTTTATGGAACCATCTATCATTTTCTGCTCTCTATGTTACATTGAATACAGTTTCAAAACTCATTTCAAAGATTTAGCATAGATCATATGCAACTCTTTTGAATTCTCATTTGCATAAAATTTTATATACTTAATGTTAGAAATCTGGTAATAAACCATTGTATTTCTATTCACATAGGACAGGTTGAAATTAAACAACCTTTAAAAGGTAGGTAGTAAGCTCACATTAAAAAGTAAGCATTCTCATTATTTTATAACAAGAAATATTAATTAATAAACTTTCAACTGTATTGGTTGTATAAATTTCAAAACAAGTGACCTACACAATATTAATATAATTCTCCCTGATTTATCAAGGCTCAAGAAGTCTGCCTCAGGGGCTCAAAGTAGCTTCTCAGCCTGCCCATTTCTGCTTTTCCCACTCCAAGACACAAGCTAGAACTCTGTCAGTTTTGCTGTACTCCTAAGTGGTGGATGGACTATGACTTGCTTGATTTCTTGGCTCAAGTGAGCTATACACTCATTAGCTGGCCAAAGCCAGCCATGGGTCCAGCCCACCTGTCTAGACCTGTCTAGTCTCATTTCATTCTTGAGACTGGGAGAGGTGCTACAGAGCTTAGATTTCTATGAAGTCAACCCCTTCCAGAGGCATTTATTAAATTGGGTTCACCTGTTGTTTGCATCTATAAGCCCTTGGTTGCATCTATAAGCCCTTGGTGGCCTCTATAGGCCCTGGTGTGCATTTAATTTTATCCCCTCCAACGTGCATGTTTAAGTCCTAGTATGAGTGTGGACTGATTTGGAGAAAAGGTCACTGTTGCTGAATTAGTTTAATTCAATTGAGGTCATTCAGCAGTAGGACAGGCTCTTAATCCAGTAAGACTGTTTCCCTTATGGGAAAGGGAAACTGGGACGCAGACCGAACATGGGGAGAACACCATGTGCGCATGAAAGCAGAGGTCAGGCAAATATGTCCACAAGGCGAGGACCTCAGCAAGCCAAAATCTGCCACCAAACCATCAGAAACTAGAGAAGAGGCGTGTAAAATGGTCTTCTTCACCAGCTTCAGAAGGAACCATCCCTGTCCACATCTTGATCTTGGACTTGTAGTGTCCAGAACTATGAGACAGTACATTTCTTTGTTTAAGACACTCAATTTGATGTACTTTCTTACAGCAGTCTAGCAAAGCAAAATAAGGCTCTATATAAGTGCAGCTGTTATGGTCATCTGCTCACCAATTTATACACACAAATATCCACAACATACACATGTATATATAATATATGTAGTATGTTATTTAAATACATTTATATATAACATACATAAAATATAGTTTAATTAATATTTAAAAGTTGCTTGGCAAATGCTTCCTTTTGTGAGTTAAGGAAATGAAGTTATCTATCTAGATGAGGAGAGAAAAAAACTATTATACATGTGCATCTAGTAAAAGTCCTAAGCAGCCACAGAGAAAACTCCAGCCCCTGGACTGATCTCCTGTTTGCATGTGAAAGCATATTGCTGGTCATTTTAAGTATGATTGTTTATTATCCAAGATTTCAAACAAAGATTTAAGAGGAACTGTTGCCTATAAACCAATGTTACCCAGTTTATATGTTTACTAGCCTATGGTTTGGTCTGATGTGAGGTGTGTGAATACGGAGGGTGTTTGCTGGCTTGTACACACACATACGAGCAGATGTGCATGCTTGTGCGCCTTCTTAAAACCAAGTTTCTTATCAAGAGAAACATTAATAGTATGGTTGCTGGAACAGACTGTGTTCACGCCATCCCCAAGGAGGCCGCAAGTCATAGGGCCATATGCTGTGTTTTTAAGAAATCTGATTTGTTGCCAGTGCACATCAGCACCCATGGAGCCTAAGACTATTACTTGAACTGTTTTTCTATTAGGCTGTCACATTTAGACGTGTCTGTAATCGGGAAATGGGATGTGTATTGGGGTTGGGGAAGCTTGATAAAGTCTTGTTGAGATAATCCCAGTTATGACATCTTCCTTGTCATCATCTTTCTTAGCTGCAAGTGTATAATTTTCTCTTTGCCAAATATAGCCACTGAAGAAGTCAATGTAAGTAACTAGTACATAAATGTTAACAGAAGTCCAAGCTGAGAGAATATAGTAGAGATGTTTCCCAGAAAAATTTCTATCAGACTATACTAATTGAGAGTTAGTATTCTTTGAAACGCAGGCTGGACTGGAATTTATTTAGCATGGTTTATATGGGGAAAAGGGGAAGTAAATTGAGAGTGTAAAATATGTCCTTTGACTAGGCTAGATGTCCGTTCATCAGGCTTTCTACTTTACAGGAATAAAAGCCAAACATCTGCATATCTAAATATAATAACTCACAAATTAAAACAGGTCTAATAGCCTATATTTTCATGTCATTTACAATGACTGGGCCGACACTTATTTTTATTTTCTTTATTGAATTTTTTTTTATTGAAGCATAATTGCTTTACACTGTTGTGTTAGTTTCTGCTGTACAACAAAGTGAATTAGCTATAATATAAGCATACATATGTCCCCTCCCTCTTAAACCTCCCCTCCCTGATCCCATTCCTCTAGGTCACGACAGACCACCAAGCTGAGCTCCCTGTGCTATACAGCAGGTTCCCACTGGCTATTTTACGTATGGTGGTGTATATATGTCAATATGCTACTCTCCCAATTTGTCCCTAACTTATTTGTCAATGTTCTATGATTTAAATGCTTATTAATGGAAACTGAATTTGTATAATGGTGCACAAGATATTCAGGTATCTTTGAGATCCTCATCTTAAGCTGTAACTTTCAGGATGTGAATGCCTAAGTAGCCAGACAAGGCACAGTTGCAGAGAAAAGTTTGCGTCAGCAGGTTTCTGTGAGTGACTCAAATGTTACCTCGGGTGATTCATTTTATCCGTAATAAGTAGAAAAACTGGAACATGAAGATAAAAAAGAAAGAAAACATTGTTCATAGCTATGCTACTGAAAATAGTGCCTTACTTTCTTTTAGTTTGATTTTACTCTAGGACCAACATCCCTGGTGCTTCATATTATCTGGAAAAAAAAAATTGAGTGCTGATAACTTGATAAAGTCTTGTTGAGATAATCCCAGTTATGACATCTTCCTTGTCATCATCTTTCTTAGCTGCAAGTGTATAATTTTCTCTTTGCCAAATATAGCCACTGAAGAAGTCAATGTAAGTAACTAGTACATAAATGTTAACAGAAGTCCAAGCTGAGAGAATATAGTAGAGATGTTTCCCAGAAAAATTTCTATCAGACTATACTAATTGAGAGTTAGTATTCTTTGAAACGCAGGCTGGACTGGAATTTATTTAGCATGGTTTATATGGGGAAAAGGGGAAGTAAATTGAGAGTGTAAAATATGTCCTTTGACTAGGCTAGATGTCCGTTCATCAGGCTTTCTACTTTACAGGAATAAAAGCCAAACATCTGCATATCTAAATATAATAACTCACAAATTAAAACAGGTCTAATAGCCTATATTTTCATGTCATTTACAATGACTGGGCCGACACTTATTTTTATTTTCTTTATTGAATTTTTTTTTATTGAAGCATAATTGCTTTACACTGTTGTGTTTCTGCTGTACAACAAAGTGAATTAGCTATAATATAAGCATACATATGTCCCCTCCCTCTTAAACCTCCCCTCCCTGATCCCATTCCTCTAGGTCACGACAGACCACCAAGCTGAGCTCCCTGTGCTATACAGCAGGTTCCCACTGGCTATTTTACGTATGGTGGTGTATATATGTCAATATGCTACTCTCCCAATTTGTCCCTAACTTATTTGTCAATGTTCTATGATTTAAATGCTTATTAATGGAAACTGAATTTGTATAATGGTGCACAAGATATTCAGGTATCTTTGAGATCCTCATCTTAAGCTGTAACTTTCAGGATGTGAATGCCTAAGTAGCCAGACAAGGCACAGTTGCAGAGAAAAGTTTGAGTCAGCAGGTTTCTGTGAGTGACTCGAAATGTTACCTCGGGGTGATTCATTTTATCCGTAATAAGTAGAAAAACTGGAACATGAAGATAAAAAAGAAAGAAAACATTGTTCATAGCTATGCTACTGAAAATAGTGCCTTACTTTCTTTTAGTTTGATTTTACTCTAGGACCAACATCCCTGGTGCTTCATATTATCTGGAAAAAAAAAAAAAAGTGAAAAATGTGCAAGTCATGGATTTTCAGTGCTCTAATGACTTATACTAATGTATTCCTTCATCTAAATACAGATTTCTATTTAAAATTCAGTATGCAGGGGTATTATGAATTCCAGTTTAATGGATTCCAAATAATTGCCCTTTAGAAATGATGAATAGCTGTTTAAATCCACTGATAAGAATATACTATTTCTCTCCTAACAATAGACCTTCCACATTAACCGTGTCATCTATGCCTGAAATTAGTTTATTAATTTTTTATTGATATGCAAAATCCAAACTGAGGACAGATGGAAAATAACCCTCTGCTAAGAACCCCCACTTTCCCCCCAAAATGTCTGTTGTTATTCCTCTCATTGGTATATTAGAGAAAGGAAATCATATCTTGAAAAGACGGAAGAACCACAAAATCCAGAGGATATCACTTTTTCCCTCTTTTGCCTATTTTTAGGTTTTGCAGTTCAAAAAAAAGTGCTTCTAATGTGAACAGAGTAAACACAGACTTCTAAACCCCACAAAAGGAAGGTTTTTGAAGTTGTTGGTTGTGATCACTCATTGCTCTTTAAAAATGTTTCTAGGGCCTCTTCTTCAAAGGGACCAGAAGCAAAAGAGGCAGAACTATTAAAATTAAAAATACATTATTCATTTCTCTTGGCATAGGCCTATGGTATTATGTTTTAGTTTATCCCTGATCAGCATGATAGCTTTCTATGCTAGTCAAAAAATAAGTAATACTATGAAAGCTATGGCCAGAATAGATACAATAAACACAGTGTAGTATATTGAAATAAGAAGTATATATTCATTACTAGAATGTCAAGTTTTCTGTATAAAAATCTGTATTACACTATACAATCTAGATCACTACATATATTGGTGTAGTCAGTTAGAAAAAAAACTATTCATCTGAAAAATGCAAAATCTGTGATTTTTCTAAGTCAAATTGTAACAAATGATGTTAGAAAAAAAAAGTATATCAGCTGTTACTCAGCCATTGAATCCTTTGTCACTTTGATGTTATGCTTTTTCCCTTTTGAGAAAATTCTCTGGGAAAACCGTGTTCCTTACAAAGAGAAAACCAACACAAAATAATCTTCTAGGGGACCAAAATATACTTCCAAATTGATACAATTCTTTGTTTCCTGCTGTTTGACTTTTATAAAGTCATTGTTCTTAGTGCAGTATTTATATTACAGAGCAATCTATGAGTGGTATACATGCAATATATATGCACAGCTCTATCTATTTACACATACAAATACATGTAAATATAAGCAGACTGCAATGAAATGGAAATTTCCCACTTTTTGTACCCAACACACTATTGGGGAAAAATATAGATTAAGAAGGAAAAAAAAACCCTCCGATTTCCCATTTTACCACTGCCATCAATATTAATAAAGTTGACTCATTTGCTCCTATAAGAAATACTCATCAGGGCACCACTAAAAAAGAGAATGGTAGAAAAAGCTTGTTTCATTTTTTTTAAGTGACTAAATAACAGCATTTTTTTTTCCTTTCTTTAATCTCAGAGGAGTAAAAGATGAAAACAGTATGAAAAAGTAAATCAGAGTCACAGGAAATGGAGGAGAAAGGGTGAGATCTGATTTTATCTTTTCAGTACACTTGTGTATGAAATTCTGCGCTATGGTTATTTGAGGTTTCTTTTCGAAGGGGACTGCCCTTTCTCCAGAAGCAAAAGAGGCAGAACTATTAAAATTAAAAATACATTATTCATTTCTCTTGGCATAGGCCTATGGTATTATGTTTTAGTTTATCCCTGATCAGCATGATAGCTTTCTATGCTAGTCAAAAAATAAGTAATACTATGAAAGCTATGGCCAGAATAGATACAATAAACACAGTGTAGTATATTGAAATAAGAAGTATATATTCATTACTAGAATGTCAAGTTTTCTGTATAAAAATCTGTATTACACTATACAATCTAGATCACTACATATATTGGTGTAGTCAGTTAGAAAAAAAACTATTCATCTGAAAAATGCAAAATCTGTGATTTTTCTAAGTCAAATTGTAACAAATGATGTTAGAAAAAAAAAGTATATCAGCTGTTACTCAGCCATTGAATCCTTTGTCACTTTGATGTTATGCTTTTTCCCTTTTGAGAAAATTCTCTGGGAAAACCGTGTTCCTTACAAAGAGAAAACCAACACAAAATAATCTTCTAGGGGACCAAAATATACTTCCAAATTGATACAATTCTTTGTTTCCTGCTGTTTGACTTTTATAAAGTCATTGTTCTTAGTGCAGTATTTATATTACAGAGCAATCTATGAGTGGTATACATGCAATATATATGCACAGCTCTATCTATTTACACATACAAATACATGTAAATATAAGCAGACTGCAATGAAATGGAAATTTCCCACTTTTTGTACCCAACACACTATTGGGGAAAAATATAGATTAAGAAGGAAAAAAAAACCCTCCGATTTCCCATTTTACCACTGCCATCAATATTAATAAAGTTGACTCATTTGCTCCTATAAGAAATACTCATCAGGGCACCACTAAAAAAGAGAATGGTAGAAAAAGCTTGTTTCATTTTTTTTAAGTGACTAAATAACAGCATTTTTTTTTCCTTTCTTTAATCTCAGAGGAGTAAAAGATGAAAAACAGTATGAAAAAGTAAATCAGAGTCACAGGAAATGGAGGAGAAAGGGTGAGATCTGATTTTATCTTTTCAGTACACTTGTGTATGAAATTCTGCGCTATGGTTATTTGAGGTTTTTCTTTTTCTCTAGCAGAAGGGTGACTGCCCCTTTTCTCCAGGCCCTTTCTGTCTTCCTCCGGGGTCTGCTGCTTCTCGACACACCACTGGGACCCAGAGAAGAATGGCTCCTCTGTTTGCCGGCCTGCCTGCATATTGCATCCATTGCTCTATTCAGCCAGCTTTCAGGTCTGCTAACTGCTGCAGTACAACTTAGCTTTTATGCTCCAGTGACAGGAGTTTTCTGAAGCCAGAGGGTTTCTGAAAAGAGGGCCTATTTGCATAAACAATGCCATGTGAGGAGGTCTGCTGGAAACAAAATCAAAATTCACTCAAGCAAATCTTCCTGATCAACTCATTTTTTTTTTCCTTTGCCCCTCACACCTCCTATAGTTACCATCTGCATGCTAAACCATAGCTGAGAATTTGATCAATTCTTTGCCTCCATTTCCTGTGTCCAGTTTTATTAAACAAGCCAAAAATATATCTTATTTTCTCAGCGAGCCTGAACAGAATCCATAAATAGACAATGGTATGTGAAATGAGGAATGTATTGTGTGTTAAATGAGGGCAGGGGGCCAGCTACGCATCAGCTACCAGAGTCTTCCATTAGATTTGTCATGGGAACCTCATCAAAATGCACATCCGAGAGGGAGGCTGCCCATCCATGGGCTCTGTGATTGCAGGTCACCAAATGCAGTTACCCCAGCGCTGGGGATCATGGAGGGTAACATGCACCCCTGCTCGCTCCAGCTCTTCCCTTAGTTTTCTACCCACAGAAAAAGACTAAATGATGGTCTTAAAGCTTAAAGCAGGCTAGAGTAAGCAGTTCACATAAGGCTGCATAAATGAAATGAAGAGGACCATTATTAAATCAGTCACATAAATAGGAGCTCATGCTTGGTTTTTTCAAACATTTTCCTAAAGCAAATTCAGCTTTAAAGTGGAGTGTTTAAGGGCAATTCTAAGAACTTTTGGCTTAAGAAAAATCTGAAGGTTATAAATGGGTGCTCAGGCAAACAACTACCATGCTCTCCCATCTTTTGCTTTTCAGAGACATGATGACTAAGACTTACTGCATAAAGAAGAAAGGTAGACATTCTTCCAACATCATTCCTCCTGTTTTTCTTTGTCTCATATCAAACAATCTGAGATGTTAGTGATCTCTTGGATTGCTCAAACTAGACTGCATGTTTTTCCCCTTAAAAATGTCATGATTATGGCCTATAAATATTATTATAATGTTTCCCAGAAAAGGATAGACACTTCTTGGAGAAATGGCTGATCTGGGGCAAAAAAATAAAAATAAGCATGGCTATCTTACTATACGAGAAAAGCAGATGCTTTTATCAAATATGTAGCAGCCAGTCTGGATAAACTCTCACCAGGCAAGAATGGAATCATTTAACCATCAGTAAAGATAAAAACTGCCTTCGTTAGAAAATCAAATATGCTTAAAATTGTGAGTTTTATATGTTTTTTTTTTGTTTAATAAAAAGCTATTTGTTCATTTTAGATGCTAAGAAGACATTTCATGTGAATTAGTAAATAAAATGCAAGAGGTAAGCAATTAACCCGCCGTTTCTTTATAAGTGGTGCCACAGAAAAGCTGAATTCTTGATGAAAGGATGTTTCTTTTTCTAGAAATTATACATTTAGCATATCTCCATGCTGTAAGCTCTTATGAAAGAATGGATCCGGTATTGATTATGCATCGTTGATAGCATCACCTCCTACACCATTTCACCCTTGAGGTTGGCCCATTAAAATAAACAATAAAAAGCAAAGTTGAACTTGAACCTGCTCAGGTCCTTAGGCATAAGAGATGCAAGGGACAGAGACTTATGGCAAATACAACTACAGGGATAAAATCAGGAAAATCGAAAAAGTGGAAAACTCCACAGTACTGAGGATCTGAATTCAACAACAGAAAAGAGGCCAAGTAGGGTCAAATGGATTACAAGAGGCCTAAGAAACATATATCTGGACATAGGGTCTTTATTTAGAGCCCAATTCATATTTACCAGTTAACTAATTAATAAACAACTAAGCTGAAGTAAGAGCTCTATTTCCAAGGAATTGAAAAAATGTGAACTTAACTAGATATCTGATGTGATTAAGAAATTCTTACAAGTGTGATGAAGGTATTTGTAGCTATGTCTTTAAGTATTAGAGAATTTTACTGATATATTAGAGATGACATAATATTCCATTTGTGATTCGGTTCAACATTTAGGAGAAGAAGAGTCATATTCCAGAGGAGTGGATATGCAACAAGATTGGTTATGAACTGCTAGTTATTGAAGTTGAACTATAGTAACTATTTTCTCTATTTTTATATATGTGTAATTTTTGCATAGTAAAAACTTTTGAAAAATAATATTAAGACTTGTTTAAAGAGTAGTACCATGAAAACAAGTAGTCGTCCTCATCCACATTTCCACAAACTTTAAGTCTGATGACTAAGCTGGGGGATAGGGTTAGAGACAGGGAGAAGCAGATGGTTTAGAAAAATGTTTTCCAAGCTTTGAGAAGCAAGAATTTGTAACACATATAAGAGATAGAGTAATACTTAGAAGGCCATGAAAAACACTACTTGGCACTCTGGAAACAATATAAAAGTTTATCTGTTTATTCTAATATGTAAATAAAATGCAAGAGGTAAGCAATTAACCCGCCGTTTCTTTATAAGTGGTGCCACAGAAAAGCTGAATTCTTGATGAAAGGATGTTTCTTTTTCTAGAAATTATACATTTAGCATATCTCCATGCTGTAAGCTCTTATGAAAGAATGGATCCGGTATTGATTATGCATCGTTGATAGCATCACCTCCTACACCATTTCACCCTTGAGGTTGGCCCATTAAAATAAACAATAAAAAGCAAAGTTGAACTTGAACCTGCTCAGGTCCTTAGGCATAAGAGATGCAAGGGACAGAGACTTATGGCAAATACAACTACAGGGATAAAATCAGGAAAATCGAAAAAGTGGAAAACTCCACAGTACTGAGGATCTGAATTCAACAACAGAAAAGAGGCCAAGTAGGGTCAAATGGATTACAAGAGGCCTAAGAAACATATATCTGGACATAGGGTCTTTATTTAGAGCCCAATTCATATTTACCAGTTAACTAATTAATAAACAACTAAGCTGAAGTAAGAGCTCTATTTCCAAGGAATTGAAAAAATGTGAACTTAACTAGATATCTGATGTGATTAAGAAATTCTTACAAGTGTGATGAAGGTATTTGTAGCTATGTCTTTAAGTATTAGAGAATTTTACTGATATATTAGAGATGACATAATATTCCATTTGTGATTCGGTTCAACATTTAGGAGAAGAAGAGTCATATTCCAGAGGAGTGGATATGCAACAAGATTGGTTATGAACTGCTAGTTATTGAAGTTGAACTATAGTAACTATTTTCTCTATTTTTATATATGTGTAATTTTTGCATAGTAAAAACTTTTGAAAAATAATATTAAGACTTGTTTAAAGAGTAGTACCATGAAAACAAGTAGTCGTCCTCATCCACATTTCCACAAACTTTAAGTCTGATGACTAAGCTGGGGGATAGGGTTAGAGACAGGGAGAAGCAGATGGTTTAGAAAAATGTTTTCCAAGCTTTGAGAAGCAAGAATTTGTAACACATATAAGAGATAGAGTAATACTTAGAAGGCCATGAAAAACACTACTTGGCACTCTGGAAACAATATAAAAAGTTTATCTGTTATTCTAAGCAGACTATTTACTAATAATATATTAAGTATTAACATGTAATTAACTAACTTAAAGCATTTGATTAGAACAGCTATAACTATGGAAAAAACTAACCATATAAACTGATATGCATAAACTGATATATCATAAGAGTTCAGGAACTGATTTTTAATTCCTACATGCCATCTTTAGAATGTTCTTTATACTAAGACTTGAATATACTTTTTACCTTCTCTGGGCAAATACAGTTCTTTTGGCATTCAAAACATTACCGCATACACAGTTTTATCTTTTTACACAGTGGAGTATAAATAAATTAAAATGTCTTTAAATTAGACTATTTTTGAGGAATAAGCCTCCCTCCATAAGAATTATAACAACAGCATATTAATGATAACAAATGCTTTATAAGTCATGTTATCTCATTTAATTATCCCAACAGCATGATGAATTAGGTATGTGGGAAGATAATTCTCAGTGGGTCACTCTGAATTATCTGTACATCTTGCGAGTATACTCTCTGAGAGCATTTGCTTTTGGTCTGTTTTGTTTTTTTTTTCCTAGGGATTTTTGACCAGAGAACAGCCCTCAAAAACGGAGACTGCATCTTTTTTTTTGGAGCAAGTGACAATTTGATTTGCTGTCTAGTTGATAAATATAATCTTTTTTTTTTTTTTTTGGTATTTCATATTTGCTTTTAAATATGACTATTCTGTTGGATACATAAAAGGTTTATTTCAGCTATGTTTTATGTTAAATGTATTTTGAAAGATGACAGTTGAGAGTTGGCCAGAATTCACTACATTTTTTTTCTATGAAATTGTGCCTTCTGCACACTTCAAGGCAGGCAGTCTTCAGCTTAATCACAAATACAGAATGCAACAGAAAGATAAGAAAATTCACATAGATTTAGGAAACATGCCTGCCCCCCACCATGAGCCTGAGCATCTCAGGAAGTGTCAAAAAGGAAAAAAAAAATGCTTAGAATATTTTTCTATTTAGAGCTTTGAATATCCCTCATTCCAGCATGCACCAACCAAACTGACACACAGAAGTATTTAGCAGTTGTTTCCGGTGGGGAGTGATCTATATTTTGGAGCTTCCCAGGTGGCTCAGTGTTGAAGAATCCGCCTGCCTGTGCAGGAGCCGCATGAGACATGGGAGTGATCCCTGGGTCTGGAACATCCCCTGGAGAAGGAAATGGAAACCTACTTCAGTATTCTTGCCTGGAAAATTCCATGGACAGGGGAGCCTGGAGGGCTGCAGTACATGGGAATGCAAAACTAGACTGACAAATGTTCTTGATATACTAAGATCTTTTTTGAAATTCATACTTTTTACCTTCTCTGGGCAAATACAGTTCTTTTGGCATTCAAAACATTACCGATACACAGTTTTATCTTTTACACAGTGGAGTATAAATAAATTAAAATGTCTTTAAATTAGACTATTTTTGAGGAATAAGCCTCCCTCCATAAGAATTATAACAACAGCATATTAATGATAACAAATGCTTTATAAGTCATGTTATCTCATTTAATTATCCCAACAGCATGATGAATTAGGTATGTGGGAAGATAATTCTCAGTGGGTCACTCTGAATTATCTGTACATCTTGCGAGTATACTCTCTGAGAGCATTTGCTTTTGGTCTGTTTTGTTTTTTTTTTCCTAGGGGTTTTTTGACCAGAGAACAGCCCTCAAAAACGGAGACTGCATCTTTTTTTTTGGAGCAAGTGACAATTTGATTTGCTGTCTAGTTGATAAATATAATCTTTTTTTTTTTTTTTTGGTATTTCATATTTGCTTTTAAATATGACTATTCTGTTGGATACATAAAAGGTTTATTTCAGCTATGTTTTATGTTAAATGTATTTTGAAAGATGACAGTTGAGAGTTGGCCAGAATTCACTACATTTTTTTTCTATGAAATTGTGCCTTCTGCACACTTCAAGGCAGGCAGTCTTCAGCTTAATCACAAATACAGAATGCAACAGAAAGATAAGAAAATTCACATAGATTTAGGAAACATGCCTGCCCCCCACCATGAGCCTGAGCATCTCAGGAAGTGTCAAAAAGGAAAAAAAAAAAAAATGCTTAGAATATTTTTCTATTTAGAGCTTTGAATATCCCTCATTCCAGCATGCACCAACCAAACTGACACACAGAAGTATTTAGCAGTTGTTTCCGGTGGGGAGTGATCTATATTTTGGAGCTTCCCAGGTGGCTCAGTGTTGAAGAATCCGCCTGCCTGTGCAGGAGCCGCATGAGACATGGGAGTGATCCCTGGGTCTGGAACATCCCCTGGAGAAGGAAATGGAAACCTACTTCAGTATTATTGCCTGGAAAATTCCATGGACAGGGGAGCCTGGAGGGCTGCAGTACATGGGACTGCAAAAACTCAGACGTGACTGAGCCCACACGCTCACTCTGTATTTTAGAAAGGATACTAAGATGGAGGTCTAATAGAAAGGATTATTAAAGGAAAAAAAAGAAGACTTTTTTTGAACCATAATTGCTTTAACTAAAGGTTATTTCTAAAATTCTATTTAAATGAATTATAATTTTTTTTCTCCTTCATGATAGATCATTCCATATTGGAAGTAGGTGTCAAGATTTAGAAGCTATTACTATCTTTATCGGAACAAAATCTGTAATATGACACTCAGAGAAATTAATAATAAAGGAAGGTAAGATGTTAACTTGAGTGGTTCTGAAACAAGATCAGGGTAAGGAGTATGTCCTCAGAGAGGAAGTAATAAGCTCAGATTGGGGTTTTAATTACCTGCACATGTTACCCTATTGTGACTTTAAAAAATAATCTTCCCTGAAATGTTCAGACAGTTGTTCTCAGTTCCCTTCATTTCGGGTGAAGAGTGAGAGGATCTTTCCTGGAAGTTCTTGCATGGACTTTCTTTTCAGAAAACTTCACATAATAAGATATGTTGATTGTTTCCAGGCATTATACTATTAATATATGCTAGATACTCACTGATTCATTTAAGCATCACAATAATTCTATCAGACAGGTAACCCTATTATGTCAATTTTTCAAATGAAGAGATGGCAACACTGATAAACATCTTGTCAAAGGTCACATGCTAACAGAAAACAGAGCTGGAATTTAAATCCAGGTAACATGGCTCCAGAATCTACTATACCTGACAGTCTACTTGAAAATCTTCTAGTATCTTAAACAAATATATATAGATAGATAGATAGATAGATAGATAGATAGATAGATAGATATCAGTGCATAAAAAAATTATCTATACAATTTCAAAAAGTTTCCCTTGTCTTTTTTTTTTTTAAGATTTATTTATTTATTTATTTTGGTGGCAGTGGGTTGGGGAGGGAGGAGGTTGGGCAGGCCACTTCTATTGGTCTTTCATTTGTCTCATCTTCATCCATCTTTGTTCTTTGGCCTGTGTGGGCCTCCCGTCGCGGCGGCCTCTGTTGTCGCAGAGCACCGGCTCTGGGCGCAGTGTGCTCCAGAGCTCCGGCTCGGTAATTGGACACATTGGTCCAGCCGCCCCGCGGCATGTGGGATCTTCCCAGGCCAGGGATCGAACCGGCGCCCTTTGCACTGCAAGGCGGTGTCCTTACCCACTTGACCACCATGGAAGCCTATCCCTTGACTTCTATATTCAAGATTAAAATTTTTTGTTCTAGAAGTCATTTGGCAACAGTTTCTATTTTAGAGTATTTGAAAAATATGATGCCATAATTAGACTCTAGTTCTACCTAAAAGAAAGAATGGAAGTGGGTAAAGAGTTGAACAGAACATGGTTTGCATTCTGTTTCTAATATAGGAAAATATCGAGATGGTCATTTTTACTTAAGAAGCAAATCTTCAGAATTTCTAGGTACCATTTATTTCTCTTGTAATAAAGAAAATTAAAAAAAAAAAATTAACCTGTACTCCTGTCAGGATTTTCTTAGTATCTTCAACATGTAGGTCCAGGGACCTTTCTTTCCCTTAATTTCATACAGCATTCAGCAGAGCACTGTCTACTAGGTACAGTGAGTCTAATACCCTGGTTATTTTCAACTTCTTGTAATGTCAGGTGAACTGGTCAAGGCATGCTGGGAATATTTTGTGATGGCGTGAGTCATTAGTTCCATTAAACTTTTACTATATTTTCACTAATAATTTTAGAGTGAAAAAAATATGTATTTCTCACAAACAACGAGACTCATGCTAATTGTCCTCTGACTTCATCTTTTTATCACACTCTCTCTTTTACTCTCATGCTATGGCCAAGTTGGCCTTATTTTATTAATAATTCCTCAAATATACCAACCTCATTTCCTCCCAATGGGTTTTCTGCTCCAACTCTCTCTCCAGCAAGTCTTTCTTCTCATTGTCCAGGACCAAGCTCAAATGTCACCCAGAGAAAACTTTAGTATATATACACTAAAATATAAGACCCTTTAGAACAGGGGCTTTGGGAACATTGGCGGTCTCATTAACTTCCAGGTCACCTGTGTGTAGAAGAGAGGCTGGTACATTGTTGAATCATTGTCAGATCACATCTAGTCCGAAATTCGACCGCGCCCTGCTGCATGGCGGTGTGCCAGAGCTCCGGCTCGGTAATTGGACACATTGGTCCTGCCGCCCCGCGGCATGTGGGATCTTCCCAGGCCAGGGATCGAACCGGCGCCCTTTGCACTGCAAGGCGGTGTCCTTACCCACTTGACCACCATGGAAGCCTATCCCTTGACTTCTATATTCAAGATTAAAATTTTTTGTTCTAGAAGTCATTTGGCAACAGTTTCTATTTTAGAGTATTTGAAAAATATGATGCCATAATTAGACTCTAGTTCTACCTAAAAGAAAGAATGGAAGTGGGTAAAGAGTTGAACAGAACATGGTTTGCATTCTGTTTCTAATATAGGAAAATATCGAGATGGTCATTTTTACTTAAGAAGCAAATCTTCAGAATTTCTAGGTACCATTTATTTCTCTTGTAATAAAGAAAATTAAAAAAAAAAAATTAACCTGTACTCCTGTCAGGATTTTCTTAGTATCTTCAACATGTAGGTCCAGGGACCTTTCTTTCCCTTAATTTCATACAGCATTCAGCAGAGCACTGTCTACTAGGTACAGTGAGTCTAATACCCTGGTTATTTTCAACTTCTTGTAATGTCAGGTGAACTGGTCAAGGCATGCTGGGAATATTTTGTGATGGCGTGAGTCATTAGTTCCATTAAACTTTACTATATTTTCACTAATAATTTTAGAGTGAAAAAAATATGTATTTCTCACAAACAACGAGACTCATGCTAATTGTCCTCTGACTTCATCTTTTTATCACACTCTCTCTTTTACTCTCATGCTATGGCCAAGTTGGCCTTATTTTATTAATAATTCCTCAAATATACCAACCTCATTTCCTCCCAATGGGTTTTCTGCTCCAACTCTCTCTCCAGCAAGTCTTTCTTCTCATTGTCCAGGACCAAGCTCAAATGTCACCCAGAGAAAACTTTAGTATATATACACTAAAATATAAGACCCTTTAGAACAGGGGCTTTGGGAACATTGGCGGTCTCATTAACTTCCAGGTCACCTGTGTGTAGAAGAGAGGCTGGTACATTGTTGAATCATTGTCAGATCACATCTAGTCCGAAACCTAAGCTCAAAAGTAAGAGGAGGATAAACACATAAATAAATCAACAGTATCATAATTATTATATTAGAGATAGCATCTATATATATATACATACACATATGATGAGAGGATGTTGTTGATTATTTGTTGTTTAATAGCAACACCAACTCAATGGACATGAACTTAAGGAAACTCCAAGAGATAGAGAAGGACAGGGAAACCTGGCATGCTGCAGTCCATGGGGTGGCCAAGAGTCAGACAAGACTGGGCAACTGAACAACAATATAATTTATTCATTAATAATAATAAAAACAGCAAATAATTTGCCACTTTGAAACACATCTGAGAGACAGAACATATGGCATTATAAGTTATTATTTTTGCCTTCATTCTGCTCATTGAGAAAATAATGAATGCAGAGCTATTGATCTTACTTTGTTGCCCAAAGCAATAAAATGTTTATGTTCGTGAACAACGTGAACACTAAAGGTGCATAGATTGGGCAAGATTATTTTTTTTTTTCCCTAAAGAACAGATTTTCTTTGGGCATAGTTTTAAAAAGATAACTAAAGAAATTTCTCCATCGATATAAGACAGCAGACAATAAATATCAGATTCGTGTTCATCATAAGTAAGTTGGGGAGTGCTAATTGTTTGTGGTTTGGTTATTGGGAGCCACACAGGAATGAAAGCAAATGTCACATCGCAGTTGCCTAATCCTCATACTCTGGCAATCAATAAGAGGACTGATGCAGAACTGAAAATTCCCCGGGTGGACTGTACAGCTTCAGTCATGCTCCTGAATGTAAGGATCAAAATGTTGGAAACATGGCATGCAGACTTGTCTCTTCATTTTGAAACTGGTCAATTTCCATAATTATCTTATTCTGTTTTATTTTAAATAGTAGTCTCATAGTCTAATGCATCTGGTATCCAACTGCAAGTTGACAAAGTATATATAATGACTCTCGAAATGGCTCTCAGGAAAAATTCTGTCATCCTATAATCATCTCATTCATGCTGAAGGCACACTACTGTCTTGGGGGAATATTCAAATTTGTGAAACATGCAAAAAAGAAATGAAAGGACACTTCTGAGAAACTACGACTCAGGGAATAATTACTTATTACAACATTTATACTGGTTGCAAATAACAAAGGATTTTACCTTTAAAAAAAGTGAACCATACAGGATGTTCTCACAGCACTAACACTCTGGTCTAGTTAATCTATGAAAATAGAAGTTTGACAAGGATCAATTTCTTTGATAAGTTATGATTATACAAATTATGATAGGAGTTTATAAATTCTTGATTTTAGTATTCTAAAATTCATTTACAACTGTCACTTAGGTTTCTAAGAAATATTCTAGAAGGATACCATAATATTATAAGCATCTAAGAAATGATTAAAGTAGCTTTGTGACTGTGAAAATCTTCATTTTCTAAGTAACTTCATGCTAAGTTCACATTTGATTTCTATCATCAATTTTTTGTTTCTATTCCCTACTTGTTTTACTTCATGAAACCTTGGATCATGTGCCTCTAAATATATTTTGAATGGAGGAAAGCATGACAACAAATTTAAAATGTCTCGTGTTCACGTGCAGTTGTGTCCAACTCTTTGCGACCTTACGGACGATAGCTGCCAGGTTCCTCCATCCATGGGATTTTCTAGAAAAGAATACTGCAGTGGGTAGCCATTTCCTCCTCCAGGGGATCTTCCCAACCCAGGGACTGAACCTGTGCCTCCTGCATGGGCAGGTGGATTCTTATTACTGACACACCCAGGAAGCCCCATTTAAAATGTCACAGTCAACCAAATTAGGCTTCCCTAAGCTCTCCTTTGTTTACCTTTAAAGCCAAGAGAGTAGGGAAAAAGTTGAAAATGACCTTGTGTTTTAAAGGCATCATTTTCTTAAAGAGTGGCGGTGGATCTATATTATCACTGGAAGAGGAAATAATAAAGATATCTTGCACTCATGCAGCATATTATAATTTGCCAAGCCCTTAGATATTTGAATATTACAATGGTCCATAAGGTAGGCAGGACATATATTATAATCTCTACTTAAAAGATGGAGAAACTGAAGTATGGGCTACTTAAATAGTCTGTGAAAGGCTGTACATCTGAAAAATGTAAAGTCTGCACTAGAATCCAACAGTTCTCTTTCTTATGCATTTTGGGTCTCAGGTAGGTAACAGTTTTTTACTTGTAATTTTAACAAGGTAAGTTCCAATAAGCAACTTATTTTCTATGTAACATTAAATGAACACACAGAACCAAATACGCCAAACGTGCCAGTTACTAAAGTGATCTTTTTAGTTTGCAATGTAGTTGCTTCTAAATTTGATGGTATTTATAAAGCAAAGTTTTGAAAGGACCATTGACAATTTCCAATGTTTGGAAATATATATTCAGCCATCTACAAATTTATTGATTTCAAATCATATCATTTTTTAACATTGCTTAATTTATCTATATTTATTGCAGAAAGAATAGCAATTAAACTGAAAAAATATAATATACAAGATAAGGTATCTTTTTAAAACCTCTCACCAGGATCCTATTGGGACTGGCATATGATTGAAAACACTTAACAGAGTATTTCAGGGAATGTTGCCAAGGAGTGAATCAGAGCATCGCATTTCATTTTTAAATGCAAGACAAAAGTCACTAAAATGAGGGTAACGGTGGTTAGAAGAAGGAAGGAAATTGGGCTGGGGGAAGGCATAATTTACATAAGGTGCTTTTATCTAAAATTTTCCTTCTTTTGTTGAATTTGACAATTTACCAGAGCCTTTTCAGGAGTGTCTGACATCCCTTTTAATTAAGCAGCAAGCAATAAGAAGTGACAGGCAATGTGTTTCCAGAGTATTAATGCAGATCTTGGGTGAATTCACCCCCCTCAAAAAGAGCTCTAATTCTGAAGAAAGCATTTAGTTCTGTCTCACATGGAACCTTAACATCGAATAAAACTGCAAAGATCTATTTATTCAGTTAGATTAAATCTCTCTCATTGCCAGCTTAAATAAGCAATACATTTTATACTATAGAAGAGCCTCCCATTTTTGTCAGTTAAGAAGGATGTCATGTATTTCCACTACAATTACTTAGAAGTGACATCCAGTGATTTTGTTAAGGCTAGAGAACATTTATGCCGAAGCGGTAACACCAACCCTGAAAAGAGGGAATGCATTTCTAAGGTAAGATTAGTGCCTTTAAGACTTTGCTCTTGGACTGGTAAAATATGCCAGGTTATGTGCACGAAGAAAAGGCACAGACTTTTGCTATGTGGAATGTGTTCTAGCACTGCCCCTGTTACAATTCATTCTCTCTCTTAATCAGAATATGAACAGTTTGTCCTTGTCCTTAGATTCCTTCTCAGTGTCCACTGCCCATTTAACACTTCAGCTGGCTTCCCTTTGGTCTCTTGTTTTTCTGTACAGACATGTGCATACTGAGATAAAGGTTTACAAGATACAGAGTGGAAAGAAAGCACTGGAACTCCAAAGAGAAGGGATCTTTTGAAAAGATCATTTTACAATTGAAGAATAGACTGAAGAGAATCAAGAATGGCAACTAAAAAATCTTGCTGGAAATCTATAGCAATAGGCTAGGGAGAAAACTAAGGCCTCCACCAAGATGCTCACTTATGTTTATGGATTTATAGATTTGTAGACAGAATCCATAACACTTGATAATGAACTAGAAGAAGAAAGGTTAAGCGAGAGGAAAGTCAAATCTTAATTGTGTCCTGAAGTATAGGAGAATTGTATAGGCAGACATTTTCCTGGTGAATCACAATAGTACATTAAGTACAATCATTCAGCATATAGGATACAAAATTCAAAAAGTATATGTGTGTATAGATGTCTAAACATCTACATGCAAACAGAATACTTTTAAATATAGTTTAAAATATATATGTATATTATATAGTAAAAACTAGGGGCTTCTGTAGTGGTTCAGTGGTAAAGAATCTACCTGCCGATGCAAGAGACATGGTTCAATTCCTGGGTCAGGGGATGGCTTACTTCAGTATTTTTCCTGGGAAATCCCGTGGACAGAGGAGTCTGGCAGGCTACCGTCCACTGGGTTGCAGAAGAGTCAGATATGTTAGATTAAATCTCTCTCATTGCCAGCTAAAGCAATACATTTTATACTATAGAAGAGCCTCCCATTTTGTCAGTTAAGAAGGATGTCATGTATTTCACTACAATTACTTAGAAGTGACATCCAGTGATTTTGTTAAGGCTAGAGAACATTTATGCCGAAGCGGTAACACCAACCCTGAAAAGAGGGAATGCATTTCTAAGGTAAGATTAGTGCCTTTAAGACTTTGCTCTTGGACTGGTAAAATATGCCAGGTTATGTGCACGAAGAAAAGGCACAGACTTTTGCTATGTGGAATGTGTTCTAGCACTGCCCCTGTTACAATTCATTCTCTCTCTTAATCAGAATATGAACAGTTTGTCCTTGTCCTTAGATTCCTTCTCAGTGTCCACTGCCCATTTAACACTTCAGCTGGCTTCCCTTTGGTCTCTTGTTTTTCTGTACAGACATGTGCATACTGAGATAAAGGTTTACAAGATACAGAGTGGAAAGAAAGCACTGGAACTCCAAAGAGAAGGGATCTTTTGAAAAGATCATTTTACAATTGAAGAATAGACTGAAGAGAATCAAGAATGGCAACTAAAAAATCTTGCTGGAAATCTATAGCAATAGGCTAGGGAGAAAACTAAGGCCTCCACCAAGATGCTCACTTATGTTTATGGATTTATAGATTTGTAGACAGAATCCATAACACTTGATAATGAACTAGAAGAAGAAAGGTTAAGCGAGAGGAAAGTCAAATCTTAATTGTGTCCTGAAGTATAGGAGAATTGTATAGGCAGACATTTTCCTGGTGAATCACAATAGTACATTAAGTACAATCATTCAGCATATAGGATACAAAATTCAAAAAGTATATGTGTGTATAGATGTCTAAACATCTACATGCAAACAGAATACTTTTAAATATAGTTTAAAATATATATGTATATTATATAGTAAAAACTAGGGGCTTCTGTAGTGGTTCAGTGGTAAAGAATCTACCTGCCGATGCAAGAGACATGGTTCAATTCCTGGGTCAGGGGATGGCTTACTTCAGTATTTTTCCTGGGAAATCCCGTGGACAGAGGAGTCTGGCAGGCTACCGTCCACTGGGTTGCAGAAGAGTCAGATATGACTAAGTATCGACAACACAAAAACATAATGGAATAGATCCTATTATATATCTTAGCATAATGTACCAAATTATGGGGCTTCCTCAGTGGCTCAGTGGTACAATTCCACCTGCAATGCAGAACCCACAGGAGATGAGGTGTTTTGACCTGTAAGTCGGGAAGATATCCTGGAGGACAGCATGGCAGTCCACTCAGGTATTCCTGCCTGGAAAATCCTATGGACAAGGCTTGGCAGGCCTGGCATTGCAGCGTTGACCGTGACTGAAGCAATGTAGCATACACACAGGCATACCAAAGTAAATAATACATAACAAGTATATACTAGTAAGTATAACCATGCAAAAATACATTAAGTGTATTATTACAGTTGGGACCCAAGCAGGTGTCAGATCATTCCTTGTCGTTAATCCCTTCCCCAGCCTGTAAGACGTTTTGACTCAGTCTTTCAGATGCCACAAAAATAGCCACACCCTGAAAGTCAGCTCTATTTAGGAACTTGCAGCTGGAAAATGATTTGGTATTTGATCTTCATGAAGGTGTGTCCAACTGCAAAGAAGGGATCTTCTGAATCATTTAGCTTTGCACTCAATGGAGAGGATGTGTCTGGTATGGCCTTATTTATTTAGGTAAAGCTGCATAATCCAATAAAGAGTCAGTGAAATACAGCAGATGTACAAGCTTCTTGCCTTTGAGGGCAGAAATCTCAGTCTCTCAACTATCAAAGATGAGAACATAAGGGTGAAAGGAAATTCTCTTGAATTGGATCTTGTTAGAGACTGGTTCTCCAGAGTGATTGGGTTGTTTAAATCAGATCCCAGGGTTTTAAAAGGACTTCTACGTGTCACTTACAATTGGAAAGGAAGAAAAACAGATAGGTATTGCATTTCAGTGTGTTAAATGATATAGAGGGATTATCAGACATACAGTATCTGTTATTGTTCTATCTTTGCTAATAAATCATTTTATACCCAATTTTTAGACATAAAAGTGAAGCCCCTGAGCAAGTAGCTATCTTAGCCCTGACAGCTAGGAAGTGGAGACTTGGTATAGAAATTCATATCAGTTGGCCTTCAAGATCGCTTTTTTCCCCTCTGCATTATCTAGTCAGGAGATGATAACCCACCCTGACAAAGAGAGACAG
This sequence comes from Tragulus kanchil, assembly GCA_022376925.1. Lineage (NCBI taxonomy): Eukaryota > Metazoa > Chordata > Mammalia > Artiodactyla > Tragulidae > Tragulus > Tragulus kanchil. The sequence continues at coordinate 21,473,662 of JAIOJX010000005.1, read as the reverse complement.
CGAAAGAGATTCCCAAAGATTAGAAATTTTCTAGTATCTTTTAAAGTTAGATCTGTAATAATATAAAGGTTTATATGTAAATAGTTTTGGTTTAACTTTGCAGAGTTATCAAAGAATAACTTAGGATACCCAATCCTCCTAACGCATCTTTACTTTGAAAGGTGTGATATCTTTTAATCACAAGCAAGAGAGTGCCTTTGTAGCTGTTTATAACTGTATGCCCTGAAAAGCACGTTGACCGTGACTGAAGCAATGTAGCATACACACAGGCATACCAAAGTAAATAATACATAACAAGTATATACTAGTAAGTATAACCATGCAAAAATACATTAAGTGTATTATTACAGTTGGGACCCAAGCAGGTGTCAGATCATTCCTTGTCGTTAATCCCTTCCCCAGCCTGTAAGACGTTTTGACTCAGTCTTTCAGATGCCACAAAAATAGCCACACCCTGAAAGTCAGCTCTATTTAGGAACTTGCAGCTGGAAAATGATTTGGTATTTGATCTTCATGAAGGTGTGTCCAACTGCAAAGAAGGGATCTTCTGAATCATTTAGCTTTGCACTCAATGGAGAGGATGTGTCTGGTATGGCCTTATTTATTTAGGTAAAGCTGCATAATCCAATAAAGAGTCAGTGAAATACAGCAGATGTACAAGCTTCTTGCCTTTGAGGGCAGAAATCTCAGTCTCTCAACTATCAAAGATGAGAACATAAGGGTGAAAGGAAATTCTCTTGAATTGGATCTTGTTAGAGACTGGTTCTCCAGAGTGATTGGGTTGTTTAAATCAGATCCCAGGGTTTTAAAAGGACTTCTACGTGTCACTTACAATTGGAAAGGAAGAAAAACAGATAGGTATTGCATTTCAGTGTGTTAAATGATATAGAGGGATTATCAGACATACAGTATCTGTTATTGTTCTATCTTTGCTAATAAATCATTTTATACCCAATTTTTAGACATAAAAGTGAAGCCCCTGAGCAAGTAGCTATCTTAGCCCTGACAGCTAGGAAGTGGAGACTTGGTATAGAAATTCATATCAGTTGGCCTTCAAGATCGCTTTTTTCCCCTCTGCATTATCTAGTCAGGAGATGATAACCCACCCTGACAAAGAGAGACAGCGAAAGAGATTCCCAAAGATTAGAAATTTTCTAGTATCTTTTAAAGTTAGATCTGTAATAATATAAAGGTTTATATGTAAATAGTTTTGGTTTAACTTTGCAGAGTTATCAAAGAATAACTTAGGATACCCAATCCTCCTAACGCATCTTTACTTTGAAAGGTGTGATATCTTTTAATCACAAGCAAGAGAGTGCCTTTGTAGCTGTTTATAACTGTATGCCCTGTAAATACCTAATTGTACAAATGAGAGAAATAGGCAAGATATCACATTGGTCTCAAACCCGAAGAAACAGCTTAAATAGTATTGCTTAGTATGTCAGTATACCTCTGAGCCAAAAAAAAACATACCTGGAGGAAGGTCAAACTTTGGCAATCAATTAGATCTTTGATGAATACGTATTTAGGTCTTTTATGTCATAGACATGGGGCAAAATACATGAGTTATAGACTATACTATCAATTATTGTCAAATAAAGCATATACTATTTGTCAACTCAAAGGGCAACTGTGATAATACACACTTATTCACACACACATAAAATTAAAAGTTTCATAGACAGTGACTACGCCCTTATAGCACTTGACGTGGATTGCTCATGGTAGACTAGGGATCATTTTGGGCTGTGTGTTGAGGCAAGACATCAGAGACATTGTCCTTTTAACTGGGCCTTGAAGAAGTCTAGTTTAATAGTAAAAAAACTCAGGTTTTCATGGGTGTACGAGTGCTAAGGCACTTCAGTCATGTCTGACTCTTTGCGACCGTGTGGACCATTGCCCACCAGGCCCCTCTGTCCATGGGACTCCCAGGCCAGAACACTGGGTTGCCATGCCCTCTTCCAGGGATCTTTCTAACCCAAGGCTCAAACTCGAGTCTCTTACATTTCTTGCATTGGCAAGTGTTCTATCTTTGCTAATAAATCATTTTATACCCAATTTTTAGACATAAAAGTGAAGCCCCTGAGCAAGTAGCTATCTTAGCCCTGACAGCTAGGAAGTGGAGACTTGGTATAGAAATTCATATCAGTTGGCCTTCAAGATCGCTTTTTTCCCCTCTGCATTATCTAGTCAGGAGATGATAACCCACCCTGACAAAGAGAGACAGCGAAAGAGATTCCCAAAGATTAGAAATTTTCTAGTATCTTTTAAAGTTAGATCTGTAATAATATAAAGGTTTATATGTAAATAGTTTTGGTTTAACTTTGCAGAGTTATCAAAGAATAACTTAGGATACCCAATCCTCCTAACGCATCTTTACTTTGAAAGGTGTGATATCTTTTAATCACAAGCAAGAGAGTGCCTTTGTAGCTGTTTATAACTGTATGCCCTGTAAATACCTAATTGTACAAATGAGAGAAATAGGCAAGATATCACATTGGTCTCAAACCCGAAGAAACAGCTTAAATAGTATTGCTTAGTATGTCAGTATACCTCTGAGCCAAAAAAAAACATACCTGGAGGAAGGTCAAACTTTGGCAATCAATTAGATCTTTGATGAATACGTATTTAGGTCTTTTATGTCATAGACATGGGGCAAAATACATGAGTTATAGACTATACTATCAATTATTGTCAAATAAAGCATATACTATTTGTCAACTCAAAGGGCAACTGTGATAATACACACTTATTCACACACACATAAAATTAAAAGTTTCATAGACAGTGACTACGCCCTTATAGCACTTGACGTGGATTGCTCATGGTAGACTAGGGATCATTTTGGGCTGTGTGTTGAGGCAAGACATCAGAGACATTGTCCTTTTAACTGGGCCTTGAAGAAGTCTAGTTTAATAGTAAAAAAACTCAGGTTTTCATGGGTGTACGAGTGCTAAGGCACTTCAGTCATGTCTGACTCTTTGCGACCGTGTGGACCATTGCCCACCAGGCCCCTCTGTCCATGGGACTCCCCAGGCCAGAACACTGGGTTGCCATGCCCTCTTCCAGGGGATCTTTCTAACCCAAGGCTCAAACTCGAGTCTCTTACATTTCTTGCATTGGCAAGTGGGTTTTTTTTTTTTTTTTTTTTACCACTAACACCACTTGGGAAACCCTTTTCATAGGCTCCTACCAAATGAAACTGAAGAAGTAGTCATCTTCTTTGACAAGGTACTTCTCCTACGTCTTGCTTGAGAAATTAGTTTGACTTTGCATTAAGAGCTAGGAGTATAGGTCACACAGCTTGGTGTCATTTTTAAGTGGTTTTGCTATGTGCCATATCCACAAGGACAAGGAGTCACACCAATACCCAGCATGACTGAGTGTAAGGCTTGCTGATGGGATGAGAATGGCTCAAAAATGTGTCTCTAGATCTCTGAGCTGATAGTAGCCAATTATTCCTCAGGAACAAAGGAGGCCCTAGAATGGAGTAAACCCCCTGCTAACTGAGACTGTTTAGTTGCCCAAAACTCAGGTACAAAATGTCAGAGTTGTAGGACAGGGAAAAAGGGATGTCAGACAAAGGAATCATTTGCATGATGGCCAGGAGAATGTTGGTGACATAGTCCAGATTTCTACTTCAACTGCACACAGAAAATGTTCCATCAATTCCAGCTGACGTTGAAGGAAGTAACACTGTTCACTTCAACAGCCTTTTGTGCCTTACAAATAGACGGTTAAGAGAATCCTGCAGTATTTTAACCATATGCAGGCTCTACTAAAAGTCCCTGGATCAAGTCCCTGGATCTTTGTTGAGATAAAGGTTTCAGAGAAATCACGAACAGCTCCTCCAAAAAAAAAAAAAGAAAGAAAGAAAGCAAAGGAAGGAACTTTGTGAAACACAAAAGCTCTTTAAAGTAATTCTCATTTCAACACTCGTAGTAAAGTCATGGCATCAATAAATGATATCCCAATCAAGGAAAATATCACCAGATGGTCTGGATCACTTCGCTGTTGCTTCTCTTTGCCTTTTTTCCCCCCTTCTTTTCTTTACCCTGGAGAAGAATCAGTGAAGGAAATGAGAAAGGATTCTACAGAAAATGCTCTGGTGCTAGAAAAAAATTAATCTGGCTCTTCTTTAAATAATATCAACACTCTTCATGATTTATGAGGTGTGTTTTCCCAGGATATTTCACTCCTTGTGTCTCTGGAGAAGCCCTTTTCCCAGAGATTAAGAGCAGGAGCCAGGCTGGTTTGAACCTGGTCACACTGCTGACTAGCTGTGTGAGTTGCAACAAGTTAATTCATCTCTCTGGGCCCTTGGGAAAGTGGGGATAAGACTAGTACCTGCCAAACAGGATCATTATCAAGGTTAAATAAATATTTGTAAAGCATTTAGAAAAGTCTCAGACATATGTAAGCACTAAGAGAACACTGTTAATAAAATTAATAAAGTTGACTTATTTTCCAACTTTGGAATATGCCTAGAGTTCCCTTTCTGCATCCTATTTTCTCCTATCCAACTGTGAATGTATATACTATATATCATTCCAGTGAAAAGTATGCTATGGAATCTCCCATTCTTTGTCCATCTCCATAAGAATGTTTGAATGATGACCCCACTTAAGGTTTCTTTTAGCCTTCATTTTATCAACCCCCGGTTCTTGCTATAGAATTAGAGAAATAAAAGAGCCCTGGTAAGGACCTTAATTTTTTTCCCTTACTTCTGCCACCCACTTTCAAGCTAGACCACACACGTAAATCATCCCAGACTTTTTCTTCATCACACTGTGGTTTCCAGTCATACTTATGCTACCCTAAGGAAACAAGTTTACTGCAGGTGGGCAAATTCAGCTCTAGTGGCATTACCCTATGTTTTCAGGGAAATTTTGAGGTCAAGACAACACCATTAATGTTGCTAGTTTCACAAGCCTCTTGCCACTGATCAAGTTTAAGTATTTCCTGTTCCATTATTGTAAACTCAGGAACCAACCTCTTACAGTGTATGTTCAGATGGAATTATCTCATGGCAAATTTCGTAAACTGTTTCTAAAACAGGCTTTCCAAAGACAATAACCCAAGGTGAAAACTTGCTATTTCATTTTGACTAGGTCACGAGCTCTAAATAAACCCTGTGATTTCACAAGAAAAATATAGGTGGTCAGTTCATTTTAAAATATAAAGACAGTCACATAGGATTGCACTATGTAAACTTGTGTGGAATTTTCACTGTTGATGGGTTGGTGTAATAACTATGTGGAGAGACACACATCTCTGGTTTAAAAAAAAAAATCCTGAAAGCTCCTGGCTTGAGACTGGCTATGCGCTTTTTAAGCACTATATTTTCATCACCTGATGTGTGTAGGATTATGAAGAGGGTGTGTTTTATTGAAGATCACCTCTCAAACTGTTTTTTGAGAAATCTTCTTTTCTGGCCTCTGTTGTACTTCAGAATTCAGGCAAATATGGCAATATAAACTTATGAGATTCTTCAAGAATCTTCCTCAATGTATCATTCTATCCATATAAAGCAGAGCAGGACAGACCTTTGCAGCTGACAGAAGATACAGTTCAATGCAAACGATGCTAGGAATGATGTTTCACACACAAAAGAACGTCTCTTTCTGAAGTCTGAAGTCACATCATTTATTTGAGGTAAGTCACTTCACCCATCCATGTTTAAAAAGATAAAGCGGTCAACTTGTAACTCTTGGGTGTGAGTGAAGTTTCTCACCTGCTTTACTCCTGGTGTGCAGAGGCTACAGCAAAGTGAGAGTAGTCGTCCTTCATGTGTTCTCTGAGTTCTAAACACAGTGTGAAGAGATTCATCCATTTAACAAGTGAGTCTTTGACGCCCACTATATTGCAGTGTCCCAGGCACTGCAGATGTAAAGAAGACAGGAATAAAAAAAAAAAAAAAATCGAGTCCTCTAGATGGAAGACAGTATGTGAATATTGTGTACACAGGTTGTAGGGGAAATATTTGGCCGCCACTGTGGTATTTGAGGACAGCAAAGAATGTGTACACTTCCTGGCTGGAGCTATCAGAAAAGTGCTGCCTTTGAATAGGAATTATTCAAACCAAGTCTTAGAAAAGGCATAGGGGGACATCAAACATCAAGATGAGGAAGAGCTTTGCAGGCCTAGGAAGCAGCTTCCCAAGTCCACAGAGATGATGAAAACTAAAGGAGTCTCAAGGAGTCAGGGTAGCAGGGTAGATCATCCTTCCAGGCAGAAGGACCATGTGATGAATTGATGGGAGATTCCATGGCTAAAGACATCCTGGATCCGACCAGGACCGGCTAATATTCTGGGCCTTTTCCTGTGGATCACCAGGTGTCAAAAGAAGAATTCCCACATGCTCCATTCTGCCACAGATCTCTCGTAATACGTAACTCCAGGAGAGCTCACTGCAACGTCATCTAATTTTCTCTTTCTTAATCAAAAACGATCTGAATCCCAGGGAGTGAGGGTAAACAAAGGGATAATTCAGGATATGTTTGTATTCAGTAAAGAAAAATCTCAAAATCTCAAAATTCAGTTCGTTAATTCCTGGGAGATTGAGCTATCTATCTAGAATAATTAAGCATAGAACAGCTCTCCTCACATCGTTGCACCATGATAACTTGGTTAAGAACTACTCTTACAGATGATCAGAAGCAATCAAAGGATTGCCTGAAGAAAGGGACATGTTCAGTTTGCATTCCAATGAGATCGATCTATTTATAAGGAGGGAGCCCGACTGAAAAAGGTAAAGTAGGGAGGGAGGGAGAATGTATTAGAGGCTATTGCAATAGTTTTGAAAAGGAACTGAAGTTATGCTTGTTTGAAAAGCAAGAAGAGATAGGTGCCTGGGAAGTGGATGGAGAAAGGCTTGCTCATCAAAGAGTATGGATGAGGAGGAAGAAGAAGAGAATGAGCCTGCCTAGATGCCAAGACAGGTGGTGGCAGCTGAATATCAGAAACGGAATGGAATGCATTCATTTTAGAAATGTTGAGATGGGGGAAGACATCAATTGAGATTTTCCAACCTTTGGTTCATTGAAGACTAGTCAAAGAAGGCAGAATACAGTGTGAGGTCAAATAATATAATCAGAAATACTAGATTTGTATAGGTAAGGGTTTGCATTTTTTTTTTTTCTGCAAAAACCAAGATAGTAACTAAGTTCTAGCCTCTGGAAGCTTTATAGTGTCTGTCACAACTACTCAAATCCACTATTATAATGTGAAAGCAGCTGTAAAACTCTGTAACAAATGGACCTGGCTGTGTTCCAGCAAAGCTTTACCTACAAAGCAGGTAACAGGCCATCCATAGAATTAGCAGTAGTTTTGAAACCATAAAATTTTGGTACTATGGAATGATGGGCCACTTAGAATTCATAAAATACGTATGTATGGACTGTGTGGAACTCTGTGTGTGCACATGTGTAAACATAATAAGGTCTCCCTCAACTCTATTCTTGGAAAGGAGTATAGTTTAATGTGAAATATTTCTATTTCTCTTTTGACATTAAAATAGGATCTCGGTCACTGATTGAGTACTGGAGACACTAGTTGGATCGCTGGGTCAGGACGATTCCCAGGAGGAGGAAATGGCAAACCACTCCAGTAATCTTGTCTGGAGATTCCCATGGATAGAGGAGCCTGGCAGGCTGCAGTCCGTATGGTCACACAGAGTCGGAAATGATTGAAGCTATTTAGCACACATGCACCTTTAAATCCACGATACCGATACTTTCTGTTATGTAAATTCTTGCTTGAAACATGAAAGGTTAGCCACTGTATGTTAAGGCTCAATTTTAAGTGTGGAAGTCCCGGAGGGATTGTTTATGGGAATGTTTAGTTCGGATTGATTGATCAGTTGATTGATAGAATGATTTATTGATTGACAAGTGAGAAAGCATGATGTAGAGAATCAGGCAGAGTTATTCTGAGAAGCAGTCTTTGAAGACATGGTAAAAATTAGACAGTCTGCCAGTCAAGAGAAACGCCTCTAGAATGATGAATTGAATGTTCGTGCTTTCAACTGTCAAAATTCTTTGGTGCATGTGGATGACTTGTGCCTGTGTATCCTTAGACAATAAATAGTATGTAATATATGGATTATGTTGATTTCAATATGTAAATATCTGCTAGTCTTACATAAGAACAGAATTTTCCCTCAGCTGTCCCACCTGTGCTCTACAGTACGGTTTTGAAATTTTCTCCTGAGTGTGCTTTTTCAACATCTTGCATGGTAGTTTGGCTACATTTCTCTCTTGAACAATGTTTTCTTGAGGCAGTGTACCTGTACAGCATAATTGACACGCTTACTGTCATTACAGCAGAGGAAATGCCAAAGTTGGACTAAAGCAAATCTTCAAGCCATCTATTACACCATGTGCCTAGTTACAGCTTCCAGGTAGCTATTTATAGCTCCCTCAAACCATAAAATTTTGGTACTATGGAATGATGGGCCACTTAGAATTCATAAAATACGTATGTATGGACTGTGTGGAACTCTGTGTGTGCACATGTGTAAACATAATAAGGTCTCCCTCAACTCTATTCTTGGAAAGGAGTATAGTTTAATGTGAAATATTTCTATTTCTCTTTTGACATTAAAATAGGATCTCGGTCACTGATTGAGTACTGGAGACACTAGTTGGATCGCTGGGTCAGGACGATTCCCAGGAGGAGGAAATGGCAAACCACTCCAGTAATCTTGTCTGGAGATTCCCATGGATAGAGGAGCCTGGCAGGCTGCAGTCCGTATGGTCACACAGAGTCGGAAATGATTGAAGCTATTTAGCACACATGCACCTTTAAATCCCACGATACCGATACTTTCTGTTATGTAAATTCTTGCTTGAAACATGAAAGGTTAGCCACTGTATGTTAAGGCTCAATTTTAAGTGTGGAAGTCCCGGAGGGATTGTTTATGGGAATGTTTAGTTCGGATTGATTGATCAGTTGATTGATAGAATGATTTATTGATTGACAAGTGAGAAAGCATGATGTAGAGAATCAGGCAGAGTTATTCTGAGAAGCAGTCTTTGAAGACATGGTAAAAATTAGACAGTCTGCCAGTCAAGAGAAACGCCTCTAGAATGATGAATTGAATGTTCGTGCTTTCAACTGTCAAAATTCTTTGGTGCATGTGGATGACTTGTGCCTGTGTATCCTTAGACAATAAATAGTATGTAATATATGGATTATGTTGATTTCAATATGTAAATATCTGCTAGTCTTACATAAGAACAGAATTTTCCCTCAGCTGTCCCACCTGTGCTCTACAGTACGGTTTTGAAATTTTCTCCTGAGTGTGCTTTTTCAACATCTTGCATGGTAGTTTGGCTACATTTCTCTCTTGAACAATGTTTTCTTGAGGCAGTGTACCTGTACAGCATAATTGACACGCTTACTGTCATTACAGCAGAGGAAATGCCAAAGTTGGACTAAAGCAAATCTTCAAGCCATCTATTACACCATGTGCCTAGTTACAGCTTCCAGGTAGCTATTTATAGCTCCCCTGTAAATGTTCCATAGACCCTCTATGGCTGAGAAGAGTTCACCTGCAAGTTCCCAGGGGCTTTTCCTAAGTGTACGTAGGATACCATTACTGGGGTTGGGAATCAGAGTACAGTATGTTTTACTGCAGAAGTTGATAGATTCTCAAGATAAGGTACCCGGTGAAGAAATAAGAAGAGTCCTAATAAGCCATTTGGTGCAATTCTGCACAAGATTTTTTTAAACATTGTGGGAAATGGTAGATGCAGCCTTCATCCATGGTTCCTGGATTTCTTTAAAACAGAATGCTCCCAATGTGTCCACCCTAAGGAGACTGAGGATATGAATGTCTTCGTATTGGTAAACTGCTATATACACTCTCACTGCAAAAGACAGCCTATCTCATTTGTAACACATGAGTTCAAGAAGTGGACCAATGTACAAAATAAACAAAGCCCGCCCAAAGTTTGACTTGCAACGATAAGAAGCCATTTTGCAGTAGTAACTAGCTAGCAGACTGTGGAGTCTTAGTAACTCTCTGCTTGGCCACAGAAAAGACCGAAATTTGGATATCAGTGTCTTCTTTCAAGGAAAGCTGAGCGTGTCTAGTATGGGTCAGTGCTTTGTAACTCTCAAAATGGACACAGTGTTCAAAGTCTGTTCCGCCAACCAAAGTGCTCAAAATTATGAAGATTTGGGGGGTCATAATTTTCTCAGCTGGATGAAGTGGATAGCGCTAAGAGGCCTCATAGATCATAGCATGTTGTCAATTATTACACTGTAGCAATATAGTACAGAATTTGTGTTGTCAAGAATATCGGGTGGGGCAATTTATTGGCTAGGATGGATTGTGTTGCTAATAGTGCAGATGGCCTGAATTTAGGAAGGCGGAAATTTCTCATCATCGAGCATGAAGGAATAAATGCTGGATTGCCCTGAGACAAAGGGACCTTCACCTAGAAAAGATTCATTTACCTGGCACATGCAGACAACATTACAGCAGAGGAAATGCCAAAGTTGGACTAAAGCAAATCTTCAAGCCATCTATTACACCATGTGCCTAGTTACAGCTTCCAGGTAGCTATTTATAGCTCCCCTGTAAATGTTCCATAGACCCTCTATGGCTGAGAAGAGTTCACCTGCAAGTTCCCAGGGGCTTTTCCTAAGTGTACGTAGGATACCATTACTGGGGTTGGGAATCAGCGTACAGTATGTTTTACTGCAGAAGTTGATAGATTCTCAAGATAAGGTACCCGGTGAAGAAATAAGAAGAGTCCTAATAAGCCATTTGGTGCAATTCTGCACAAGATTTTTTTAAACATTGTGGGAAATGGTAGATGCAGCCTTCATCCATGGTTCCTGGATTTCTTTAAAACAGAATGCTCCCAATGTGTCCACCCTAAGGAGACTGAGGATATGAATGTCTTCGTATTGGTAAACTGCTATATACACTCTCACTGCAAAAGACAGCCTATCTCATTTGTAACACATGAGTTCAAGAAGTGGACCAATGTACAAAATAAACAAAGCCCGCCCAAAGTTTGACTTGCAACGATAAGAAGCCATTTTGCAGTAGTAACTAGCTAGCAGACTGTGGAGTCTTAGTAACTCTCTGCTTGGCCACAGAAAAGACCGAAATTTGGATATCAGTGTCTTCTTTCAAGGAAAGCTGAGCGTGTCTAGTATGGGTCAGTGCTTTGTAACTCTCAAAATGGACACAGTGTTCAAAGTCTGTTCCGCCAACCAAAGTGCTCAAAATTATGAAGATTTGGGGGGGTCATAATTTTCTCAGCTGGATGAAGTGGATAGCGCTAAGAGGCCTCATAGATCATAGCATGTTGTCAATTATTACACTGTAGCAATATAGTACAGAATTTGTGTTGTCAAGAATATCGGGTGGGGCAATTTATTGGCTAGGATGGATTGTGTTGCTAATAGTGCAGATGGCCTGAATTTAGGAAGGCGGAAATTTCTCATCATCGAGCATGAAGGAATAAATGCTGGATTGCCCTGAGACAAAGGGACCTTCACCTAGAAAAGATTCATTTACCTGGCACATGCAGACAACATTCAAAAGGTAGTTTTTGTTTTCTTTCCAAGGCACACTGTAAATTCTTTTTTTGCCTCAGCGAACGGTGGGCATTGTATACACCTGAAAGGTTTTTCTGCAGTGGAGTCAACGTTTGTCCGCTTTGCCTCTGGGACACAGTGTGGGCAGGGCTTTCAGAATTTCTCTCTGGTTGCTGCTACAAGTACCAAAACCATGACCTTGCCTGCAAGGCCTATTGTAGCTGAATGAATGTCTGGAGCTCGTCTGTAATGACTTTCAGTGATTTCCTGTAGGCTCACACCTGGAAGCCATCACCTGCAGATGCTCCGCTGTGATGTGCTGTGCCCAGCACAGCAGTGCGGGTGTTGATGGAAAGGCATGGAACTACCAGGTGAAACAAACAAGACAGAGACCAGATTGTCTTACGCGATAATGACATTGCCTGTCTGGATATGATCACGATAACTGTTCGAAAGTTCAGGTGAGACTATATGAAGAGGGGAGCAAAAACAGGAAAATTTCCATGAGTCATAAATAACTCAGTTTTGCTATGTCTTCCTCAAGGATACATATAAGCAGAGGTGGCCCCTCCGAACCCCAAGGACAAGGCATCCCGTGTCTCTTTGGATCTGAATTCTATCAACTCCAAAGTAGGGTTTTGGAAATCAGCACCGCAGTGGTTCCTATCCTCAACTGACAGACCTCTGGTGCTGGATCTTTTACTCTTGTTAGCTCTTCCCAAGGTCCAGTCAGAGCATGTAAATATAAAGGGACAGTGGCAACATGGGGAGGAGGGGTTGGAGAAGAAGATGAGGACTCTCATTTGAGGAAGGCTTGATTTCTATCAAGTGTCAGGCTGGTTTTATGGAGCCTTCACTAAAACGTGTGACTTACAGCACTGAGTCACCTATGCACGAGGGGTGTATTCTTTGAGCCTATTGATAGAAATGCAATGATGCCCTAAAGAAATGGAGCACTAACGAATTGAAGCTTGGCCTGTCAGCTGTGAAATGTGTCTGGATCAGAGGAAGACGAACACTCGTGTATATGGGTAGAGACAGAACTTAAGACATGTCTCTAATTGAGAATATCTCCTGGTGAATGAATGGAAATTTGCAGGTCTGCTCTGGTACACAGTCATGCTTCAACAGGAAGATATATCTTCAGAGCAAATTTGCACTGGTCTATATAGAAAGCTTTTTCTTCTTTTTTCCTCTGTACACGCTAGGGATAAGAAACAGACAGCACTCTTTGAAGTAGAATAGTGAGTGATTCCATGAAGTCAAGGGGGCATAGTGAAAGAATGTAAAGCAAAACCGTGCAAACCTGGACTAACAGCCATCTGGGCATGAAAATGTGTGTTCTCGGGGATTCCATTACCGGATCAAAGAGTGATGTGTGCACTGACAGACACAGTTATACAGGCTTTTACACGGGAAAGTTAAATTTGGTTTTCCATGGGGTTGATCCAATGGGTATGGCCAACACCTGATTGCCCGAGCATCCGTATATCCCATCAGGACAGCTTTGTTCAGTACAGCTGAATTTCCTATCACTTCTGTAGTTGCATTTGCTCACCGGCTGTGGTGTCTTCCTTCCTACAAGAAAAATTCCATTGGAAGAAGCAGCCTGGCTTGTTCAGGTCCAAATGTGGACAATTTTTTCCATGGGTGACGCGAGATGAAGACGTGCTTCAACATCAAGGTAAGAGAAGCTTGTCAGCAGACTCACATCGGAGATCTGATATCTGGTTCTAGATATTTTCAGTGGTTACTGAGTCAGACATCCAAGTTTCTTTGACTCAACAGTGACAACTAGCAAAGGAACAGTTCATTTAGCGTAACATGGCTGACATGTAAAATAGCCTAATAATAGTCAACTATAAGACCCTAGCATCTACCATCTACTGAGCTAGGAGTGGCAGATAGAGTAACACACAGAAAGAGGTGATAGATTCTGGACAGAGAGGCACATACTGGTCTTCAAGGCTCCCTGTCTAGTCATATTTGCAACAGTCAAGCTCTTTCCGACTTTAGCCAGACATGTCTGTATTGCCCTGTAGCCACGGTTGGGGTGCTAGCTGTGAAATGTGTCTGGATCAGAGGAAGACGAACACTCGTGTATATGGGTAGAGACAGAACTTAAGACATGTCTCTAATTGAGAATATCTCCTAGTGAATGAATGGAAATTTGCAGGTCTGCTCTGGTACACAGTCATGCTTCAACAGGAAGATATATCTTCAGAGCAAATTTGCACTGGTCTATATAGAAAGCTTTTTCTTCTTTTTTCCTCTGTACACGCTAGGGATAAGAAACAGACAGCACTCTTTGAAGTAGAATAGTGAGTGATTCCATGAAGTCAAGGGGGCATAGTGAAAGAATGTAAAGCAAAACCGTGCAAACCTGGACTAACAGCCATCTGGGCATGAAAATGTGTGTTCTCGGGGATTCCATTACCGGATCAAAGAGTGATGTGTGCACTGACAGACACAGTTATACAGGCTTTTACACGGGAAAGTTAAATTTGGTTTTCCATGGGGTTGATCCAATGGGTATGGCCAACACCTGATTGCCCCAGCATCCGTATATCCCATCAAAACAGCTTTGTTCAGTACAGCTGAATTTCCTATCACTTCTGTAGTTGCATTTGCTCACCGGCTGTGGTGTCTTCCTTCCTACAAGAAAAATTCCATTGGAAGAAGCAGCCTGGCTTGTTCAGGTCCAAATGTGGACAATTTTTTCCATGGGTGACGCGAGATGAAGACGTGCTTCAACATCAAGGTAAGAGAAGCTTGTCAGCAGACTCACATCGGAGATCTGATATCTGGTTCTAGATATTTTCAGTGGTTACTGAGTCAGACATCCAAGTTTCTTTGACTCAACAGTGACAACTAGCAAAGGAACAGTTCATTTAGCGTAACATGGCTGACATGTAAAATAGCCTAATAATAGTCAACTATTAAGACCCTAGCATCTACCATCTACTGAGCTAGGAGTGGCAGATAGAGTAACACACAGAAAGAGGTGATAGATTCTGGACAGAGAGGCACATACTGGTCTTCAAGGCTCCCTGTCTAGTCATATTTGCAACAGTCAAGCTCTTTCCGACTTTAGCCAGACATGTCTGTATTGCCCTGTAGCCACGGTTGGGGTGGAAAGCAGAGCGAGAGATGAATAGGGCTAACATGATTTCTGTTAGGCACTCCTAGTGTCACAGCCATTCCTAGGCAATGACACCAGCTCTGATGAAACCAAACAGAACCGAAGTCAGGAGTCTCACAGCCTTTCTCTCTGCTGCCCAGGTGTCCCTGTTAGCAGAGCAGAAGGATGCCCCAATCATCTTGGGGTCCCTTGGAGCAGCCTATGTGGCCCATGCCCTTATGGGGGAACATCACAGAGGAAACGAACAGTATTTTTCATCCCGTAACTCAGTGTCCTGAGATACACGGGATTATCCTGGCAATCACTGTAACTCAGAGTGCAAACATCAGTGCATAAACATGATAATGCATCCAAGTCCTTGACTCCCAAAAGGATAAAAAAAAAAAAAAAGAAAAAAATGTTTTCATTTGTTATTGTTTCTGAGCTTTTGACATACGGGGATTTTGAGGATCTTGTTAGATAAGTGTAATGAATGAAAAATGTTTTGATGTTCTCCAACAGGGAATGCCTCATCTGGTGAGCATTATCTGGAGACCCCAGTCTTTGCAGTGAGAATTTCAATAGGTGAACTGGAAAATGATCCGTGAGAGCTATGATAATGGGAACATCATTTCGAATGAAGCCTTCAACATCTGTTTCACTTTCAGAGTACAAGTGCCACACTCCCTCCTGACACCCAGGCTCACCATCAGTACCAGAAAGTTGCAAAAATGAAGTGACTTACATGGTATTAGGTGCCTTGTATTCAGAACTACAAGCATGCTTCAGTGACCATAGCAGATGACATCCAGGGAAAGATTGCAGGGGGGGGGTCAGACATCCAAGTTTCTTTGACTCAACAGTGACAACTAGCAAAGGAACAGTTCATTTAGCGTAACATGGCTGACATGTAAAATAGCCTAATAATAGTCAACTATAAGACCCTAGCATCTACCATCTACTGAGCTAGGAGTGGCAGATAGAGTAACACACAGAAAGAGGTGATAGATTCTGGACAGAGAGGCACATACTGGTCTTCAAGGCTCCCTGTCTAGTCATATTTGCAACAGTCAAGCTCTTTCCGACTTTAGCCAGACATGTCTGTATTGCCCTGTAGCCACGGTTGGGGTGGAAAGCAGAGCGAGAGATGAATAGGGCTAACATGATTTCTGTTAGGCACTCCTAGTGTCACAGCCATTCCTAGGCAATGACACCAGCTCTGATGAAACCAAACAGAACCAAAGTCAGGAGTCTCACAGCCTTTCTCTCTGCTGCCCAGGTGTCCCTGTTAGCAGAGCAGAAGGATGCCCCAATCATCTTGGGGTCCCTTGGAGCAGCCTATGTGGCCCATGCCCTTATGGGGGAACATCACAGAGGAAACGAACAGTATTTTTCATCCCGTAACTCAGTGTCCTGAGATACACGGGATTATCCTGGCAATCACTGTAACTCAGAGTGCAAACATCAGTGCATAAACATGATAATGCATCCAAGTCCTTGACTCCCAAAAGGAAAAAAAAAAAAAAAAAAGAAAAAAATGTTTTCATTTGTTATTGTTTCTGAGCTTTTGACATACGGGGATTTTGAGGATCTTGTTAGATAAGTGTAATGAATGAAAAATGTTTTGATGTTCTCCAACAGGGAATGCCTCATCTGGTGAGCATTATCTGGAGACCCCAGTCTTTGCAGTGAGAATTTCAATAGGTGAACTGGAAAATGATCCGTGAGAGCTATGATAATGGGAACATCATTTCGAATGAAGCCTTCAACATCTGTTTCACTTTCAGAGTACAAGTGCCACACTCCCTCCTGACACCCAGGCTCACCATCAGTACCAGAAAGTTGCAAAAATGAAGTGACTTACATGGTATTAGGTGCCTTGTATTCAGAACTACAAGCATGCTTCAGTGATGTCGTTATCACGTAGCAGATGACATCAGGGGGATGGAAGCAGGGGAAAGTAGACCTCAATAGTCATCATGGTTTTTTTTTTGTAGAATTTCAGTAAGCTCTTATGCAAACAAAAGTGGCCATGAAAGGAGAAAAACCACCAGAATGCTGAGTAGCAGTCACCTTTGGCCAATTCTTTCAATCATCCATTAATTGAGTGCATGCTAAGTCACTTCAGTCATGTCTGGCTCTTTGAAACCCTATGGACTTCAGCCTACCAGGCTCCTCGGCCCAGGGAATTCTCCAGGAAAGAATGCCGGGGTAGTTTGTCATGCCCTCCTGCAGGGGATCTTCCTGATCCAGGAATTGAACTCACCTCTCTTATGTCCTGTGCATCAGCAGTTGGGTTTTTATTGTACGAGGGCCACCTGCAAAGCGCATCCTGTAGTCATAAACGCTCATGAAAAAAAACGATCTACTATGGGACAAGGCTGGTGCTGACCTCTGCGGATAAGATTCTGAATACTGTGAAATTCCTCAAAGCTTCCGTTATGACGGTAGGTGACTCTGACATATATGTAAAACATGGAGTGAGGAATGGAGAAACTGCCGTTATTGAAATTCAGAAGAGCAGAATTGGATGAGAAAGAGGTAAAGCCGTACTGACTGACGAGGTGTCATAAGTAGGAACTCCATATGTTCAGGAGAAAAAAAGGTCTTTTTGTGCTAAAAGTAATCAGCAGGTTATGTAGGAAAGAAGCAACAATTGGTCATCAAGCAATGTTTGTCAATGGGTTCTACAAGGAATACTAAAGTGTAGCCTTCCTTGTCAAGAAAAGAAAATGTTCATTCCATGGATGAGGTCTTTCATGTATTGAAAAGGAATTATTGTTTATACGGCTATCGATTAAAAAGTATATCTTTCTAAATAGTGACGTTCTTCTGATGCTACCAAAAACACTAGGAATGCACCGTGAATTTCAATAGGTGAACTAAAATGAGTACTATGATAATGGGAACATCATTTGAATGAAGCCTTCAACATCTGTTTCACTTTCAGAGTACAAGTGCCACACTCCTCCTGACACCCAGGCTCACCATCAGTACCAGAAAGTTGCAAAAATGAAGTGACTTACATGGTATTAGGTGCCTTGTATTCAGAACTACAAGCATGCTTCAGTGATGTCGTTATCACGTAGCAGATGACATCAGGGGGATGGAAGCAGGGGAAAGTAGACCTCAATAGTCATCATGGTTTTTTTTTGTAGAATTTCAGTAAGCTCTTATGCAAACAAAAGTGGCCATGAAAGGAGAAAAACCACCAGAATGCTGAGTAGCAGTCACCTTTGGCCAATTCTTTCAATCATCCATTAATTGAGTGCATGCTAAGTCACTTCAGTCATGTCTGGCTCTTTGAAACCCTATGGACTTCAGCCTACCAGGCTCCTCGGCCCAGGGAATTCTCCAGGAAAGAATGCCGGGGTAGTTTGTCATGCCCTCCTGCAGGGGATCTTCCTGATCCAGGAATTGAACTCACCTCTCTTATGTCCTGTGCATCAGCAGTTGGGTTTTTATTGTACGAGGGCCACCTGCGAAGCGCATCCTGTAGTCATAAACGCTCATGAAAAAAAACGATCTACTATGGGACAAGGCTGGTGCTGACCTCTGCGGATAAGATTCTGAATACTGTGAAATTCCTCAAAGCTTCCGTTATGACGGTAGGTGACTCTGACATATATGTAAAACATGGAGTGAGGAATGGAGAAACTGCCGTTATTGAAATTCAGAAGAGCAGAATTGGATGAGAAAGAGGTAAAGCCGTACTGACTGACGAGGTGTCATAAGTAGGAACTCCATATGTTCAGGAGAAAAAAAGGTCTTTTTGTGCTAAAAGTAATCAGCAGGTTATGTAGGAAAGAAGCAACAATTGGTCATCAAGCAATGTTTGTCAATGGGTTCTACAAGGAATACTAAAGTGTAGCCTTCCTTGTCAAGAAAAGAAAATGTTCATTCCATGGATGAGGTCTTTCATGTATTGAAAAGGAATTATTGTTTATACGTCTATAGATTAAAAAGTATGTATATCTTTCTAAATAGTGACGTTCTTCTGATGCTTCCAAAAGACACACCCAAAATCCTTACTGTAGGAAATCTGCACCATTTTAATTTTCATGATAGGGGAGAAATGTTGAAATGATAACTAACGAAACAGGAGTATGTCAAGGTGAGACAGTTTTTATTTTTTCAAATATTGTCATCTCTGTGATGGCAGGAAAGCACAATATATGTTTGTGTTCACTGTGGCTGGCACCTCCCCTATGGTTTTCATTCCAGGTAAAGGAAATGAAGAGGCACCAATTGATATTCAATTGTAAGTATATAGCAGCATTGTCCTTAAGAGTGCTAGTGTGCTAGTTACAGCCATAGTCTCCTACTGTCCCGGTTTCCATCTAAAGCCCTAGTCTTGTAACGTTGTCGTGCCAAGGTCTTCCGGCTAGAGCACTGGTATCCTCATCTCCCATGCTCCTAGCTACACCATTAGTCTCTTGGTTTTTGTGTTTCGTCTTGCCAGTTCTCCTCTCCTGGCCAGCTGGCCTCCTAGCTACAGGCCTCCCAGCTACAGGCCGAGCCTGCTAGTCTACGAGCCTCAGCTGCATCTCCAATGGCCACTTTGAGTTGGTTTTCTCACCTGCCTCCTCTTTTGAGTTTTGAAGATGACAGGCAGTGCAGTAGCTGACTGTCAGACTGCGTTGAAGCATGTGGAATGAAAGGTACACAGTCTACACATTGTAAGTTGAGGAAGAGATGGGGCGCAAGAAGCACGTTTTGGATTACAGCTCTGGGGTAGGCTTTGAAAACAAGGAAAGAAGTCAGGAGAGGGATCCATGGTCTTTAAGAGGAGGATGTGTTGGGAGGGAGGGAGGGAGGGAGGGAGGGAGGGAGAGGAGGGGAGAGGAAAGGAGGGGAGGGGAGGGGAGGGGAGGGGAGGGGAGAGGAGAGGAGAGGAGAGGAGAGGAGAGGAGAGGAGAGGATTACTTACTTACTTTCTTTCTCAATGCAACATATGCACAATGTATATCTTCATTATTCTTCTGTGGAATCTAACCATGACTAATGATATGAGAAACCATCGTTGTCCTTCAACTACAAGAACCTTAATGATCAATATCTGAATATCACACCCACTGATAAAATTATCAACAACGCATTCATTGACCTCCCATCCCCAACAAATATTTCCTCATGATGAAACTCCGGCTCCCTCTTAGGCATCTGCCTCATTCTACAGATCCTAAGTGGCCTACTCTTAGCAGTACACTGCAGATCAGACACATCATCAGCCTTCTCCTCAGTAACTCACCTCTGTCAAGGCCAGATCACAAATACATCAGAAATGCAAGACCTGATATCAGGCCTCTGTTTTCTCAAATGCCATGAACCATAAACAGCTCTTCCCTTCACAGGTTGGAAGGCCCCTGTACATTTTGAAGAATGAAACCAAAATGGTCATGTAGGTTTCAACGTTGGCTTGGACCCTTCCTCACTTTATTTTCGGTTCTGTTTTGTTTTACTCGGTCTGCAGCTGCCCAGTTCGTCCTTTCGCTTGGACTGTGACCCATCATCTCACTCCACTTTAAAACAGCACCTCTCCGGTGGGACAGGCCCAGATCTGCCCACAGCGTGCCACCTAAGCACTTCTTCTCCCTATGGGCCTCCCTCCCCCTACCGTTCTTGTGCAAGTTACCAGAGCCAGAGACATCTCCAGCCTCCCTCAAGGGCAGAGCTCCAATTTAAGAGGCATGACTAGAGGAGGTGTTATTTGTACCCCCTGCCAAGCAATGATTGAAGCATGTGGAATGAAAGGTACACAGTCTACACATTGTAAGTTGAGGAAGAGATGGGGCGCAAGAAGCACGTTTTGGATTACAGCTCTGGGGTAGGCTTTGAAAACAAGGAAAGAAGTCAGGAGAGGGATCCATGGTCTTTAAGAGGAGGATGTGTTGGGAGGGAGGGAGGGAGGGAGGGAGGGAGAGGAGGAGAGGAGAGGGAGGAGAGGAGGGAGGGAGGAGGGGGGGGGAGAGGAGAGGAGAGGAGAGGAGAGGAGAGGAGAGGAGAGGATTACTTACTTACTTTCTTTCTCAATGCAACATATGCACAATGTATATCTTCATTATTCTTCTGTGGAATCTAACCATGACTAATGATATGAGAAACCATCGTTGTCCTTCAACTACAAGAACCTTAATGATCAATATCTGAATATCACACCCACTGATAAAATTATCAACAACGCATTCATTGACCTCCCATCCCCAACAAATATTTCCTCATGATGAAACTCCGGCTCCCTCTTAGGCATCTGCCTCATTCTACAGATCCTAAGTGGCCTACTCTTAGCAGTACACTGCAGATCAGACACATCATCAGCCTTCTCCTCAGTAACTCACCTCTGTCAAGGCCAGATCACAAATACATCAGAAATGCAAGACCTGATATCAGGCCTCTGTTTTCTCAAATGCCATGAACCATAAACAGCTCTTCCCTTCACAGGTTGGAAGGCCCCTGTACATTTTGAAGAATGAAACCAAAATGGTCATGTAGGTTTCAACGTTGGCTTGGACCCTTCCTCACTTTATTTTCGGTTCTGTTTTGTTTTACTCGGTCTGCAGCTGCCCAGTTCGTCCTTTCGCTTGGACTGTGACCCATCATCTCACTCCACTTTAAAACAGCACCTCTCCGGTGGGACAGGCCCAGATCTGCCCACAGCGTGCCACCTAAGCACTTCTTCTCCCTATGGGCCTCCCTCCCCCTACCGTTCTTGTGCAAGTTACCAGAGCCAGAGACATCTCCAGCCTCCCTCAAGGGCAGAGCTCCAATTTAAGAGTCATGACTAGAGGAGGTGTTATTTGTACCCCATGTCAAGCAATGATTGTTCACATCTGGCTGCAAGCTGAATAGGGCTTTCTATTATTCCAAGCAGTGCAGAAACATGGATGGGAAAGAGGTTCGGGGGGTGGGGAAGGGGGTTTTGACTAATCTTTGGGTTTTCAGGTGAGTCATACAGTCACCCTATTAATAAAGACACATAATCAACTATGTTCTCTTAAATAATCAGCGATCATACAGACCTAGATACTTACATTCCAAGGCCGCACATTTAAACGAATTAGCCTGTTAAATTGCCAAAGTTGCATAGGCGTTCTCGCTTGTAACCTTGTCTGAGAGTGGGATTGATTATGATTCAACAAAGAGGTAGCAACTCACACACTTGCATGCACATAAACACACACATGCACACACAAGTTAATTCTGGCCATAGTTTTGCATCTAATACCTTCACACCTGGGGACTGAGTCGTATTTTACAATCTTATTCCTACATTGCTCTTTTTCCCATTTCCTCTTTCTCGACCATTTTGTTGCATGTGAACAAAGAACACAGCTTTAGGCCCCCAATTCTTATACCTGAGGCTTAGCATGAAGCTGAATAAAAAAGATATGTGAATACGAATTGACTCTGAGACACAACATCACATGTATTCAAATATTTTCTCTCATGCACTGCTCTCGAGCTCGCAGCATAAACATGTATGTGGAGTTCATAAAAAAGAGATATGGATCATAATTAGAACGAAGGTTGGAAGGCCCCTGTACATTTTGAAGAATGAAACCAAAATGGTCATGTAGGTTTCAACGTTGGCTTGGACCCTTCCTCACTTTATTTTCGGTTCTGTTTTGTTTTACTCGGTCTGCAGCTGCCCAGTTCGTCCTTTCGCTTGGACTGTGACCCATCATCTCACTCCACTTTAAAACAGCACCTCTCCGGTGGGACAGGCCCAGATCTGCCCACAGCGTGCCACCTAAGCACTTCTTCTCCCTATGGGCCTCCCTCCCCCTACCGTTCTTGTGCAAGTTACCAGAGCCAGAGACATCTCCAGCCTCCCTCAAGGGCAGAGCTCCAATTTAAGAGTCATGACTAGAGGAGGTGTTATTTGTACCCCATGTCAAGCAATGATTGTTCACATCTGGCTGCAAGCTGAATAGGGCTTTCTATTATTCCAAGCAGTGCAGAAACATGGATGGGAAAGAGGTTCGGGGGGTGGGGAAGGGGGTTTTGACTAATCTTTGGGTTTTCAGGTGAGTCATACAGTCACCCTATTAATAAAGACACATAATCAACTATGTTCTCTTAAATAATCAGCGATCATACAGACCTAGATACTTACATTCCAAGGCCGCACATTTAAACGAATTAGCCTGTTAAATTGCCAAAGTTGCATAGGCGTTCTCGCTTGTAACCTTGTCTGAGAGTGGGATTGATTATGATTCAACAAAGAGGTAGCAACTCACACACTTGCATGCACATAAACACACACATGCACACACAAGTTAATTCTGGCCATAGTTTTGCATCTAATACCTTCACACCTGGGGACTGAGTCGTATTTTACAATCTTATTCCTACATTGCTCTTTTTCCCATTTCCTCTTTCTCGACCATTTTGTTGCATGTGAACAAAGAACACAGCTTTAGGCCCCCAATTCTTATACCTGAGGCTTAGCATGAAGCTGAATAAAAAAGATATGTGAATACGAATTGACTCTGAGACACAACATCACATGTATTCAAATATTTTCTCTCATGCACTGCTCTCGAGCTCGCAGCATAAACATGTATGTGGAGTTCATAAAAATAGAGATATGGATCATAATTAGAACGAATCTAAAAAAACTCACTATGTGGGAGATTGAAGAAATGAAACTCATAGATAAAAGACAATTTAAAACAAAGAAAACCATTTACTCTCTAGGACACATGAAGACCCAATTAGGCTTTCCCTTTTCCCTGCCATGTTCCTTGCAATCTCTTCCCATCTTGATTCGCAAAACTCAGTTCATCCTAGAGCAACAGATACACCATTTCTTTCAAGTATGACTTATCTTGTCATTCTCTTAATATCATACATTGCGATAATATACATTCATTGAAGAGGCTGATGATGAAACCTGTCTTTAAAAAAAAAAAAAATAAACACCCAACGAACCATCAAAGAAACAATGCAGAAAAGATTATTTTTAAGCTGTCATCTTGACAGTTGCCCTTTCATTCATTTTTTGGTAGAACCTTGAAAATGCATAAGAAACCAGGGGGGCAACAGATGTAAATAGGGGTATTCTGACATACAAGGTTGCTTTGGGCATTTGTCTCCAGCCCTCAACTAAACTGCAAAACAATCGGTAAGGATCACATGTCTTTTACATCCTGTCATTCTATGATCTTTCAGATGAAATCAGCACCAGGAACAAAAATTGTGAAGGAATACGCACATTCCTGAAATACAGATTCTTTCTACAGTCAACGTCTGAGTTTTCCAGAGGGGAATCACAGCAGTATGGTGAAATTCACTCTGGTTCTCTGCCATTGAAAAGACTGACTCCAATCAAAACCATCAATACTTGAGAAAAACTATGTAGGGGTCTTTTCTCCTCCAGGGCATGTTTTCTTTTATTAGGCCATCCATTGGTAGGTCACAGTGGATCATACCTTCTGGTACTTAACACCTTGATGTAGTGACTATTCCCCAAACCTGGGCTAGGCCAGAAAATCTCCATAACCAATCTAATACTGTGGAAATGCCATTGTCCCAGTTTCTGAGGACCACCTAGAAGTTGCAGTGTCTGCATTTCTGGGAGCCTTGGCTTCCATGTAAGAAGTGTGGATCCTGCTAGAGACACTATGTGGCAAAGCCATGCGGAGAGAATGAAGAGAGAGGCAAAACCCTGACACCACTGGAGGAGCACTCATAAGCTCAAGTGAAAGAGAAAAGGCAAGTCACAGACATATGACCCCAATCGAGCCATTTTGGGCCACGTACACATCCGAGGCATGAGAGTGAAAAGCTCCTTTTGCTCCGTTAAGCCATTGTGAGAAATGTTACAAGAGTGCTTACTGTAAGCCACTATGTATTTGAGCTGTTTGTTCACAGCAGTGCATACGCAAAATATATCTACGGTGTTGACCACATTGACATTTATAACATTAAATATAATCTATTTTTCACAAATACTAATACACAGGATACTCTTGTCTTTTCCAGCTTCTACTCCGTCTGCGAGAATATCATTAATTCACTGTAAACTGAGGGGAAAGAGCTCTTTAATGGCTTTCGGCCTTAAACGGTGAGTTTCTGTGATTGTCTGCTGGCATTTGCTATTTTCGTCCTAGGTAAAGTTACTTTTCATCTTTTTCCTCTTGCCTTCTAGGTAAAATAGGACAAGTTGTTGATAATGACAACCCCTAAGTGAGATGCGGAAAAGGCAAAAAAGACTTGAACTTTGACCACATGCCAATCTAGAAAACCCAATTTCCCTAAATGACTTGAACTTTGAACACATGCCAATCTCGAAAACACAATTTCCCTAAATTCCTTTCATCATCCTGAGTTTAGATTGAGCACCCAGATGATATTTCATTTGCTTATTTCATCTCTTCACTCATTGAACATTAAACACTCTGGCCAAGAATTCTGCCATGTGTCAGAAATACTATTTTCTCATCTACTTCTTTTTTTGAAACTAGTAATTCTTAAACTAGTCAGTAG
Source organism: Tragulus kanchil (assembly GCA_022376925.1). NCBI lineage: Eukaryota > Metazoa > Chordata > Mammalia > Artiodactyla > Tragulidae > Tragulus > Tragulus kanchil. Next base: position 21,448,491 of record JAIOJX010000005.1, on the reverse strand, counting down.
TAACTTCAAGGTGATCAAGTTCAACCATAATCTCCTTCTCCTAGATAACTTGAAACCAACCAAATAAAACAATACATTACAGTGGGGATATTCCTCCCTATTTTGTGATAGGCCGCTTCAGTCATGTCCAACTCTTTGCAAACCCACAGACTGTTCTCCCCAGGCTCCTCTGTTCATGAGATTTCCCAAAGCAAGACTACTGGAGAGAGTTACCATGCCCTTCTTCAGAGAAGCTTCCCAATCCAGAGAGCGAACCCACATCTCTTGTGTCTCCTGCATTGGCAGACAGGTTCTTTATCACTAGCGTCACTTGGGAAGCCCATTTTGTGCTTAATATAAACCTGCTTGCAAAGAGTAAACCAAAAAATGGTGGATTAGCAGATGGATGCATAAGTGAATTTGGTTGAATGAATGCATAATGCTGGACTGAGTAGAGCATAAGAAGATCCAACAGTACAAATAATTAATCTCATATTAAACATTTATTCAGGTCTATAATTAAAAGATAAAATAGAGCCATATCTGTAAGGCGACAAGAGTGTTAACCTAGACCTGGAATTTTCCAAAGGTTAAGAATTTCTCTTGCTCTTTTGAACCACTTGCCATTGTTCACAAATAAAATCCTGCCTTGATGTTGAATTTCGTTTCCCCAAAGGAAATAACAGTGACTCAACCACTTACTTTTAAAAGAGAATTGGAAGTTTAGTAGACTTGCAAATAAAGTAAGAAGAACAAAATACATTCCCGGTTGTCTGGGATGGGAGACGGGTGGACAAATTCCACAAGTATTTCTACCCTGTAGGTGCTGCAGAATCACCCTTAGGCATGCATCCTTTGAGTCTAGGAGAGCAAACCAAGAGAACTCAGAGATAATTTCCAACCTCATCTTGATTAGACAGATCCCTTCACTGCTCAGTACAGTCCATTGTATTGGTTGCTGTAAGGATACGATTTTGAAGTTACATGTTAGATACACTGTAGAAATAGAAAAGAAACATAATGAATGTAAATGAGTCTACTAGGACTTACAAAAATACTATTTTCTCATCTACTTTTGAAACTAGTAATTCTTAAACTAGTCAGTAGTAACTTCAAGGTGATCAAGTTCAACCATAATCTCCTTCTCCTAGATAACTTGAAACCAACCAAATAAAACAATACATTACAGTGGGGATATTCCTCCCTATTTTGTGATAGGCCGCTTCAGTCACGTCCAACTCTTTGCAAACCCACAGACTGTTCTCCCCAGGCTCCTCTGTTCATGAGATTTCCCAAAGCAAGACTACTGGAGAGAGTTACCATGCCCTTCTTCAGAGAAGCTTCCCAATCCAGAGAGCGAACCCACATCTCTTGTGTCTCCTGCATTGGCAGACAGGTTCTTTATCACTAGCGTCACTTGGGAAGCCCATTTTGTGCTTAATATAAACCTGCTTGCAAAGAGTAAACCAAAAAATGGTGGATTAGCAGATGGATGCATAAGTGAATTTGGTTGAATGAATGCATAATGCTGGACTGAGTAGAGCATAAGAAGATCCAACAGTACAAATAATTAATCTCATATTAAACATTTATTCAGGTCTATAATTAAAAGATAAAATAGAGCCATATCTGTAAGGCGACAAGAGTGTTAACCTAGACCTGGAATTTTCCAAAGGTTAAGAATTTCTCTTGCTCTTTTGAACCACTTGCCATTGTTCACAAATAAAATCCTGCCTTGATGTTGAATTTCGTTTCCCCAAAGGAAATAACAGTGACTCAACCACTTACTTTTAAAAGAGAATTGGAAGTTTAGTAGACTTGCAAATAAAGTAAGAAGAACAAAATACATTCCCGGTTGTCTGGGATGGGAGACGGGTGGACAAATTCCACAAGTATTTCTACCCTGTAGGTGCTGCAGAATCACCCTTAGGCATGCATCCTTTGAGTCTAGGAGAGCAAACCAAGAGAACTCAGAGATAATTTCCAACCTCATCTTGATTAGACAGATCCCTTCACTGCTCAGTACAGTCCATTGTATTGGTTGCTGTAAGGATACGATTTTGAAGTTACATGTTAGATACACTGTAGAAATAGAAAAGAAACATAATGAATGTAAATGAGTCTACTAGGACTTCCCTGGCGGTCCAGTGGGTAAAGAGTCCGCCTTGCAGTGCAAGGGGCACCAGTTCGATCCCTGGCCTGGGAAGATCCCACATGCCATGGAGCAGCTGGACCAGTGTCTCCAGTTATGAGCCAGCATTCTGCCGTGCATGCGCCCAGAGCCAGTGCTCTGTGTCGAGAGGCCACTGCAATGGGAGGCCCGCATGGGTCAAAGAGTGAAGATGGATAAAAAATAAATAAATACATAATCAATAAACGGAGGCCAAAAAAAACTGAGTCCACTAGTTGTTACACAAGGGATGAGAAAAACGCTGACGGAGAAAGACACGTGCATAAACAATATTAACTATACTATCTAGAAAAATAAATGTGCAGAGGGTAACAAGAATCTTAGGAGGCAATATTATTAGTGATGCAGATGAAAAAGGGAACCAAGGATGGGGTGATGAGTTTTAGGACAAAATTGACTTTGTCCTAGAGATAAAGGATTTCAAATATCTCTCGCTTAACAAATTATCCTAATGTTTAGTCGATTGAAACAATAATTTCTTTGCTCATAGCTCTGTAATTTGGGTTGGATTTCCTTTGATATGTTGTCGGTGCGGGTGCCTCGGCTGAGGCCAGAAGCTCTGCTTTCACAATGGCTCACTCGCTTGTCTGAAAAGTTGATGCCACTTGTCAGCATGAAGCTCAGAGACTGCCAACAGGGGCTCTCGTTCTTCCTCCCAGATCCTCTTCCTGCAGTTAGGGTTTTCTGTTCTCTGGCCATCAATGATTCAAGAGCCACATACAAAACACATTTATTCCCTCTTACAACCCACAAAACTATATCTCATGATAGCATAGTCTTAGGCTTGAAGTCAGGATTTTCATCACCGAAATCAGACCTATATGCAGATGAGGTTCATAAGACATGGCTCTTCTTGACTTGAAGATCTGTGAGACAATGAGACAATTTCTCTCCCTCATATCCAAATAAACAATTATTAGCCAGGGACACGAAAAATCATGACTGAGCATTCCCCTTCAAAACCAGGGAATATGGGAGGTAATAACAATCACTGGTTCAAAGAAATTTTGGAATCTACTAAGGTAAGCATACATAGATCTTTGATGAAGACGGTCAATTGTTTCTCCACCAAGAATGGTTCCAGTCTCTGATCCGTCCTTGCTTTTCCAGATTAAATAACCCATACTTATAGCTGAGTAACTTCCTCAACCTACTTCCTGCTAATACAAAGCGGTGAACTGTGTCTGGCCCTTTTTATCCAAGTTGGCACTGCTTGAGCTAATACAATTATCTTAAAAGCTTTAGAGGTTTCCAGTGACTCTGATTGGATTCTATCCTATTACTATAAAATAGATGAAAGTCACAATACCAAATCTCCGCCAAAAAGACTCTTCTCTACTTTGGGGTGCAGAACAATGTCATATGATTCTTGAAAGTCCTTTTTCTAGTTAGGAGCTCCGTGTAGTAGACCCTTAAAATTCTCTGGAACAGGACTGCCAAGTAGAGAGGGTCTAGCTAACATCACTTTAGGTGAATGATGGAAGTAACAAAGTGTCTTAAGACCTGATCCTAACCCAGACACATTTTACTGACAGCAGAGTCTTATGATCTTTGCCCTCAGGTCATTTATAATTTTGAGAATTATTCAGTTTCAAAAAGCTGAGAATGATAAACAGATTTATATTTGAATGACGTGAATCTTAGCTTCTATGTGTTTCTTCTTTAAAACATTTTGGTTGAAAGCTTACACAATTATTGTATCTCATTCCTCCTATCTTTATCAGAGAAAATAACGTTGCACTTTCAACATTCTGCCTGTGATTCCGACACTCCATAATTTTATTAGATACCATTGTTTTCACTCACAACCCACAAAACTATACCAAGATACATATCTTACTCATGATAGCATAGTCTTAGGCTTGAAGTCAGGATTTTCATCACCGAAATCAGACCTATATGCAGATGAGGTTCATAAGACATGGCTCTTCTTGACTTGAAGATCTGTGAGACAATGAGACAATTTCTCTCCCTCATATCCAAATAAACAATTATTAGCCAGGGACACGAAAAATCATGACTGAGCATTCCCCTTCAAAACCAGGGAATATGGGAGGTAATAACAATCACTGGTTCAAAGAAATTTTGGAATCTACTAAGGTAAGCATACATAGATCTTTGATGAAGACGGTCAATTGTTTCTCCACCAAGAATGGTTCCAGTCTCTGATCCGTCCTTGCTTTTCCAGATTAAATAACCCATACTTATAGCTGAGTAACTTCCTCAACCTACTTCCTGCTAATACAAAGCGGTGAACTGTGTCTGGCCCTTTTTATCCAAGTTGGCACTGCTTGAGCTAATACAATTATCTTAAAAGCTTTAGAGGTTTCCAGTGACTCTGATTGGATTCTATCCTATTACTATAAAATAGATGAAAGTCACAATACCAAATCTCCGCCAAAAAGACTCTTCTCTACTTTGGGGTGCAGAACAATGTCATATGATTCTTGAAAGTCCTTTTTCTAGTTAGGAGCTCCGTGTAGTAGACCCTTAAAATTCTCTGGAACAGGACTGCCAAGTAGAGAGGGTCTAGCTAACATCACTTTAGGTGAATGATGGAAGTAACAAAGTGTCTTAAGACCTGATCCTAACCCAGACACATTTTACTGACAGCAGAGTCTTATGATCTTTGCCCTCAGGTCATTTATAATTTTGAGAATTATTCAGTTTCAAAAAGCTGAGAATGATAAACAGATTTATATTTGAATGACGTGAATCTTAGCTTCTATGTGTTTCTTCTTTAAAACATTTTGGTTGAAAGCTTACACAATTATTGTATCTCATTCCTCCTATCTTTATCAGAGAAAATAACGTTGCACTTTCAACATTCTGCCTGGGAATCCCCAACTCCATAATTTTATTAGGTACCCTTGTTATCACTCACATTACTATGTATGGGAGATTCACTTATTTCCTTACCAGTCCAATTTTCTCTTGTCAACAGGAGTAATTGTCCTTCCTATTTTTCCCAACGTTTAGTAAGATTTTCCTTGAGACCCTGTATTTTTTCTATGGCTGCTTAAAAAAATCACCTGTAAACTTAACAATGGTTTATTATCTCTCACAATCATCAGTTGTCTTAGCAGGCGTTCTGCTTTACCTTGTGTTGAATGATACAGAGTAGGTTTAGAATGCCCTTACTCATAACACAAGTTGATGCTGGCTGGCTGTTGGGAGCCCAGCTGAGGCTGTCAGCCTGGGAACTTGGGTCTCTCTGCTCGCTGGGTTCCTCAGTTCTCTTTCATGTTCGTTCACCATGTGCTTATCTTGAACTTTCCCAAACAAGGAGGTCTCAGGGTAGTTAGACTTCTTATATACGGGTTGCTTTCCCACAGCACAAAAGTACAATCTGCCAGGCTATCTTAAGGCTCAGGTCCAGAACTGGTGCAGCAACTTTTTTGCCTCTTTGTACGATTTAAAACAAGTTGCAAGCCCAAATTCATACAAAGGAAATTATTTAGAAGGACCATGATTTCTAGTGGGCCAACAACGTTAACAGTATATCAAAATAAACTGCCGTTAACGTTTGTTCTAGGAGACCTATAGGCCAGTGGGGTCCCCTGACCAGCAGCATCAGCATAACAGGGGAATATTTGCCAAACACAAATTCTTGAGCTGCACCCCAGACCTAATGAGTGAGAATTCTGGGGCACAAGTCCATAAGAATTTTGGGGCATATGTCTCTGCTTATTGAGCCTTCCAGGTAATAGATATGTGGACAAAAGTTTGAGAATTCAAGGGCAAAAGAAACATTGAATTGCCTTTGTGTCATGTGTGGAACATGTTAAAGGTTAAGCAACTATTGAACTCTTACTATGAATGCCCTACTATTAATCATCATCCTCAGATTTATATTTGAATGACTATTTTTTTTCAAAGGTTGAAAGCTTACACAATTATTGTATCTCATTCCTCCTATCTTTATCAGAGAAAATAACGTTGCACTTTCAACATTCTGCCTGGGAATCCCCAACTCCATAATTTTATTAGGTACCCTTGTTATCACTCACATTACTATGTATGGGAGATTCACTTATTTCCTTACCAGTCCAATTTTCTCTTGTCAACAGGAGTAATTGTCCTTCCTATTTTTCCCAACGTTTAGTAAGATTTTCCTTGAGACCCTGTATTTTTTCTATGGCTGCTTAAAAAAATCACCTGTAAACTTAACAATGGTTTATTATCTCTCACAATCATCAGTTGTCTTAGCAGGCGTTCTGCTTTACCTTGTGTTGAATGATACAGAGTAGGTTTAGAATGCCCTTACTCATAACACAAGTTGATGCTGGCTGGCTGTTGGGAGCCCAGCTGAGGCTGTCAGCCTGGGAACTTGGGTCTCTCTGCTCGCTGGGTTCCTCAGTTCTCTTTCATGTTCGTTCACCATGTGCTTATCTTGAACTTTCCCAAACAAGGAGGTCTCAGGGTAGTTAGACTTCTTATATACGGGTTGCTTTCCCACAGCACAAAAGTACAATCTGCCAGGCTATCTTAAGGCTCAGGTCCAGAACTGGTGCAGCAACTTTTTTGCCTCTTTGTACGATTTAAAACAAGTTGCAAGCCCAAATTCATACAAAGGAAATTATTTAGAAGGACCATGATTTCTAGTGGGCCAACAACGTTAACAGTATATCAAAATAAACTGCCGTTAACGTTTGTTCTAGGAGACCTATAGGCCAGTGGGGTCCCCTGACCAGCAGCATCAGCATAACAGGGGAATATTTGCCAAACACAAATTCTTGAGCTGCACCCCAGACCTAATGAGTGAGAATTCTGGGGCACAAGTCCATAAGAATTTTGGGGCATATGTCTCTGCTTATTGAGCCTTCCAGGTAATAGATATGTGGACAAAAGTTTGAGAATTCAAGGGCAAAAGAAACATTGAATTGCCTTTGTGTCATGTGTGGAACATGTTAAAGGTTAAGCAACTATTGAACTCTTACTATGAATGCCTACATCTATATAATACATACTTAATATCATATTTCCAACATAATACTAGCTATACAAAAGAGCAGTTTTCTTTACCAAAAGCTTTATTCTTGGGAATGTGAGCAAGGAGATGAGTATGGTAAAGGAGGAAACGAGTATATACACATCACCAGAGCCATGACCAATGTTTCTGCAAAATTATTGTTGAAAGGAGGTGGTAACGGTAGCTTTACAATGAAGATACTCAGGACATTTGGTGGAATAGAGATTATGCTTTGGAATTGATCATTCTCTTTTCGGTCCACTGAGATTAAGCTTCTGCCATAACTTCGGGTTGCTCCCTTATCCTCCAGAGCATTCAGGTGTGTGCAAAATAAACCTCTCAAACTATGGCAACTGGAAAAATGGCCCGTTGAACTCCATTAATTGATTACATTCTACGTGCATTAGCGCTGTGCATGTTTGTTTGCCAATAAAAAGGACTCACAGGCAGTAGTTTACTGAGCATGAGAAGGCAAAAATAGAAAGGATTCAAATATCTTATTGAAACCATGTGAAACTTGCCATGCAGATCTCTGTGCAGAAGTTCTATAATCCGGTCATATTTCAGCCTTAGATACTTTTATTAAAATGCCAGGGAGAACAGTTGTGATCATCATAGCCTTGAGGACATTTTCTTTTTAGTTCAGCAAATGTTTATGGAACACACTACATGTGTCAAGCACCAATCTATACCACAGAGTCCCCAGATCAACTCTGTGCTGGAGACAGTATTATTATGCACATTTTACAAAGGGGGAGATACAATTACATCACCAAGTTGGGATTTTAATTTGGGTAGACTGGCTGTTGAACAAACTCCAGGAGATAGAGAAAGACAAGGGAGAATGTCATGGTGCCATCCATGGGGTCACAAAGAGTTGTACTGACTGAACAAGAAAATAAGACTGGCTGTGGAGTACGGGCGCCTGTTCCCAAGGGGACATAGATTATTTACACTGACTTTAAATTCTCAACTTTGAAAACACAGCTTATGAACTAACATGGTGGGACATGAAGAAGTGAAAACAACAGTCTCACAGTGGAGTCCTCTGAAACTGAAGGAGGGGCTAGCATCATAAAGTTGGTAATCACCTTTTCTATGCACAGTTGCTTAATTTTAAAAACTCTTGAACACACGCCATCTCATTTGGTTCACAAAATTCTTACAAGGGATTTGCCCCAATTTTACCATTGAAAAAAAAAAATCAAGGCTTGGAAAACCTAAATCACTTTAACAGTTCCTACAACTAGTAGCAGACAGAACGCTCTGTCAGTATCCTGAGGTCAATGCTCAAACTTTTCCTAGAAACCCCAGAACTTCTTAAAAGAAATAATTCCTATTTTTTCTCAGAAATCAAATTTGCAATCAAAAATGTACCCAAAAATAAGAGCCCAGGGCCAGATGGCTTCATAGGTGAATTCTACCAAACACTTAAAGAAGAGCTAAGGTCTATCCTTCTAAAAGTCTTCCAAAGAATTGCACAGGAAGGAACACTTCCAAACATATTCTACAAGGCCACCATCAACCTGATAACAAAACCAGGCAAAGCAACAAGAACTCTAGGGGAAATATTGTTTGCCAATAAAAAGGACTCACAGGCAGTAGTTTACTGAGCATGAGAAGGCAAAAATAGAAAGGATTCAAATATCTTATTGAAACCATGTGAAACTTGCCATGCAGATCTCTGTGCAGAAGTTCTATAATCCGGTCATATTTCAGCCTTAGATACTTTTATTAAAATGCCAGGGAGAATAGTTGTGATCATCATAGCCTTGAGGACATTTTCTTTTTAGTTCAGCAAATGTTTATGGAACACACTACATGTGTCAAGCACCAATCTATACCACAGAGTCCCCAGATCAACTCTGTGCTGGAGACAGTATTATTATGCACATTTTACAAAGGGGGAGATACAATTACATCACCAAGTTGGGATTTTAATTTGGGTAGACTGGCTGTTGAACAAACTCCAGGAGATAGAGAAAGACAAGGGAGAATGTCATGGTGCCATCCATGGGGTCACAAAGAGTTGTACTGACTGAACAAGAAAATAAGACTGGCTGTGGAGTACGGGCGCCTGTTCCCAAGGGGACATAGATTATTTACACTGACTTTAAATTCTCAACTTTGAAAACACAGCTTATGAACTAACATGGTGGGACATGAAGAAGTGAAAACAACAGTCTCACAGTGGAGTCCTCTGAAACTGAAGGAGGGCTAGCATCATAAAGTTGGTAATCACCTTTTCTATGCACAGTTGCTTAATTTTAAAAACTCTTGAACACACGCCATCTCATTTGGTTCACAAAATTCTTACAAGGGATTTGCCCCAATTTTACCATTGAAAAAAAAAAATCAAGGCTTGGAAAACCTAAATCACTTTAACAGTTCCTACAACTAGTAGCAGACAGAACGCTCTGTCAGTATCCTGAGGTCAATGCTCAAACTTTTCCTAGAAACCCCAGAACTTCTTAAAAGAAATAATTCCTATTTTTTCTCAGAAATCAAATTTGCAATCAAAAATGTACCCAAAAATAAGAGCCCAGGGCCAGATGGCTTCATAGGTGAATTCTACCAAACACTTAAAGAAGAGCTAAGGTCTATCCTTCTAAAAGTCTTCCAAAGAATTGCACAGGAAGGAACACTTCCAAACATATTCTACAAGGCCACCATCAACCTGATAACAAAACCAGGCAAAGACAAGACAAAAAGAGAAAGTTATAGGCCAGTTTCTCTGATGCATTTAGATGCCAAAGTCCTCAACAAAATCCTAGCAAACAGAATTTAACAACACATCAAAAAACTCATACATCATGATCAAGTTGGGTTTGTCCCAGGTACGCAGGGATTCTTCACTATCTGCAAATCTGTCAATGTGATACACCAAATCACCAGACCGAAACACAAAAATCACATGATAATTCCAATAGATGCAGAAAAAGCTTTCGCCAAAATCCAACACCCATTTATGATAAAAAGATCTTCAAAACATGGGCATAGAAGGAACCTACCTTAACATATTGAAAGCCATATATGAGAAGCCCACAGCAAACGGTACTCTCAATGGGGCAAAACTGAAAGCATTCCCTCTAAGATCAGGAACAAGACAGGGGTGTCCACTTTCGCTGATATTATCCAATATAGTCCTGGAAGTCCTAGCAACATAAGAGAAGAAAAGGAAATAAAAGGAATCCAGATCGGAAAAGAAGACTTAAAACTCTTCATTTGCAGACAACATGATACTATACATAGAAAACCCCAAAAACACTCTTAGAAAACTACTAGAGCTTGTCAAGACATTCAGCACAGTCACAAGATACAAAATCAATACACGGAAATCACTCACATTCCTACATACAATGAAAAACCAAAAAGCAACATCAAAGAAGCAATCCCATTCACCTCTGTAACCAAAAGAATAAACTATCTAGGAATAAACCTACCTAAAGAAACAAAAGAATTGTACACAGAAAAAGACAAGACACTAATGAAAGAAATCAAAGATGACTTAAATAGATAGAGAGATATTCTATGTTCCTGGGTCAGAAGAATGAATACTGTGAAAATGACCATGCTACCAAATATCATCTACAGATTCAATGAAATCCCTGTCAAATTGCCAATGACATTCTTCACAGAACTAGACCAAAAAAATAGCACAGTTCATATGGAAACACAAAAGAGCCAGATGGTCAAAGCAATCCTGAGAAAGAAGCATAGAACTGGAGGGATCAGCCTCCCTAACTTCAGACTCTACTACAAAGCAACAGTCATCAAGACAGTATGGTACTGGCACAAAAACAGAATGATGGACCAATGGAGCAAGATAGAGAATTCAGAGATAAACCCACGCACGTATGGATGGGTACCTTATTTTTGGACAAAGGAGGCGAAAATATAAAATGGGACAAAGACAGCCTCTTCCACAAACAGTGCTGGGAAAAATGGACAGCTACGTGCAAAAAAAAATGAAGTTGGAACATTCCCTAACACTATACACAAACATCAACTCAAAATGGATTAACTAAATGTAAGGCCAGAAACCATCAAACTCTTAGAGGAGAACATAGGCAAAACCCTCAAGGACGTAAATCAAAGCAAGATCTTCCATGACGCAACTACTAGAATAGCAGAACTAAAAACAAACATTAGCATGTGGGACCTAATTAAACTGAAATGCTTTTGCACAGAAAAAGAAACTACAAACAAGGTGAACAGACGACCCACAGAATGGGAGAAAATCATAGCAAATGAAACAACAGACAAAAAAATTAACCTCCAAAATCTATAAGCAACTCAGGTAATTCTGTACCGGAAAAATGAACAACCCAATCAAAAAATGGGAAAAAGAGCTAAATAGATATCTCACCAAAGAGGACATACAGAAGGCCCAAAAGCACACAAAACGGTGCTCAACCTCAGTTATTATTAGAGAAATGCAAATCAAAACTACAATGAGATATCACCTCACACCCATCAGAATGGCCATCGTCCACAAATCGACAGACAACAAATGCTGGAGAGGGTATGGAGAAAAGGGAACCCTCTTGCATTGTTGGTGGGAATGTAAATTAATACAGCTGCTTTGGACGATACTATGGAGATTCCTTAAAAAACTAAATATAGAAGCACCATACAACCCAGCAATCCCACTCTTAGGCTTATACCCTGATGAAATCAAAACTGAAAGAAGCACCTGTACCCCAATGTTCACTGCAGTCTTTATACAATAGCTAGAACATGGAGGCAACCTAGATGTCCATCGACAAATGACTGGATAAAAAAGATCTGCTACATATATACAATGGAGTACTCCTCAGCTGTAAAAAGAAATGCAGAAGAATCAGTCCTAATGAGGTGGATGAATCTAGAACCTATTATACAAAGTGAAGTAAGTTAAAAAGAGAAAGACAAGCACAGTATACTAACACATATATGTGGAATCTAATAAGATGGTAATGGTAACACATGCAGAGAAGCGATGGAAAAACAAACACAGAGAACAGACGTATAGCTATTGTCATTGTGCTGTGGGAATAGAGGATCCTGCAGGGGACTGTGTGATGGCCAGGAGGGGTGAGATGGGGGAACTAGAAAGGTGGTGGAGGAAGGAGGGGTCAGGGATATACATATGACTAATCTGAGATTATACATATCTGTAAACAACAAAACTCTGTAAAAGCAAACTGTAAAATAAAAATAACTATTAAAAAAACAAAATAAAATAAAATGAAAAAATAAGAAAAAGAATTAATTCTTATTTTTAGATAAATTTGTCAAATATTTATTAATATCACATGATCACCTATCAGAAAAGAAACTACAAAAAAGGTGAACAGACAGCCCACAGCATGAGAGAAAATCATAGCAAATGAAACAACAGACAAAGAATTAACCTCCAAAATCTATAAGCAACTCAGGTAATTCTGTACCGGAAAAATGAACAACCCAATCAAAAAATGGGAAAAAGAGCTAAATAGATATCTCACCAAAGAGGACATACAGAAGGCCCAAAAGCACACAAAACGGTGCTCAACCTCAGTTATTATTAGAGAAATGCAAATCAAAACTACAATGAGATATCACCTCACACCCATCAGAATGGCCACCGCCCACCACTCGACAGACAACAAATGCTGGAGAGGGTATGGAGAAAAGGGAACCCTCTTGCATTGTTGGTGGGAATGTAAATTAATACAGCTGCTTTGGACGATACTATGGAGATTCCTTAAAAAACTAAATATAGAAGCACCATACAACCCAGCAATCCCACTCTTAGGCTTATACCCTGATGAAATCAAAACTGAAAGAAGCACCTGTACCCCAATGTTCACTGCAGTCTTTATACAATAGCTAGAACATGGAGGCAACCTAGATGTCCATCGACAAATGACTGGATAAAAAAGATCTGCTACATATATACAATGGAGTACTCCTCAGCTGTAAAAAGAAATGCAGAAGAATCAGTCCTAATGAGGTGGATGAATCTAGAACCTATTATACAAAGTGAAGTAAGTTAAAAAGAGAAAGACAAGCACAGTATACTAACACATATATGTGGAATCTAATAAGATGGTAATGGTAACACATGCAGAGAAGCGATGGAAAAACAAACACAGAGAACAGACGTATAGCTATTGTCATTGTGCTGTGGGAATAGAGGATCCTGCAGGGGACTGTGTGATGGCCAGGAGGGGTGAGATGGGGGAACTAGAAAGGTGGTGGAGGAAGGAGGGGTCAGGGATATACATATGACTAATCTGAGATTATACATATCTGTAAACAACAAAACTCTGTAAAAGCAAACTGTAAAATAAAAATAACTATTAAAAAAACAAAATAAAATAAAATGAAAAAATAAGAAAAAAAGAATTAATTCTTATTTTTTAGATAAATTTGTCAAATATTTATTAATATCACATGATCACCTATAACAACAAAGCTCTTCTACTTCTTACTAAAAATCAAGCGATGGTTCTTAAAGAAAGAGAAGCAATAGGGTTTATAGCTAGCTTTCTCACCCTCATTTATAAATCAAAACAGCACAATTTCCCAGAAATACTGTTTTTAATTTGTAGCAGGAATTTTTATTTTTCTTTATTCTAAGTAAATTTCAAAGTTATGCTTCTATATACCACAACTCCTTTTCTGTACATTTTAATCTCTTTCTTTTCGTTGCAGAGACAGCAATGGAGATAGAGACGGACAGCCGGGGTGTAACCCAGATTGTGTTTTAGGGGTAAACACAGGCAAGCACGCAATGCATAGGAAAAGTGGTCTTTTCCAAGTGTGTCCCCGTAGACATGGGACTGACCATCATAACAACAGTGACAGGACATTCTAAAGACTGAAATGCATGCATCAGCATCTAAAGATTACTAGCACTTGGTGGCTTGATCTCCTGGGTAAGTCTGTATTTTACATACATACTAAGTTCCATAACCCATTCCCACTTTGCCATCCTTCAGCATGCTTCCTAAGCAGCTATTACGTGTAAGGAAAATTAGAGGAAAAAGTAGAAGACAAGAGTTCACATAATTAACAGATGGAATATGTGCAAAGGGCATACAGCAGACAGAAAAGCAGACAGCCAGCAAGCAGTGTAGGGGAGAAGAAAACCTGGTGGGTAGAACTGGAAGAAGAGCAAAGACTGAGAGGATTCACTTTACATGTGGAATCTAATAAGATGGTAATGGTAACACATGCAGAGAAGCGATGGAAAAACAAACACAGAGAACAGACGTATAGCTATTGTCATTGTGCTGTGGGAATAGAGGATCCTGCAGGGGACTGTGTGATGGCCAGGAGGGGTGAGATGGGGGAACTAGAAAGGTGGTGGAGGAAGGAGGGGTCAGGGATATACATATGACTAATCTGAGATTATACATATCTGTAAACAACAAAACTCTGTAAAAGCAAACTGTAAAATAAAAATAACTATTAAAAAAACAAAATAAAATAAAATGAAAAAATAAGAAAAAAAGAATTAATTCTTATTTTTTAGATAAATTTGTCAAATATTTATTAATATCACATGATCACCTATAACAACAAAGCTCTTCTACTTCTTACTAAAAATCAAGCGATGGTTCTTAAAGAAAGAGAAGCAATAGGGTTTATAGCTAGCTTTCTCACCCTCATTTATAAATCAAAACAGCACAATTTCCCAGAAATACTGTTTTTAATTTGTAGCAGGAATTTTTATTTTTCTTTATTCTAAGTAAATTTCAAAGTTATGCTTCTATATACCACAACTCCTTTTCTGTACATTTTAATCTCTTTCTTTTCGTTGCAGAGACAGCAATGGAGATAGAGACGGACAGCCGGGGTGTAACCCAGATTGTGTTTTAGGGGTAAACACAGGCAAGCACGCAATGCATAGGAAAAGTGGTCTTTTCCAAGTGTGTCCCCGTAGACATGGGACTGACCATCATAACAACAGTGACAGGACATTCTAAAGACTGAAATGCATGCATCAGCATCTAAAGATTACTAGCACTTGGTGGCTTGATCTCCTGGGTAAGTCTGTATTTTACATACATACTAAGTTCCATAACCCATTCCCACTTTGCCATCCTTCAGCATGCTTCCTAAGCAGCTATTACGTGTAAGGAAAATTAGAGGAAAAAGTAGAAGACAAGAGTTCACATAATTAACAGATGGAATATGTGCAAAGGGCATACAGCAGACAGAAAAGCAGACAGCCAGCAAGCAGTGTAGGGGAGAAGAAAACCTGGTGGGTAGAACTGGAAGAAGAGCAAAGACTGAGAGGATTCACTTTACATGGTGTTGAAGGAGACAAACGTTTTATTCTCTTTGACTCTGTCCAGGCTCTGCTGTGATGACCCACTGTAGTCAGCTTGACTCTTTGCTGAAGCGAAGGGAAGACTGACCATCATTTGCTGTGTGAATCCGTGTCTGTAATGTCTGTGACCTGAGCATTCCGGGCAAAAATTGCTTCCATTTTTTTTCCCATTTCATGCATTGTTTCAAAGTTATGTAGTCACTGTAGAAACTGTGGGTGCTGATTTTAAATAGTGGCAAAACAAAATCATACAGCCTGCATGGCTTACATCTGCTTCTCTCATTTCTCAACCAGCGAGGATGGGAGTCAACAAGAACAACTAAATTGAACAACAGTGGATCCTGTGTCTGCATAAGTGTCCTATTTTAGCTTAGAGGCCACTATGTATAATCCCCTTTAGAGACTCCAGGTGCTGGCTGGCAGGCTTCTGGAGCCCGAACACCTGTGCGGTGGAGACTCAGGACACTCGGTAAAGGGTGCCCGCCATGGGATTTTCCACCTCACATGCTCAGCATCTGACTAAGGATGTCAGTTGCTTCTGAAGGTCAGTTGCTCACACCGAAAATAACTACAGCTCTGTTGAAACTCTGTTGTGCTCTTTGCTTTTCTCTTTGGATCTAACTACCCTCTTTGATACTTGGCCCTATCTAGAATGGCTTCTAAGCCAAAGCCTGAGACACTGAGCCAGTTTATAAATATTAAAGACAGAAGGCCTACTATATTTGTCCGTGAGCAATCAAAAGAGCTATAGGATAAAAATACTGGAGGGTGCGTGGAGACAATTTTGCTGATAGTCAAATATTCCCAGATACCAGCAACAGGACCCCTGCTGTGGTTTGATGCCATGGCCTTATCGGGTTGGATCTTTTCCACCTATCTCCTCTAGCTCTTTGCACATGCACAAAGATTACTAGCATTTTATCCCTTACTAAAAAGTTCCATAACCCATTCCCACTTTGCCATCCTTCAGCATGCTTCCTAAGCAGCTATTACGTGTAAGGAAAATTAGAGGAAAAAGTAGAAGACAAGAGTTCACATAATTAACAGATGGAATATGTGCAAAGGGCATACAGCAGACAGAAAAGCAGACAGCCAGCAAGCAGTGTAGGGGAGAAGAAAACCTGGTGGGTAGAACTGGAAGAAGAGCAAAGACTGAGAGGATTCACTTTACATGGTGTTGAAGGAGACAAACGTTTTATTCTCTTTGACTCTGTCCAGGCTCTGCTGTGATGACCCACTGTAGTCAGCTTGACTCTTTGCTGAAGCGAAGGGAAGACTGACCATCATTTGCTGTGTGAATCCGTGTCTGTAATGTCTGTGACCTGAGCATTCCGGGCAAAAATTGCTTCCATTTTTTTTCCCATTTCATGCATTGTTTCAAAGTTATGTAGTCACTGTAGAAACTGTGGGTGCTGATTTTAAATAGTGGCAAAACAAAATCATACAGCCTGCATGGCTTACATCTGCTTCTCTCATTTCTCAACCAGCGAGGATGGGAGTCAACAAGAACAACTAAATTGAACAACAGTGGATCCTGTGTCTGCATAAGTGTCCTATTTTAGCTTAGAGGCCACTATGTATAATCCCTTCAGAGACTCCAGGTGCTGGCTGGCAGGCTTCTGGAGCCCGAACACCTGTGCGGTGGAGACTCAGGACACTCGGTAAAGGGTGCCCGCCATGGGATTTTCCACCTCACATGCTCAGCATCTGACTAAGGATGTCAGTTGCTTCTGAAGGTCAGTTGCTCACACCGAAAATAACTACAGCTCTGTTGAAACTCTGTTGTGCTCTTTGCTTTTCTCTTTGGATCTAACTACCCTCTTTGATACTTGGCCCTATCTAGAATGGCTTCTAAGCCAAAGCCTGAGACACTGAGCCAGTTTATAAATATTAAAGACAGAAGGCCTACTATATTTGTCCGTGAACCATCAAAAGAGCTATAGGATAAAAAATACTGGAGGGTGCGTGGAGACAATTTTGCTGATAGTCAAATATTCCCGAGATACCAGCAACAGGACCCCTGCTGTGGTTTGATGCCATGGCCTTATCGGGTTGGATCTTTTCCACCTATCTCCCTCTAGCTCTTTGCACATGCATGGGGAAATGAAGGAATAACAGAACTAACCAGTGAATTTACCAAGAACTGAATGCTACTTTATGTAAATATGACTAGATCTAGACTTTCACTTGCTTTGGAAACTCATCTATTTGGATAATTCTCAGGAAGTAGCTTATTCTTAAGTACTCTTTCTTTCTCCCTTTCTCCTTCTTCCTCTTCATTCTTTCTTCCCTATTTCCAGGAAAATGAGAATTCCAGAGATTAGAATTGACATGTATACACCACCATGTGCAAAATAGATAACTAGCAGACGGCTGCTGTGTAGCACAGGGAGTACAGTTCACTTGCTCTGGAATGATCTACATGGGAGTGGGGGTTTCAGGGATTGGGGGCAAGGTCCAAGAGGGAGGGGACATATGGATGCATATAGCTGATTCACTCCATTGTTCAGCAGACACTAACACAACATTGTAAAGCAATCATGTTCCCCCAAAAAAGAGAAAATAGCATAAAATATATGGAAACTATCCCATATTTTTATGCAGAATATAATATTTTAAAAATTTTTTAAAAATTGCCAAATTTGGGAATGATCTTTAGAAGCTGTGACAGAGATTTATGTGACCCACATGTTATCTACGACTAGTCCCATCCTCCTTGAGAATGGCCACCTCCACCCCAACTTCCCCTTTTCCTTAATCTTTTCTCCATTTTCCTGCTAATCCTTTCACTGAATTTTTTTCCTCTTATTTATTTATGGTGCCACCCTTAATATCATAAGAGTTAGGATGAATCCAAATGAGGACATGGTAGCAGGAAACACCTTGGTTGCCTTTTTTTGGAAACACAGGGTCATTTACGCTTGTGACGAGTTAGGTTAGGAAGTTACCTAGGTTTGATACTAAAAGTCAATGCATTCTAAAAAATTCACAAGAATAATTATAAAACACCTCTTTATTTTTTAAAACAAATTTTGACAGAAGGCCTACTATATTTGTCCGTGAACCATCAAAAGAGCTATAGGATAAAAATACTGGAGGGTGCGTGGAGACAATTTTGCTGATAGTCAAATATTCCCGAGATACCAGCAACAGGACCCCTGCTGTGGTTTGATGCCATGGCCTTATCGGGTTGGATCTTTTCCACCTATCTCCCTCTAGCTCTTTGCACATGCATGGGGAAATGAAGGAATAACAGAACTAACCAGTGAATTTACCAAGAACTGAATGCTACTTTATGTAAATATGACTAGATCTAGACTTTCACTTGCTTTGGAAACTCATCTATTTGGATAATTCTCAGGAAGTAGCTTATTCTTAAGTACTCTTTCTTTCTCCCTTTCTCCTTCTTCCTCTTCATTCTTTCTTCCCTATTTCCAGGAAAATGAGAATTCCAGAGATTAGAATTGACATGTATACACCACCATGTGCAAAATAGATAACTAGCAGACGGCTGCTGTGTAGCACAGGGAGTACAGTTCACTTGCTCTGGAATGATCTACATGGGAGTGGGGGTTTCAGGGATTGGGGGCAAGGTCCAAGAGGGAGGGGACATATGGATGCATATAGCTGATTCACTCCATTGTTCAGCAGACACTAACACAACATTGTAAAGCAATCATGTTCCCCCAAAAAAGAGAAAATAGCATAAAATATATGGAAACTATCCCATATTTTTATGCAGAATATAATATTTTAAAAATTTTTTAAAAATTGCCAAATTTGGGAATGATCTTTAGAAGCTGTGACAGAGATTTATGTGACCCACATGTTATCTACGACTAGTCCCATCCTCCTTGAGAATGGCCACCTCCACCCCAACTTCCCCTTTTCCCTTAATCTTTTCTCCATTTTCCTGCTAATCCTTTCACTGAATTTTTTTCCTCTTATTTATTTATGGTGCCACCCTTAATATCATAAGAGTTAGGATGAATCCAAATGAGGACATGGTAGCAGGAAACACCTTGGTTGCCTTTTTTTGGAAACACAGGGTCATTTACGCTTGTGACGAGTTAGGTTAGGAAGTTACCTAGGTTTGATACTAAAAGTCAATGCATTCTAAAAAATTCACAAGAATAATTATAAAAACTTATCAGCAGCTTGCACAACACTGCCTTCAGCTAGCCTCCATGTTGTGATGGTTTTTAAAGCTTGGTTGTGTATGATAGAGCACCAAAAAAAAAAAAAAAAATTCAGATCATAAGAATTGAAGCTCATAACTCTCAATGTTGTGACTCTCCAGCTTGTCTTCTCCCTTGTGTAATGCAGGGTTTTATTTTACAATTTTTCATATGAGATTAATGGAAGAAGATTATTCCTTTAAATCTTTCCAGCTTCTGTTTGGCAAGAAAATCCTTCAAGACACACTGGTTCAACAGATATTTCTTTAGAAACACTAGCTACCAGACCAAATTATAATGTATTTAACAATATGATTAGTATTATTTTGATGTTTTACATACAAACAGTAATGATCAAAATTTTATTTTCTATGGCATTTTATGTTTTGAAAGAAAAAATGGTAAACATGGTATCTGAAATACTAATTAGAATTTTTGCTACCCATGAACATAGCAAGTCATTCATGGAAATGCCTGTCTTATTAACTGTGAAAACTGAAACACAGAAGGAAAATATAATCTGTTTTAAATATACTCTAGCATACAGAGAAGGGTCATATATTTGGATGGTCACAACTGGCATATTCCCTTGCTGTTTTCTATGATGTATTCATGTAGAATTAACATAGAATGAGGCACAGAAAGAACTAGTGACCTAATATTCTTATCTGGAGAGCCTGAAAGAGACAGATTTCAAATACACTACTCTATTTGCATTCCTTGGTGTTAAGGCAATATCTATTAAAATTTTTTTTTCTCCAAAAACAAATGCAAAAGGGCTACCATTAAGCTTCCTCACTATAGAAGTGTAAAATTTTCCACCCTTAAAGCATATGTATATTTTAAAAAGACGAAAAAAAAAAAAAAAAACACTGTAAGCAAACCACAAACACATGTGCACACACTGGGAAAATTGGATTGGTCTTTCAACTGAATGAATAGATGCATTTATCGATTTTTGAGTCCCTATTTGAATATAAACATGTGAGAAGTGATCATTTTATTAAGCATAAACAAATAGAACCTGTAGAAACAAGAGTGGCTTGAAGTTAGAACTGCCAGTCAGTTCAGATTCTGCTGCTCTCAGTCTTAAATAGAGTAATATTCTTCCTGTATTTCTTTGAGACCTAAAATCCCATAATGTATTGCCATCCATTGACTGACATAGTTATGTTTCTGGTGTGAGTTATTCTACCCTATTAAGCAGAATAATAGTAAACTGTGATGCTGGAGAAGACTTGGAAGTCCCCTGAAGAGCAAGGAGATCAAACTTGTCATTACTAAAGAATATCTGACAGTCAAGGCTGTATATTGTCACCGTGCTTATTTAACACTTATGCAGACTACATGCAAAATGCTGGGCTAGATAAAGCACAAGTTGGAATCAAGATTTCCAGGAGAAATTATCAATAACCTCAGATAAATAGATGACACCACTCTTATGGAAGAAAGCAAAGAGGAGCTGAAGAGACTCTTAATGGAGATGAAAGAGGAGAGTAAAAAAGCTGGCTTAAAACTCAACATTCAAAAAATGAGGAACTCTTAACTGGAGATGAAATATTTAAGAATTTTTGCTACCCATGAACATAGCAAGTCATTCATGGAAATGCCTGTCTTTTTAAACTAAATAACTTTGTTTTAAATATACTCTAGCATACAGAGAAGGGTCATATATTTGGATGGTCACAACTGGCATATTCCCTTGCTGTTTTCTATGATGTATTCATGTAGAATTAACATAGAATGAGGCACAGAAAGAACTAGTGACCTAATATTCTTATCTGGAGAGCCTGAAAGAGACAGATTTCAAATACACTACTCTATTTGCATTCCTTGGTGTTAAGGCAATATCTATTAAAATTTTTTTTTCTCCAAAAACAAATGCAAAAGGGCTACCATTAAGCTTCCTCACTATAGAAGTGTAAAATTTTCCACCCTTAAAGCATATGTATATTTTAAAAAGACGAAAAAAAAAAAAAAAAACACTGTAAGCAAACCACAAACACATGTGCACACACTGGGAAAATTGGATTGGTCTTTCAACTGAATGAATAGATGCATTTATCGATTTTTGAGTCCCTATTTGAATATAAACATGTGAGAAGTGATCATTTTATTAAGCATAAACAAATAGAACCTGTAGAAACAAGAGTGGCTTGAAGTTAGAACTGCCAGTCAGTTCAGATTCTGCTGCTCTCAGTCTTAAATAGAGTAATATTCTTCCTGTATTTCTTTGAGACCTAAAATCCCATAATGTATTGCCATCCATTGACTGACATAGTTATGTTTCTGGTGTGAGTTATTCTACCCTATTAAGCAGAATAATAGTAAACTGTGATGCTGGAGAAGACTTGGAAGTCCCCTGAAGAGCAAGGAGATCAAACTTGTCATTACTAAAGGATATCTGACAGTCAAGGCTGTATATTGTCACCGTGCTTATTTAACACTTATGCAGACTACATGCAAAATGCTGGGCTAGATAAAGCACAAGTTGGAATCAAGATTTCCAGGAGAAATTATCAATAACCTCAGATAAATAGATGACACCACTCTTATGGAAGAAAGCAAAGAGGAGCTGAAGAGACTCTTAATGGAGATGAAAGAGGAGAGTAAAAAAGCTGGCTTAAAACTCAACATTCAAAAAATGAGGATCATGTCCTCTGGTCCCATCACTTCACGGCAAATAGATGGGCAAACAATGGAACCAGTGACAGACTTTACTTTCGTGGGCTCCAAAATTACTGCATTCGGTGACTGCAGCCATGAACTTAAAAGAAGCTTGCTCTTTGGAAAAAAAGCTATGACAAACCTAGACAGTGTATTCAAAAGCAGAGACATCACTTGGCCGACAAAGGTCTATATAGTCAAAGCTATGGTTTTCCCAGTAGTCACATGTGCATGTGAGAGTCGGTCCGTAAAGAAGGCTGAACACCGAAGAATTGCTACCTTTGAACTGTGGTGTTGGAAAAGACACTTGAGAGTCCCTTGGACAGCAAGGAGATCAAACCAGTCCTAAAAAAAAATCAACCCTGAATACTCACTGGAAGGACTGATATGTAAGCTGAAACTCCGATACTTTAGACACCTGATATGAAGAGACGACTCATTGGAAAAGGCCCTCATGCTGGGAAAAATAGGAGGCAGAAGAAATGGACGACAGAGGGCAAGATGGTTGGATGGCATCAGCAACTCAGAAGTTAAGTCTGAGCAAGCTCCAGGAGATAGTGAATGACAGGGCAGTCTGGCATGCTGCAGTTCGTGGAATTGCAAAGAATGAGCAACTGTACTGAACTGTACTGATAAAATATGCCGGGCTTCCTTGATAGTTCAGTAGGGAAAGACTCCACCTGCAATTGAACCCAGGTCCAATCCTCCTTGGGGATCCCCTGGAGAAACAAATGACAGCTCACTCTACTGGGTTGACTGAAAAACCCCATGGACAGAGGAACCTAGTCAGCTACAGTCACAAAGAGTTGGGCACAACTGAGCAACTAAGCACATAATATAGGTTATAAGATGCTAAGTACTTTCACCCAGTCCTTTAATTTGAATTTCAAAATAACTCACAAAACAGTATGCTAGTTTATGTGCTTTTTATGGACAGCTGACCATTGGACCATGAAGGAGTTAGGGGTTCTGACCGTCCATGAAGTTGCAAATCTGCATATAATGTTGCAGTGAGCATTTTCTATTGGGGTTTCTCAGTCTCACAGCCAATCAACCTCAGATTGTGTAGTACTATAGTAAGTATTTATTAAAAAGACATCTGCCTGTAAGTGGACTCACATGTTTCAATTTCATATTGTTCAAGGGTCAATTGTATTTTTTTTTTTTTTATTTTACAAACTAAAGATTACTGATTCATGTGAAGAGAAAAGCAAATTACTGATTCATCCTACATGGAAGGCTTGCCCAAGGACTTGCCCTTTACTGCTGCCTTTGTTTTTGATACTGGGGTGTCATACATGTAGGGAAGAAAAATTATGGAAAGTCTGGAGAAAGAACAAAAACAACAACAACAACAAAACAGTTTTACCTAAATCCCAGTAACACACCTAGTTCTATAGTTTTTTGGTACTAAATTCCAAACCTTTCACAATTATAAAATTTTTATGCATATACTTACTATAAACAATCATCTGACTAAGTTTAGGTGGTATCTTTGCTTTCCTCTTACAGAATATAGAGACTAAAAGAAGATCAGAGCTCAAGTGTACTTCATTCCTTGCTCATCACGAAGACACCTGATATGAAGAGCGACTCATTGGAAAAGGCCCTCAAAAGGGCTCCAGGGCAAGATGGTTGGATGGCATCAGCAACTCAGAAGTTAAGTCTGAGCAAGCTCCAGGAGATAGTGAATGACAGGGCAGTCTGGCATGCTGCAGTTCGTGGAATTGCAAAGAATGAGCAACTGTACTGAACTGTACTGATAAAATATGCCGGGCTTCCTTGATAGTTCAGTAGGGAAAGACTCCACCTGCAATTGAACCCAGGTCCAATCCTCCTTGGGGATCCCCTGGAGAAACAAATGACAGCTCACTCTACTGGGTTGACTGAAAAACCCCATGGACAGAGGAACCTAGTCAGCTACAGTCACAAAGAGTTGGGCACAACTGAGCAACTAAGCACATAATATAGGTTATAAGATGCTAAGTACTTTCACCCAGTCCTTTAATTTGAATTTCAAAATAACTCACAAAACAGTATGCTAGTTTATGTGCTTTTTATGGACAGCTGACCATTGGACCATGAAGGAGTTAGGGGTTCTGACCGTCCATGAAGTTGCAAATCTGCATATAATGTTGCAGTGAGCATTTTCTATTGGGGTTTCTCAGTCTCACAGCCAATCAACCTCAGATTGTGTAGTACTATAGTAAGTATTTATTAAAAAGACATCTGCCTGTAAGTGGACTCACATGTTTCAATTTCATATTGTTCAAGGGTCAATTGTATTTTTTTTTTTTTATTTTACAAACTAAAGATTACTGATTCATGTGAAGAGAAAAGCAAATTACTGATTCATCCTACATGGAAGGCTTGCCCAAGGACTTGCCCTTTACTGCTGCCTTTGTTTTTGATACTGGGGTGTCATACATGTAGGGAAGTACACACACAAGGTGTGTGTACATTTAGGGAAGAAAAATTATGGAAAGTCTGGAGAAAGAACAAAAACAACAACAACAACAAAACAGTTTTACCTAAATCCCAGTAACACACCTAGTTCTATAGTTTTTTGGTACTAAATTCCAAACCTTTCACAATTATAAAATTTTTATGCATATACTTACTATAAACAATCATCTGACTAAGTTTAGGTGGTATCTTTGCTTTCCTCTTACAGAATATAGAGACTAAAAGAAGATCAGGAACTTGCTCAAGTGTACTTCATTCCTTGCTCATCACGCATGATCGGGTTTCTAACCAGCACATCACCCTCCATCATCCCCAAGAGCCAAGAGGTAGAGAAGGCAATCTTAAGGCCAGGAATCAGGCACAGAGACCTGTTAACTTGGCTAGCAAGGAAACAGTCTGTTAGAATAAGTTCTCTCCCATGCCCTAACCCATTAGACATTTCCCCCGTAAATACTGGAAAGAAAGGAACTTGACTCCCACAGGTTTGGAAATGGAGCATATCTTCCAGTGCTTTTGCCCATCAGGGTGAGCAAAGCTGGTCACAGTCTAGGGCCATTACTTCCAAAGGGAACAACCCATGGAGTCTGACCACCGGTCACTGAGGCAATATGCTTTAAAAGGCCACTGCTGTGTAAAGGGGATATGAGAGCAGACACATTTTGATTCTCATGGAAAACAGCTCAGTAAACAGTCCATCCTATTTCACAGCAAATACGTTCCATCCACTTGCACACAACCCTAGTTTGCTCTCCTCCAGAGTACTTCTAGCTTTAAAAAATACATATATTGAATAAAAATAAAAGAAAACAAATAACTTTCTTTCCCCCTTTCCTGTTTCTCTTTCTCTTACCTTCTGTCTTTCCTTCTTTTGAAACTTCCATATGGCTAAGGTTTCTTTTAATATTTCTAGCTCCATTAAACCCAGTAATATTTAATGGAAAAACAGCCACTCCCATGGCTAGAAGAGGTAAAACTCAATTCACTATTAATGCTTTCAAGACACCAGAGGAAAAAAAAATCAAGATTATTACTAGAAAGTCAGACAAGTCTCTTTGTGTTCATTCCAACAGCTGTTTAACGTGAATGGAGGCCAAGAAAGGCAAGTTCAGGTAAATATCCCAATTTAGAAGAATTATTCTGGGATCAGAGAGGGGTTAGCTGCAATTGGTGGGGGAGGGTGTCAGATGCACCCTTAAAAGGCAATTTCTAACATAGAAAGTCAAATTCCTTGTAGATTTTTAACATATTTTAGACACAGAAAAAAATGTGACCGTGTTATGCTTGCCTTACATGGGAGAACGCATGACTAAATTAAGAGTTCTGTTTGGGGTCCTGACTGGCTAGTGAACCCACCAAAATCGGAGGCCTGGTCCCTTTGTTAACCCCTTTCTCCCTGCCTCTCCACACTTCTGAGTCCACTTGCTGAAATTCAATGTCACTAAATAATGTGTTTACCGGGGCAGTGATAGTACATTGATTGAAGAGATTATCCATAGCTATTTACACTTCTGTATTCAAAAATCATCTGACTGGCCTATTTAAGAATCAGATTTCAAAGATACAAGAAGCAGTGCCTGAATGTAACAACGCAACTCATCCCCCTCCACCTCAATAGATACAATTTTAGACAATCAAAGCAATCATTATCTGAAAAAGTTGTGTTTCTGGCAGAAAAAAAAAATCAATTTAATTATATGTGATGTGTCTCCCATTTTAATTGTTGTTGAGTACAGTGCCTTATCGACAGAGGCTCTCTGGATCTCAGTTTATGAGCTTTACATGACTCAGTAAACAGTCCATCCTATTTCACAGCAAATACGTTCCATCCACTTGCACACAACCCTAGTTTGCTCTCCTCCAGAGTACTTCTAGCTTTAAAAAATACATATATTGAATAAAAATAAAAGAAAACAAATAACTTTCTTTCCCCCTTTCCTGTTTCTCTTTCTCTTACCTTCTGTCTTTCCTTCTTTTGAAACTTCCATATGGCTAAGGTTTCTTTTAATATTTCTAGCTCCATTAAACCCAGTAATATTTAATGGAAAAACAGCCACTCCCATGGCTAGAAGAGGTAAAACTCAATTCACTATTAATGCTTTCAAGACACCAGAGGAAAAAAAAATCAAGATTATTACTAGAAAGTCAGACAAGTCTCTTTGTGTTCATTCCAACAGCTGTTTAACGTGAATGGAGGCCAAGAAAGGCAAGTTCAGGTAAATATCCCAATTTAGAAGAATTATTCTGGGATCAGAGAGGGGTTAGCTGCAATTGGTGGGGGAGGGTGTCAGATGCACCCTTAAAAGGCAATTTCTAACATAGAAAGTCAAATTCCTTGTAGATTTTTAACATATTTTAGACACAGAAAAAAATGTGACCGTGTTATGCTTGCCTTACATGGGAGAACGCATGACTAAATTAAGAGTTCTGTTTGGGGTCCTGACTGGCTAGTGAACCCACCAAAATCGGAGGCCTGGTCCCTTTGTTAACCCCTTTCTCCCTGCCTCTCCACACTTCTGAGTCCACTTGCTGAAATTCAATGTCACTAAATAATGTGTTTACCGGGGCAGTGATAGTACATTGATTGAAGAGATTATCCATAGCTATTTACACTTCTGTATTCAAAAATCATCTGACTGGCCTATTTAAGAATCAGATTTCAAAGATACAAGAAGCAGTGCCTGAATGTAACAACGCAACTCATCCCCCTCCACCTCAATAGATACAATTTTAGACAATCAAAGCAATCATTATCTGAAAAAGTTGTGTTTCTGGCAGAAAAAAAAAATCAATTTAATTATATGTGATGTGTCTCCCATTTTAATTGTTGTTGAGTACAGTGCCTTATCGACAGAGGCTCTCTGGATCTCAGTTTATGAGCTTTTACATGACTCAGATAACTTGCTGAGAAGAAAAAACTAATCCATCATGTTACTTAAAAGAACTGAAGCAGCATTGTGCCCCAGCCATTAGGCCCCTTGACTGAGCTTATAATGATGAATGCATCATTTTTCTTGCATGGAACTTTGGTAACAAATAGCACAGGCAAGTCTTTTGCAGCACTGTTATTCTGTTTTAAAAAACACTGACATTTTCTTAAACAGACATAATTTACAATTTTAAGGAGCACAACAGGGCCTTGGTGTTTAAGGGCCAGAAAGCAAACAACACTTCTTTCAGCTTGATTTTTCTTTTTTTTTAAAGGGAATCTCATGCTTCGTGAGTTCACTCTTGCTTAAGGCCAGAGAGACAGAACTGAGGGAGAACACAGCACCGCTGCAGCACGTGAAGGTCATGGCTCAGTGGTCACGTTACAGTCAGAGTCAGAGCAGCACGGGGCATAAGAGACCAAGACAGCACAGTGGGGCCAGAGTCTGAGCGGGAGGCATCACATAAGCGCCGTTCCCTTGCAGGGACAGAAGGGGCTCAGGATTCCTTTCTACCAGCCTGGGAGGGGAGCAGTGGCCACTGGGATGCTCCTGCACTTCAGCAAGCCCTTCTGTAAATTTCACACAAAGGTGGCCTCACCAGTGTCAGTATGTCTGGATCAATAGCTAAAGCAATGCTCAATTTCCAGTGGGGTCCGCTCAGCCTGAGCAGATAAATGGAAAATTGTGGAGGAGGCTGCAGGTTTGTGGTTTGGAGGAGGCCTTACAAGCTAAGGTTGTGGGTAAAGATGAAAACTCCCAAGTGTTAGTTCTAAGACAGCTGATGTGTTCCATTGCCTACAGTGAAGCTTCTTTTCCTGAGTTTTCTAATAATCCTTTATTAACTGGCTGTGTTTTATGGCTGAAGAACATGTTTGTGAAGGCAGCATGTGCTTATGAATGTCCTTTGTGTTTGTGTGTGCATGTGTGCTCAGCCATGTCCAGCTCTTTATAATTCCATGGACTGTAGCCCACCAGGCTCCTATATCCATGGGATTTTTCAGGCAAGAATACTGGAGTGGGCTGCCATTTCTTACTCCAGGAGATTTTTGAACCCGAGCTTCTTGCGTCTCCTTCATTGGCGGGTGAATTCTTTACGACTCAGCCACCTGGGAAGCCCCATGAATGTCCCTTGTGAATGTATAATCTATGTTTGAGTTCTATATATGTGTACATATCTGTGTGTGTGTGTATGTATATGTATATGTGTGTGTGTATAGATGTGTACACAGGTATATCTCATATATCTCCTTATCTATGAGGAGATTGTTTTTTGTTCCTTCACATACATGTGTTCCCTAACTTGAGACAACAAATAAATAGAAATTCAGAATACAGAATTATGTTACCCGTGTCAGGTATGCAGCCATTCAGAGAGACATCTGTTCAGATACCTATGTTCTACACATTATTCTAAAACATGATTAGGGAGAACACAGCACCGCTGCAGCACGTGAAGGTCATGGCTCAGTGGTCACGTTACAGTCAGAGTCAGAGCAGCACGGGGCATAAGAGACCAAGACAGCACAGTGGGGCCAGAGTCTGAGCGGGAGGCATCACATAAGCGCCGTTCCCTTGCAGGGACAGAAGGGGCTCAGGATTCCTTTCTACCAGCCTGGGAGGGGAGCAGTGGCCACTGGGATGCTCCTGCACTTCAGCAAGCCCTTCTGTAAATTTCACACAAAGGTGGCCTCACCAGTGTCAGTATGTCTGGATCAATAGCTAAAGCAATGCTCAATTTCCAGTGGGGTCCGCTCAGCCTGAGCAGATAAATGGAAAATTGTGGAGGAGGCTGCAGGTTTGTGGTTTGGAGGAGGCCTTACAAGCTAAGGTTGTGGGTAAAGATGAAAACTCCCAAGTGTTAGTTCTAAGACAGCTGATGTGTTCCATTGCCTACAGTGAAGCTTCTTTTCCTGAGTTTTCTAATAATCCTTTATTAACTGGCTGTGTTTTATGGCTGAAGAACATGTTTGTGAAGGCAGCATGTGCTTATGAATGTCCTTTGTGTTTGTGTGTGCATGTGTGCTCAGCCATGTCCAGCTCTTTATAATTCCATGGACTGTAGCCCACCAGGCTCCTATATCCATGGGATTTTTCAGGCAAGAATACTGGAGTGGGCTGCCATTTCTTACTCCAGGAGATTTTTGAACCCGAGCTTCTTGCGTCTCCTTCATTGGCGGGTGAATTCTTTACGACTCAGCCACCTGGGAAGCCCCATGAATGTCCCTTGTGAATGTATAATCTATGTTTGAGTTCTATATATGTGTACATATCTGTGTGTGTGTGTATGTATATGTATATGTGTGTGTGTATAGATGTGTACACAGGTATATCTCATATATCTCCTTATCTATGAGGAGATTGTTTTTTGTTCCTTCACATACATGTGTTCCCTAACTTGAGACAACAAATAAATAGAAATTCAGAATCCAGAATGATGTTACCCGTGTAAGGTAAGCAGCCATTCATCAGAGAGACATCTGTTCTACAGATACCTATGTTCTACACATTATTCTAAAAACTGAGTACACAGATTCCAACTTTTTTTATTAACTCACTCACAGTCATCTGAACACATCTACCACAAACACAATCCAGGATACAATTCAACCAAAATGTGGAGGGGAATAGGCAGACCAGTAGAACTAAGGAGGGAGTGTTTAGCTCTAACGGGCAAGAGTTATTAAGGAATTCTCCTCGCAAGGATCTATTTGGGGGTTGGAAAGATGGGGAAGGGAAATTTATACTCTATACAAGAGAGATGGGCAAATGGAAACAAATAGGCTAAAGTGATCCTTCATGCTCAACTTGCTCAGGTAGAATGAAAATAAAAGGCCAATGAGAAGAATCCCTTCACCAAACCAGAGACATTAGCTGAGATGACTTTTGCAAACATGGAGTCACCAGAAATCACCAAATCCAACACAAAACGGATTAGGGCAAAAAGTCGTGAAAGAGTTCATTGGAAAACCAGGAATACCTGAACTGTGTAACAAAAGAGACACATGTGAGATCAGGCCTACTTCTCTGCAGCCAGAGGTGAAAAGCAGGAAAAGGATTTTGCTTTTCCTGTGCATTCTCCTTAAAAATAGATGTATCTGCTGTCAATGCATGTAACTTACAAATGTCTTCCAGTATCTTGAATATAGATACATTCCTCAAATTACCAAGGACAAGAAGAGGCCTTGAAGTGAGAATGTAGATGAGGCTGTGGGATAGAGATGGAAAAGCACAACCTAATGGTAGATTTTAGGAATTCCCACCTAAATGAACCCAAGTGTCCTTACACTTCCTCCCTCAAACAATGCTTACCACATCAGCCCTTTTATTTCTCTTTTTACCCCAAAATAAGGCCTGAAAACTTTCAGAACTCTTGCAAGACAGCCCGATGTTTAGAAATATATGCTACTTTTTTGGTTCTGATTTGTAGGGTTATGGGAACCTTCAGACACATGTTACAAGTTTATTTGAACCAAGTGCCAGAATTTCCGGTCTCAAAGGCATACGGCCCATATCAAGTATCTCACTCTTTTTTTCAGAGATTTCTAGTTTTCCCTGTTGCCTCGAAGCATCCATTTGATCTTAAGGCCTTGTAGATCCAGGATGGGCGCCTTACTTTTCCTTCCTCACCCTGAGTCTATCTCTGGCTTGTTAAGATTATGGGGAATATGAATTTAAATGAGAATTTTAAAAGGGACCGAAGCTGGTTGGAGCTAGAGTTGTTTGTGGGAATGTCAGCCCTGAATAAGATTCCAGATTAAAGCCACAGCCTGTGTTCCACAGGAGCTTTAGAAAACTATTTGGAATAAAACAAGTAGAGGGAAAATTCACCTTGTGCCATACTGTAGGCTGTAGGCTGCTGCTTAAACAAGCATCAAGGCAAAGCCGTCAATCTTACCCTTAGCTCAAATACTGAGCCAAGAGGTGCAGTCTTTTTGAACACATGTGTTATTTTTATCCTTTCCTTCCTAAAAGGAACTGAGGTTGCCAAACAAACAGTTACACCTGATCCTCTTGGTTTTCTTTGAAGATGGTTGTTTGCCCAACTTCCATTGCTGTCTTCTATGGAAGTTACATAGAGAAGAAATGTAGGATGAGGAGAGGGGATTTGGGAATGAGTTAAACTAGAGGTGAAAAGCAGGAAAAGGATTTTGCTTTTCCTGTGCATTCTCCTTAAAATAGATGTATCTGCTGTCAATGCATGTAACTTACAAATGTCTTCCAGTATCTTGAATATAGATACATTCCTCAAATTACCAAGGACAAGAAGAGGCCTTGAAGTGAGAATGTAGATGAGGCTGTGGGATAGAGATGGAAAAGCACAACCTAATGGTAGATTTTAGGAATTCCCACCTAAATGAACCCAAGTGTCCTTACACTTCCTCCCTCAAACAATGCTTACCACATCAGCCCTTTTATTTCTCTTTTTACCCCAAAATAAGGCCTGAAAACTTTCAGAACTCTTGCAAGACAGCCCGATGTTTAGAAATATATGCTACTTTTTTGGTTCTGATTTGTAGGGTTATGGGAACCTTCAGACACATGTTACAAGTTTATTTGAACCAAGTGCCAGAATTTCCGGTCTCAAAGGCATACGGCCCATATCAAGTATCTCACTCTTTTTTTCAGAGATTTCTAGTTTTCCCTGTTGCCTCGAAGCATCCATTTGATCTTAAGGCCTTGTAGATCCAGGATGGGCGCCTTACTTTTCCTTCCTCACCCTGAGTCTATCTCTGGCTTGTTAAGATTATGGGGAATATGAATTTAAATGAGAATTTTAAAAGGGACCGAAGCTGGTTGGAGCTAGAGTTGTTTGTGGGAATGTCAGCCCTGAATAAGATTCCAGATTAAAGCCACAGCCTGTGTTCCACAGGAGCTTTAGAAAACTATTTGGAATAAAACAAGTAGAGGGAAAATTCACCTTGTGCCATACTGTAGGCTGTAGGCTGCTGCTTAAACAAGCATCAAGGCAAAGCCGTCAATCTTACCCTTAGCTCAAATACTGAGCCAAGAGGTGCAGTCTTTTTGAACACATGTGTTATTTTTATCCTTTCCTTCCTAAAAGGAACTGAGGTTGCCAAACAAACAGTTACACCTGATCCTCTTGGTTTTCTTTGAAGATGGTTGTTTGCCCAACTTCCATTGCTGTCTTCTATGGAAGTTACATAGAGAAGAAATGTAGGATGAGGAGAGGGGATTTGGGAATGAGTTAAACTAGAGGAAAATGTTTCATGGTTCAGTTTGGTCATCATCCATGATGGAAATATGACGCAATGGGAGATGTAAGGGAGATATTAAACCCAGAGTGACTGATCAGTCCACCCCTTTACTTCTATCGGTCAAGTGTTTGCAAAAGCTTTTCTCCACCACAGTAACTTCGGAGGCCTTCGGTGACCTAGATATTAGTGAATTCAAAAAGGCTCTAGGAAGTGTTTCTTTCAGGTTACACAAGGCCATAAAACCCAATACATTGTGTTCTGCTGTCATGTAGGCTTGGGTAACTAAAATTAGGTCTTAATTCTGTGACGTTGTTTTATAACTGGAATGGTATAAGTGAAACTCAAAAGTTGACCTGGTTTGCATGTGATTTCCGCCTTTCCTACTCCCAGGTATGGTTGAGTGCAAAATAGCTGAATAGAATTATAACTTCCAGGAGGAAAGGAAAGGAAAAAAAAAACCCAAACATCAGTTCAGTTGTTGCCGTTTCAGCAGGAGCATATTCAACTGTATTTGAAGGAAATCTGAAAGGCATGGCCAGTCTTTTGGGTTTTTATCTCAAACTGCCCTGGACTGTCCACCCACCTTGCCCTCCTTATTGCTAGCTCTACCAACCAAGATCTCGCCACACCCACGAATGCTGCTCTGATTGCAATGTTGCTATATTTCTTCTGTAGTGTCTTCTGTTTGTTCTTAATATCCATGGAGGCAGCTTTCGGCAATGCTGAGCTTCTGCTGTGGCCATCTAAATTAACTCTCCATCTACAAATCATCATCATTATTACTTTTTTTTAGTGCTTTGATTACAAAGATGCACTGGATGAGTCTGTTGAACTCTTATTTTTTTAGTGTGTAATATTTTTAGGAACACATATGGCATTATGAAAGAAGGCTTATTTAAGGAAGCTTATGTAAGATACTGGAGTGGGTGTTGAGAAACGGGAACCCTCCTTCATGGTTGGTAGGCATGTAAACTGGTGCAGCCACTATAGAAGACAGTATGGAGTTTCCTCAAAAAACTAAAAATAGAGTTGCCATAAGACCTGGAAATCTCACTCCTGAGCAAATATCCAAACAAAACGATCATTCAAAATGATGCCTGTACCCCTGTGTTCATGGCAGCACTAATTAAGGATATGGAAACAACCTAAATGCCAAATGACAGACCAATGGATAAGAAAGATGTGATATATATATATATATACACACACATGCACATAGTACATATTCACACAATATGAATAATACTCAGCCATAAAAAAGAATACCATATTTGAATATTTGCAGCAAAATGAATGGACCTAGAGGGTATTATACTAAGTCAGAAAGAGAATGACAAACGCCACATAATACCACTTATATAGGGAATCTAAAACATGACACAAATGAGCCTATCTATGAAACAGAAGCAGATTCACAGATATAGAGAAGACACTTATGGTGGTGGAGTGGGGTTGAGAGATAAAGATTGGGAGTTTGGGATTAGCAGATGCAAACTTTTATATACAGGATGAATAAGCAACAAGGTTCAACTGTATAGCATAGGGAAATATAGTAAATATCCCATGATAATCCATAGTGAAAAAGAATATGAAAAACAGTGTATCTTTCTATCTATCTATAGCTACACATAATTGAATCACTTTGCTGTACAACAGAAAGTAACATTGTAAATAACCTATACATCAATAACTTTTAAAGGAAGGCTTGTATAAGAAAGCTCCTTATTTCTCACCATCACCTTTACATTCATTGTCACTAAAATAATCTGTAATCATAAATTTAGAATGATTGCTATACGTCAATTACTATGCTAAGTATTTTACTTAGATTATTTCATTCAGTCCTTAGATGTCAACCTCATGAAGGAATTTTGTCAAGATCACTCTGCTTGATAAATGGTGAAGCCAGGATTCAGAGGAGGACACAGAACTAGCCTATAAATTATCCAGATTGCTATATATGGAAAAAAGATAAAATTCATGATAAAATTTGAACTTGGAAGTTACTTTATTGCTATTCAAAACATGATCTGCCTACAGCAGCAGCAGCATTGCCTCAGAATCCGTTAAAAATGCAAATTCTCAGGTACCATCCAGAGCAACTGAATGACAATTTTATTATCTTGTTCAGTTCTTAATCTGAACCTTGGAAACATGAGAAGACATGAAATCTTTTATGGGAGCTATGAATCCAAAAGAGAAGCAGGCATTGTCTGCAGAATAAATATTTGCCTTGTGAATTTAACTTTTATAAAGGTATACAAATACCTTTAAGCTATTTTAGTAAATATTTATATCAAAATAACCGTGGATCTTTTTTCTAGGAATCAAGATTTTCTGGGGAAGTATCAAACCTAGTCATAGGACTTTTGCATTTATGTGCACTTATTATTTTGAAGAGGGTGACAGAAGATGAGATGGTTGGATGGCATCACCGATTCAATGGACATGAACTTGGGCAAGCTCTGAGAGATGGGGAGGGACAAGGAAGCCTGGCATGCTGCAGTCCAGGGGGTTGCAAATAGTTGGACACAGCATGGCGACTTAACAACAACAATTATTTTGAAACCGAAATATACCTTCCATTTTGATCCTGTCCCCATTGATTAACTTTCTCTAAACGTATTATTCCTCGAAAAAGAAAAAAAAAATAAATGAAATGACCACCTATTGATGCATTTTCATTAAACCCTTCAAATGTTCACTCTTCTTTGAACACTCATAATGAAGTTTTCTAAGTAGTCCATTCTAGAATTTGTCAAGAATCAAACAGAAGATTACCAACCATAATGGCCTGATCTTCAGGTTCTTATCATTTAGATGCCAGGCTTTGGGCACTGTACCAGTTCTTCATATCTCCATAGATATTATGAGTAATGACTCTATGAAAACATCTGAGAATTGTTCCAGTATCCTAGAATAATCTAAGCCCAAAGATAAGAACTCATTTAAAGAAAACAGATGTTCCTTAAGTATCTCTCTCATCTATCTTTGGATCCAGTTCGCTTTTTGCCATTTTTGTTATATCCATTTTCAATTTGAAGACCATCCTTTTGTGAAGACACAAGAAAATTGCTGTAAATTCTGCTTATATAAAAGTGTCACTTGTTAATATTATATTACATGTCCTTTGCTTACATTCTCTCTGTACTAAATGTACATTACAGAGTGCTTTTAGTTTTCCTTGAAATTTTTGTACATTCCTTGCATGGAAGGAAGGCTTTTCCTTCTTGACATTGTTCATGCTGCTTTATGCCATGTCTCTTTATCTATCCTTGGCCAGGGGCCCCATTCTGTATATGTCATCTCATTCCGAAAGTACTTCTTCATTCAACTAAAGTTTGATTACAATTTGGTGGGGAGTGGGAGGAGGGGTGGACTGCATTTCAAATTTAGAAATCAAGCAATTCCAGATCTTTCCACTTTAGTTTCTATAATGATAAATCCTCGACATCATCCTACAGGCACTTTAAGTCAGCATATCCAAATGGAAGCAATTATCTTTTTCTCCATCATAATTTATTGTCTTGCAATTCTTGTCCTGGTTAATGACACCACAATCTAACCAATCACCCAAGGCCGAAACCAGGAATGATTTCTTGATTCATTTTTCCCCTGGTGTTTTACATTAACCATTCAACAAATTCTTCCAGTTAATCCCCTAACGTTTTTCTGAAATACATCCATTCCCCTCCAATTTCTCTGCCAGTGAGTTAGTTTAAGCCTATGGCATCAGTTTTCCTGAAATGTTGCAATCACCTCCCTGGTGATGTGTCCAATTTCAGACTAATTCACCTATAAGCCCTCCCTCCATCGTCAGTATAATAATCTTCCTAACACACGTATTAGATATGGATGATATCTACACTGCTCAAAAATCCATCCATGGCATCTCATTGAACACAGGATAAAATACAAGTTTGACTTTATCTTTGCATTGAATCTCTGCCCATCTGACATCTCAGCAAAAATTTCCTCTTTCT
The DNA here is from genome assembly GCA_022376925.1 of Tragulus kanchil. Taxonomy (NCBI): domain Eukaryota; kingdom Metazoa; phylum Chordata; class Mammalia; order Artiodactyla; family Tragulidae; genus Tragulus; species Tragulus kanchil. The sequence continues at coordinate 21,411,607 of JAIOJX010000005.1, read as the reverse complement.
TCAAAATTTAGGTAAATCCTCCCTTTGTCTCTTAGTTTCCTTATGATCATTCAAGACTTAATTTGCTGCTCCTTCCTTTGGCCCATCAGTGGACCATGAAAATGTATCAATCATGCTATTTATTAAACTGTATGGTAACCATGTGTTAACACTTTCATCTTCCGGCACAGGCAATAAAGCCATGGAAGGTAGGTTCATGGCTTGTTCATGTCTAAATTCACTCCCTATATACATACACCAGTGTGGTAGGCAGAATAATCACCCTATATCCTAATCCCCTCAAACTGCGACTATGTTCTGTTATGTGCCAAAAAGGAATTAAGGTTGCTAATCATCCGATTTTAAGAAAAGGGAGATTATCCTGGATATTCTGGTAGGCACAAGTAGTCTCAAGTGAGATTTTCAGGCAGAAGAGAAGGTCAGATGGATGCAGTCTGAGAAGGATTCAGTCTGGTAAATAAGTAAGGGCCAACAAGGTAGCCTCAGAATATAGAAGGGCTGTAGAAGCTGGAGAAGTCAAGGATCTGAATTTTCCTCTGTAGCCTCCAGAAAGAAACACAGCCCTGCTGACACCTTGAGCTTATCCTTTAGTGAAACCCATGTTGGACTTCTGACTTTCAAATTATAAGATGATAAATTTGTGTTCTTTTCAGTCATTGGGTTTGGAGCAATTTTTTTATAGTACCATAGACAATTAACAGAAGTAGTACTCGCCACAGAGTCATAAGGAGTGAACTGCCTGCCTTTTAGAAATTATCAGCTCATTAGACCTCATCATTGCAGGATGCAGAGTTAGGGATCTTTTCAGATGTCAAGGACTATTCTTACGTTCGTTCTAATGGAGGTCTGTATCCCAAAGGTACTACTGCTTTTTCAGGCCCCCATTCCTTCTGAAAAAATGAGAAGCACCCCCCAAATTTATGGGATGTGCTTGATGCTTGTCCCTCCACAAGTGAACACTCTACTTGATGGCTACTTGGATCTCCTGGCAGAGAAGAGCAAACCATTCTTGACTAAAAGTTATTTTCTTTCCCTTCTATCAGGACTTCATAAGAAAATACACTCAACTTAGAACAGATACCCTACACCTCCTCAAGTTGGACCATCTTCTCCTAGTTGAAGTGGAAATGGTAGAGCTTTCAATATGTCTTCCTGTATTTGTGTTCCCATCAGAGCTCCCAGACACCTGCAATAAAGATATTATTGTCCATCTAATGGGGCTTGGTCCATAAGCAAGAAGGAAAGTGGTGGTAAGTCCTAGAAGACACATTGCCTTGTTTACATTCTAGTTCTTACTGCCATAAAGATGAAAATTTTCTGTGACAATGAAGACAGGCTATAAGAAAAGAATGGCTGGATGTGTCCAGTTACTAATCTGAGACCCTCACTCTCCCCAGGATCTGAGGTCTATGTATGGATCTGATTTATAACCCTCCACAGCCTTGATTTTGTGACTATTCTAGGATTGTGTATCCACATCTTCCATTTTGCTTAAATTATTTTAAATTGTGTTTATGATTATTGCAACTAAAAGAGTCCTGGCAAATGTAACCATCATTAGGTAAGTCAGAGTGATTAATAACAATGCTATGTTAACTTTGCATTTCTGGGAGAAATAGTCATTTGCCATGGATGCTGAGAATTCATGGCTCTGGTTAGCCAAGTTTTCAATGTGGCTGACTACTGAACCCCACTACCTGGGTCGGAGGCACTTGTTATAATAGGCATGTTAGGTATGTGACTTCCATAGTTTATAGGGAAAAGAGTATTTGTTTTCCTTCGGGCTAAAGACTTAATTTAAGTTTTAGTTAAGTTTTAGTTAAGTTTTAAGCTTAGTTTTGCACTAACTTCATGGATCTACAACCTGAGGTAGGAAAGATAAAAAGTGATTACGTTCAGTGAAATGGACAAATATACCAAAATAAGAAATCCTGTTAAAATGTTGGATGTATTCCTCAAGACAAAGATGCTATAATTATCATAATATACAACTTCTCTCACGTTGCTGTGAAGTATGAAACACAGCAACTTATCTACCTTTAATTAGCTGTATTTAGTATTTTTATGGCCACTGAACATGGTACTCAGATTACCATATATTAGCATATAATTTGCATATGCACCTCAAGGTATTTGGTTTTACTGCTATTACCTTTTGTGGTCCTATTTCAGTAATGATCCTAATAGAATATACATATACAAAAGATCTTTCTCACTCAATTCACTTTACAATCTTGGGAGTTTTACAATGGATAGTTCTATTTTTAATACAAAATTCTTCAAAAGAAATATCTGTGCCTTAAAGTGGTCAATCAGTCTACGTACTTATCTGCAAGGTCTCCGATCATGTCCCAGTGCAAGCATTTGCTTTCATTCTGAGCTCAATAAAAATGTGTACACTTTTTAACTTTTATTTTTTGGGGGAATAGCCAATTTATAGCCAACTGTTGTGACAGTTTCAGGTGAACATAGAAGAGACTCAGCCATACATATACATGTATCCGTTCTCCCCGAAACTCCCCTCCCAGCCAGGCTGCCACATAACTTTGAGTTCTGGGTGCTACAGAGTAGATTGTTGTTAGTTACCCATTTTAAATACAGCAGTGTGTGTATGCATGACACCCCTTGTACATGGATTCTGAAAAGAAATGATACAAATGGACTTACTTACAAACAGACTTAAGAGAAAGAACTTACACAGTTGCTGGGCGAAGCATGAAGCGAAGGGATAATTAGGGAGTTTGGGATGGACATGTACACAATAAAGATATATTTTCTAAGCCTTGGGGTATAATCTGCTTTTTGCTTGAAAGAAAGTTGTACACACAATTTAATGAATCTTACCAGTCTATCAGCAACTGAAGACCCAGAGAAAGAAAAATAACAGCTGCAGCAAGAGAATTTGGAGAAAGGTCAGAGGTCAGTGCCTGTATCTGCATTCACTGGGAGACAGAGAGAAAAAATAAAGGGTCTCTTTTTGTTGCAACTCAGCATTGTTTTAGAAAGTGCAGATACTGACTTAATTACCAATGTTCCCCTTTGCTCCAGGGTGCAGTGGCGGGCTATAAATCAATACCTAAGGTCACATTGCTAAAAGCATGGAAAAAAATCAGGTTTTCTTGCACTTGGGAGCATTGTTTTGTGCTGCAAGCTGATGTTCCTAGCTCTCTACATGAGATGGAAATAGAAGGCAGGAGTCACTACAGAGGGCATCAGAGTTGTGAAAGCTGATCTGAGAAGCAGGCCTTTCGAACTCCAGACAGCTCTTGAACTGTGGCAAATCTCCCATCATTTCTTGATTGTTTGCTGTTGACTCGTTTGTTTTGAATTCCTGCACCCAATCCTTAAGCCTACTTGCATAAATAAAATTTACCGCAAATCATGTTCCAATTTGGAAGTAAAGCCAGTTCAATTTCTTTTCAATTGAAAAATACATTCAACATAATATGTTTGGGACTACTGATACATTTTCATTCATCTTTCTTCCCACATGCTATGGAAAATCCCCACATTGAATTTGGTAAGTAGAATATTGGTCTGATTTTTAAAAATGGGTCCTGGTCCTTGCAATGGCAAGGTCTTTGTTATCCTAGAAAGACAATAATAGTTCGAAGAGAAAGCATGACGTTTGTAAGTTGTAAGAATGTCTTAAAAGAGCTCGCTTTGATGGTCATCAAGGGATCCCTTCTTGACTGATGGCATCAAAGGGCTTCTATTTGAGAGGCAGCTGTGTTTGATTCACAGGGCAGCTGGATCATATTGGAGTGAGATAACTCAATAGGATATTTTTTTTTAATTTGAGGATAATTGCTTTAAAATGTTGCACCTCAGAATTTTGACTACTGTCATAACTGATGCTGCTCTCATGGCTTAGGCAAACCATGCAACAGGCTGATTCGACTGCTGACACAAAAGATATAATGACACTGATTAGGCTGAGGGGCAGTCAACCACATAATAAATCTAACATCTTTAAATATTGACATTTTATGATTTACTCTACACACTTAGAGTGTCTCTAATGAATTTTGGGTTTTTCTGTTTTGCTTTTTAATTAACTGGGAAGCCTGTAGGCAGGCAACCCTATTTTATTTGTTTATTTGGTATTTATGTATTTGGCCACACTGCTCGGCTCGTGGGATCTTAGTTCTTAGCCTGGGCTCTTGGTGAAGAATCTGTAGGCAATGCAGGAGACTCTGATGTGACCCCTGAGTCAGGAAGATCTCTTGGAGAAGGGACTGGCAACCCACTCCAGTATTTTTTTAAAGATTTATTTATTTATTTATTTATTTTAGGCGAGGGTCGGGTTGGGGAGGGAGGGGAGCAGGCAGGCCACTTCTTTGGTCTTTCGTTTCTCTATGTTCATCCATCTTTGTTCTTTGGCTCCTCTGGGCCTCCCATCGTGGTGGCGTCTGTTGTTGCAGAGCGCCGGCTCTGGGCGCATGCGCTCCAGAGCTCTGGCTCGGTAATTGGACACATCAGTGCAGCCGCTCCGCGGCACGTGGAATCTTCCCAGGCCAGGGCTCGAACCGGCGCCCCTTGCACTGCAAGGCGGTGTCCTTACCCACTGGACCACCAGGGGAAGCCCCCCTCCAGTATTCTTGCCTGGAGAAATCCATGGATAGAGGAGCCTAGCAGGCTACAGTCCATGGGTCACAGAGTTGGACATGACTGAGAGACTAACACTCTTGGCGGTGACAGTGTGGAATTCAAACCGCTAGACTGCCAGAGAATTCCCAGTTTAATTTTCAATCTGTATGATATTCCTTACATCATTTTCAGAAGTAGCTAAAATGCAAACCAAGAGTATGTTAAAATAATGTTAATAATTCCTGGGAATGATCCATTTTGCTTCTGCTTTACGTTTGAAAACTCCCTCCCCCTACCAAATGCTGTCTTTCCAGAGCTATTTAATTTGCTCCGACTTTCTATTTTATTTGTACTATCTAGACTGATCCTTATGGAAGGTATATTTTTCTAAGATGCCTGAATTGAAGAATTATACAATGTGTCTAAATGTCATCCAATTGGTATTTCATGGAATCATATCATTTTGAACAGAAAAAAACCCTTAGAAGCCATCTAGTTGAACCTCCTTTTTTAACTAATGAAAAAAATAGCGAGGCCATCTCATTTTTCTGTGATGGCTCAGTTGAAAAGAACAGTGAGCTTTAGTAACTGGCTTCTGTGCAAGAGAATTTTCCAATAAGTAAGAAGCACTGTACAATGCCTTGCTGCAGGGCTGCAAGTATTTACTTATCTAATTATCTTTACAAAAAGGCCCACTGATAATGCAAAATCTGCCACCTTTCCCAGAGTGAACAGAAGGAGATTTAACTTAAAATGAAATGGAAGCATACAGTAGCAACTTGTATGTTCCCAGACTTCACCACTGGAGAAAAACGAAGTTGAAAGAAGAGTTCCGTTTGCTATTCTCTCGTGAAAATGGAAAATAGATGGAAAAGGCTGCTCCTTCTGTTGCCACAGAGAGTGCTCCAGAATGGACACACATATTATTATAACTGCTCCGATTATAAAACACAGGTCATAATTGAAGGTAGCGTCTACCCTAAATACTGAGGGCAATCTGCCCTGGCATCTCGCTCCCCATTCTGCCTTCAGGGATCCATTGAGCATATGCACATTCTATCAGCCAGAGTCTGCCAGCATCTAATGTCTCTCTAGGGTTTCACCATTACCCGATTTGAATGCTGAGAAGATGCTCATAATTGCTTATTATGACATTAGACAAGAGAATTCAAGTCCCATTTGATTGTAATGAGTTTGTGGAGTTTCTCTGCCTTCTGTGGGTCGGATCACACAGACTGGAATAAAGGCTTCCATCCCGAAACAAAATTACACTTGAACAGTTGAGCACGGGGTTTGGACTCTGTTCATTGAAATATTTTTTGATTACTTTCTGCAGCCTGCTGATGGCAACCAAAATACTAACAATTATAAAACCTTGCAGCAGAGACACAAACTTCTTTCCAAACTGGAGTTTATTTTCCAAGGGTTATCTCTGAAATAATTTACACCTACTACCTCCACATTGCAGGTAAGCCAGCTGGATGGTAAAAACAGATAAAATTATTTCTTTAAAATGATGTATGGAGTAAAATGGCAGGATTAGTCAGTTTTACATGTAGCATCAAACAATATAAAGAAGCAAATATGTACCTCCTGAGCAGGTGTGTGCATTGACCATGCCTAGTTAGAATTAGGTGAAATGCCTCTCTGATCCCATACATAGCACAATGGTCAAGAATCCACTTATTTCTGCAGGAAATGCAAGTGACACAGCTTCGATCCCTAGGTCTGGGAGATCCCCTGGAAAAGGAAATGACAAATCACTCCAGTATTCCTGCCTGGGAAATCCCATGGACAAAAGAGCCTGGTGGCCTACAGTCCATGGGGGGTCACAAAGAGTCATACAGGACTTAAGAGACTGAGCGTGCAAGTCGTCTGTGATCATTTCAGTAAGGAAAGTGTTTTAGGAAATGACAGCTAAACACCCTCAATCTTATTTTTACAAGATGAAAAGTCAAAGAAGACTGATAAAGATAACACAGAACATGACTATGATAAAAAAGAATAAGAGCAACAGGATTGAATTTGATTTGTAAGTGGAAGAGCTTTTAAAAAGTGCTCCAGAATGGACACACATATTATTATAACTGCTCCGATTATAAAACACAGGTCATAATTGAAGGTAGCGTCTACCCTAAATACTGAGGGCAATCTGCCCTGGCATCTCGCTCCCCATTCTGCCTTCAGGGATCCATTGAGCATATGCACATTCTATCAGCCAGAGTCTGCCAGCATCTAATGTCTCTCTAGGGTTTCACCATTACCCGATTTGAATGCTGAGAAGATGCTCATAATTGCTTATTATGACATTAGACAAGAGAATTCAAGTCCCATTTGATTGTAATGAGTTTGTGGAGTTTCTCTGCCTTCTGTGGGTCGGATCACACAGACTGGAATAAAGGCTTCCATCCCGAAACAAAATTACACTTGAACAGTTGAGCACGGGGTTTGGACTCTGTTCATTGAAATATTTTTTGATTACTTTCTGCAGCCTGCTGATGGCAACCAAAATACTAACAATTATAAAACCTTGCAGCAGAGACACAAACTTCTTTCCAAACTGGAGTTTATTTTCCAAGGGTTATCTCTGAAATAATTTACACCTACTACCTCCACATTGCAGGTAAGCCAGCTGGATGGTAAAAACAGATAAAATTATTTCTTTAAAATGATGTATGGAGTAAAATGGCAGGATTAGTCAGTTTTACATGTAGCATCAAACAATATAAAGAAGCAAATATGTACCTCCTGAGCAGGTGTGTGCATTGACCATGCCTAGTTAGAATTAGGTGAAATGCCTCTCTGATCCCATACATAGCACAATGGTCAAGAATCCACTTATTTCTGCAGGAAATGCAAGTGACACAGCTTCGATCCCTAGGTCTGGGAGATCCCCTGGAAAAGGAAATGACAAATCACTCCAGTATTCCTGTTTGGGAAACCCCATGGACAAAAGAGCCTGGTGGCCTACAGTCCATGGGGGGTCACAAAGAGTCATACAGGACTTAAGAGACTGAGCGTGCAAGTCGTCTGTGATCATTTCAGTAAGGAAAGTGTTTTAGGAAATGACAGCTAAACACCCTCAATCTTATTTTTACAAGATGAAAAGTCAAAGAAGACTGATAAAGATAACACAGAACATGGCTATGATAAAAAAGAATAAGAGCAACAGGATTGAATTTGATTTCTAAGTGGAAGAGCTAGAAACCATTTGACTTCCTTGGGATTTCATCACCCTGGGCTTTGATAAAGCATCAATGCTTCCTGCTTACTCATGACAGTAACCAGATGGCTGAAGGAGAGAAACAACCATGAATTGGATTCTAATGGAAAGCACACTGAGAGCCCAGAGGTCTCCATTCAAAGCTAACGCTGAAATCTGACTGTGGAAGCACAATGGGGAGGTATTACAGGAAAGCCACTCATGACACCCAGGTGCATTTGTGATCTTGAAGCATTCAGGAAGATGTAATACTAATTCGGCGCCCAACAGCTGTTTCTTTTTGTACATTATAAATTTGAAAATGCTGTTGTGGCTATTCTGAAGATAGCACTAAATTCCCTTTAGTTTCAAGATGGCTGTGAGTGATTAAATAAATATCTGGTTGCCAGGAGAGAAAAGCTGTGGACTGAGGTTCATTTTTTGAGGGAATTCTAACAACTATTTTTAAAAGAATATTCAATATATGTTTCTCTATCTCGCCTACAAACCTTAGCAGGCTATTTCACTCCTAAAGGGAGCAATTTGGTCTAAAAGTAAAATCACTGGAAAGGAAATGGATAAAGTTCTAGTTTAGATGTTGCCAATGAATTGAGTAGCCTTAGGTAAACTGTTCAATCTCATGATGTGGTTTGTTTCAAATCTGTAGGAAGCACCCTTGCATTGAAGTTCAACAGAATATAGCTTTGGGTGACTAGGTTGAATCAACTGCAGAGTTAAGTTCTCTGTTATTTTCTTATTTAAAAATAAAAACAACAATAATTCAAACCAACCAGTGTCAGTACTGAGTGCCAATTATTTACCACATATTGATCTAAAATTCTAGACATGCAAGAAGAATAAATGGAACTGTCATGTAGGAGTTCAAAATCAGTAAATATCTTGTCCTCCTTTCTGCTCCAAATGGGATAGTGCCTACAATACAGATTTCAAAAACTGAGGTTGTAGGCAAAGGGCCTCTGCTCTTTTCTATTGATCAGTCATGAACTTTGCCAGTCCATGAACCCCACTAAACCTCGGTTTTCTCACCACCACAATAGAAATAATAATAGGATCTAGCTCATATGGTTGCTTGAAGCTTGCACATATTATTCAAATAAAATAATTACTGCCATGCCTGATAGATACCAAATATTAAATAAATGTTAAATATTATTGCTGTAATCATAAAATGCAGAATGTTGAAATATTGAAAGAAGAATACATAAAATGTCCTTTAATACTAATATGAAGGATTTATACATTTTGTCTTTTTTTTATAAATTCTCCATTCAAAGCTAACGCTGAAATCTGACTGTGGAAGCACAATGGGAGGTATTACAGGAAAGCCACTCATGACACCCAGGTGCATTTGTGATCTTGAAGCATTCAGGAAGATGTAATACTAATTCGCCCAACAGCTGTTTCTTTTTGTACATTATAAATTTGAAAATGCTGTTGTGGCTATTCTGAAGATAGCACTAAATTCCCTTTAGTTTCAAGATGGCTGTGAGTGATTAAATAAATATCTGGTTGCCAGGAGAGAAAAGCTGTGGACTGAGGTTCATTTTTTGAGGGAATTCTAACAACTATTTTTAAAAGAATATTCAATATATGTTTCTCTATCTCGCCTACAAACCTTAGCAGGCTATTTCACTCCTAAAGGGAGCAATTTGGTCTAAAAGTAAAATCACTGGAAAGGAAATGGATAAAGTTCTAGTTTAGATGTTGCCAATGAATTGAGTAGCCTTAGGTAAACTGTTCAATCTCATGATGTGGTTTGTTTCAAATCTGTAGGAAGCACCCTTGCATTGAAGTTCAACAGAATATAGCTTTGGGTGACTAGGTTGAATCAACTGCAGAGTTAAGTTCTCTGTTATTTTCTTATTTAAAAATAAAAACAACAATAATTCAAACCAACCAGTGTCAGTACTGAGTGCCAATTATTTACCACATATTGATCTAAAATTCTAGACATGCAAGAAGAATAAATGGAACTGTCATGTAGGAGTTCAAAATCAGTAAATATCTTGTCCTCCTTTCTGCTCCAAATGGGATAGTGCCTACAATACAGATTTCAAAAACTGAGGTTGTAGGCAAAGGGCCTCTGCTCTTTTCTATTGATCAGTCATGAACTTTGCCAGTCCATGAACCCCACTAAACCTCGGTTTTCTCACCACCACAATAGAAATAATAATAGGATCTAGCTCATATGGTTGCTTGAAGCTTGCACATATTATTCAAATAAAATAATTACTGCCATGCCTGATAGATACCAAATATTAAATAAATGTTAAATATTATTGCTGTAATCATAAAATGCAGAATGTTGAAATATTGAAAGAAGAATACATAAAATGTCCTTTAATACTAATATGAAGGGATTTATACATTTTGTCATTATAAATAAGATAACGGAAATTGTCAGAAGCCACTTGGCGACCCCTTAAATATATATGTTCAATCCTTAAAAACCCTTAGTGCTTCGAAATGTGATTGCGTTTGGAGAAAGGATCTGTACATAGGTAATTAGGTTTAGGGGCTTCCCTGGTGACTCAAATGGTAAAGAATCTGCCTCTGCAGTGCAGGACACCCAGGTTCGATCCCTGGGATGGGAAGATTCCTTGGGAGGCGAATGACAACCTATTCCAGTCCTCTTGCCTGGAGAATCCCATGGGCAGAGGAGATTGGTGGGTTGCACTCCATGGGGTCACAAAGAGTCAGACATGACTGAGTGACTAACATTTTCTTTTTTACTTTCAATTAAGGTCAAATGAGGTCATATGGGTGGGTCTTAATCCAATCTGACTGGTGTCCTTGGAAGGTGACAACGACACCAGGAATATAAATTCACAGTGATGACTGAAAAGACCCTGTGAGGACACAGGAAGAATGTGGCCATATGCAGGCCAACGAGAAAGGCCTCAGGAGAAACCAAACATGCCAACACCTTGAGCTTGAATTTCTCACCTCCAGAACTGGGAGAACATAAACATCTGCTGCTTAATTTCTCATCTGTAGCCTTTTGTTACAGGAGCCTGAGCAAACGAATACAAAAATGAAAGTATTTTAAGTAACAAAAATAATCCTCACACAACAATAATTAGAGAGATTGGGGTAGGCAATTAAAAAAGTGTTATTATGGGATGATATGAAGTCCTGTGTGCGATACTTTTAAAAATTGTAAAGTACTATAGAATTTAAAGAATCTTTGGGACTTCACTGGCAATCCAGCGGTTAGGACTCCATGCTTCCACTGCAGGAGGCCTGAGTTGAGGAACTCAGATCCCACAAGCTGAACAATGCAACCAAAAAAACAATATTTCATTAAAAAATTAAATAAATATATATAAATGAGAAAAAAATAAGATATATGTATCTTAAATATTAGCTTCTGAACACTTGTAGTTTGAAAATGTACTATAATTAAAAATAACATTTGCATTGAGTAAAGAAATACTCAGCTCCAGGGTTTAAAAATAAATATAACTTCCCTTCTTTACTTCTATTTGAACTGGATAGGTGATGCTAGCAACATATTTCTGGGCAAAAGATACAAAGCAGGAATCCTTTACTGAAGACCAACATTTCATATATACTCAAGTGTGCATGACCATGAATCCAAGCTCTTCCTTCATCCATTATCACCACCAAAGAGAAACATCCACATAATTCTGGAAATATGAACTGGCTACAGGCCATCCACATGGATTATTCAGGTAGAATACATGATACAACATCCAACACAGAGTCCTGTGCACAGTAGGAACCCAACAAATATGTTTGCTAATTTGAAATGCTTGATTAATTATGCCTCAGATAGTAAGTTTTATAGAACTAGATGCACATGGTTTTATATTTATAATAAATATAATGAACTCTGATTTTTGGTCAAGTATATATGTGCGCAGCTAGAAAGTGAAATAATATTTAGTGTTAAAACAGGGATTTTGCTAAACATGCCTTTGTATCACCTTATTTCTTTAGTTCACGTGAGACAGCTTCCTTCTTACATTACTCAGTGACAAAAAATTTGCATTTAATATTCTTCTGTTCTACAAGGGTCAGGGAACCTAAAAATGAGGATAAACTTTACTTGCAGATAAAAATCTATGGGTCAAAGCAACAATCTAAATCCAATTAAAGCTTTCTCCAATTTCCTAAAGATTCTCTGCAGCTTCCTAAGACATAGCAAAAAGGAAAAACAGAAACAGGGAGCATTTATTTATTTTTTTAAATCATAATTCCTGAAAGAAATGAGACTATTACATTGCGCAAGTTGTTTATTCTCTCTTCCGTGTTTGTAAGTGGGAATAACAATTTCTCTGATTTCTAATAATAACTATTACTTATGATTCTGTGTATTGGCTGGTTGGTTCTTTTGTTCATCTGGCTAAGGTGCTCTTGGGAGGCTTTGTTCATGTGGTGTGTTTTGGAAGGGTTGGAGCCCCTTGTGCTCACTTTGGCTCAACTGGGTCGCCTGGACCTCCCTCTCTAGGCTTGACAGCTGATAGGCATTTTCACTCCATGATTATTTTTTCTCCCCATGGTTTCTCATCCTCCAATTATGAAGGTGAAGGCTTTATTTAAAACTATTTAATATTTTGATATTCTTTCATTATAATTTGACTTCTGTCTTTTAATTTTATACGTAATATTAGCTTTGGGGGAGGAAAGTCTCTTTTAAAAAGGCATGAAAAATGATTTTCATATTCCATGTTTTATATTTACTATGCCAGATATCTTTGATAAAAATATACCCCAAAGTAACTTTGTATACATTTCATATTTTAATTTTTACTCATTATAGTCACTAGACCATAAATTATGTGAAAGATGAATATTATTATAATAATATTATAGACCATGTAATAAGCTGAGTATGAATATTATTATAAGAATATTATAGATGGGCTTCCCCTGGTGGTCCAGTGGGTAAGGACACCGCCTTGCACTGCAAGGGGCACCAGTTCAAGCCCTGGCCTGGGAAGATCCCATGTGCCGCGGAGCGGCTGGACTGATGTGTCCAATTACTGAGCCGGAGCTCTGGAGCGCATGCGCCCAGAGCCGGCGCTCTGCAATGACAGATGCCACCGCAATGGGAGGCCCACAGGAGCCAAAGAACAAAGACGGATGAACATAGAGAAACGAAAGACCAATAGAAGTGGCCCGCCTGCTCCCCTTCCTCCCCAACCCGACCCCCGCCCAAAATAAATAAATGAATAAATCTTTAAAAAAGAAAAAAAGAATATTATAGAATATGTAATAAGCTATAAGCTGAGCTTTATTTTCTTAGTCATCTCAATATAATCAACCATATTATAATACTCAGACATGCACAATAAGAAGAATTAATGACTTTTACTATTCTTGACTTCAAAGTATAAGCTTCATGTGTTTGTAAGTGGGAATAACAATTTCTCTGATTTCTAATAATAACTATTACTTATGATTCTGTGTATTGGCTGGTTGGTTCTTTTGTTCATCTGGCTAAGGTGCTCTTGGGAGGCTTTGTTCATGTGGTGTGTTTTGGAAGGGTTGGAGCCCCTTGTGCTCACTTTGGCTCAACTGGGTCGCCTGGACCTCCCTCTCTAGGCTTGACAGCTGATAGGCATTTTCACTCCATGATTATTTTTTCTCCCCATGGTTTCTCATCCTCCAATTATGAAGGTGAAGGCTTTATTTAAAACTATTTAATATTTTGATATTCTTTCATTATAATTTGACTTCTGTCTTTTAATTTTATACGTAATATTAGCTTTGGGGGAGGAAAGTCTCTTTTAAAAAGGCATGAAAAATGATTTTCATATTCCATGTTTTATATTTACTATGCCAGATATCTTTGATAAAAATATACCCCAAAGTAACTTTGTATACATTTCATATTTTAATTTTTACTCATTATAGTCACTAGACCATAAATTATGTGAAAGATGAATATTATTATAATAATATTATAGACCATGTAATAAGCTGAGTATGAATATTATTATAAGAATATTATAGATGGGCTTCCCCTGGTGGTCCAGTGGGTAAGGACACCGCCTTGCACTGCAAGGGGCACCAGTTCAAGCCCTGGCCTGGGAAGATCCCATGTGCTGCGGAGTGGCTGGACTGATGTGTCCAATTACTGAGCCGGAGCTCTGGAGCGCATGCGCCCAGAGCCGGCGCTCTGCAATGACAGATGCCACCGCAATGGGAGGCCCACAGGAGCCAAAGAACAAAGACGGATGAACATAGAGAAACGAAAGACCAATAGAAGTGGCCCGCCTGCTCCCCTTCCTCCCCAACCCGACCCCCGCCCAAAATAAATAAATGAATAAATCTTTAAAAAAGAAAAAAAGAATATTATAGAATATGTAATAAGCTATAAGCTGAGCTTTATTTTCTTAGTCATCTCAATATAATCAACCATATTATAATACTCAGACATGCACAATAAGAAGAATTAATGACTTTTACTATTCTTGACTTCAAAGTATAAGCTTCATGTGCAAATTTTATCATCACCAAGGTATGTTTGTCACAGGACACATTCTTTTTTTATGTTTGTCATACTGATTTATGATTTTTGTATATTTAGCTATGTGAATTTTTCTGTGTACTTTTGCCCCAAGCCCTGAAAATATCAGGGATAGGTCTGGTTATTAAAACATCCTAACTGAAGAAGCAATAAAATAAACACTGCTCTTAAGAAAGATCACTCCAATGGGGATAGACAGACCTGCTGGGAAGCTCATTTCCCTCTGCAATGGATAGTATTTCATGGGTAATATTTCTCTAGCTTGAACCTCTGAAACAACCCCTCTCACTTCTTTCCATACCACATCTTTGGAGAGGAGCTGAATCCTCCCACTGGCCAAGAAGTCCCCAGCTATAACCTCCTCATTTTCAGACCAGGCAATTTTTGACGGCTCAGCCATAGGGATGGAGGGATGACTCAGAAGCAGCCAGACATCTTGAAACCTAAGCTCTGAAATTCACAGAGTGTCACTTTTGACAAACTCCTCTAGAGAAAACAAGTCACAAGGTTAGCCTGTATTCAGGGAGAAGATTAATAATTTTCATCCTAGAAGAACAAAGGGACCATGTCAAATACATAGGAACACATAGGAAGGAGAAGAGATCATCAGAAAACTACCACAAAGGCTGATTTCAGGATATTTCATGTCTTTCTTGGAAATCATTTAGCGTATTATGGCCTTAGCCTCTTCTAAGCACATACCCCAGTGTAGGTGCTCTGAGAGGAACCATCAGTTGAAACAGACATGCTAGGGTTAGACCCAGCAATAATCACCAGCTAAGAAATAATCACTAGGTTGTCTGCGCCTTCCTTGATTCTGAATTTGAAATGTCAGGAATTACAAACAGTACTTTACAATGAGCCAAAAATAGTCATTTCTCCCAGATTTCCCTAGGTATGCATCAAATGCTAGGTCTTACTTCACATACGTATACAATACTATAGTTCAGCCACTTAATTTTGTCTATAGCTGAGCTTTATTTTCTTAGTCATCTCAATATAATCAACCATATTATAATACTCAGACATGCACAATAAGAAGAATTAATGACTTTTACTATTCTTGACTTCAAAGTATAAGCTTCATGTGCAAATTTTATCATCACCAAGGTATGTTTGTCACAGGACACATTCTTTTTTTATGTTTGTCATACTGATTTATGATTTTTGTATATTTAGCTATGTGAATTTTTCTGTGTACTTTTGCCCCAAGCCCTGAAAATATCAGGGATAGGTCTGGTTATTAAAACATCCTAACTGAAGAAGCAATAAAATAAACACTGCTCTTAAGAAAGATCACTCCAATGGGGATAGACAGACCTGCTGGGAAGCTCATTTCCCTCTGCAATGGATAGTATTTCATGGGTAATATTTCTCTAGCTTGAACCTCTGAAACAACCCCTCTCACTTCTTTCCATACCACATCTTTGGAGAGGAGCTGAATCCTCCCACTGGCCAAGAAGTCCCCAGCTATAACCTCCTCATTTTCAGACCAGGCAATTTTTGACGGCTCAGCCATAGGGATGGAGGGATGACTCAGAAGCAGCCAGACATCTTGAAACCTAAGCTCTGAAATTCACAGAGTGTCACTTTTGACAAACTCCTCTAGAGAAAACAAGTCACAAGGTTAGCCTGTATTCAGGGAGAAGATTAATAATTTTCATCCTAGAAGAACAAAGGGACCATGTCAAATACATAGGAACACATAGGAAGGAGAAGAGATCATCAGAAAACTACCACAAAGGCTGATTTCAGGATATTTCATGTCTTTCTTGGAAATCATTTAGCGTATTATGGCCTTAGCCTCTTCTAAGCACATACCCCAGTGTAGGTGCTCTGAGAGGAACCATCAGTTGAAACAGACATGCTAGGGTTAGACCCAGCAATAATCACCAGCTAAGAAATAATCACTAGGTTGTCTGCGCCTTCCTTGATTCTGAATTTGAAATGTCAGGAATTACAAACAGTACTTTACAATGAGCCAAAAATAGTCATTTCTCCCAGATTTCCCTAGGTATGCATCAAATGCTAGGTCTTACTTCACATACGTATACAATACTATAGTTCAGCACTATCAGAATAATATACTAGGGACAGGGTTGTTCTCTCATTCAGTGCAAATTACCAACTGTTTTTAGCAAGAATCCTATAAATGATCAAAAGCACCTGTTTCACTCAGTTTCTGTTTCTGTCCACCATAGATGTGTGCATCTGTTACCAAGAGATGGAGCCTCATCACATCTTGGCTGGAATGGCCCTTTACATAGGAGGGCCATATCTTTCTGGGGAGTTGCTACATCCCAATTAGATGAGATGGAAAAAAAATGAGAATTCAGCCTCAACTAGGGTTATATAATTTTGAAAAAATATATAGAGAACAAATATACTGAAAACTATTTGTTTACTTGAAATTAAATTTGAACTATGTACTGTGCTCCTGTGTGGACCTCTACCCTATTTGAACTTGAAAATGGAAGATATATATATATAGATATATAGATATTAATGTTACTTCTTTTACTTTATTGTCTAGAACTTCCCGGTTTTAGTTCTGAAAGCCCCACATCCAGAGAACACCACCCTACAGCACTAGACAAATTTGTATGGTTGATCCAATAATCTATGACTCTTTAAAACTAGTGCCTTTATTTCCATCACCATCATTGTTATAACTATTAATTTATTTTATTGACCAAGCAGCTGGTGAGATCTTAGTTGCCCAACCAGAGATAGAACCTAAGCCCTTGGCAGTGTGAGCTCCAAGTCCTAACCACAGGACTACCAAGGAATTCTCTTTATTATTATTATTATAATTTGTACACTCAATGTTAGACCAGTGTCAGACTCTTAGTATATACATAGTAAATATTTCTTGAATGAATATGAATGAGCGCATTTGAGAAGGTTATGAAAGGCAGAGGAATGGGAGAGGGGAGAAGGGAAGGGTAAGTTAAGACATGAAATACATTGCAGACCTTTCTCATAGCAGAGTAATAAAACTGCTTAGTCAGTGAATAAAGGAGTAGCTTCAACCCTGAAGCATCTCAAAATCCTCTTTAAAAGCTTTTAAGAAAATACAAACCCTAGGGCTCTACCAATTGAATGAAATCTCTAGAGAGATGGCCCTGAAACAGTACTTTTGAAAAGTTCTTCCTATATTTATAAAATGCAACCAGGATTTAAAATCTAAAGGTAGGCAGAGATCCTGTGGTGGGAGAATCTGGGGAAAAAATAAAAACTAAAAGGAAAAGATATTGAGAAGTGATGCGATTCTAACACACTTCTCTAATGACCTCATTTGGGCTAGTTTCTTATTTGTATGGTTGTTCCTGCCACCACTTCTAATACATAATGATTCTTCCAAGTGTGTGGGTTCTTGGCTCGTTTCTGCAGAGAAGAAGCAGGGAGTCTGAGGAATGTTGTGGCTGAATGTCTCTACCATTTCACATGTATGGGGAACCTGCCTTTAAATAGTCGTTTAAAAAAAATAAATAGTATTCAAGGCCAGGTAAGGAAATAGTCAAGGTTAGCAATTTTGTTAACGCATCCAGGAAATAGACTAGCTTACTGGTAGGCTCAATAAATGTGTGCCTCACATGACCTTCAAAATCATTGATCTTAAAGGTTACAAACAATACCCAACTGACCCATTGGTCTGTGTCCTCAGATTAGGAGATCCTGCCAGGGAGATTCCCCTTTGCAGTGGACTGCTGCCAATAAGGAAGATGACTTTAAAATATATATATATCGAACCAGGTTATATGTGATCATTAATCACCAGCACTCCCAGCACTACCG
This sequence comes from Tragulus kanchil, assembly GCA_022376925.1. Classification (NCBI taxonomy): domain Eukaryota; kingdom Metazoa; phylum Chordata; class Mammalia; order Artiodactyla; family Tragulidae; genus Tragulus; species Tragulus kanchil. The sequence continues at coordinate 21,393,497 of JAIOJX010000005.1, read as the reverse complement.
TCATAAATACAGCATCTGACTCTTTAAAACTAGTGCCTTTATTTCCATCACCATCATTGTTATAACTATTAATTTATTTTATTGACCAAGCAGCTGGTGAGATCTTAGTTGCCCAACCAGAGATAGAACCTAAGCCCTTGGCAGTGTGAGCTCCAAGTCCTAACCACAGGACTACCAAGGAATTCTCTTTATTATTATTATTATAATTTGTACACTCAATGTTAGACCAGTGTCAGACTCTTAGTATATACATAGTAAATATTTCTTGAATGAATATGAATGAGCGCATTTGAGAAGGTTATGAAAGGCAGAGGAATGGGAGAGGGGAGAAGGGAAGGGTAAGTTAAGACATGAAATACATTGCAGACCTTTCTCATAGCAGAGTAATAAAACTGCTTAGTCAGTGAATAAAGGAGTAGCTTCAACCCTGAAGCATCTCAAAATCCTCTTTAAAAGCTTTTAAGAAAATACAAACCCTAGGGCTCTACCAATTGAATGAAATCTCTAGAGAGATGGCCCTGAAACAGTACTTTTGAAAAGTTCTTCCTATATTTATAAAATGCAACCAGGATTTAAAATCTAAAGGTAGGCAGAGATCCTGTGGTGGGAGAATCTGGGGAAAAAATAAAAACTAAAAGGAAAAGATATTGAGAAGTGATGCAATTCTAACACACTTCTCTAATGACCTCATTTGGGCTAGTTTCTTATTTGTATGGTTGTTCCTGCCACCACTTCTAATACATAATGATTCTTCCAAGTGTGTGGGTTCTTGGCTCGTTTCTGCAGAGAAGAAGCAGGGAGTCTGAGGAATGTTGTGGCTGAATGTCTCTACCATTTCACATGTATGGGGAACCTGCCTTTAAATAGTCGTTTAAAAAAAATAAATAGTATTCAAGGCCAGGTAAGGGAAATAGTCAAGGTTAGCAATTTTGTTAACGCATCCAGGAAATAGACTAGCTTACTGGTAGGCTCAATAAATGTGTGCCTCACATGACCTTCAAAATCATTGATCTTAAAGGTTACAAACAATACCCAACTGACCCATTGGTCTGTGTCCTCAGATTAGGAGATCCTGCCAGGGAGATTCCCCTTTGCAGTGGACTGCTGCCAATAAGGAAGATGACTTTAAAAATATATATATATCGAACCAGGTTATATGTGATCATTAATCACCAGCACTCCCCAGCACTACCGTCATAAATACAGCATCTGCATAAAATCCCTTGCTGAAATTATCTTGCCATATTTTCAGCCTTCTCTGAAAAGGCAGACACATCTGGAGGAAAGAGGAAATAAAAAGACATGGAGAGAGGAAACAAAGAAGAGGAAATAGACTGCCTTTGAAATATTATTTTAAATTATTGAAATTAGATTACTTTAATAGTTTTATTCCAAATTATTTAAAATTGCTTTTAAATGTGCTAGCATTTTGTCTCAGAGCACTGTTGGATGGTGATATTAAATATAATTCTTTGACGTTCTTATATTTTAGAATTTCTCTGTTACCAAGTATGTCCCCAGAGAAAAATTTTCTAGCACTGTAAACCTATACAAAATTAAATATAGAGGTCTGGAAAGGGGCCCTGAAGCTGAAGCTTCATTAATATCATGGTAAAGTTTCTCTGGTCCACCAGCATCATATTTGGGGATGTAAATAATATATCTTTCCTTCTGTTCATTGTTTTTAAAGTGACATCAGATCACAGAGGTGTAAGAGATTCAAATAAGATTTCCAAAAATAAAAACTGGAAGGTCTTTTTCATTGCCCATTATGTAAATCACCAGAGGTTATTGTTTTGGGCATTTAACATGTGAAATGTACTCATTATTAAGTAGTGCTTTCAAATAGTTACTCTAAATTTATTTTCATTCTAGTCATATTTCAAGTGTTCAGATAAGTACATATATGCTGTCAACACTTGGTATCAAAGGCTAGAGCTTAGATTTATAAGTTGCCTAGGTTCTCTCCTTATCTATCTTCTCCTTTAAGTATGCACTTGATTTAGGGAAGTTCAGGTCTAGTAATATCACTTAAAATCAGTAACTCAGGTATCAGAGCTAGTTTTGAATCTCTGCTTAGCAATTTAATACTTATCTGACATAATTATTAACAATGAATGCTTTGCAACGATTTTGAAATCTCCTTAGTTACTTTATTTTGCAGTTTTCCACATTTAAAATCAGGATAACAGTAGCAACCAATGAATAGGGTTGTTTCTAGGATTAAATGGGATGCTACACACAAATGGCTCAGCACAGTCCTGGAACATCACACATGCAATAAATATGGTAAAACATCACATCAGCTTCACATCATCATTATCATCACCTGCTTCATTTTCTTTATCAGTGAGTGGCTAAAGAAAGGGAGGTCATAAAAAATTAAGTGATGTTTACACCTTATTACTAACTTGATAAATGTTTTCTGGTAGAACAGTTTGAAATTACTGTCTACAGTGAAACTTAGGGTGCCCTGTGGAAAGTTATCTTCCATATCACTTCCAAGAATACGTCTGTGCTGTCTAGGGTTCACAGAACAGAGAGGCTCATAGACCAAATGATCTCATTACTTAATAAATCAATTTAAAACATACAAAAGATGAGGGGGATGAATAAGGTATGAGTAACTTGGGGTGCTGTGTAAAGGCACAAAAGAACCACTCAATCTGAATCCCGAGTATGCAATGTTCCTATGCCCTTGTCCACCACATCAGTCATCCCTATGGATGTAATTGCAGGGAGTCTGAGCTGGGGGCTCAGCAGATGGAAACTGCCTGGAGCCAACACACACTTGCACTTTCCAAAAGACACAGGGCAAGTCCATCCAGCCAATAGCTGTAACTTTCCAATTAGCTCAATGAGGAACTATAACTTATCTGTGTTTCTCAGGCAGAGGATGCATGTTGTCAGAATAAGTACCACTCGTGGGTGACTGGTATAAATCCTCATGAATATATATTGTCTCTTTGTTCCCTCCATTCCTTCCTAGCCATCTTCAGATACATAGGGTCAACTTACTTTAATCTATGTCCAACATATCTCCCAAGTGACTTTCTCCTTTACTTCTTTTATCTGACTCTATGTCTTGTTCTGAAAATCTTTAATCATAGAGGAAGCATTCATTATGCAGGGTTTATACTCATGGTGACAATGTGGAGCTGCTTTCAAGCCAGTTCACCTCTTTCCAAATTCTAGTCTATTGCTTACTAGTTGTGTACATGTGGGTATGTTACATAATCTTTCTGTGTTTCAGTCTCCCTTTCTGCAAAATGTGGATGATGATGCTTCTAACAGTACCTGTCTGGTAAGGTTGTGATGCTGATGAACTGAGCTATTCAACTAAGATGATCAGAATGGGGTCTGGCCCTTGGTAAGGACTCAATACAGATCAGCTCTTATGATGTTCAGCACTTTGGGCAGTGTACTCTTGGCTGAAAGCCTGACCTAGGGGCCAGAATGTTATTGCTATTCAGTCACTAAGTTGTGTCCAATTTTGTGATTTCATTGGCGCAAGGCTCCCCTGACCTTCACTATCTCTAGGAGTTTGCTCAAATTCATGTCCATTAACTCAGTGATACTATCTAACCATCTCATCTTCTGCTGCCCCTTTCTCCATTTTCAATTTTTCCCATTATCAGTGTTTTTCCTGAATCTCATACTAAATAAATCAATTTAAACATACAAAGATGAGGGGATGAATAAGGTATGAGTAACTTGGGGTGCTGTGTAAAGGCACAAAAGAACCACTCAATCTGAATCCCGAGTATGCAATGTTCCTATGCCCTTGTCCACCACATCAGTCATCCCTATGGATGTAATTGCAGGGAGTCTGAGCTGGGGGCTCAGCAGATGGAAACTGCCTGGAGCCAACACACACTTGCACTTTCCAAAAGACACAGGGCAAGTCCATCCAGCCAATAGCTGTAACTTTCCAATTAGCTCAATGAGGAACTATAACTTATCTGTGTTTCTCAGGCAGAGGATGCATGTTGTCAGAATAAGTACCACTCGTGGGTGACTGGTATAAATCCTCATGAATATATATTGTCTCTTTGTTCCCTCCATTCCTTCCTAGCCATCTTCAGATACATAGGGTCAACTTACTTTAATCTATGTCCAACATATCTCCCAAGTGACTTTCTCCTTTACTTCTTTTATCTGACTCTATGTCTTGTTCTGAAAATCTTTAATCATAGAGGAAGCATTCATTATGCAGGGTTTATACTCATGGTGACAATGTGGAGCTGCTTTCAAGCCAGTTCACCTCTTTCCAAATTCTAGTCTATTGCTTACTAGTTGTGTACATGTGGGTATGTTACATAATCTTTCTGTGTTTCAGTCTCCCTTTCTGCAAAATGTGGATGATGATGCTTCTAACAGTACCTGTCTGGTAAGGTTGTGATGCTGATGAACTGAGCTATTCAACTAAGATGATCAGAATGGGGTCTGGCCCTTGGTAAGGACTCAATACAGATCAGCTCTTATGATGTTCAGCACTTTGGGCAGTGTACTCTTGGCTGAAAGCCTGACCTAGGGGCCAGAATGTTATTGCTATTCAGTCACTAAGTTGTGTCCAATTTTGTGATTTCATTGGCGCAAGGCTCCCCTGACCTTCACTATCTCTAGGAGTTTGCTCAAATTCATGTCCATTAACTCAGTGATACTATCTAACCATCTCATCTTCTGCTGCCCCTTTCTCCATTTGCCTTCAATTTTTCCCATTATCAGTGTCTTTTTCCCAATGAGTTGGTTCTTTGGAACAGGGACCAGGAAGAGGTGGCAAAATGTTTTCAGCGAGAATCAGTCTTTTCCTTTACAGGGTGTCTACAACTTACAAAGAACATTAAAGTAAATAATCATTTTAAGATTCCAGAACAAATCTATGAAGCCTGTACTATGACCTCTAGTTTAAACATTAAGACCTTGAAGTTCAGGGGGTGAAATGGCTTACTCAGAGACATTCAGCATTGTCTGTCTCAGGATATCTGCTGTACCCAAGGAGTTGGCAATAATTTCCCCTGTCCTCCCTTCCCACCACACACTCCGAGTTATGTATGAAAATTGTTTATATGACCAGAGGAAAGACTTCAACACTTGTTCTCCCTAACTCATAGCATAGTGATTAATTTATATTATTATAGAAATGGCGTGCATCTCCCCACATGTCCTGGTATAAAATGTTAACAGTTGAGACAGTTTGGGAGGCTAGAAGTGTAGAGAAGATGGATCCAGAAAGGGCGGGATGATTTTATCATTTGGCCTAGAATTGCAATGAATGATTTTATGTACAACAGGAGCATGAATAAATTTACTTTATCTCCAAGGTATAACCTATAGCTTCATGTGTTGTCATATTTACTATTTCAGTGGAATTAATTTTCTTTATTCAAAAATAGCTTAATGGTATAAACAAAATAAAGACACAAAGGAGAATGTATTCACATATCTCATTAACCCACTCATACGAATATGAGTGTAAGCCTGGGGAAACCCTCAAGAGTTCACCTTGTCTTGTCTCTTGCCTTCTGTGGAGGCATTGTACTGAGTCAATTGTCAACAACTGTAATTAGTGGGAAAATAGTTAATATAAAGAAATGCTGAGCAGGAACAAGAAAATCAAGAGGTAGAAAAGAGAGTGACTGTTGACAGCAGTAGAATCCTACACACACACACTCACACACACACACACGGCAAAGCAAAATTAAACCATCTGTCAAGCTGTGTCTCCATCCTCACATTTGACCAATTTGGAAAGTATCCCTGTATCCGAAGGATTCTCTTTTCTCTTTTATAGAATGCTTTCTTTGAAATGCCTTGGTGAACTCAAGAATTATTTATTTTTAAGTAGTCAGAGGTAATCTGACAAAAGGATCATCCAGTCTCTGGTGGCATCCAGGCCTCAGTTGGAATCAACTCTGTCTGCTGTCTCTATAAAGAGGTGAGATGGAATTGCTTCTCAGTAACTATAAGGCCCTTACAATTAAATTGCTTATATAAGATGGAAAAAAACTACCCATTTTAATTTGCTGAAGACTACACCACTCTTCTGAAAGTCACAAGGACACTCCTGAGGGTGCAGGGAGGAACAATCCATCACCCCCAGCAGGCTTCAGTGGTGGGAAGGATCAATCCAGGTGAGACCAGGAGTGCCTGAAGGCACCCAGGAACACTTTCTGGGTCTTGTACAGGACAAGAAGGCAGAGACTTTGTCATCAGCTTCTCCTCACTGTCCAGGAACTACTGTCCTTCAAATACTTTGGATGTTCTTCCCTGTTCCTGACTTTCCCAAGTGAATTTTGCTATCCTCTCTTCCTTCAATACAGGTCAACCTCTTAACGTAAAATGGTTGTGATTTTTTGTTTTAATGCTTTATTTTACAGTGTGATTTATGGGTACAAGTTAGGATTCAATCAAAGAAGCAGAATCAGCAAGAGATAGATGTTAAGAGATTTTTTGAGAGAAACTGCCTTATGTAATCATAGGGTCTGGTGAGGGAAGTCTGAAATCCATACTGCATGCTGTAAGAACCCTGGGCATGAGAGGAAGCTGAAATTCCACAGGAGGAATCTCCTTTTCTTCAGGGAAGTCTTAGTTCTGTTTTTACAGCTTTCAACTGATGGAATCAGGCCATTCCTATTACCTAGTATCATCTTTCCCTGACTTAAACTCAACTAATTGTATACTTCAATGATATCCACCAGGACCTTCACAGCCACACATATATCACAGATACATTGAATAACTGGCAACGGTAGCCTAGCCAAGGTGTCACATTAAAGATCTTCACAAAATACTTGTTCCCAGCATGATCCTGAAGATTTCATACATCACTTCATGTATTAACCTCCCAACAGCCTGATGAGGAAACTAAGGTAAAGAGTAATGGAGTAAGTTTCTCAAGATGGTGTTGTAAATAAACACTACAAGAGCATTCCAGCCCAGAAGATCTGGTTCCAGAGATCACACTTCCACCATGACTTTCTCTTGCATTCCATCTTTCCAGATGCTTTTAAAAATATTTTCTAGAATGTTCAATGTTGTTCATCAAGGGAAAATTGCTTTTCCTATCAAAATATGTCTTGCCATATTCCAGAACACATTCCAATAGTTTACAATGTTCATTTTCTTTAGGAACGTATTTCTGAGATTTACTGTTATAATTTTGCTCATAATTAATAATGATAGAACTAAGCAATTTTGTTTAACCCTCAGTAAGAACACCTCTATTCATAATCTTTTTTATAGGTGGGCCAAGAAAGGTTCAATTAATTCAAAGTTCTTATGTCTTCCCTGGTAGTCCAGTTGCTAAGACTCTGCAATCCCAATGCAAGGGCCCTTGGTTCAATCCCTGTCCAGTGAACTAGATCCCACATGCCACAACTAAAGATCACATAGGCTGCAACGAGAACTCTGCCTAGCCAAATGCATAAATAAATATATTTATTTTAAAGAAGTTCTTCCCAAATCAACAGACTTAGTGGCAGAGGTAGAAATGTTACTTCAGGTGTTCAAGAAGGAATTGTTCGGTGATTCTGTGTACCAGACAAAATTCCTGATTGCCACTTGGAAATGGGAGGGAGCAATGGAAATGATAATAATTTGGAAGGAAAAAAAAAAATGTAACCAGGCCCCAAGTTCACAATAGTCTGGTAACTAATCAGTAATTTCATCTCTTGATATAGGTATTTTTTTCACTGAATAATTGTGGAGGAGAAGAAAGTCTTTCATTTGCGTCAAGACCCTGGGGTGGTTGAAGAAAATGTTGACAGCCACACTTGGCATGTTTTCCCAAGCTGTCAAGGGTGTGAGGAGACAGGTTGTCCTCACCTGTCCTGCTGACCTTCACAAGCCCGTAAGGTAAAGACTTCAGCAGGCAGGTGTGAGCATTCCTGAATATGTTTACCAACTGGAGAGAGCTGCCTTTACAATCCTGCCAAGCAGACTTCTGTTAAAAATCCTGGCAACATCCAAGCTGTCCTGATCCTGGGGTGGACACACAACTAAGGAGTCTTGTTTATGAGATGTTATTCCCCACCCCTAGCCTGTCACCTCGAAGACCCATCACCTACTCCGTCCCCATCAGTCCTCACTGAAGAACATTTCATTTTCCAAATTGCTACTTTGGGAGACTGAAAGATAAAATACAACTGCCACAGGAAGGTACAGGTTTAGTCCTTACAAAATTGCTACCAGTAAATCCCCTTTCTGGCTTGCTTTTCATTTCTTTCTTTCAAAATTCTTTAAAATTATAAATATGTGACATGCATACATATAAAGTAACAGATATCTATGTACCCAACACTGAGATTAAACAGGTGTTAGTGTATTTTGTGTAGCTTGTTTAAAATATATCAAACATTAAACAATTAGCTAAAATCTAACCTCTTACATTTTTCTATTCTTTGTTCCCTGGATGGAACTATTATTGTGTACATCACTATTTATCATTCCTGTCTACACTTCTGTGTTCTCAGATTATCTATCAGTCTGTTTCTCCACCTATTCATCTATCTGCAAGATTTTGAGTCTTTCATTTGATATACATTTGATATCTTTTTGCAATTGGCTTTTATTATTCAATGTTACATTTTTCATATTTATATGTGATAATAGTAATAAATCTAGTTCTATTGTATTTATTTATTTATTTATTTATTTTGGTGGGGGTGGGTTGGGGAAGGAGTGGGGTGGGTGGGCCACTTCTATTGGTCTTTCATTTATCTATTTTCATCCATCTTTGTTCTTTGGCCCGTGTGGGCCTCCCATCGCAGTGGCCTCTGTTGTCACAGAGTACCGGCTCTGGACGCATGCGCTCCAGAGCTCCGGCTTGGTAATTGGACACATTGGTCCAGCCGCTCAGCAGCACGTGGGATCTTCCCAAGCCAGGGATCGAACCGGCGCCCCTTGCACTGCAAGGCGGTGTCCTTACCCACTGGACCACCAGGGAAGCCCCTGTATTTATTTTTGTATAGTCATTTTTAAAGATTTTGTATAGATTCTTTTGTATTGTTGACCCTTCCCTGATGTTCCAATGGTTAAGACATTGGCTTCCAGTGTAGGGGGTGTGGTTTCACTCCCTGATTGGGAGCAAAAATTCCATATGCCATGCGGCCAAAAAGCTGAAACATAAAACAAAATCAACATTTAACACATTCAATCAAAACTTTTAAGCAATGGTTCACATCAAAAAAAAAAAAAAACTTTAGAAATGTGTATGATCACTATTACAAACAGAAGCACATTGACCATCATTATATGATTCCTTGTGAACATGTATTAGTGTGTCAAGAGGGAGAATATCTAGTAGTAGAATAACAGAGTTACCTGGCATGTGTATCTTGAACATTTTAATATAGCTAAATTGCTTTTTAAAGCAGAAAACTGGACATTGAAGTATACAGTGACAGAGCCAAGTATTCAACTCTGACATATTCAGCTTCAAAGCCCATTCTTTGACCCCAATGTTCTCAATTCCATTTTTTAAGCCTATAGATTGAAGAGTCATAAATTTAATGTGGTATCTCTAATGTCTTTCAGAACTCCAAATCAGGAGATGAGAATGCAAAGGTCTCTAAGAATGAAACATCTCTCCCTCTCTGTGTGATGAAAAATAGTCAGGAAGAGGAAGCTCATCTCCTGCTTCACTCCTGTGTGCAGTTGAACTTTAAGTGTCTCTCCCCCACTTGGTTCTTGAAAATAGATTACTACCACTCTCAGTGGGATTTCCCACCATTCTATACGGAAACTTTAACGCCTTACAGTAAGTATTAAATCAGGTGTCACTTTAAGACAGATGGAAGGACACAAGAAACCAAAGAGAGAGCCTTATGTGAAAGGGGAAGTACATATATCAGAAAAGGCATTAAAGTATGACTTTTTGGAATTAAAGTGGACTTATATTTTACATCAGGAAGGTTTCAATTTGAGCAAGATTCTCTCTTATTCTTCAGGTGCTGAATGAGGCATACCTTAAGTCCCTAAATTAGGAAAGAACCTGACACTTGGGCTTCTGGCAGCTTTGCTAGAAGTTGGTCCAAAGGATGCATGAAATCACACAGGAATAAAGTGTCACAGCTGGTACCATCTCTGTCCCTACTGTCTTCTCATGCCCTATGACAATGGGTACACCTATGACTGACAGTTTCTAGGTCTATAGGCCCTCTGCCTCTGGAATCTGCTACTTATTATTTCTGATTTAGGGAGATACAGAGGTATTTGGGCAGCAGAAAGTACTTTGGAGGTTGTATGGTAAGATACTGAGGACGAAAAGGAGTGATAACTCAGACAGTGTATATATAGAAGATCTATTAGTTTAGTTAATGCAACACCTGTTGCTTTGAGAGTAGTTTAACAAAAGAGGAAGTTGATTATTTTGCCATATTTAGTCCAAAATAAGTATTCCTCAATAGCAGATCACCTTGCTTGTGGCTATTAGCAATTCAGGCACTGATTCCTTTGTGGATCCACCCTCTTTCAGGTCCTTGAAGTTGTAGGCATTCTTCCAGCACGTGGGGAAAGAAGAGAGAGGATTGCGTGTGGGAATTCATCACTTCCTCTCATATTCTTTTCGGTAAAGATTGGTCACAGAGCAATACCTAAATCTAGGGCTTCCCAGGTGGCTCAGTGGTAAAGAATCTGCCTGTCAACGCAGAAGACAAAGAAGAATGTTTGAACTCTGGGTCAGGAAGATCTGTTGGAGGAGGAAATGGCTATCCACTCTAGTATCCTTGCCTGGAGAATCCCATGGACAGAGGAAGGGGCTCATCTCCTGCTTCACTCCTGTGTGCAGTTGAACTTTAAGTGTCTCTCCCCCACTTGGTTCTTGAAAATAGATTACTACCACTCTCAGTGGGATTTCCCACCATTCTATACGGAAACTTTAACGCCTTACAGTAAGTATTAAATCAGGTGTCACTTTAAGACAGATGGAAGGACACAAGAAACCAAAGAGAGAGCCTTATGTGAAAGGGGAAGTACATATATCAGAAAAGGCATTAAAGTATGACTTTTTGGAATTAAAGTGGACTTATATTTTACATCAGGAAGGTTTCAATTTGAGCAAGATTCTCTCTTATTCTTCAGGTGCTGAATGAGGCATACCTTAAGTCCCTAAATTAGGAAAGAACCTGACACTTGGGCTTCTGGCAGCTTTGCTAGAAGTTGGTCCAAAGGATGCATGAAATCACACAGGGAATAAAGGGTCACAGCTGGTACCATCTCTGTCCCTACTGTCTTCTCATGCCCTATGACAATGGGTACACCTATGACTGACAGTTTCTAGGTCTATAGGCCCTCTGCCTCTGGAATCTGCTACTTATTATTTCTGATTTAGGGAGATACAGAGGTATTTGGGCAGCAGAAAGTACTTTGGAGGTTGTATGGTAAGATACTGAGGACGAAAAGGAGTGATAACTCAGACAGTGTATATATAGAAGATCTATTAGTTTAGTTAATGCAACACCTGTTGCTTTGAGAGTAGTTTAACAAAGAGGAAGTTGATTATTTTGCCATATTTAGTCCAAAATAAGTATTCCTCAATAGCAGATCACCTTGCTTGTGGCTATTAGCAATTCAGGCACTGATTCCTTTGTGGATCCACCCTCTTTCAGGTCCTTGAAGTTGTAGGCATTCTTCCAGCACGTGGGGAAAGAAGAGAGAGGATTGCGTGTGGGAATTCATCACTTCCTCTCATATTCTTTTCGGTAAAGATTGGTCACAGAGCAATACCTAAATCTAGGGCTTCCCAGGTGGCTCAGTGGTAAAGAATCTGCCTGTCAACGCAGAAGACAAAGAAGAATGTTTGAACTCTGGGTCAGGAAGATCTGTTGGAGGAGGAAATGGTAATCCACTCCAGTATTATTGCCTGGAAAACTCCATGGACAGAGGAGCCTGGCACGTTACAGTCCATGGGGTCACAAACAGTCAGACAAAATTGAGTGCATGCACACACACACACACACACACACACACACACACACACACCAGCCAACTGCAGAGGACATAGAGAAATGGGATCTATTATGTACCCGAGAAGAAGAGAAAGGGGTTTGGGGGATTTATATCTAATAGTGCTTTCATGAAACAGAAGATAATCTATTAATCTGAGATGGTCATGTCTAAAGGACTGAATGCTTGTTAGTTACACAAACTATTTCTCTAGAACTCCAGTAAGTCAGAATTCAATCACATAAGTATAGAAAAGGTGATACTGTGATTCATAGATGAACTCCTGGGGCAAGGTGTTCTATTAAAATGTTTCTGCTTTTCATATCTTTGAAGCACACTCCAGTCTCAGATCTCACTGTGTTAATTTACTATATCTTCAGATGTCAGCTTCTCCTCATCACTCAAGTCTCAGTTTAAATGCGATCCCTCCAAGAGGTGATCTCTCACATTACCATTTCTAAAACTTTTCCCTGCCAGTCAGTCAAAGTCCAATACAGTATCCCATCTGACTTCTTTCATAGGCTTATCTGGATATAAAATGATTGTTACTGTGATATATATATATATTTTTTTCCTTTTCCACTGGGATGCAATCTCTCTCTATTTTACATAGTGGCATAGGAATTTCCTCAATAACTGTTAAATAAATTAATAAAGTACATTCTTTTCTCTATAAAACTAGGGAAATTCCATTTTCTAGAGGTCTATAAGAAAGCAGAAAGCTAGAAATATCATTATAGTCATTCCCACTTTTAAAATGCATCAATGTTATATTGCTTTACTAATACTTGAAAAAAATGTGTTCCATTTAATTATGTCACCATTAGCCATTCCACTCTAAAGCAATTCGAAGAGAGTTTTTAGAATTCTCTATGTCTCATGTGTGCATTTGAGTTCAGAAAAATGACACAATACATACAATTGAAGAACAAACCCAAAAAGTTATGCTGTGGGTAATATAGGTTAATCATAATAAAGTTAAAATACGGAATATGTGAATCAGCTATACTTTAGTAAAAATAAATTTAAAATATGAGATAAAATAAGCAGAATTTTTTCTTTCAGAATTAGGTCATTGACAAACAATTGAACACATCCATATCTATACTACTAATCCCAAATCTGTAAACAATTATATCGCAGTCTTTATTGTATGATCAATGTGGCATTGTAACCAGAAAAATAAAATGAGGAAGAGAATTGTATATAGTTGGCAATCAACATATACAATTGGCAATAGAGATTTTAGATCAAAATACTTGGGAGACATCATATATTTAACTTAAGAAACAAATAGATTTTACCAATGGATTTGTAGACAGAACTCTAGGATTAAAAATAAAAGCAGAAATTCTTGTCTGTGTTGTCCAGATCAAGTCAAGCCCATTGCCTTCAAGTAAAGCACAGTTTAAGATTATAGAATCTCTTCTTTGTTTAGTGGTATTTAGGCATCTAAAATTGTACTTCATCTATGGAGCAGAGGGAGAGTACAAATAGACAACTTATATTTGCATCCAACACCAAAACTGAGTGACCCCCTCTCTCTTTCTCTTTCATTCTGGTTCTCAGAATACTTGAAAAATTCAGTAAATGCCTACCACAGGCTTCACACTGCCACTTTATTTACATATTCTGCTGTTACCAGATTATTTATCATCCCCAAGAGAATTGGTAGGTATTCATCATAGTAGAGGATTGAAAGTGTATTTTGGGTGGCAGCTCCTTTATGCTGTAGGACATCCATTTCATGAGCTCAGTTGACTGAGTTTGACTTGAGGACTGGAATCCTGCTAGGGATTCTGGTTGAAGCACTGGAGCCCCACCATTTCCACAGACACCAAATGCAGCATGTTCTCCTGGCTTATCATCAGGTCTTCTTTTCCCACTGGAATGTCCCAGCAGCATAGCTACAGCTGTGCTTTTCAAAGCCAAGCATGGAATTCAGGTTCCAGTCTCCTGCCAACTCTGTGCCTCATTGATTTTCCTTTATTGTTTCCAAATATATTTTGTAGATAAATGAGCAGTGGATGGGATTTTCAAAGTTTGTATGAGGATTTAGTGAAGATAAACAAATCCAATGTTTGGGTATTCATATATTGTTTATCTACTCTCTTCGGAAGCCAGTGGGAAACCATCCAAGAAGAGTTTTATATTCTTGCCAACACTTCCTGTGCGAAGATGGGGGAAAATAGCATGTGGTCCTACTTCAATACTTATATGTTTTCAAATTTAGTCATAGTCAGAAGCTGCTTTATGAAGTAATTTTGGGAAACAAACAGGTAAAGCAAATTCAATTTGGAATTTTGAATGACTTGTGTTCTGGACTATACATACAAGTATTCACCGTTGTATCCAAAATGGTCTCTTTGACCGAAGTGAACAGAGTGAGATTGAAAGCAATGGTTCAGAAGTGGTAAATCTTGGTTTGCAATGATTTGCTTTACAAAGTTGGATAAGTCTTTTGTTTCCTTGGTTCTCTCCTTACAAAATTTACATATTGTAGCTAGTAGACTTTTAAAGAAGAATCTTGGTGCTTTATGAATATAAAAGAATTTTAGAAAATTGGGGGTAGTTCATAACTTCCTCTGGGATTGTACAGAAAAAAATCCCAAAGAATTCACATTATATAGCATTTGTAAGAGCGTCTTTATCTGTATGAGTCAAATTCTTAAGTACCTATATTGACCAAATAATGACTTAGCATAAAAGGAAATTAGGCCATTATATCAAAAAATAAGTCTATATTATCTTTATGGAAACTTCTCCAATAATTTCAGTTTTTTACTGCTTACTTTCTTAGATTCTGCTGACCAAGTAACTCAAGAAATGTGTTCCTCAAACCCCGTTTTATTATAACATTCACTTTATCACACACCTATAGGGAGTCCATTACTATGTATAGTATCAAATTTATACTTCAAGGTTCAATACCAGCAGCATACCTTAATACCTAATAACACGATTTTGTATATAAGGGTTGGTTATGACTCCCTAAAGTTCAGCCATGTGTTATTTTCATAAGATTTTCCCAAAGGTTAACTAGGTGTTATTTATTGACTGATTTCTAAATTTAAAAAAATGTGCCGGCATTTACTAACGACCTAAAAATCTCATGTCAAGTTAAGCCTTGGACAAAGATATCTCTGAATAAATATACAAATACTTTATATAGTCTATGTAAGCAAATATGATAGGTAGCTATAATATAATAGCTCCCATTTATTAACTCCTTACTCTTAAAGTACACAGAGCTAAACCTTTATAAGCATAACTTCATTTTATTCTTACAATAACACTAAGAAGCCGGACCACTATTATTTCTGTTTTAAGGATGAGTCAAATAAGATTCATAGTGATTAAGTGCCTTGAACTAAGCAGCAAAATCTATAAGGTTCTTGCCCACAGTGGTAGCTATACTGGTCACCTGAATTAAATTCACCCATTCCCAACCATTTTAGTTCACTGATTTCTAAGATGGTGATGTTCAATCTTGCCATCACTTTCTTGATCACATCCAATTTACTTTGACTCATGGACCTAACTTTTCAGGTTCCTATGCAATATTGTTCCTACAACTGAGCATCACTTTTGCTTTGGCCCAGATGCTTCATTCTTTCTGGGGCTATTAGTATTTGCCTTCTACTCTTCTCTTGGAGCATATTGGATACCTTTCCATCTGGGGGCTCATCATCCAGTGTCATACCTGTTTGTCTTTTCATATTGTTCATGGGGTTCTCGTGGCAAGAATACTGGAGTGGGGTTTTCCCTGGTGGTCCAGTGGGTAAGGAGTCTGCCTTGTAGTGGAAGGAGCACTGGCTCAATCCCTGGCCTGGGAAGATCCCACGTGCCATGGAACAGCCAGATCAGTGTGTCCAATTAGGAGCCAGCACTCTGGAGCCCATGAGCCCAGAGACAGTGCTTTGCAACAAGAGGCCACTGCAATGGGAGGCTGAGATTATTAGAGGGATTTGCCATTCCCTCCTCCAGTGGCCCACATATTGTCAGAACTCTCCACTATGACCAGTCCATCTTGGCTCATAGCTTCATTGAGTTACTCAAGGTCCTTTGCCAAGACAAGGCTGGGATCCATAAAGGGAGATGTAAGCTTAAACTCTTGTTTCCGGAGACCATTTCTACTTAGTTGTTTGGTCACCAACATCCCTCACTATGAAAATTCAGCATTTTGGAGATGGTGATTGAATATGCTGATTACCCCTGATTAGACTCTGAATTTTACCAACATCCTCACTATGAGCATGCCAATTACTTTATATAGTCTATGTAAGCAAATATGATAGGTAGCTATAATATAATAGCTCCCATTTATTAACTCCTTACTCTTAAAGTACACAGAGCTAAACCTTTATAAGCATAACTTCATTTTATTCTTACAATAACACTAAGAAGCCGGACCACTATTATTTCTGTTTTAAGGATGAGTCAAATAAGATTCATAGTGATTAAGTGCCTTGAACTAAGCAGCAAAATCTATAAGGTTCTTGCCCACAGTGGTAGCTATACTGGTCACCTGAATTAAATTCACCCATTCCCAACCATTTTAGTTCACTGATTTCTAAGATGGTGATGTTCAATCTTGCCATCACTTTCTTGATCACATCCAATTTACTTTGACTCATGGACCTAACTTTTCAGGTTCCTATGCAATATTGTTCCTACAACTGAGCATCACTTTTGCTTTGGCCCAGATGCTTCATTCTTTCTGGGGCTATTAGTATTTGCCTTCTACTCTTCTCTTGGAGCATATTGGATACCTTTCCATCTGGGGGCTCATCATCCAGTGTCATACCTGTTTGTCTTTTCATATTGTTCATGGGGTTCTCGTGGCAAGAATACTGGAGTGGGGTTTTCCCTGGTGGTCCAGTGGGTAAGGAGTCTGCCTTGTAGTGGAAGGAGCACTGGCTCAATCCCTGGCCTGGGAAGATCCCACGTGCCATGGAACAGCCAGATCGGTGTGTCCAATTAGGAGCAGCACTCTGGAGCCCATGAGCCCAGAGACAGTGCTTTGCAACAAGAGGCCACTGCAATGGGAGGCTGAGATTATTAGAGGGATTTGCCATTCCCTCCTCCAGTGGCCCACATATTGTCAGAACTCTCCACTATGACCAGTCCATCTTGGCTCATAGCTTCATTGAGTTACTCAAGGTCCTTTGCCAAGACAAGGCTGGGATCCATAAAGGGAGATGTAAGCTTAAACTCTTGTTTCCGGAGACCATTTCTACTTAGTTGTTTGGTCACCAACATCCCTCACTATGAAAATTCAGCATTTTGGAGATGGTGATTGAATATGCTGATTACCCCTGATTAGACTCTGACTATCCCATCTCATGCCTATCTTTGTATTCACTGTCTACTTCCTAAACACTGATCTTCTGACAACTCATTTTTAATGGATATTTAATGCAGCTGGACAAACCAATTGCTATGGACACAAGCAACTGCCCCCAGAACCTTTCAGTGTTATCAGCCCTATAAAAACCACAGGAGAATGTTGAGATTGTTCGGAGATTCAAAAGATTATCTTTACCTTTAATCTACTATTTAAATACCTTGGTTACTTCTCTGACAAGTATGGCTGTGTATATTTTTTCACATCGTTACTCCTATATACTCATGCCTAAGCAACAAGTGTCAGTGCAAAAAAATCTTATGGGCTAATTTTCAAGCAGTCACAGAAATAACCAAAAACTGTTTCCTCAGTGACTGTTGATCTTTTAAAAGAGTATAAATATTTGAGAATTTTTTTATTTTGTCACTCAAAAAATCTTAAGTAATTTCTGCAATGAAAATGTGTCTTCATTCTACAATATATGTCCGTGCTAATTTTTTGGACCTTAAGCACCTAGAGTAAATCAAGAAGTATGCGTATGCTTTTGAGTCTGTTCTGGGAATGGTTTTTAGTAGGATCTGCTTATAATTTTCAAAATATTTATTTATTTCTGGACAATGTCATGTTGCTTTCTCAAAATCCAAACAGTGAATTAATTGTTTTATCTGAGTATAGTGGTACTGGTCACTAGGTTTAAGATACAATACATGAATAAATATACAACATTCATTAACAAGGCAAAAGTTATTCTATTATGAAGATCTGCTAGATTCTGGGAATAGCCAGGTTTTCATTATTAACTTGACATAAAGTCTTCACACAAATAATCCAACAAACTTCCCTTTATTCATGGACATAACTTGGGCTATTTGTTCGGATGGATATAACCCCTCTCCCTCTTTACACCAAATTTTGAAGTCAGTCATCTATTTCCATCTCACCCAGCTAAAACTCATTCGATACTACTTTTAGTTTTGATAGTTTAGATATGTGCTTTCTGTTTACAATATCAATTGGTTATCAATAAGAGAAACTATTCTTTGTATTATTTTGTAGGAACCCACTCAACTAGCTTCCTTCAGTTTCTAATTTTAACCAAGGCATGCAAAACCATGTAGTGCTATGTTGCATTTGGTTAAGATGCTAAAAATTAACTGGGCACAAAACTAAAGATTTTTGGTTAGTTGTGATTCGTCATGAATTTCATACACTTTGCAGCCTTTTATGGAATTTGAAATACAGTCTTTTTCATGCTCGTTTTACCCAGAAATATACTAATTATAATGTTGGACCTTGCAATGCAGAAAACTGATGGCATGTGATGGTTTCCTGTAAGGGCCTTTTCTCAGTTTTACCGATTTATGTTTCATTATTTACACTCAGCATGCATGCGACAGTTTTTCTTTCTCAAGTTTCGACTAAGTACAAAATTAGGAATCTATCTCTTCATTGCCTGTCTTTATCTATTTTGAATTCAATGTTTGGTGGCCACCAGTGGTACAAGTACACGGCCCTTTCTTCATCCTCTAGCTAACCAGAGGTCTGAGCGGTAGCTTTCATGTCAATTCAAAGATCATAGAGTGTCACAGGCAAGATGAACTTGTTTTAAATTTTTGAAAAGGTACCAACAATATCAAAGAATAACTGTGGGAGAAATTATTGCATTTTTGCTTCTTTCTCTCCAGTTTTGCTCATGTGCACCCTTACTAATATTGACTATTAAAGAACAATGGTAGCTCTCCATATATGTTTACTGTTTTAAACTGCTGTGGATGAATTTAAAAGAAAAAATTTTAAGATGTCTATTTTGTCCCATATCCATACTTCAGTAGAGCCCTGGTTAAAATTTTTAAGGAAACACTTTACCATACTGAAAAAGGTAAACACATACACGTGTAGAAAGAGAACATGGAGCAGCACTCTAATTTTACTCTATCAAATGTCACAGGTAAAATCAGCTTATTGTCTGATAATGAACTCTGGTGTATTCAAACACTGGAAAAAGTGAAAATTATAAAGAAGTCACAGGTTTGCAAAACAAACAAGAAATAACTGCTCAAACAACTAAATTATATAGGAGACTGTATAATTTATGTGAGACCACGTAATATGAACACAGTGTCACACACCGGCTTATTATGTGTATCTAACAGCAGTTTGAAACTATTAGATCCAGACTACATTTCTGAGAAAAGGACATCCAGCTTCTAAAAGAAAATTCTGAGAACACAACAAGCAATATTGCCATGCTTTTTAACCAAGGCATGCAAAACCATGTAGATTTGGTTAAGATGCTAAAAATTAACTGGGCACAAAACTAAAGATTTTTGGTTAGTTGTGATTCGTCATGAATTTCATACACTTTGCAGCCTTTTATGGAATTTGAAATACAGTCTTTTTCATGCTCGTTTTACCCAGAAATATACTAATTATAATGTTGGACCTTGCAATGCAGAAAACTGATGGCATGTGATGGTTTCCTGTAAGGGCCTTTTCTCAGTTTTACCGATTTATGTTTCATTATTTACACTCAGCATGCATGCGACAGTTTTTCTTTCTCAAGTTTCGACTAAGTACAAAATTAGGAATCTATCTCTTCATTGCCTGTCTTTATCTATTTTGAATTCAATGTTTGGTGGCCACCAGTGGTACAAGTACACGGCCCTTTCTTCATCCTCTAGCTAACCAGAGGTCTGAGCGGTAGCTTTCATGTCAATTCAAAGATCATAGAGTGTCACAGGCAAGATGAACTTGTTTTAAATTTTTGAAAAGGTACCAACAATATCAAAGAATAACTGTGGGAGAAATTATTGCATTTTTGCTTCTTTCTCTCCAGTTTTGCTCATGTGCACCCTTACTAATATTGACTATTAAAGAACAATGGTAGCTCTCCATATATGTTTACTGTTTTAAACTGCTGTGGATGAATTTAAAAGAAAAAATTTTAAGATGTCTATTTTGTCCCATATCCATACTTCAGTAGAGCCCTGGTTAAAATTTTTAAGGAAACACTTTACCATACTGAAAAAGGTAAACACATACACGTGTAGAAAGAGAACATGGAGCAGCACTCTAATTTTACTCTATCAAATGTCACAGGTAAAATCAGCTTATTGTCTGATAATGAACTCTGGTGTATTCAAACACTGGAAAAAGTGAAAATTATAAAGAAGTCACAGGTTTGCAAAACAAACAAGAAATAACTGCTCAAACAACTAAATTATATAGGAGACTGTATAATTTATGTGAGACCACGTAACATGAACACAGTGTCACACACCGGCTTATTATGTGTATCTAACAGCAGTTTGAAACTATTAGATCCAGACTACATTTCTGAGAAAAGGACATCCAGCTTCTAAAAGAAAATTCTGAGAACACAACAAGGCAATATTTCCTGCTACGTTAGAGTCTGCAGAATGCTAAACCCCATGCCAGAAGCAAATCATGCTTGACAAAAGTAAGTATCAATGGGCTTTTCACCCAAACTGAATTTTCCCAAAGAATCACATTGCTAAATTTTCAGATTCTCTTCCATTCCTTACAGAATACATATTTTCAAAAAATGGCTCAATGATGAGATGAGTAAATGATTAGGGTGGTGTATTTTTATATAATGCAAGGTGTATCACCCACATCAGTCACCTTCCACAATGTGTGCAAAAAGAGTGCTATGACATTAATGACTGAGACACAGTGCTACCAACAAGGCAGTCATCATTTTGTAGGTTCAACTGCGGCGTATCCTTGAGACTGTCCCAGGTAAAAGTTGATCAAATACCCGAACTTCAGAAAAAATTAACAAGAATGAGGGAAAAGAAACAATTGTTTTTATCAGATTACTCTATCTCTGTTAGGTGAAGATGCACCATATTCTTATGTGTATATAGAGAAAGCTTCAATTTCCTCTGTTTTGTAAATAAATACCCTGCTAATTGCAAACAGCCACAAAACAGAGAATCAGACATTTCAGACTGGAACCGACAAAAAAAAAAAAAATAAAGAGAGAGAGAAAAAAAAGAGAAAAACAAAGCTATGGCTGATGAAATACTCTGAAGTTGGGAGTGTGGTGTTTTTCATTCTCTGTCAGAATACATACATGTGGAGGTGAAGTCCTGAAATATTTTACTGTTTCTTTCCTTAAATGTACACCCCATTCCTAAAATTCATAACACAGATAAATTACTCCATCAATTGCATTTCCTTTCAAACTGAAGCTATATTTGTGAAGAAGGAAAGTGACAAGTGTGTGGTGGGTTCATATCTTCACTTTAAACTTTGCAAGAATAATTAATGCCTAAACAGTTGCAAAAATGTAAACATATTATTAGTTGAGAGTATAGGATTATATATGTTTTAATAATTGGGGAATGTAATTCACAGTAAATATCTGCATCCTTAAAAACAGGAGTTCCACTACAAAGAACCCTAATTCAATATATAAGGAAATCCTATTTTAGAAAAAAAAAAAAAAAGAAGAAGAAGAAGAAGACTTATTGAACTGGTAAATCACAAAGAAGTGCTCTAAGAGAATTTCAAGATTTCCAAGGGAAGATAATTTCCATGAAAAAAGTTGTATTTTCCAGTGGAACCAAGGAAACTAGAAAATAGGCTGTAACTACATATTAAGGACAAGAAAATCTCATTACTTACACCAAAAGCCTACAATCAGAACTCTATTTTTGTTTTAGTAGCAGCAGGGGTACAATCCAGAAAAGGATGCTAGCAGCCAAAGTTGTCTGAGGAGATACTCCATGTGCCTGTGAGCATGGGCCAAGAGAAAATGAAAGTCCATTCTGGGAAAGGGGTTATCAAGAACCAAACAGGTGGCTCAAAGGAAGCACTGCACTAAAGAGGTTAGGCAAAAAAGGCAGAAGCCAGTCCAAGGCAACACTATGCAAACCAAAGACACCAGAGTAACTCTACCAGGTGTAGAACAGGCAGACTCACCTGGTGGCTTTTGTAGGACGCTTTTAACCTCATGCCTGAGTGAGAGGAAGAAGATCTGGTTCTTTCAACATAATGATTATGATTATCTGATCTTTTCTTTTGGTTTTTGCATGAAAAAGGGGGTAAACAAACAAAAGGTGCATATGAATATGTGTGTGCAAACACACCCTTGCAGCCATAGTTAAAAATAATAGCCCAAAGGGACATAACCACAAGCCCTGTCAGGGTAGGGTCTGTGGTGTCTTTTTTGTCCTTTTTGTTTTTTAATCTATTTCCAGAAACTAATACATTTTATGTATTACAAAGAATGTTTGTTTAATGACTGAACAAGAAAGAACTTTTGTCTCTCTTATGACACTGTGCTTTGAAGTTCTATTTATCAGGAATAAACAGTTGCACTCAAATACTTTGACCCCCAAATAATAGAATTAATAACCATTTCTTATCAGAAAGTTGTTACTATTTTTGAACCTTAAATCAGTTTTTAATCGAAAACTAAATAAACTTCTCTTAGCAAGTTATCCTATGGGAAGGGGGAGGTGGAAGAGGAGAGGGCCTTCTGGGTACCACAGATGTTCCACATCCTGATCTGAGGCAGGGTTACATGAGAACACACTTAAGTATAGTTCATTACATTGTACACCTAAGATTTGTGCACTTGATTGTGTGTAAGATATACCTCCAACAACAACACTGTGTAAGTCCAATAAAATGTGTCTTGAGTCCAGATATGGGAAAAAAAAAATCTGCTTTTACAAAAAAAAAAAAAAATGCACTGCAGAAATAATTTGACTTAACTAAAAGAGCACCACAGAGGTAGATTCCTGAAAAGGCATCTGGAAATGGCAGACAGAAGGCTTTTGGATCTGACACTTTCCTTACCTTCTGTCTAAGCCCCAGTATAATAAGCTCATCCTATAGTAGGCCATTTGCAAAAGAGTCGTCAGTGCATTTCGTGAAGCTTCACCCATGTCTCGTGAGTTTATCATGTTCTTACACACTCTCTCCTCCTTGGGGATTACCTGTACCATTTTTTCACTGTCTGTAGGGCAGAGTTTCAGAGACATAATTTTCCTGTGGTTGAGCACAAAAGGACCAGGCTTGGCTGTTAGAAAGTCTGGCCCTTTGTTTTCATTTATCAACTTTAGTCCATGGGGCCCATTTGCTTTTCGTTTAACTGCTTCCCAAAGCATTTGAGATGCTCAGAGTGGCCCAGAACCAGGGTCCTGAGGGCTAATGCCTACCTCCAAGAACTGGACACTGTTCCTGTGATCCAACAGGCCTGGAGTCAAAACCCTGTTTAGCATCTTCCATGCTGTGCATAGCAAGAACCAATAATTTATCTAGCATCCAAATGAGTCACATAACACCAGCAGCAATGAAAGTTATCATATTTTAGTTTACTTGTGCAGCATTAAGAAAAAAATTGAATAAACAAATACAGATTATTTTTTATAATGAATGCAATCTTCTTAGACTAATAGTCAGAGAAGAGCTATGATTGTTATATGTCTAAAAATCCCAAATGGCAAAATATAATTAAAGTTAGAACTGTTGAACAAATAAACCTGTTAAACACATAATATTACCACGCAAAATAGCTATGTGTTTATCACTTTGCCACTGTAATTATGTTCACTGCAACTCTTCATGCATATATTACTATTTTACTAACATTGAAGCTAAAATATAAATTGCAGAGTGCTAAATATAGTTCAACCAGAAAGAATGTGGCAAAAAAAAATCACATTTATTTTCTTATTAGAAGATAAAAATTTAAAAAGGCCTTTGAATTTACTGTTATTGTATGTTTGTGTCTGTGCTCAGTTGCTCAATAGTGTCTGAGTCCAACTCTTTGTAACCCCATGGACTATAGCCTGACAGGCTCCTCTGTCCATGGGATTTTCCAGGCAGGAATACTGAAGTGGGTTGTCATTTCTTCCTCCAGGGGAACTACCTGATCCAGGGGTTGAACCCTAGTCTTTGACACTAGCAGGCAGGTTCTTTACCATTGAGGCAAATGAGAAGGCTTTAATGTTATTACTAACTGCTTATTGCTTTAACTGAGAAGTAAGAATCTTCTAATGACAGACACACTAACCTCGGTGAATGTATTCCTCCATGTGGTTATCTGGTTAGAAAATTTATAAAGTTATCTTTTACAGGTATCCTTGAGCATTAAGTAAAGAAACTGTTCAATTTAAGCTGAAAAAGGAAACACCAGGAAATGAACCTAGATTCCTATTCCCATGTAAATGGAAGACAAATATTTTTCAGTAATTTTAACTAATTTCCAAAGTTTATGGATAAACTGTAACTGGATAGATGTGGTTAGAGTGGGTGTGTTAGTTATTAGGAGCCAGTGAAGGTCAGGAAATTAATTCTCTTGGGGTGAAACTCTGTATCCAAAAATAAGCAAGAAGAGACTTTGAAATGATTTCTGAAGGCTTGACAAAATCAGTGCCAAGGACTGCATGGGAAAAGAGGAAAAAAAAAAAGATGACTTGTAATGAACAGCAACAGAAAGAAGAGGAGAAGGTGGAGGAAAGCAGAGGGAGGAAAAGGAAAAAGAAAATAAAATGCTGATAAGTACAAAATACATAATGAACCTTTATTGCTTAGGTTAATGAAATACTATTCATATCACTTTTAAGTTAGAGGGATTAAAAATTTTAATAAAAATAATAATTCTCCAAGAACAACAATAGTGACAATAGAAAACTTCCCCTTTGAAAAGTTTCTAATGGTAATTGATTTACTTGAATTTAAATGTATCTAATTTACATAAATTAATGTTTATCATTAGAAATATGAAGCATCTAAAATCAGATATAGCAGCACCAACTAATTGACCAAAGGAATGTGATAGTTCACAATCTTCATTATGATTAATATCTAAGCACAATAACCACCTTTAGGTGGGTATTTTTCACCACAGTGACTATATTTTATTTTGAAATTATTTAGGAAAATTAAACATTTGTAAGATAGAAATTAATGTGTTGTACATGTAATCAAGCAAGTCATCATAATATTTTTTTTTCAAATTTCCTTCAGTTCTGTTAAAATAAATGCCATGTAATATTAAGTCATCATACCTATTTGGTTCAGGACATAATGACTACAAATGCACTACCACATCCAATGAGATGGTCATTGCTCTTGTGGTTTTAGTGTATGAGATTCCATCCCCTCACATTTGGGTTTTAATTAAATCACTCATTCAAATTAGGATATTGAACACCTACCAATTTTTAGCAACTCAAATCACTCTGCTTTTTGATAGACTGAGACTTAAATTATTTTGAAGGACATCACCCAATCAATTAATTTATATAGGAGGGGTGTTCTGTAGCTTCAGTCATGTCCAACTCTTTGCCTCCCCATGAACTATAGCCTGTCAGGATCTTCTGCCATACAATTTTCCAAGGAAGAATATTGGACTGGGCTGTCATTCCCTCCTCTAGGGGATTTTTCCCAGCCTAGGGATTAAAGTCATGTCTCTTGCATCTCCTGCATTGGCAAGTGGGTTCTTTACCACTAACTAACACCATTGGAAAGCCCCACATAAGAAGGGGGGAGGCTGCAAATCTGGATGATCTCAAAATGGAAACTATCATATTGCAATTGGTGCCCACACATCTGCACACATTCATGACACAGAAGGGACCTCTTTAAACAATAGCAGCAATGGCCATTTTTTTCTTGAGTCCTGGGTAAAGACTGAGATCTTCTGACTGAGCTGAAAGCATCTGACCACCATCCTAGCCTTCTGCGCTGCTCACTCCCTGCACCATTCACATGGTGTGGCAGCAATACGAAGTTGATTTGAATTCTCAGATATTTATTAATAATGTACACACTTGTCTTCTTAAATGGAGCTATTCTCTCCTGCTTCTTCAACTTGCCATCTCCTGTGTCTTTTCCTTCAACTTTAATCTGAGATATCACCTCATCCAGTAAATCTTCTTGAAGGACAAAAGCCCATATAGATGACTTTGTTGGGGTTTTCAAAGGGTCATTTTTGGTTTGATGGCTCTCTCTTATGGAATTATAAACTATTTAAAGATAGTGACCTGTATTATTAATTTTGAAAACCCCAAGGCCTGTCATTGCACCTTGACGCATGGTTGGAATCACTAACTCAAGTCAGTTGAATAAACAAATGAGACAAGGAAAGCAAAAATAGAGGAAAGGGAAAAAAAGGACAAAATGAAAAGCAACGACTGTTCTGTAGGTGGAAAACTACTCTATACTGGCACATACATGCAGCCCTTATCTCTCATATTAATACATCTCTTATACTAATACATCTTGCCCGCATGGTACATAAGAGATCTTCTTCAGGTTGGTATGTGGAAGTGTCAACTCACAAAGATTCTAAAGGTTTGGCCAAATGCAAGCAGGTTGTTGATTTCAGGGTTGGGCCTAAGTCTTACAACACCGAGTTCCCTTCTATCATCTTGCCCTGTGCTGTGTGTTCCAGAAAAGATATATCATGAGGAAGGAGTAATAGCCAAGGGTCTTCCCAGAACAATTCTGTAGACTCCAAAACTTTTCATTTAATAAATAAAGAGAGTAAAACATCTCTTTCTAGTTTGAGTGTACTTAACCTCAGAATAAAATTGGGCAACCTTGCTGAAGTAGCTGGAAGGGAGGCCGATGTTCAGGGAAGACGAGGGGCAGATACACAAGCTATGGTTGCCACAGCCAGGATTCCATGTGGAGGCTTCATATAAAGTAGTACTGAGTGAGAGAGGTACTGAGCTCGTGGAATTCTTTGTGGAATATTTAGGGTGCAAAGACTGGCCATCAGGATAGCTTTGACTTTATCAGCAAAGAATGAGTCCATGCATGGAACAAAATTCCTGGCCAGATCACTTGGCTGCTGTCACAGAGAAGGCCTTGTAAACTCAGGCTGTCGTTGAAAAGATGTGGTCTGAAGTCTGTCCAAGGCATTGGCAGTTTCTAAGGAGCCATATCCATGGAGGTCCGGACAGAAAAGCCTGTTAGGTCATCCAGTGTAGATACAGTCTCATGTATTTTCAGTTATCCTTCAAGCCTATAACAGAAACTCCTAGCTCTCTTTAAAAAAATTTAAACCCTTTGTTGGGGTTTTCAAAGGGTCATTTTTGGTTTGATGGCTCTCTCTTATGGAATTATAAACTATTTAAAGATAGTGACCTGTATTATTAATTTTGAAAACCCCAAGGCCTGTCATTGCACCTTGATGCATGGTTGGAATCACTAACTCAAGTCAGTTGAATAAACAAATGAGACAAGGAAAGCAAAAATAGAGGAAAGGGAAAAAAAGGACAAAATGAAAAGCAACGACTGTTCTGTAGGTGGAAAACTACTCTATACTGGCACATACATGCAGCCCTTATCTCTCATATTAATACATCTCTTATACTAATACATCTTGCCCGCATGGTACATAAGAGATCTTCTTCAGGTTGGTATGTGGAAGTGTCAACTCACAAAGATTCTAAAGGTTTGGCCAAATGCAAGCAGGTTGTTGATTTCAGGGTTGGGCCTAAGTCTTACAACACCGAGTTCCCTTCTATCATCTTGCCCTGTGCTGTGTGTTCCAGAAAAGATATATCATGAGGAAGGAGTAATAGCCAAGGGTCTTCCCAGAACAATTCTGTAGACTCCACAACTTTTCATTTAATAAATAAAGAGAGTAAAACATCTCTTTCTAGTTTGAGTGTACTTAACCTCAGAATAAAATTGGGCAACCTTGCTGAAGTAGCTGGAAGGGAGGCCGATGTTCAGGGAAGACGAGGGGCAGATACACAAGCTATGGTTGCCACAGCCAGGATTCCATGTGGAGGCTTCATATAAAGTAGTACTGAGTGAGAGAGGTACTGAGCTCGTGGAATTCTTTGTGGAATATTTAGGGTGCAAAGACTGGCCATCAGGATAGCTTTGACTTTATCAGCAAAGAATGAGTCCATGCATGGAACAAAATTCCTGGCCAGATCACTTGGCTGCTGTCACAGAGAAGGCCTTGTAAACTCAGGCTGTCGTTGAAAAGATGTGGTCTGAAGTCTGTCCAAGGCATTGGCAGTTTCTAAGGAGCCATATCCATGGAGGTCCGGACAGAAAAGCCTGTTAGGTCATCCAGTGTAGATACAGTCTCATGTATTTTCAGTTATCCTTCAAGCCTATAACAGAAACTCCTAGCTCTCTTTAACAAGATACTAAAGTCCAGTGGTGTGGTGGCCATCTTACTCTCTGCAGGAACTACCTGGGAACAGGCAGCTTCTTCTCATTTTGGAAGAATGGATTTCTTCTCTTGTTTATTTGAAAAGTCTCTTGTTTCCCACTTCCTGGGAAGCCCATGCCATTTTATGGCTTAATACTGTTGGGATTTTGCTGTAAACAAGTCTGAGGTATTTATTTAAATCCATTCAAAGAGACAGGTAAATAAATACAGGCAGCTGTTGAGGAACAGAGCTCTCATGGGGCTAAGAATAAATTCTGGGAGACCCCTCATCAGAAAATAAAGGGGAATCAGAATTGTCTTGGTGCAGCTCTGTTTAGGTCTAGAAATATTTTATCACTTAACTGCCAACCAAACTGGGAATTTCATCTGCATCAATTCCAGCCAAGACTAGCATTTAACAGGCTGTTATATTTAATAGTAACATTATTTCAGTATCTTTAAGGACATGGAATTATCACTCTTCAGAATATGAATTAGAAACAGTTGAATCATCTATTCCTCAATTTTTTATAAGTAAAGTTTAGGCAATGAAATCCATGTTGAAATCCATGTTGTTGTGTTCTTTCACATAGCCACAATGTTTCGAAAGCCAAATAATTCCCTACTAACTTAATCTTTCCAAGGTTCTAATGTTAAATACTCTAAGTAGAGAGTTAACCCTGGCAAAATGCTATTAGTTATTTGGAGACTATAGGCTGGATAAATCTTGCAAATAAGTGAATAAATAATATATGAATGCCCTGGGCCCTTCCTTCACCAGATTTATGCAGCACAAACCTGATCGAAAGGACTGACAGGAACTTTAATATATGTAAATACCTAAATTGGATAATTCAGTCACAAAAATATATTGTAGCTCAGTGCTTATTATTTCAACGTATGTTTTATGCATTTCCAGTGTGTGAGTTAATATATTTCTTGGTTTGTGCAATTTCTTACCTTCTATGATACCCTGTCTTTAAAGTGTTGCACAAAATACAAGAAAGCATTATCCTATAAAGCATAAGTACAGTGTTTGTTTATAACAACTCCTCCAAAGCAGTGTTCCTCCTTATAATGAGGTGTTTTCTAACAGCATGATAGAGTATTTTTAAATCAGCTTTGACAAGCTTATCCAGATGTCTCCCAAGCACATGCCTGTCTATATCCACACACGCTGTGAACACCACTGCCTGTGAGGTCTGGGTGGAATTCTTTAAATTTCCTCTTATTTGATATCAATGACCTAAGCTGCCGAAAATGTTCCTTAAGCTCATGGAGGAGAGTTATTGTTGGTTTCTGTGGTTGGTAGGCTCTATTTTCTCACTTAATGTTAAGGAATGAGAGACGAAGCCCCTTTGTTTAGCTCTACTATGGATGATTTTCCAGCCACTTTGACACATTCAGTTTGGAGAGACAGTTCTGGAAATCATTTCTTGCTATATTTATAACTGACTTTGTATTTTCAGTTTTTTATTCACTACAGTCTCGGTATTAAATATACACACTCAATCATTTTCCTAAGGCAAATATAGAAATCTCCATCTTGGTCACTAACCCGATGTCCCCTTCTTGTGGGCAATCCACCAGCAGTCAAGTTTATAGTCATGTGACAAGCATCTGATTGATGAAAAGCATGGAACTTTGCTAGGCATCTGTGTGACTGTCCCAAGACCTTTGGATTTTAATGGACCTGACTCTTTCTACTTCCTTTTTTTATAGCAAGGGATGATCAATTTTATGTATTTCAACTTCTCTGGAAGTCCCAGAGGTAACAGGGTTATCATTACTCCTTCCTAAAAAGGGTCCAGGTGGAGAGTAAGTCACCACATGTGTCTGGGAGAAAAAACATTCAGTAACACTGGTTTCTAAAGGGCTTCCTCAGTGGCTTGGCAGTAATGAATCTGCCTGCAATGCAGGAGATACAGGAGACATGGGTTCAGTCCTTGGGTTGGAAAGATCTCCTGAAGGAGGGCATGACAACCCACTCCAGTATTCTTGCCTGGGAAATCCCACGGACAGAGGAGCCTGGTGGGCTACAGTCCATGTGGTTGCCAAGAGTCAGACACGACTGATACAACTTGGCACACACACACAATGATGTCTTCTAGAAAGAGTTAGGTTCTAAGGAATCATCCAGATTATATTTTGAAAGACTCTGTGAACCATCTACTTACTGATTTTTATTTTGCTTCTGACTCTCCCTCTGATGGTCATTCAACCTTCTCTTCTGTTCCCCAGTTTCCCCTTTACATTTTGGGCTACATCCTTGTCCCACATATCTTTAGAGTGGGTCTGGGTGGGAATTTTTAAATTTCCTTATTTGATATCAATGACCTAAGCTGCCGAAAATGTTCCTTAAGCTCATGGAGGAGAGTTATTGTTGGTTTCTGTGGTTGGTAGGCTCTATTTTCTCACTTAATGTTAAGGAATGAGAGACGAAGCCCCTTTGTTTAGCTCTACTATGGATGATTTTCCAGCCACTTTGACACATTCAGTTTGGAGAGACAGTTCTGGAAATCATTTCTTGCTATATTTATAACTGACTTTGTATTTTCAGTTTTTTATTCACTACAGTCTCGGTATTAAATATACACACTCAATCATTTTCCTAAGGCAAATATAGAAATCTCCATCTTGGTCACTAACCCGATGTCCCCTTCTTGTGGGCAATCCACCAGCGGTCAAGTTTATAGTCATGTGACAAGCATCTGATTGATGAAAAGCATGGAACTTTGCTAGGCATCTGTGT
The DNA here is from genome assembly GCA_022376925.1 of Tragulus kanchil. Taxonomy (NCBI): domain Eukaryota; kingdom Metazoa; phylum Chordata; class Mammalia; order Artiodactyla; family Tragulidae; genus Tragulus; species Tragulus kanchil. The sequence goes on along the minus strand of JAIOJX010000005.1, from coordinate 21,362,291 downwards.
GACTGTCCCAAGACCTTTGGATTTTAATGGACCTGACTCTTTCTACTTCCTTTTTTTATAGCAAGGGATGATCAATTTTATGTATTTCAACTTCTCTGGAAGTCCCAGAGGTAACAGGGTTATCATTACTCCTTCCTAAAAAGGGTCCAGGTGGAGAGTAAGTCACCACATGTGTCTGGGAGAAAAAACATTCAGTAACACTGGTTTCTAAAGGGCTTCCTCAGTGGCTTGGCAGTAATGAATCTGCCTGCAATGCAGGAGATACAGGAGACATGGGTTCAGTCCTTGGGTTGGAAAGATCTACTGAAGGAGGGCATGACAACCCACTCCAGTATTCTTGCCTGGGAAATCCCACGGACAGAGGAGCCTGGTGGGCTACAGTCCATGTGGTTGCCAAGAGTCAGACACGACTGATACAACTTGGCACACACACACAATGATGTCTTCTAGAAAGAGTTAGGTTCTAAGGAATCATCCAGATTATATTTTGAAAGACTCTGTGAACCATCTACTTACTGATTTTTATTTTGCTTCTGACTCTCCCTCTGATGGTCATTCAACCTTCTCTTCTGTTCCCCAGTTTCCCCTTTACATTTTGGGCTACATCCTTGTCCCACATATCTTTAGAGTAATCTGGGATTTAGGTGGTCAGTGGAGAATATAAAATAGTTCTTTTATCCAGAGATATTATTCCCATTTTTTATCCAAGTCATTTACTCCTACAATTACCTCCACAACAAACAATATATGGTTTTGTACCATAATATGGAAAATAAGAGCTGTTGCATAAAATAAGGAATTGCATAAGGAAAAAGCTGATGAAACAAAGAACACAGAAGGAATCGAGTGGTAAATGTGTCAATAATGAAATGCATAAGCAATCCCACAGGTGAGGAGCAGTGAAGCAGAGATGGTGGTTTTGTGTTTATAACTGTTACATATTTAATGGAGTCAAGATAACATATAGGCTCTGTTCCTTGCCTGGAGGCTCACAGCTTCAATCCATCAGAGAGGACGGTTGCACACAAAAAGAGAATGAGATGACTGGGGCAGAGGATGGAAAAGACAGAGGAGACACCACAACCCAAGTGAACAGGATCCAAAGTGGGTGGACTGCTGGAGGCAGTTGTCTCAGCAGCTTATTTGAAACACCTCACTTGTGCCTGGCACCACTCAGGCAACCTTTTGAAATTCCCATCAACTACCTCGATCAGTCTACTATTTCCCCTTTATCTTCATACTTCTCTTCTTGCTTTACCTGTAGCATTTAAGTGTGTATTCTGCATTGATTAATTATATTTATGTACAAAGCTGCCAAAACCTGTTAGAATTCCATTTAAGTTGCTTGTCATTGGCTCATCCCAATGCAGGAGATACAGGAGACATGGGTTCAGTCCTTGGGTTGGAAAGATCTCTGAAGGAGGGCATGACAACCCACTCCAGTATTCTTGCCTGGGAAATCCCACGGACAGAGGAGCCTGGTGGGCTACAGTCCATGTGGTTGCCAAGAGTCAGACACGACTGATACAACTTGGCACACACACACAATGATGTCTTCTAGAAAGAGTTAGGTTCTAAGGAATCATCCAGATTATATTTTGAAAGACTCTGTGAACCATCTACTTACTGATTTTTATTTTGCTTCTGACTCTCCCTCTGATGGTCATTCAACCTTCTCTTCTGTTCCCCAGTTTCCCCTTTACATTTTGGGCTACATCCTTGTCCCACATATCTTTAGAGTAATCTGGGATTTAGGTGGTCAGTGGAGAATATAAAATAGTTCTTTTATCCAGAGATATTATTCCCATTTTTTATCCAAGTCATTTACTCCTACAATTACCTCCACAACAAACAATATATGGTTTTGTACCATAATATGGAAAATAAGAGCTGTTGCATAAAATAAGGAATTGCATAAGGAAAAAGCTGATGAAACAAAGAACACAGAAGGAATCGAGTGGTAAATGTGTCAATAATGAAATGCATAAGCAATCCCACAGGTGAGGAGCAGTGAAGCAGAGATGGTGGTTTTGTGTTTATAACTGTTACATATTTAATGGAGTCAAGATAACATATAGGCTCTGTTCCTTGCCTGGAGGCTCACAGCTTCAATCCATCAGAGAGGACGGTTGCACACAAAAAGAGAATGAGATGACTGGGGCAGAGGATGGAAAAGACAGAGGAGACACCACAACCCAAGTGAACAGGATCCAAAGTGGGTGGACTGCTGGAGGCAGTTGTCTCAGCAGCTTATTTGAAACACCTCACTTGTGCCTGGCACCACTCAGGCAACCTTTTGAAATTCCCATCAACTACCTCGATCAGTCTACTATTTCCCCTTTATCTTCATACTTCTCTTCTTGCTTTACCTGTAGCATTTAAGTGTGTATTCTGCATTGATTAATTATATTTATGTACAAAGCTGCCAAAACCTGTTAGAATTCCATTTAAGTTGCTTGTCATTGGCTCATCAACACCTGGCAGATTTGTTCTCCTATTCTCTATTGTGATCCAGGCAGATCTGTGATACAGAGAGGCAGGCTCCATGTCAATAACCAGGACCCAAGGTAAACCCACGGGTGTCATTGTGGGTGATTTACAGGGAGCAGGGTAGGGAGAGGAGAATGTCAATTAAGTGCAGTACAACTACATGGTGTGTACGTCTTCCTAGAGTGGTTTACAATTCCCAGGGCTTTCAGATTGTGAATAATTGACACTCCTGTAAGGTGGATCACTGTAATTGTCCCCATTTCACCGAGGAGGAAATTGTCTTGCACTCTGGAAATGCTCATCTATGCTCTGTGTATCTTTGCTACGCACCCAGGTACTTCCCAGGGGCTCTGTGAGGACCAATTACTAATTATCCAGAAGAGCTCTTATGTTCCGATGAGATCCTATGGAATGCAGACATCTGTGAAACAGTGATGATACCTTCTTCCTGTTGTCTATATCCATTGGCATTGGGCCAGGCACCTTTGGTCAATGAATCAACACTTTGAACTAAGTGGAGAAAAGAAAGGGAAAACTGGAAAGAGAAAGGTGCCAGAGATAGGGTTCTCCATCCAGCCATGGTTCAGGTGTCAAGACAAACCCAGGTAGAAATGAATTTCCTGGGATCCTTCCATTAAAATGATCAAACAAGGAATGTTAGACAACTTTAGAACTGGAAAAGTCCTTATGTCTATCAGGTACTAAAGCAAGGATAATAAAGATTTGACACAACAGATACATGAACTAGAAAAACTATATTGTAATATTTAGTGAGAACAATGTAAACTTCTCAAAGAAAGCATATGACTAGGTTAAAGTTTTGTTCTGGGATGCTTGGAGTTAATTAGGGGAGAATTTTAAGAGAACAGTTTTGACCAAAATTTCAACAAGATGGGATAGTGGACCCAGGTTTGAAATTCCCATCAACTACCTCGATCAGTCTACTATTTCCCCTTTATCTTCATACTTCTCTTCTTGCTTTACCTGTAGCATTTAAGTGTGTATTCTGCATTGATTAATTATATTTATGTACAAAGCTGCCAAAACTGTTAGAATTCCATTTAAGTTGCTTGTCATTGGCTCATCAACACCTGGCAGATTTGTTCTCCTATTCTCTATTGTGATCCAGGCAGATCTGTGATACAGAGAGGCAGGCTCCATGTCAATAACCAGGACCCAAGGTAAACCCACGGGTGTCATTGTGGGTGATTTACAGGGAGCAGGGTAGGGAGAGGAGAATGTCAATTAAGTGCAGTACAACTACATGGTGTGTACGTCTTCCTAGAGTGGTTTACAATTCCCAGGGCTTTCAGATTGTGAATAATTGACACTCCTGTAAGGTGGATCACTGTAATTGTCCCCATTTCACCGAGGAGGAAATTGTCTTGCACTCTGGAAATGCTCATCTATGCTCTGTGTATCTTTGCTACGCACCCAGGTACTTCCCAGGGGCTCTGTGAGGACCAATTACTAATTATCCAGAAGAGCTCTTATGTTCCGATGAGATCCTATGGAATGCAGACATCTGTGAAACAGTGATGATACCTTCTTCCTGTTGTCTATATCCATTGGCATTGGGCCAGGCACCTTTGGTCAATGAATCAACACTTTGAACTAAGTGGAGAAAAGAAAGGGAAAACTGGAAAGAGAAAGGTGCCAGAGATAGGGTTCTCCATCCAGCCATGGTTCAGGTGTCAAGACAAACCCAGGTAGAAATGAATTTCCTGGGATCCTTCCATTAAAATGATCAAACAAGGAATGTTAGACAACTTTAGAACTGGAAAAGTCCTTATGTCTATCAGGTACTAAAGCAAGGATAATAAAGATTTGACACAACAGATACATGAACTAGAAAAACTATATTGTAATATTTAGTGAGAACAATGTAAACTTCTCAAAGAAAGCATATGACTAGGTTAAAGTTTTGTTCTGGGATGCTTGGAGTTAATTAGGGGAGAATTTTAAGAGAACAGTTTTGACCAAAATTTCAACAAGATGGGATAGTGGACCCAGGGCTTCCATTGGCTGGTAGTATGGAGGTCATTAGCATGTGTTTTACAGAAAATACACTAGACTGGCATAAACATGTGACTCTGGGTACCAAGGTAATCTCTCTGAGTCTCAGGTTTTCTTACTGGTAAATAAATGAGATAAATAATAGCATATGCCCAATGAAGATATGGGAATGATTGAATGACATAATACCTGTCAAAAAGTGAAATGAGTGATTGACCTCTAATGAATTATCAATAAATCCACCACCTGCTGCAGCTGTTGCTTGGCTCCTGGCATAAACCACATGCTTCAAGAATATTTACTGAACAAGTTAAAAATTTACTTTTTCTGCAGGTTATTATTTCTCTTCTTTGGTATAACAGTGTTGGAGAGTGAACAATGGAAATAAAATTTTTAGAGAGGCACTGGTAGCCTATGACTAAAGACAAAAACAAATAAAAAGGCCCACCACTCACACAAACACAGTACTTTGCTTTTTTGTGAGAATGTTATTTTCTGCACTCAGTGTCCAACAGTCTGCTTTCTTTAAAGCATCCTCTCTTCTTCATGCTCCACTGGTTCTGCCACCCTGTAGTTGGTTTCTCCCTCTTTCCTCACCACTGTGCTGCATCCAGTGCCTGACCCAACAGCTGCTTTTCATCCCTCTCCTTCCTTGACTTGCTGGTTGCATTTGACACCTGGTTGGCTCCTTTCAAAAAGTGAATTGGCTCTCTCTCTGTGCCTTTTATGACATGACATATTCCTGCATTTTACACTGTGTTTCTGACTGTTTCCAACCTTTGTTTACACTGATACTATCTCCAACAACATCTGCTTGTCTCCTGCTCAATGGCAGGAGGTTCATGGCAGAGGAACCCTGACCTCATCAACCTTGTGCCCTTAAAATGATCAAACAAGGAATGTTAGACAACTTTAGAACTGGAAAAGTCCTTATGTCTATCAGGTACTAAAGCAAGGATAATAAAGATTTGACACAACAGATACATGAACTAGAAAAACTATATTGTAATATTTAGTGAGAACAATGTAAACTTCTCAAAGAAAGCATATGACTAGGTTAAAGTTTTGTTCTGGGATGCTTGGAGTTAATTAGGGGAGAATTTTAAGAGAACAGTTTTGACCAAAATTTCAACAAGATGGGATAGTGGACCCAGGGCTTCCATTGGCTGGTAGTATGGAGGTCATTAGCATGTGTTTTACAGAAAATACACTAGACTGGCATAAACATGTGACTCTGGGTACCAAGGTAATCTCTCTGAGTCTCAGGTTTTCTTACTGGTAAATAAATGAGATAAATAATAGCATATGCCCAATGAAGATATGGGAATGATTGAATGACATAATACCTGTCAAAAAGTGAAATGAGTGATTGACCTCTAATGAATTATCAATAAATCCACCACCTGCTGCAGCTGTTGCTTGGCTCCTGGCATAAACCACATGCTTCAAGAATATTTACTGAACAAGTTAAAAATTTACTTTTTCTGCAGGTTATTATTTCTCTTCTTTGGTATAACAGTGTTGGAGAGTGAACAATGGAAATAAAATTTTTAGAGAGGCACTGGTAGCCTATGACTAAAGACAAAAACAAATAAAAAGGCCCACCACTCACACAAACACAGTACTTTGCTTTTTTGTGAGAATGTTATTTTCTGCACTCAGTGTCCAACAGTCTGCTTTCTTTAAAGCATCCTCTCTTCTTCATGCTCCACTGGTTCTGCCACCCTGTAGTTGGTTTCTCCCTCTTTCCTCACCACTGTGCTGCATCCAGTGCCTGACCCAACAGCTGCTTTTCATCCCTCTCCTTCCTTGACTTGCTGGTTGCATTTGACACCTGGTTGGCTCCTTTCAAAAAGTGAATTGGCTCTCTCTCTGTGCCTTTTATGACATGACATATTCCTGCATTTTACACTGTGTTTCTGACTGCTCCTTCTCAAATCCCTTGTTGTTGACCACTGATACTATCTCCAACAACAACTCTGCTTGTCTCCTGCTCAATGGCAGGAGGAATCCTCATGGCAGAGGAACCCTGACCTCATCAACCTTGTGCCCTTCCAGCCACCTGCTCCCATTCTTGGTATGGACTTTTATTCCCTGCTCTGCCCTGAGGTCACTGCCTTTGCTTTCCAGCATACCCTACTCTCTGCTGAGACACCCTCCCAACTTCCATTCTGTCTTCCTCCCAGTCATCCTTCAGGTCTAAGCCTAGATGTTAAGGTGGACTTCTCTGATTTTCATACAATTGAGACTCCTTGTATGAACATTCTTCATTATAACAGGGTTCATTATGATCAGAGCACTGTCCTTTTTCCTTCCTTCACTGTTCATTCACAAATCCCCTCTACTTAATGCTAATAAAAATAGCCACTGACTGAGGTTGTTCCCAAAACAAGTTCTTATAATATTTTACCAGTCTTGTTTTACAGATGAAGAAATTGAACCAGGGAAGGTAAATAATTGACCTGGTATTTTGCCTAAATAAGTAACAGGGCTGGTATTACTTGAACCTAGTCTGTCTGACTGTGGAGTCTGGCCTTTTAGCTCATGTGCTCAATTTTACATTTGTGGTATGAAGTCATTTCTATTCTCTGAATACTTTTGTATCCTTACAAATAATGTTTCCTGTGCTTGGGAACTTCTCCAACTCTTTCATCACCTTATTCACCCCATCAATTCTTTGCTAGCCTTTAAAACATGCCCTGAAAGACACTTGTGTGGAAAGTTATCAGACCTTAGCAAGAATGCCCAGGAATTTTCCTTCATGCTCACTTAGAACTGAACACAATGTAGATACTATAGGTCTTTGTTAGTAGGATAATACCTCTCACTTTTTAATACGTCAAACACAGAGCTTGACATATAGTTGGTTCCCCGTGCATATCTATTGGATTTGGAGCTGCAGGGGTGGGGTGGGAGAACAGCACTTCTGACCAGTACAACCATGGCTAGGAGGTTCTGAGGCTGGTGACTGAGTCGACACTGAACTCTTGAGATGTCCAATTTTAATTTGAGAAACACCACTCATTCTGGTCAGTCTCAGTGGAGGATTTTGATTATGGAACCTCTTTTAATAAAGAGTCACAGAATCGCAGAATAATGTCAGAGATGAAACAGTTTAATAGTCAAGCCCTTACTGTACAAAACAAGCTGCAACTCCAAAGATTAACTTAGTCATCCTCAGTGACACTCCAAGTTAATACTGGAGACTGCATTTGAATCTGAGTATCTTGTATTCCACTCCACAAGTCCTGGTTCTTTCTTTTAGACACACAAATAGCAAGCTGAGTTTAGAAACACACACACACACACACACACATTCACTGCTAAGAAACTGATTCAATCAATGCAACTGTTAGAAGCCAAACACAAAATGGCATCTAGTACATGATCCTGTTTTTATGACAAGTCCAGAATGGGCATATCCATAAAGACAGAAAGCAGGTGAGGGAATATCAAGAACTGGGAGGAGGGAAAACTGAGAAGGCACTGCTAATGCCCTGAAATTATATGTTGGTGATGTGTGTGATATTGTAAAAGCCATACAGTTATACAGCTTCAAAGGGTAAATATGTACATGTGTTATAGTTTGATAAATGAGAATATTTTTAACAGAAAAAAATAATAAATGCAAATGCTTCCTTACCTATAGCTTGGATTCATTTGTGGCAATAATTAGGGCTAGTAGAAATTCAATGATTTACAGAATATTCCCTTTCTTACTTCTAAACTTTAATGAAGAAAAGCACTACTTTCCTAGGACAAGGAAAATGCACCCAGTCAACACTTTTCAAACTAAGTACTCAGTGTAAAGAAATCAAGTTGATTCAGTTTCACTGACTTACTTTTCCCAATTTTCACTACTCCCATAGCAACACCATCAAAGAAGCTAACATTTTTGTAATAATTATTTTTTACCATGTTTTCTGCCAAATGCTTTATATGTCATATGCATTCAATCCATATGACAATCCTATAAGGTGGACAAAAATTACAATTTCTTATTTTGCTTTTAAGGACAATGAGATTTAATAAATTCCACAGGGTCACAGAACTTCTCTATGGCAGAAACTGGCATCATATTTCAAGTAAACCATGGCTAGGAGGTTCTGAGGCTGGTGACTGAGTCGACACTGAACTCTTGAGATGTCCAATTTTAATTTGAGAAACACCACTCATTCTGGTCAGTCTCAGTGGAGGATTTTGATTATGGAACCTCTTTTAATAAAGAGTCACAGAATCGCAGAATAATGTCAGAGATGAAACAGTTTAATAGTCAAGCCCTTACTGTACAAAACAAGCTGCAACTCCAAAGATTAACTTAGTCATCCTCAGTGACACTCCAAGTTAATACTGGAGACTGCATTTGAATCTGAGTATCTTGTATTCCACTCCACAAGTCCTGGTTCTTTCTTTTAGACACACAAATAGCAAGCTGAGTTTAGAAACACACACACACACACACAAAACATTCACTGCTAAGAAACTGATTCAATCAATGCAACTGTTAGAAGCCAAACACAAAATGGCATCTAGTACATGATCCTGTTTTTATGACAAGTCCAGAATGGGCATATCCATAAAGACAGAAAGCAGGTGAGGGAATATCAAGAACTGGGAGGAGGGAAAACTGAGAAGGCACTGCTAATGCCCTGAAATTATATGTTGGTGATGTGTGTGATATTGTAAAAGCCATACAGTTATACAGCTTCAAAGGGTAAATATGTACATGTGTTATAGTTTGATAAATGAGAATATTTTTAACAGAAAAAAATAATAAATGCAAATGCTTCCTTACCTATAGCTTGGATTCATTTGTGGCAATAATTAGGGCTAGTAGAAATTCAATGATTTACAGAATATTCCCTTTCTTACTTCTAAACTTTAATGAAGAAAAGCACTACTTTCCTAGGACAAGGAAAATGCACCCAGTCAACACTTTTCAAACTAAGTACTCAGTGTAAAGAAATCAAGTTGATTCAGTTTCACTGACTTACTTTTCCCAATTTTCACTACTCCCATAGCAACACCATCAAAGAAGCTAACATTTTTGTAATAATTATTTTTTACCATGTTTTCTGCCAAATGCTTTATATGTCATATGCATTCAATCCATATGACAATCCTATAAGGTGGACAAAAATTACAATTTCTTATTTTGCTTTTAAGGACAATGAGATTTAATAAATTCCACAGGGTCACAGAACTTCTCTATGGCAGAAACTGGCATCATATTTCAAGTAAACCTGACACCAAAGCTTATGCTCTTAACCACCAAGCTAATCCATGTGCCTTTAACATTGTACTTAGTTTTTTATTTAGAAAGATAGAGTCACAGCAAAGACCTAGAAATTATACTAGATTCTAGTTGGGCCCTATACATTATTTGATAGAAACACAAAGTAAAATTCTGGAAAATAAGGTGAATCAACCTCTCCTGGGCCTAAGAATTCTTAAAATTTTCCATTTTGATATCATACAATAAAGTACTTTTCATAGTCATCAATATTTATTGTGTATGACTGACTCTCATGAATTCTTTCATAAATATATACTGCCATACAAACACATGCATATGCATATATGTATATTAGTATCTAGTCTATGTATCTCCAGTGATATAGACCCTTGGAATAACAACCAGCCTGTCAAAACAGACTAAAAGGACTACATTTTGGAGAGAATTACAGTATCATTACCATTGACATGCGTAGAATAGATGTGTGTCCCTTAACTACTGCCTGTCAGGGCCCACTCCTATCTCAGCACCCAGTTTAAATAGTTCTCAGCCAGCTGCCTGTGGATTTAACCAACACTGCATGTTAATGCAAAAGTCTGATTGCCCAGATGGTTATTTCTAGGTCTTTCATTAAAAATAGTAACTGAGCATGGGTCTTGAGCATAGCCTAAATGCAGAGGCATTTAGGCTAGCAGCTCTTGCTTTCTTTGTGGATACCTCCTCTGAGAGGACTGGTCATGTAGATCATGGCTATTTTGATAAGTCTCATCAAGAGAAAGCAGAAAACAGAAGGGACTGGACAGCAATCACTGAAATCTATGAAAACCTCTATAATGTATTATTCTCTATGTTTGTGTTCTTCCTTTCATTGACTGTCATATGCATTCAATCCTTTTATTGACAATCAAACTATTTTGTAATAATTATTTTTTACCATGTTTTCTGCCAAATGCTTTATATGTCATATGCATTCAATCCATATGACAATCCTATAAGGTGGACAAAAATTACAATTTCTTATTTTGCTTTTAAGGACAATGAGATTTAATAAATTCCACAGGGTCACAGAACTTCTCTATGGCAGAAACTGGCATCATATTTCAAGTAAACCTGACACCAAAGCTTATGCTCTTAACCACCAAGCTAATCCATGTGCCTTTAACATTGTACTTAGTTTTTTATTTAGAAAGATAGAGTCACAGCAAAGACCTAGAAATTATACTAGATTCTAGTTGGGCCCTATACATTATTTGATAGAAACACAAAGTAAAATTCTGGAAAATAAGGTGAATCAACCTCTCCTGGGCCTAAGAATTCTTAAAATTTTCCATTTTGATATCATACAATAAAGTACTTTTCATAGTCATCAATATTTATTGTGTATGACTGACTCTCATGAATTCTTTCATAAATATATACTGCCATACAAACACATGCATATGCATATATGTATATTAGTATCTAGTCTATGTATCTCCAGTGATATAGACCCTTGGAATAACAACCAGCCTGTCAAAACAGACTAAAAGGACTACATTTTGGAGAGAATTACAGTATCATTACCATTGACATGCGTAGAATAGATGTGTGTCCCTTAACTACTGCCTGTCAGGGCCCACTCCTATCTCAGCACCCAGTTTAAATAGTTCTCAGCCAGCTGCCTGTGGATTTAACCAACACTGCATGTTAATGCAAAAGTCTGATTGCCCAGATGGTTATTTCTAGGTCTTTCATTAAAAATAGTAACTGAGCATGGGTCTTGAGCATAGCCTAAATGCAGAGGCATTTAGGCTAGCAGCTTCTTGCTTTCTTTGTGGATACCTCCTCTGAGAGGACTGGTCATGTAGATCATGGCTATTTTGATAAGTCTCATCAAAGAGAGAAAGCAGAAAACAGAAGGGACTGGACAGCAATCACTGAAATCTATGAAAACCTCTATAATGTATTATTCCTCATATGTTTGTGTTCTTCCTTTCATTGCTGCTATTATTCTACTTAGTCGGTAAAGAATCCTCCTGCAATGCAGGAGACGACCCTGGTTTGATTCCTGGGTTGGGAAGATCTCCTAGAGAAGGGATAGGTCATCCACCTCTATATTCCTGGGCTTCTCTGGTGGCTCATTTGGTAAAGAATCCACCTGCAATGTGAGAATCCTGGGTTGGGAAGATCTCCTGGAGAAGGGAAAGGCTACAAACTGCAGTATTCCTGCATGGATAATTCCATGGCTCATCCATGGGTTGCAAAGAGTCAGAGATGACTGATTTTCACTATGGTATATAGAGTATTCAGTCTATCTGTCAACTTCCTTGAGCAGGTGTTCTATTTTCCTTTATATATCTCATAATCACCAGCACAGTGGCATTGCACATAAAAAGTAACATAAAGAATTAGCCGCTACAGCCACAGACCAAATAGGCAGACTTCAAGCACTTCTAGAAAGTTCACTGGGAGAAGTTCTAGCTTTGTGATCTGCCTATTACCAGGAGAAGAAATACTAGTCTGATGTGGAAAATCAGATCCTCAGTTCTTTAAGTAATTCAGTTTGTGGCAAGAAATATTAATAGAACAACCCTCAAAACATCATCTAAGCAACTTTCTTTAACACTTCTGAATACCTTTTATCAGAATTAGAATTAGAGATCACAAAGAGCTTGGGTACCATCTTTGTCCTGGCATGGCTTGGATTTCTGGGGAGTCACTGCTGATCACATCCTTGGAAAGACAGAATTCCATTACCTTGTAGGAAAGCCTCCCTTCCTATAACTGACATTAATTCAGGCCTTCATCAGTGCTTCCTGGTTCTGTTTCAATAAACAAACACAAGAATAAGTACTTTTGAGCTTACTTTGTTTATTCTGGTTCTTCCCTCAACCAACTACCTTTTCATCTTTCCACTACCATCAGCAAAGAATTTTACAGGGTAAAATTGTTCATTTCCATCTAAGCATTTTTTTTTTCTTACATTTGGAATGACTTGGCTCAGCTACTCTAACCTTGAAAGGCAGTCCCTCCACCCTACCAAGAAATCAGCAGGAGACGTAAGGTAGAAAACACGAAGTTTCCATTTCTTTGCAGATCCATTTCTACACAGTGAAAGTTAGGCTGGTTCCAAAAGCTAAAGGAGAGCCTATCATCTGAAAGAATGATAGATAAGGATTAGGTTTAATACTGGAAACATTTAGAAATGGAAAGAAAGACTGCATTCATGACAGAAATAAAAGGGACCATTCTTTGGCAAAACATAAAACGGCATCTGTTGAAACAACTCAAGTTCTGCACTGCTTTGCATGGCATCCTTTGTTGCTCAAGAATGGCAGCTTCTCTCAGGCCTTTGAGGACATGAAATGATGACAGATAAAGGTCCCATGCCAAGAAGCAAGAAAAAACAGTCCCATTTTGATGTGCAGCTACTTGATTCTCAGCCATCTAGATATATAGAGAAAAGCCTGTCAATTGCATTTAATGAACTGCTTTGGTAGCACTGGGTGATTAATTTCCAGTTTTCTCCTGGTCTGCACACAGGGGACAGATAACACAGATCATCTGAGCTTTCTGGCTTTAAGGAGAAGATCAGCCCCATGTGGATAATCTATTCCAGGTGTATCTATGTTTTTTGGCTCTGTACCCTAATGGCATTTTGGTGCAAAACATTAGCTTTCTCTGTGTGAAACAGTCATAATGACATAGCCCAGAAAACTCCCATTCAACTCACTTATTTATAGCAACAACTCATTTCTGTCAGCATTTTTAACATATGATATTTTTGGCATAAGATAGGGAAAACAGAAAAGCACAATCTTAGTCATGCCTTAAACTAGGGAACTAAAAACCAAGGTCATTTACCACTTGTAAATGATTAACAAAGTTTTAATACACAACTGATTGTATCATTGGAAACAGAATGAACTCTTTATATGGTCAAGGTTATTTTCATTTGTGTAGTGTAGAAAATAGTAAAGGGAAAATACAGAAATGTCTCAACAGTTCATATGTATTCAGAAAACTTCTCAGATATGTCTGACTAAAGAACTAGGAATATTTTATTTTCTTTACATATGAGGTAGCTAATAGATACCAGCCATGCCAAAGGGGGGAAATTGACTTTGCTTTACTACAAGCAGATTTTATGGCTTTTTCTTTTGATGTCTGAACCATGAAATATGCCAGAGGTACTTTGTTGCTGTTTATAGTTCCTATGTACATTCTTAATGAGTTGCCAATTTTTACTTTCTTTAAAGAACCCTGATAGTAAAATATTTATCTACAAATTAAAAAAAAAATCATTTAAACATGCTCTGTGTTTCTAAAGAAGCAGTCCAATGATTTTCTTCATTAGAAGCTGCTTCCAAGAAACTCCCTTTTCTCTAAGACTGTAGTTCAGCTTGTTCATAATAGATAACAGGTTAAGAGACATGATATTTAATTTAAACCACGGTTGTCAAAAGAGAATTTGGCTTCAGTTCTTGTAAAGATGGATGTTAAAAATTGATGTGCAGCTACTTGATTCTCAGCCATCTAGATATATAGAGAAGAGCCTGTCGATTGCATTTAATGAACTGCTTTGGTAGCACTGGGTGATTAATTTCCAGTTTTCTCCTGGTCTGCACACAGGGGACAGATAACACAGATCATCTGAGCTTTCTGGCTTTAAGGAGAAGATCAGCCCCATGTGGATAATCTATTCCAGGTGTATCTATGTTTTTTGGCTCTGTACCCTAATGGCATTTTGGTGCAAAACATTAGCTTTCTCTGTGTGAAACAGTCATAATGACATAGCCCAGAAAACTCCCATTCAACTCACTTATTTATAGCAACAACTCATTTCTGTCAGCATTTTTAACATATGATATTTTTGGCATAAGATAGGGAAAACAGAAAAGCACAATCTTAGTCATGCCTTAAACTAGGGAACTAAAAACCAAGGTCATTTACCACTTGTAAATGATTAACAAAGTTTTAATACACAACTGATTGTATCATTGGAAACAGAATGAACTCTTTATATGGTCAAGGTTATTTTCATTTGTGTAGTGTAGAAAATAGTAAAGGGAAAATACAGAAATGTCTCAACAGTTCATATGTATTCAGAAAACTTCTCAGATATGTCTGACTAAAGAACTAGGAATATTTTATTTTCTTTACATATGAGGTAGCTAATAGATACCAGCCATGCCAAAGGGGGGAAATTGACTTTGCTTTACTACAAGCAGATTTTATGGCTTTTTCTTTTGATGTCTGAACCATGAAATATGCCAGAGGTACTTTGTTGCTGTTTATAGTTCCTATGTACATTCTTAATGAGTTGCCAATTTTTACTTTCTTTAAAGAACCCTGATAGTAAAATATTTATCTACAAATTAAAAAAAAAATCATTTAAACATGCTCTGTGTTTCTAAAGAAGCAGTCCAATGATTTTCTTCATTAGAAGCTGCTTCCAAGAAACTCCCTTTTCTCTAAGACTGTAGTTCAGCTTGTTCATAATAGATAACAGGTTAAGAGACATGATATTTAATTTAAACCACGGTTGTCAAAAGAGAATTTGGCTTCAGTTCTTGTAAAGATGGATGTTAAAAACAAGATAACAGGTCCCAAATGGAACAACTTACATGAGTGCCACATCACCAAGTCAGGACTTAACTATTTAATACTATTTAACTCTTTAATATTAATTTTTAGCTCTCCCAGAAATGGGTTCTTAACCAATCAATCAGGAATAACCTGGTCAGCATTAGTACTCTGCCTGATATCTTCTTGACAACCACTAAAAGTAACCACTCTGTGTTTTTCCTGGTACAACTTCCCTTGTTCCTGCTCCCTTCTGTGTGTAAAAGTCTCTCATTTCACATAGCTTCTCGGCACTCCTTTCTACCTGCTAGGTTGGATGCCTCACTGAATCAAACCAATAAAATCTTTAAAATTTACTCTGTAGAATTTATTTTAGCAAGGATAGCCTAAAAGAGGGAGTCTAGGTACTTACTCCTGAGACCTTAGTGATGATGATCCTAATTTTAGTTCTGTTTCACAGTCCTGGCGCAATATGGGAGATGAAAAGATTTATTCAGGAGGGAAAGCTTTGTAAGTCTTGGTAGAAGTAGTTTATGTTTGTTCATTTGACCCAAAGGGAGCAGGTGGGTAATAAGATGCAGTGGTGGATTTCTTGAGACAATTGACTGGTTGGTGACCCCAACTCTCACTTCCATGGTGCACTAGAATGCCATTACCCAGACAGAGGTCATTTGCTCTTGTAAATGGTTGAATGTTGTTACTGAGGGAGAAATGAGTTGAAGAGGGTGATGCTGAACAATGTCAGTCTGGGACAAGATTTGGAAAACCAAATCAAATCAAATCAAAATCAAACCAAATCAATGCCATAGAATCAACTCAAACCCAAATTTATCCTCTTAAGTATTAATATGTGAGCCGACTCTGAGCACCTGGAGTAGAATTCAATCTCCACATGCTATATACCCTGGACATGCATAGAAGCCCCTGCAGCTGCATCTGGGGTTAAGGAAGGCTCTTGCCTTCTCTTTCCTGGTGAGTTTTCTTTATTCCTAAAGGGCAAAAAGAGAAGCAGAGTATCACTTACTCCTTTCCCTTCACCATTAAGAAAGAATATGCTGTTAACTTAGGCAAAGAGGTTTCCCTACTCAAGAAGATGGAATGAAAGTTCTTTGTTGTTCTCCCCAGTAAAGCCTATTTTGACTTTGTACTAGGGAGCACTTCTGATAATTACTCATCTGAAACATGGATCAATTAAACTGAAAGTTCTACAAGTTGGTTAAAGGTCTTCTTTTATGCCAGCTTCCTGAAGTTTATGTAAATATTAAGAATGATTTTTATTACTAAACTCTTGAAAGATTCTATCAGGTAGTCTCTTTAGGCATGGTTTCCCAGAAATTTCATTTTTTTGTATGATTGGCCTACTGAGTATGTTCAATATTAACAATTGCATTGGAGTTTGGTACTGAGATTTATTTATATCAAGACTGAAAAATCAATGAATTTGGAAGGTCAAGGAAACCATGTGGGTCCTACATGAGAACCATTAAGACCTTAAACAAGCCTCTGTAGGACTCATTAGTTAAATAAAAACATGAATGATATATACCTTTTCTTGGCCAATAGAATAGGGTTCTTCACCAAATGTTCCATTTCGCATAAGAATTTCTTCTTCATTTAATAAAAATGACTGAAACTGAGTATTAGAGAAGAAACCATATAGATACCTCTGTTAATAATAGCCAAAGTGGGCAAAAAATACCATCTCTTATTTACAGGACAGAAATATACCCAACAACACAGAAAAAAAAAAATGCATGGTTACCATAGGGGAAGAAGGAGAGGGGAGGGATAAAATAGGAGGTTGGGATTAACATACACATAGTCCTGTATGTAAAACAGATAATTGACATACACCTACTGTATATCTTAGGGAACTATACTGAACGTTTCCATAATAACCTTTAAGAGAAAATAATATGGAAAAGAATATGTAGATACATATATTTTGTGCATATTCTTATATGTGTGTTCTAAGTTCCTTCAGTCCTGTCTAGCCTGCAGTGCTCCTCTCTCCATGGGATTCTCCAGGCAAGAATATTGGAATGGGTTGCATGCCCTCCTCCTAAGGATATTTCTTAATCAGGGATGAAACCCGCATTTCTTATGTCTCCTGCATTGGCAGGCAGGTTCTTTACCATTAGTGTCACCTGGGGTATTCTTAAATATTTAAGTGTATATATGTATATGTGTATATACATGTGTGTATATATATATATGTATGTATGTATATACATATATATGTGCGTGTGTATACATATATATGTGTGTGTGTGTATACATATATGTGCATATGAATCGTTTTCCCATACTAATCTAAAATTAACACAACATTTTAAATCAATGCCACTTCAATTAGGAAAAAAACTACTGGATAATGCTAAAACAAACAAACAAAATAAAGCCCATAGCCTAAACTGTATTAAGATTTATTGAATGCTTTATGCTATATTATATACTTTATGTCAATTAATATTCCTAAAAATTCTGTGAGGTAAATATTATTCTAAATTTGAGATGTAAGAATCTGGGACTCTAAGAATGCGAGAAACTAACCTGGGCAATTGCTAACTGGTAGAACAAGAATTTGAGTCCAGATCTCTAATTGCAGAACTTATATTCACTTCTCCCTTCTATGCTGGCTTCTAGTCAATGAGTGAGCAAATAATTTTCCCAACTAATTCAACCAAACTGTTTCTCTGATTCTTTTTCTAATTCAAGGTGATTTCTTAATAATCAGGTTTTCACCTGACTATTGAACATGTATCCATGTTCAGAAAGTTACAGGAAAAGCTAACCTCATATTCAGTACATAAAAGTATTCAAGTTCAAAAGACAAATTTACCTTCATCTTCACTACTCCCTCAGGATAAAGTCTCAGGTCAGTTTCTTGAATATGAAATACCATCTGATCTGGAAAACTTGTCATTAAAAGAAATGAGTTTACCAAGGACCCAAGTTCCCTCAGTCTTGACCTTTGAGAGTAAGTGAGGGTCAGAGCAACAGTGTGGTAGATTATTTCATCAGGTCATATTATCACAGTTACATTGAACATCAGGAAACGTCAAAAGTTTAGGAACATAGAAATGGGTTTCCTAATCCTCTTCAACAATGGCATTAACCAAAGCAAAAGCAGCTTCAGAAGAAGAAAGAATCTATTGTTTAGCCTTGTCATGTCCTAACAGCTAATAACACAAAGGGTACATTCACAGTGGAAAGATTCTTTGCCTTCCTTTCAAAATAGAGGACACTATATTTTAACACAGTTTGTAGAAGTCTCTCCTCATAGGACTATGTAAATGGTACTGGTTCAAGAACAAAATCAAAGCTTCCATTCATGACCCTGATTCACCATGTATTTTAGGAATTTTGGTTGAATATCTGTATCAGGCATTCCAACCTAAAGAAGGAATATACCTCTTCATTTTTCCTGATTACTATACAACAGACACTCAAGGCTCACCTTTTAATCTGTGAAACAATTATTTCTTTTCAACTCTGAATATCATTTCATCACAATGGATTTGACCTGCAATTTTTCTCATCATTATCTTCCACAGAATTTATTCCAGTCCTTTATCCTCCAAGTTCTTAGCCATTTCCAAAAACTGCTACAATTTGAGGTCCTGCACTTTATGGACTTTCCATTTCATCATATCTCCACTACTCTTTCATCAATGAAGTCTAAAATGAGTTCAGAAGCAAATAACAATCTAATGCTCTGTATCATGGCCTAATTTTATTTGCAGAAACTAAAATTTTTGAAAGTGAGTTCTTCAGATTTTAACTCAGAACAACTGGCTTACTATAAGCAATAGAGAATGTTTTAACAAATGATACAGAAGAATGAAAAATTTGGGACACATACTTTCTGTACTTAAAAATCTTTCACCCTTCTACACAGGAAACAATTCCATTTCAGCACCAGATCATCAAGAATTACTTCATTGTGGTCCTCTGTGGAGATGTTTGCGATTTTCTGACAGTGTTAATTGGAGTGGAATGCAATTCTATTTAGATTTCTTCTTTGATCAGTCAAACTGTTTGAACAATATAATATATATGCACTTAACTGAGACATCACAAAATGATTATTTTGTAATTAAGTTTCAAGATATTTAAATATATATATAGTGAGGGTCAGCAACAGTGTGGTAGATTATTTCATCAGGTCATACATTGAACATCAGGAAACATCAAAAGTTTAGGAACATAGAAATGGGTTTCCTAATCCTCTTCAACAATGGCATTAACCAAAGCAAAAGCAGCTTCAGAAGAAGAAAGAATCTATTGTTTAGCCTTGTCATGTCCTAACAGCTAATAACACAAAGGGTACATTCACAGTGGAAAGATTCTTTGCCTTCCTTTCAAAATAGAGGACACTATATTTTAACACAGTTTGTAGAAGTCTCTCCTCATAGGACTATGTAAATGGTACTGGTTCAAGAACAAAATCAAAGCTTCCATTCATGACCCTGATTCACCATGTATTTTAGGAATTTTGGTTGAATATCTGTATCAGGCATTCCAACCTAAAGAAGGAATATACCTCTTCATTTTTCCTGATTACTATACAACAGACACTCAAGGCTCACCTTTTAATCTGTGAAACAATTATTTCTTTTCAACTCTGAATATCATTTCATCACAATGGATTTGACCTGCAATTTTTCTCATCATTATCTTCCACAGAATTTATTCCAGTCCTTTATCCTCCAAGTTCTTAGCCATTTCCAAAAACTGCTACAATTTGAGGTCCTGCACTTTATGGACTTTCCATTTCATCATATCTCCACTACTCTTTCATCAATGAAGTCTAAAATGAGTTCAGAAGCAAATAACAATCTAATGCTCTGTATCATGGCCTAATTTTATTTGCAGAAACTAAAATTTTTGAAAGTGAGTTCTTCAGATTTTAACTCAGAACAACTGGCTTACTATAAGCAATAGAGAATGTTTTAACAAATGATACAGAAGAATGAAAAATTTGGGACACATACTTTCTGTACTTAAAAATCTTTCACCCTTCTACACAGGAAACAATTCCATTTCAGCACCAGATCATCAAGAATTACTTCATTGTGATCCTCTGTGGAGATGTTTGCGATTTTCTGACAGTGTTAATTGGAGTGGAATGCAATTCTATTTAGATTTCTTCTTTGATTAGTAAAACTGTTTGAAAAATATCATATATATGCACTTAACTGAGACATCACAAAATGATTATTTTGTAATTAAGTTTCAAGATATTTAAATATATATATATCTCATTTGTTCTTTGCTTGGTCATACCACACAGCATGTGGGACCTGGTTCCCCAGCCAGGTGTTGAATCTGCATCCCTTTATTGAAAGTGCAGAATTTTGAACACCAGGGAAGTCCTGAATGTGTCTCATTCTGATTGGCCTTATTAATTCAGGGTCTTCAGATAGAAGCTACTCTGTATATCACCATCAAAGATGCTACCTGTTAGAACAGAATAGTCCTGTACAAATTCAACCCCAAATATTCACAGAGGCAAAATTTTTTTTCCAAAAATATTTTGTACATTGAGATTTAGGTACTGTGTCCTACAGTGAAGAGTGTGTTACCTGCTCAGTTGTGTCTGACTGTTTGTAACTTCATAGACTATAGCCCACCAGGCTCCTCTGTCCATGGAATTCTCCAGGCATGAATACTGGAGTGGGTTGCCATTTCCTTCTCCAGGGGATCTTCCTAACCCAGGGACGGAAACTGGGATTCCTGCACTGCAGGCAGACTCATTACCATCTGAGTCACTAGGGAAGTCCTAATTATGTAAATATGGTATTGTAGTGATTGATGGGAAACTGGGCTATTTCTACATACTCAAATGTAGAACTAATTTCAAAGGAAAAACTTCAGAAGATAGAAGTTTCAGAATAGTCAAAAATGTGGAATAAATGCACCTAACCAATGGAAAGAAAAGTTTGGTAGATTTCAAGTCCATGTATGCACCTGTTCTGTTATAGTTTGCTCGAAGTAAATGTATACATTCTATGTCATTCTTTAGCATGAGAGCTCTTTAGGAACACTCTTTTGAGAGTGTGTAATGAACCTTCCTAGAGCTGCCAAGGAAAGACAAGGACGCCTTGCCTCAAAATATTTCAGTCAGAAACCTCCTCATTGGAGCAGAAAAGATCCGTTTGAACGATCATGGCCACGTGAACTTTTGTTGGAAATGACAGTGCACCTATACATACACACACACACACACACACACACACGCACACACCACACATGCACGTTCACACTTACTCAGTGGTGGTTTAGTCACTAAGTCTCATCTGACTCTTGCAAATGCATGGAATAGCCGGCCAGGCTCCTCTGTCCATGGGAGTTCACTGTTTTCCTTTTTTCTTTTTCTAAAATGTTTGCCAATCTTGGGACAGAAACTTTCTCTCCCTTGCTTTTAAAATAATTTTTTGTTTGTTGTACTTCTTTCAAAATGTCAGTTTGAAATTCTTCAACTATTCTTTTGAAACAATAAAAGCTACTGGTTCTCTTGACAAGGCTTTGTATGTGACAGATTTGGACCCTTAAAAGCGAAAGAAGTTGCTTCAAAGACTGAAAGTAAAAGAAAATTAGTAAGTAGCCTCTATAAAATGAGAAGCCCCCATGCCCATCTGATCATTGGGAATGCTAAAGAACCTAAAATCCCCTAGAAGGAGCAACTTAGAAACACTTTTGCTATCTGTGTGCCCGCATTGCAAACATGACAAAGTAAACCAGCAAAGTGAATATTCACAGTCAACAAGAATTTAACATTATTACAAGAACTATAAATAGCTAATCTCTTTATTATTATTATTATTATTTTTTGGGGGGGGGCACTTCTATTGATCTTTCATTTATTTATCTTTGTTCTTTGGCCTGTGTGGGCCTCCCATCTCAGTGGCCTCTCTCATTGTAGAGCACCGGCTCTGGGTGCATGCACTCCAGAGCTTTAGCTCGGTAGTTGGACATACCGGTTCAGCCCCTCTGAGGCACGTGGGATCTTCCCAGGCCGGGGATCACACTGATGCCCCTTGCACTGCAAGGTAATGTCCTTACCCACTGGACCGCCAGGAAAGCCTCAATAGCTAATCTCACATTGGCTAGTCCTACCTACACAGTGCGATCAGTTGTATAAGAATAATGTCTTGACTAAGCCAACATCTCCAAATCTGAAGATTATTTAAGAAAAGAGTCCAAGGACAAATTATTAGATTGTTAACACATGTTATAAAAACAAAAGATGGAAAGCATTGTGTGTTTTTCTTAAGCCAACATACATGCCCAGAGTTACTTGCATATATATCTAATTCTTACTTTCCATTTATCTGTCTGTTTGCCTGTCAGTCTGTCCATCTGTCTCAATGAATCTGGTGCTGAATTCACCTTGTGCATGAGGCACACCATATTGTAGTTTCTTAATTATCCTTGGCCTTCTTTTTTTTAATTTATATCACATTTACAGATATTTAAAAGACATGAAATATACCAATGTTAAGAAGAAATTATCTAGGTTTTTTTTATTTTAAATCACAGATAAGCAGTACCTTAAATTGCTAAAGCTCAAATTCAACAGTATGAGATGGAAAGGGGTTAACGCATACAGCATAACAAAAGATTAAGTGGGTAGCAGATTTATTCTAGAGCAATGGTTCCCAAAGTGTGGTTAGAGAACCCCTGGTGTTCCAAACTAAGACCTTGTAAAGAGTCCATGAGGTCAGAACTAAAATGAAGGATCGCATATTCCTTCATTCTCTCTCACAAGTGTCCAGTAGAGTTTTCCAGAGAGTACATGATGTGTGAGATCATAAAGGACTGAACAGAGAAATGAATAGAAAAATTCAGCTGTCTTCTATTAAACCAGATAATAAAGAAATGTTTAAACATACAAAACAATGCTAGTCATGTTTTTCATTGAAAGAGATAATTACTTTTCATAAGAATATACATTCATGCCAACATATAATACACTACTATTTGTATTCCTCCCATCTCAGTGGCCTCTCTCATTGTAGAGCACCGGCTCTGGGTGCATGCACTCCAGAGCTTTAGCTCGGTAGTTGGACATACCGGTTCAGCCCCTCTGAGGCACGTGGGATCTTCCCAGGCCGGGGATCACACTGATGCCCCTTGCACTGCAAGGTAATGTCCTTACCCACTGGACCGCCAGGAAAGCCTCAATAGCTAATCTCACATTGGCTAGTCCTACCTACACAGTGCGATCAGTTGTATAAGAATAATGTCTTGACTAAGCCAACATCTCCAAATCTGAAGATTATTTAAGAAAAGAGTCCAAGGACAAATTATTAGATTGTTAACACATGTTATAAAAACAAAAGATGGAAAGCATTGTGTGTTTTTCTTAAGCCAACATACATGCCCAGAGTTACTTGCATATATATCTAATTCTTACTTTCCATTTATCTGTCTGTTTGCCTGTCAGTCTGTCCATCTGTCTCAATGAATCTGGTGCTGAATTCACCTTGTGCATGAGGCACACCATATTGTAGTTTCTTAATTATCCTTGGCCTTCTTTTTTTTAATTTATATCACATTTACAGATATTTAAAAGACATGAAATATACCAATGTTAAGAAGAAATTATCTAGGTTTTTTTTATTTTAAATCACAGATAAGCAGTACCTTAAATCGCTAAAGCTCAAATTCAACAGTATGAGATGGAAAGGGGTTAACGCATACAGCATAACAAAAGATTAAGTGGGTAGCAGATTTATTCTAGAGCAATGGTTCCCAAAGTGTGGTTAGAGAACCCCTGGTGTTCCAAACTAAGACCTTGTAAAGAGTCCATGAGGTCAGAACTAAAATGAAGGATCGCATATTCCTTCATTCTCTCTCACAAGTGTCCAGTAGAGTTTTCCAGAGAGTACATGATGTGTGAGATCATAAAGGACTGAACAGAGAAATGAATAGAAAAATTCAGCTGTCTTCTATTAAACCAGATAATAAAGAAATGTTTAAACATACAAAACAATGCTAGTCATGTTTTTCATTGAAAGAGATAATTACTTTTCATAAGAATATACATTCATGCCAACATATAATACACTACTATTTGTATTTTTAAATGGGTTAATAGATACCGAAATATTTCTCTATTTTAACTTCTAGTGTAAATACTGACAGATATAATGCATGTGCACAGAAGTTTTGGGGGGTGTTCTCAAAAATTTTAAGCATGAAAATAGGTCCTGGGGCCAAAATACTTGAGTTTGCTCTTTTAGAACTATGGATGATTCAATTTATTTTAATTACTAGCTATACCAGATTAAAATTATGGTAAAACTCACTA
Source organism: Tragulus kanchil (assembly GCA_022376925.1). NCBI lineage: Eukaryota > Metazoa > Chordata > Mammalia > Artiodactyla > Tragulidae > Tragulus > Tragulus kanchil. Next base: position 21,337,665 of record JAIOJX010000005.1, on the reverse strand, counting down.
TCAAAGTCTCTACAATTATTCCCTAGCAAGATTAGATTCATATTTGTTGTATTATTTGCTTATCAGAAACATACAGGCAGGGCTTCCCCTGGTGGTCCAGTGGATAAGGACGCCGCCTTGCAGTGCAAGGGACGCCGGTTCGATCCCTGGCTTGGGAAGATCCCACGTGCCACGGAGCGGCTGGACTGATGTGTCCAATCACCAAGCCGGAGCTCTGGCGTGCATGTGCCCAGAGCCGGTGCTGTGCGACAACAGAGGCCACCGCGATGGGAGGCCCACACAGGCCAAAGAGCAAAGATGGATGAAAATGGACAAATGAAAGACCAATAGAAGTGGTCTGCTTGCTCCCCTCCCTCTCCAACCCAACCCCTGCCCAAAATAAATAAATAAATAAATCTAAAAAAAAAACAAACAAAACATACAGGCAATAACATACTTTTATATGTAATTTTTAATATTATTAATTCCACCTCTTTCTTTACTGGCTAGGCATTCTCCCTGGACCTCACTTTACATTTAATGTGAATATAGTAGGAGGTATATTGCTTGATGCATATTATGGATCCAGTGAATCTTTGGTGACTCAATTTAAATTAAGGCTGCTTCTTCACTGAAGTTTATTTGCTTAAATTATTAAGCTTATTTCTTGATCTGTTTTTAGCATACCATAATGGTCAGCAAAACCAATTTGGCAGGAATGGGTGCCTTGGTTAACAGCGGACTTCCCTAAGCCACTCTGGTGTTGGTGGTTTAGTCACTAAGTTGTGTCTGAGTCTTGTGATCCCATGAATAGTAGCCCACAAGGCTCTTCTATCCATGGAATTTCTCAGACAAGAATACTGGAGTGGGTTGCCATTTCTTTCTCCAGCGGGTCTTCCCAACCCAGGGATGGAGCCTGGCTCTCCTGCATTGCAGGCAGATTCTTTACTAGCTGAGGCATCAGGATAGCCACCCTGACTGAACTTAAATCCTGGATGTAATGCTAGTTCTCGTGTGAATATGGTTAAGATCTTTATAACCTCTCTGTGCCTAAATGTGCTCACCTGAAAATAAGAAATAAAAAGTTTGGTTACTTTGTAGGTAATAATCTCTTGCTATACAGATTAAATAAGTTAATAATTATAAGCAAATTAGAACTAAACTTAGAATATAATAAATGTTACCTAAGGATGAGTCCAAAAATATCATTAAGTTCAACTGCTGTTCAAAGCAAGGGCATACACCCTGATATTCATATATATTGATAGTCAGATTAAAATTTTGCATTTAAATAGACTCAGGTACCTGAACCGCCCTGATTTCATGTTCATTTCTATCTCTAAATGTAAAGAGTAGCAAGTTGAACATAAGTAACAACCATGACCACACTGATAATGCAGAGGGGAGAATGGCAGCAAAATACAGAGCAGAATGTGGAAACATAATCTTGAGAGAGAAAGCAAAACATACGCAGCTAACAAACTATCAAAAAGACAACATTTGAAATTGTCTAACCTACTCAGCCAATAGATAGAAATTTGAGCCAAGCCTTTTAGCTGGGCTTATTTTTAAATTATATAAATGTCGACATAGTTTAAAAATTATCACAAAGATTATCTTAACAGTGTCTTTGGTATTCTAGCTCCTCTTTAGAAAGTATCTTAAAATAATGAATACATAATTTCATATAATGTAGTCTAGGTAGGTGCAAAGGAAGAATTAGAAAATTTCTACAACTCTATCATCCCTGGGCTTTTGCAATTTGATTTGGATTGATTTTCCAATTCATATTGTCCAACAAGATAAAATTCCCCTTCCATTTGCCAGATTCTAAGTCCCAAAGATGTGGACATAATGCAAAATGGATGGACCAGATTTATCAACATTGGAGTGTACCCAGAATCCTCCAATTTAACTGTCATCATGCCAGATATCCCATTCTTGGGCTTGTTTACATCCAAAGGCAGTGAATAACTTCCAACTTTTCTTTTCTTCTAAGCTTCACTGAATTCAAATTATTAGATGAAACACATTACCAGGAAAGGTTTATTAATTATCTGTGATTAACTGGCATTTTCACTTATTCATATTTGAACCAGATGGAATGAGATCAGGAAAATATCAGTGAAAAAATAAAATTTTAATGGGAAAGGTAAATTTCCCTTGAAATGGGTGACAGACTAAAATTTCTTAGCATTTGTGACTCTTCATGGGATGCTTCATCCTGTGGCTACATTAGAAGGAAAAGGGTATCCTCATCTCATCAGGTAATAATCTCTTGCTATACAGATTAAATAAGTTAATAATTATAAGCAAATTAGAACTAAACTTAGAATATAATAAATGTTACCTAAGGATGAGTCCAAAAATATCATTAAGTTCAACTGCTGTTCAAAGCAAGGGCATACACCCTGATATTCATATATATTGATAGTCAGATTAAAATTTTGCATTTAAATAGACTCAGGTACCTGAACCGCCCTGATTTCATGTTCATTTCTATCTCTAAATGTAAAGAGTAGCAAGTTGAACATAAGTAACAACCATGACCACACTGATAATGCAGAGGGGAGAATGGCAGCAAAATACAGAGCAGAATGTGGAAACATAATCTTGAGAGAGAAAGCAAAACATACGCAGCTAACAAACTATCAAAAAGACAACATTTGAAATTGTCTAACCTACTCAGCCAATAGATAGAAATTTGAGCCAAGCCTTTTAGCTGGGCTTATTTTTAAATTATATAAATGTCGACATAGTTTAAAAATTATCACAAAGATTATCTTAACAGTGTCTTTGGTATTCTAGCTCCTCTTTAGAAAGTATCTTAAAATAATGAATACATAATTTCATATAATGTAGTCTAGGTAGGTGCAAAGGAAGAATTAGAAAATTTCTACAACTCTATCATCCCTGGGCTTTTGCAATTTGATTTGGATTGATTTTCCAATTCATATTGTCCAACAAGATAAAATTCCCCTTCCATTTGCCAGATTCTAAGTCCCAAAGATGTGGACATAATGCAAAATGGATGGACCAGATTTATCAACATTGGAGTGTACCCAGAATCCTCCAATTTAACTGTCATCATGCCAGATATCCCATTCTTGGGCTTGTTTACATCCAAAGGCAGTGAATAACTTCCAACTTTTCTTTTCTTCTAAGCTTCACTGAATTCAAATTATTAGATGAAACACATTACCAGGAAAGGTTTATTAATTATCTGTGATTAACTGGCATTTTCACTTATTCATATTTGAACCAGATGGAATGAGATCAGGAAAATATCAGTGAAAAAATAAAATTTTAATGGGAAAGGTAAATTTCCCTTGAAATGGGTGACAGACTAAAATTTCTTAGCATTTGTGACTCTTCATGGGATGCTTCATCCTGTGGCTACATTAGAAGGAAAAGGGTATCCTCATCTCATCTCACTGATCATCTCATGCCATAAAGCTTAGCACCGGAGAAGCATGGTTGACTTTATCATAATAGCTCATTGCAGGTTATCAATATCAAACCATCTCAGTGTACCACCTTGTGTGCTTGTGTGCTAAGTTGCTTTAGTTGTGTCCAATTCTTTGGGACCTTATGCATTGTAGCCTGTCAGGCTCCTCTGTCCATGAGATCCTCCAAGCAAGACTACTGGAGTGGGTTGCCATGCCCTCTTCCAGGGGAACTTGCCTCCTTAAGGATTGAACCGGTGTCTCTTAGTCTCCTTCCTTAACAGGTGGGTTCTTTATCAGTAGCACCACCTGGGAAGTCCCAGTATACACCTTAGATATATACCTTTTTTGTCAATTATATCTCAATAAAGCTGAAAAGATTTTGAAAAGATCAAAATCTGAAAGAAATAGAAATACTAATATGGATGAAATATGGAAACACTTAGGGAAAAATCAAATTTTGAGATTAAAAATAGTCTGAAACGAAGAAATCCAATGTGCACCTTATCCTTTTCAGTGACAATCCCATCATTTCTGTGCTAACCACCAAATGTCTTTCATTTTCTTTCATTTATGACCAGAGGTTCTGTCACTCTACATGGAGCAATGTTTTATTTGGGTTTCCATAGCTGTGTACTGCAGCACTCAGTGGGATGCGACCCATGGTGACTTATGGAGCAATCAGGGGCCATCGTATGAAGGAACTGCTCACTCCTTGGCTTCTGCACTGTTGCCAGCACAGCGTCTGTCTCCTCCATAGCCTTGTTACCATGCTGAAATTGCTTTCTAAGGTACCTCTATTGGCATACAGATTTGTCAGTCATTTTCTCTCCCAATTCTGTAGAGAACTGATGGTGTAGCAGGTTGATGGTGCCATTTCGATACCATTTGACAGCAAAAGGTCCATTTTGCAAAGTCATGTTATAAAACCAAGAGCTTCACATCTGCTTCTCCCCTTTACTCTTGCTTATAAGGCTAACTCGAATTAAACCTGCAGAATCTCTGCAAGTCATTCTCCTTTATTAACATATATGAAACAGATGGGACCACAAAAGGTAAGTGCAAGTGGAAGGATAGTGATGACAGGCTTTTGCAGAATTAAACAAACAAACACCTAAGTTCCTAGTCATGGGCAAATGTAGAAAGAACTTAGCTGCAGAAAACTCAATGAAAAAAAAAATAAAGTTTTATTAAATATTTTAAACAAAAGCACTGAAAGCATAGAAACTAATTCTTAAAAGTATAATAATAAAAAAAAAAACCTGTTCTCTCCTTTCTCTTTAGCACCAGAGTGACATTTCCTTGTTAAAAAAGTATTTGCACTCTGGTTTGTGAATAAACTGTGGGGAACCAAGGCTCTTTAGCCAAGCATTTTTGGACACAGTAAGTTATGGGAAAACACTTCTTCCCTTGAGCTCAACAATTACTATCCTCTGAATGGGGTCAAATATTTCTGATTGAATTAAGAATGACCCTTTGCTTTACATCATGAGATGATCACATTGTAAAAAAAAACATGTGGAATATATTTACAGAAGGATGAGCAGAAAGTCATGCATCTTTAAGTTCAAGAAAATATAATTAAGTTCCTAGTACTTATGACACACATAACTGAAAAAGTAGAAATTTCAAGGAGAAAAGGAGATTCCTCAAATTATTTACATCTCTATCACTCTCCTTCCAGAAGAGAAAATCAATATTTTATCACTAAGACAGTTTTCCCAGAGGTTTTCCCAGCTTTCTGAAGAAACAAACATGTTGCAAACCACTGCAGTTTAACCACATTAAATTCTATCAATATATAGTATATGCATGGAGCAATCAGGGGCCATCGTATGAAGGAACTGCTCACTCCTTGGCTTCTGCACTGTTGCCAGCACAGCGTCTGTCTCCTCCATAGCCTTGTTACCATGCTGAAATTGCTTTCTAAGGTACCTCTATTGGCATACAGATTTGTCAGTCATTTTCTCTCCCAATTCTGTAGAGAACTGATGGTGTAGCAGGTTGATGGTGCCATTTCGATACCATTTGACAGCAAAAGGTCCATTTTGCAAAGTCATGTTATAAAACCAAGAGCTTCACATCTGCTTCTCCCCTTTACTCTTGCTTATAAGGCTAACTCGAATTAAACCTGCAGAATCTCTGCAAGTCATTCTCCTTTATTAACATATATGAAACAGATGGGACCACAAAAGGTAAGTGCAAGTGGAAGGATAGTGATGACAGGCTTTTGCAGAATTAAACAAACAAACACCTAAGTTCCTAGTCATGGGCAAATGTAGAAAGAACTTAGCTGCAGAAAACTCAATGAAAAAAAAAATAAAGTTTTATTAAATATTTTAAACAAAAGCACTGAAAGCATAAAAACTAATTCTTAAAAGTATAATAATAAAAAAAAAAAACCTGTTCTCTCCTTTCTCTTTAGCACCAGAGTGACATTTCCTTGTTAAAAAAGTATTTGCACTCTGGTTTGTGAATAAACTGTGGGGAACCAAGGCTCTTTAGCCAAGCATTTTTGGACACAGTAAGTTATGGGAAAACACTTCTTCCCTTGAGCTCAACAATTACTATCCTCTGAATGGGGTCAAATATTTCTGATTGAATTAAGAATGACCCTTTGCTTTACATCATGAGATGATCACATTGTAAAAAAAAACATGTGGAATATATTTACAGAAGGATGAGCAGAAAGTCATGCATCTTTAAGTTCAAGAAAATATAATTAAGTTCCTAGTACTTATGACACACATAACTGAAAAAGTAGAAATTTCAAGGAGAAAAGGAGATTCCTCAAATTATTTACATCTCTATCACTCTCCTTCCAGAAGAGAAAATCAATATTTTATCACTAAGACAGTTTTCCCAGAGGTTTTCCCAGCTTTCTGAAGAAACAAACATGTTGCAAACCACTGCAGTTTTTAACCACATTAAATTCTTCATGAACAATATATGAGTAATATGCATTTGTGTTTCAGTAACATTTGTATTTTTTATCAAGAAAAAAGTTTGTGACTATTTTCAAGACAGTCATGGTGATGATTTAAAGTTTATTTGTAGGAGTATACAATGAGATGGACAAAGTTACCACAAAGACCATGTATTTTATTAGCTAAAAAATAATCAGGGCTTCCCTGGTGGTCCAGTGAGTAAGGACACCACCTTGCAGTGCAAGGGGCGCCGGTTCGATCCCTGGCCTGGGAAGATCCCACATGCCGCGGAGCGGCTGGACTGATGTGTCCAATCACCAAGCCGGGGATCTGGAGCACATGCGCCCAGAGCCGGTGCTGTGCGACAACAGAGGCCACCACGATGGGAGGCCCACACGGGCCAAAGAACAAAGATGGATGAAACTAGACAAATGAAAGACCAGTGGAAGTGGCCCGCCCACTGCCCTCCCTCCTCACCCCAAAATAAATAAATAAATAAATAAATGTTTAAAAACAATAATAATAATCAACAAAAACATACTGCTTGATAAAACAGATTTTTTTTTACTGAAATCATGATAGATATTCAATTGAATATGTAAACAGTATAAATTTTATAATAGTACAAATGCCTTAATTTTATATACTTTATTGAAATATAAATGACTTATAATATTATATTAGTTTCAGGTGTCTAGCACAGTGGTTCAACATTTTTATACATTACGATATGATCACTATGATTAAGTCTAGCTACCATCTGTCACCAAAGTTACTCTAATATTGTTGATGATATTCCATATGCTGAGCATTACACTGCCATGACATATGAATTTTATAATTTATATTCAATTATAACAACTGTCGTTAGTGTTTATTCACTAAGTCGTGCCCCGCTCTTTGCAAGGCCATGGACTATAACCCACCAGGCTCCTCTGTACATGGGATTTCCCAGGCAAGAATATTGGAGAGGGTTGCCATTTCCTTCTCCAGGGGATCTTCCTGATCCAGGATTAGCAGATGGGTTCTTTGCCACTGAGACACCAGGGAAGCCACATAACAACTATATCTAAACACAATAAAAATTATTCTTTTCATTTTGCCAATAAAACAACTGAAGACTGAAAAGACTGAATAAGTAACTTATTCAGAGTGGCAGAAGTAGTCAGAAGAATAGCCTTCAAGATTTCAGGCACTTTTTAGAAGCTCTACAACATGACACATTTTAATGTTGCTTTTCTAAGTTAAATCTAAAAGATATTTTGACCAAATAAATGCCATAAAGAATCTGTATGAAAACCTAAAATACCATGGACTATTTAATAAGTTTTCTCTCTCTCTCTCTTTCTGATTAGATAGGTATTAGATAGACAGACAGATAAAAATGGAGACATATGTGTATAAATATCTGTATCTATAGCTTTCTGAGTGTAGAAAATCACGTACTATTTCCCATTGGTCATCAGCTAGAATAAGAATAATTAGGAACAAAAGCCTACAAGGAAAAAATGTGAAAACATATAGAGCCACCAAATATAAGGAAACTTCATTATTAGAGATTTTCTGGTTTTCTTGAAAGTTCTGCAGTGTTAATACTCTCTAGGTCAGGTGTGTTTGTCAGGTAATCACCATTAAGATCAATGGCCTTGGCCTTGCCTGAGGCCTTCAAGTTTATCACTCTGACATTAACTGCAGAGCCGTTCAAAGAAGATTCATACATGATAGAATTGCTCTGTCAATAGAAGCTTCTCAACTATTAATAACAAGCAAGTAAGAGGGAAGGTGTCTAGCACAGTGGTTCAACATTTTTATACATTACGATATGATCACTATGATTAAGTCTAGCTACCATCTGTCACCAAAGTTACTCTAATATTGTTGATGATATTCCATATGCTGAGCATTACACTGCCATGACATATGAATTTTATAATTTATATTCAATTATAACAACTGTCGTTAGTGTTTATTCACTAAGTCGTGCCCCACTCTTTGCAAGGCCATGGACTATAACCCACCAGGCTCCTCTGTACATGGGATTTCCCAGGCAAGAATATTGGAGAGGGTTGCCATTTCCTTCTCCAGGGGATCTTCCTGATCCAGGATTAGCAGATGGGTTCTTTGCCACTGAGACACCAGGGAAGCCACATAACAACTATATCTAAACACAATAAAAATTATTCTTTTCATTTTGCCAATAAAACAACTGAAGACTGAAAAGAATAAGTAACTTATTCAGAGTGGCAGAAGTAGTCAGAAGAATAGCCTTCAAGATTTCAGGCACTTTTTAGAAGCTCTACAACATGACACATTTTAATGTTGCTTTTCTAAGTTAAATCTAAAAGATATTTTGACCAAATAAATGCCATAAAGAATCTGTATGAAAACCTAAAATATCATGGACTATTTAATAAGTTTTCTCTCTCTCTCTCTTTCTGATTAGATAGGTATTAGATAGACAGACAGATAAAAATGGAGACATATGTGTATAAATATCTGTATCTATAGCTTTCTGAGTGTAGAAAATCACGTACTATTTCCCATTGGTCATCAGCTAGAATAAGAATAATTAGGAACAAAAGCCTACAAGGAAAAAATGTGAAAACATATAGAGCCACCAAATATAAGGAAACTTCATTATTAGAGATTTTCTGGTTTTCTTGAAAGTTCTGCAGTGTTAATACTCTCTAGGTCAGGTGTGTTTGTCAGGTAATCACCATTAAGATCAATGGCCTTCGGCCTTGCCTGAGGCCTTCAAGTTTATCACTCTGACATTAACTGGCAGAGCCGTTCAAAGAAGATTCATACATGATAGAATTGCTCTGTCAATAGAAGCTTCTCAACTATTAATAACAAGCAAGTAAGAGGGATAGGGTGAGTAGGGAGGTGAAAGGTGGGGTTCAGGATGGAGGGAGGTGGGGCATTTGTATTCCTATGGCTGATTCTTGTTGATGTATGGCAAAAACCATCACAACATTGTAAGGTAATTATCCTCCAGTTAAAATAAATACATTAATTTTAAAAAGAATAAAAAGTAAAGGCCAATGCAGAGGACACAGGTTTGATCCCTGGGTCAGGAAGATCCCCTGGTAGGAAGTAGCAACCCACTACAGTATTCTTGCCTGGAGAATTCAATGAACGAGGAGCCTTGCAGGTACCACTCCATGGGGTCTCAAAGAGTCAGACATAGCTAAGCAATTGAGAGTGCCTGCATAATCAACCATTATAATACTTAGAGCTAAAATATGCCCCAAAATGAATCTCCTAAACAAGAGAAGTAAAAATGAAAGTGTTAGTCACTCAGTCGTGTTGGACTCTTGTGGCCTCATGGACTGCATCCTGCCAGACTCCTCTGTCCATGGAATTCTCTAGGCAAGGATATTGGAATAGGTAGCCATTCCCTTTTCCAAGGGATTGTCCCAACTCAGGGACTAAACCTTTATTGCTAGTGGATTGAAGTGAACAAGTTGGAGGTACTATGTGCTGATCTCCTATCTTTATGGATGGAGCAAAGGTACTTGGCTGTTCAATCTACTTTCAAGGTAATTTTTCCCAGAGCACACTGCATTTCAACAAACTGAAATAGTGGAAACCTTTCCTCAATCCACAGGGAAAGAAATGATGTCACTTACTATATTCTGGTGTTATTTTACAGGAACAAAAGCCTACAAGGAAAAAATGTGAAAACATATAGAGCCACCAAATATAAGGAAACTTCATTATTAGAGATTTTCTGGTTTTCTTGAAAGTTCTGCAGTGTTAATACTCTCTAGGTCAGGTGTGTTTGTCAGGTAATCACCATTAAGATCAATGGCCTTCGGCCTTGCCTGAGGCCTTCAAGTTTATCACTCTGACATTAACTGACAGAGCCGTTCAAAGAAGATTCATACATGATAGAATTGCTCTGTCAATAGAAGCTTCTCAACTATTAATAACAAGCAAGTAAGAGGGATAGGGTGAGTAGGGAGGTGAAAGGTGGGGTTCAGGATGGAGGGAGGTGGGGCATTTGTATTCCTATGGCTGATTCTTGTTGATGTATGGCAAAAACCATCACAACATTGTAAGGTAATTATCCTCCAGTTAAAATAAATACATTAATTTTAAAAAGAATAAAAAGTAAAGGCCAATGCAGAGGACACAGGTTTGATCCCTGGGTCAGGAAGAACCCCTGGTGGGAGGAATGGCAACCCACTACAGTATTCTTGCCTGGAGAATTCAATGAACGAGGAGCCTTGCAGGTACCACTCCATGGGGTCTCAAAGAGTCAGACATAGCTAAGCAATTGAGAGTGCCTGCATAATCAACCATTATAATACTTAGAGCTAAAATATGCCCCAAAATGAATCTCCTAAACAAGAGAAGTAAAAATGAAAGTGTTAGTCACTCAGTCGTGTTGGACTCTTGTGGCCTCATGGACTGCATCCTGCCAGACTCCTCTGTCCATGGAATTCTCTAGGCAAGGATATTGGAATAGGTAGCCATTCCCTTTTCCAAGGGATTGTCCCAACTCAGGGACTAAACCTTTATTGCTAGTGGATTGAAGTGAACAAGTTGGAGGTACTATGTGCTGATCTCCTATCTTTATGGATGGAGCAAAGGTACTTGGCTGTTCAATCTACTTTCAAGGTAATTTTTCCCAGAGCACACTGCATTTCAACAAACTGAAATAGTGGAAACCTTTCCTCAATCCACAGGGAAAGAAATGATGTCACTTACTATATTCTGGTGTTATTTTACACATACATTTATCTATAATCCCTTCATGTCTGCTACTGCAAATCTTCTAAAAAAATTGTTGGTATTAATAAAATGTCAAGATATCATATAAAAGTAAAAAATAGCAAAATTTCATAACAGCAGATACTTTTTGAGAGATTTCTGCATACTTCATGCTCTACATGTATTAACCTAAATAGAATTTTGATAATCATTGTAGATAGGAAGTTTAAATATCTTTACATTCAGTGAAAACACTGAATTTCAGTGACTGCAGTAGTTAAGACCTTACTAGCTTTTAAAGCAGATAAACCATGAAATAATAATGGCTTAAATATTAGAAACTGATTTCTCATAGACAACAGTCCAATGCAAATGCCAAATGGATAGTCTTCCTTGCAGTATACAAGAGTCAAGTTCTCTATGGCTATGGGATTGGTTAGTCATGCTTTAAAATTTGAATGGTCACAAAAAACATAATTTTCAGTATTTGAAGGACACAGCTTTCATCACTTCATCTATAGAATTCTAACATAGGAATAAATTAGATCAGAAAGAAATCTATATGTAGGGTTGTGAAATATTACTCGATTGCTTTATCTTTATGTCATTTCAATCTGATTTGATGGGATCACATGTGGCCTAGACTATAATTGTTTTTCTTTTTTTAAACTAATTTTTATTGGAGTATAGATCTATTCTTTTTTAGATTATTTTTCCATATGGGTCATTAGAGAGCATTGAGTGAAGTTCCCTGTGCTATACAATAGGTTCTTTTTAGTGATCTATTTTATATAAAGTAGTGGATATACAATCCCAATCTTCCAATTTATCCCTCCTTTCACTTTCCCCCTTGGTAATCATAAGTTTTTCTTATTATCAGCTTTTCTAATACAAAATTTTATGTGGATGGGATCCTCTTCAAGGTGCTGACAGTGTGGTAGGAGAAATACATACATATACACACACATCCTTGAAAAAGTAAATAAAAATAATATCCATTAATGCAACTTTTCTTATAGTTCATCAAATCTGGGAAGGGTTCATATGTTTCTATCCTCTTTGTAGAGGCCTGAAAGTGAGTAAGTAAGCTAAATCCACTGAAAAATGCACAATAATAAAAACATTAAGAATCAAGGTGAGTCTTTTTAGTAAACTGATTTATAGTCAGGAGATTAAGAATGGCCCCAAATCTTGAATGGTCTCATCATTTTAATTTTACAAAATATCAGAAAGAGCTTCACACACAAGAGACAGTGGCAAATGAGAAATTCGGTTACCACATTATTATAATTATCCAACTGTCCATAACTCTCAATTAAGTCCTATAATAAATCTGGTTGGAATGTTTGACTGAGACTTCTCTGGCTTTTAGTTCCCATCTCTAGCAAACTACAAAGCCAAGATTAATGAGAGATCCAAGGCATGAGAGATCAGCAAGGCTCTGCATCCCTCACAGTGTCAGGTCAAACTCTTGTTGCTTTTATAATGTGAACAAGAAATTGAGATCAAAAGACAGTGGGAGCAAGCATGTCAAGTCACCACATGGAAGCAAGAAGCAAATATGATAGGGCTACATTCATAAGCACTGCTTCTTAATGGTTATCCTCCACCAACTCCCCTTCCCTACAAAATGCACCCAATTTGTGTGTGGTGGGGTAAGTGGAAGAGATGGGATGAAAGTAAGGAAGTGTTTGGTAGGGAAGGAAGCACTTAATTGAAATTCTAATTTCTCTTTTCCATGTTTTGGAAAAGGAGAAAAATTGCAGTAATCATTTGGTTAAAAAAAAAATTGCATCATGATGGCATGCTATTACAAAATGAATTTCAAGAAAGATTGGGAGAGGTTGAACTCAGTTAAAGTAGTAAGTCTACTTTGGGAAGGCAGAGTGGACTGAGGGACGTGACAAGAGCTAGTGACGTTGGCGGTTTCCCCACCACTGCATGTCAAACCATGTTACAACATGGCGTAAGTTACACCTCTGTCCTTTATCTTATAACAGATTTCAAATACAACTTCTACTGTGCTCTGTGCTAAGTCGCTTAAGTTGTGTCCAACTCTTTACGACCCCGTGGACCATAACCCGCCAACACCTCTATTCTTGGGAAGAATACTGGGGTGGGTTTCCAAGCCCCTCCTCCAAGGAATCTTCCCGATCCCGGGGAATGAACTTGCATCTCTTATGTTTCCGGCATTGCCAATTTTTTTTTTTTTTTTTTTTTTTTGCCACTTCTATTGATCTTTCATTTATTTATCTTTGTTGTTTGGCCTGTGTGGGCCTCCCATTGCAGTGGCCTCTCTTGTCCCAAAGCACTGGTTCTGGGCACATGCACTCCAGAACGCTGGTTTGGTAGTTGAACACACGAGTTCAGCTGCTCCACAACACATGGGATCTTCCCAGGCCAGGGATAGAACTGGCGGCCCTTGCACTGCAAGGCAGTGTCCTTACCCACTGGACCACCAGGGAAGCCCTGCCAATGGATTTTTTACCACTAGCGCTTGCTAGGAGGCCCCCAAAAGCAACTTGCACATATTCCAAAGAGTTAATCAATACTTCTAACGTGGGAGAAAACTCTAAGGCTATACAAAATCCAATACCACTGTCAATACATTCTGAAAAATGCCCCAAAGTAAAGCAAATATTAATATAATACATAAACTTTGCTCAAGTGGAAACTAACATTTTGTGGCTTTCAAAGCAATCTCATCAGATTGTGACATTTCACACAACTTAAAAGTTATTTCTCATGAGTGTATTCCACTTTGTTTCTTTCCAGAAATATTATCACATTTCTTTTTGACTAGCCTTACGTAGTTTTGCCATTTTTATAGACATGTTGCTGCTTTGACCTATAATATAGTTAATAAATTTTAAAAATTCACTTAATTGAAATTCTAATTTCTCTTTTCCATGTTTTGGAAAAGGAGAAAATTGCAGTATTGTTTTGCACATGATGGCATGCTATTACAAAATGAATTTCAAGAAAGATTGGGAGAGGTTGAACTCAGTTAAAGTAGTAAGTCTACTTTGGGAAGGCAGAGTGGACTGAGGGACGTGACAAGAGCTAGTGACGTTGGCGGTTTCCCCACCACTGCATGTCAAACCATGTTACAACATGGCGTAAGTTACACCTCTGTCCTTTATCTTATAACAGATTTCAAATACAACTTCTACTGTGCTCTGTGCTAAGTCGCTTAAGTTGTGTCCAACTCTTTACGACCCCGTGGACCATAACCCGCCAACACCTCTATTCTTGGGAAGAATACTGGGGTGGGTTTCCAAGCCCCTCTTCCAAGGAATCTTCCCGATCCCGGGGAATGAACTTGCATCTCTTATGTTTCCGGCATTGCCAATTTTTTTTTTTTTTTTTTGCCACTTCTATTGATCTTTCATTTATTTATCTTTGTTGTTTGGCCTGTGTGGGCCTCCCATTGCAGTGGCCTCTCTTGTCCCAAAGCACTGGTTCTGGGCACATGCACTCCAGAACGCTGGTTTGGTAGTTGAACACACGAGTTCAGCTGCTCCACAACACATGGGATCTTCCCAGGCCAGGGATAGAACTGGCGGCCCTTGCACTGCAAGGCAGTGTCCTTACCCACTGGACCACCAGGGAAGCCCTGCCAATGGATTTTTTACCACTAGTGCTTGCTAGGAGGCCCCCAAAAGCAACTTGCACATATTCCAAAGAGTTAATCAATACTTCTAACGTGGGAGAAAACTCTAAGGCTATACAAAATCCAATACCACTGTCAATACATTCTGAAAAATGCCCCAAAGTAAAGCAAATATTAATATAATACATAAACTTTGCTCAAGTGGAAACTAACATTTTGTGGCTTTCAAAGCAATCTCATCAGATTGTGACATTTCACACAACTTAAAAGTTATTTCTCATGAGTGTATTCCACTTTGTTTCTTTCCAGAAATATTATCACATTTCTTTTTGACTAGCCTTACGTAGTTTTGCCATTTTTATAGACATGTTGCTGCTTTGACCTATAATATAGTTAATAAATTTTAAAAATTCAAAGTAACAGCATAAAGGTGGCACTGTAGGAGATCCAAGTCACAGTTTCTCCAGCAAAGAAGCATAATTACGCAGCTATCCATGAATGAAGGCAGCTCTACAAGAACCACGGGACTCCACGTCAGAAGTTCCAGCAACTCCATAAATGCTCAATTTGCTTTCCAGAATTTGAAGTAGGTATTCATTGTCTTACCACCAGCTACCTCATACATTTCATTCACTGTCTTGTCAATTAAAAAAAAAAAACAGTCCCCAGAATTTTCATCACCACATAGTTCATTGGTGGAGAGAGAATGTTAGATGTGTCCAGACTTCATCTCCATATAGGAAAGTGTGCTTGTTGACTTAGTGAGAATGTTGGAGGAAGGGTCTTTGCTGTTACATTTGTCTAGTGGAATAGAAAAGGGTGGTCTCAGGGCCTGAGAGAAGAAAAATACAGAAGAGGAACCAGCCTGAGGTCCCTGTGACCCAGAGTGATAGAATGGCATCCCTCTAATTAGGAATCTATCCCAGAAGTGTGTCACAATAAGACTGTTTTAAGTTTTTCTAATGCATTAAACATTTTCCTACCACTCAAAATCCCCAAGGTCTGCCATGGTTAAACACTGCCAGGAAACAACCCAAGTGATGGATGGTGTGTCTCTGTAATTGGAGCGTGTGTGTGTGTGTGTGTGTGTGTGTGTACATGCACACGCAGCGTTCACCTTCATGTGGAGTCTGCCTCTGGTCCCAGGGCTTTGCTCACTTGTCAATATCCTCCATAGCATGTACCCGCCTATTACCTATAGCTTAATGAAGAAAGAGATTGCTCTACTACCATCTAATAGTTGTTAATATCCTAATAACGTTAACATATGCAATACTGAATTATAAGGCTGGCGATAGCCTATGTGCGTGGAAATATAATTATAGTGGAAGTTTAATGATAAATCACCACAGTTTCTCTCTGCCTTCATCAACTATCAGGTGCTACCAAAGAAAGCAGAGGCAATTAAGGCAAGCAACAGGATCTTGGGCTGAGGGACAGGAATGATGGAAAAAATAGAAGCTCCCACTGTCTCCCAAATAGCTTACATAAATGGTGGCACTTAACAGCCTTGAACTCTGATCAGCAAAAACATCAGCGTTCCCCATTCATCCACCCAGGACGTGAAATTTTGATTTCTCTTAGAAAGGTACCATATTTTCAACTATGATAAAGTACCTTAGATCTCCAAATAGCTCAGGGCATGTGTGCTCAGTCATTCAGTCATGTCCAACCTGCTTGAGACCCCATGGATTGTAGCCCAGCAGGCCCCTCTGTCCATGGGATTACCCCGACAAGAATACTGGAGTAGGTTACCATTTCCTCCTCCAAAACAGCTCATTAAATTTCAACTGTTATTTCTGCATTCCTCTCAGCATCTGTTTAACAGATTATTTATAAGATGCTAATATTTTATTTAGTGTTATTCAAAGGTGGAAGTTTCCCTAAGTTCCCAGTTCTTTAAGCTATGATTGTTACGATGGACAGACCAGGATACAGAGTATGCCATGAGTCTAGGACAGTGCATAGCATAGCATAGGAACTCAACTGCTTAGCAGAATGTTGCAAAGGGTGTAGAGAATGTGGGAATCTGAGTACATATCCCAGCCCTGCAACTTAATACCTGGGCAACATTCAGCAGGTTCCTTCAATCTCTTCCATCCTCCATTTCTTAATTTATAAAATGAGCATTTTAGTGAATAATATTTGCTCCATAGGGTTGTCCTGAGGAGCAAATTAAATAATGCATTAAAACTCTGACTCACTACAATTCCTGCTGCCTATAATGCACTCAGTATGTGTTATTATTACTAATTGTTTATTATTCCATTATCAGTGGCCACGTATATATGTATCCGTCCCCACACTGCACTCTCGACACATTTACTAGAACTTGTTCCTGGAGGCAACCAAAGGATAAAATCATACAGCATTTGGGCAGGCAGGATTACTATAATTATACTGTTTAACCCTATTATTGGATACATGAGGAAACTCGGCTGAATTCATATAGTTAATCACAAACTGGCCAAAGCTAAGCGTCGAGGCTCTGAAATGGGCACTGAAGATACAAATATGAATACACCATGTCTTTTTCACTTGCAATTCATTGTCTTTACTGAAAACAGGCAGGGAGAGGTAAGTTTGAAATGCATCAGAGAAGGAAGTTCCTGTTGGCCCTGTCCCATGGAGGAGGAAGAGCTTATCCCTGGCTGTGGGTGGGGGGCAGCCAGAGAAAATGTTCTAGATAGGATAATAGTTGCTCTGTTGTTGAACAACTGCATATGATAAGAGACTAAGAAGGAAAATCAAATAAGAATATAGGCAAATAAATAAACGGTATACAAACAACATTGGTCGTTAAGGAAATGCATTTTACAATCCCAACCAGAAACTTCAGTATTGAAAAGGACAAAATGAAAAACAAAAGCCAAACAATTATAAGCCCAAGAACTAGAGAGGGTCTGGAGCAACCAGGCTTCTCCCACTGCTGAGAAGGTAAAATGTTATAGCTACTTTGGAAAACAGTTTGTCAATTCTTTGTTTTGTTTTGTTTTGTTTTAAAGATTTATTTATTTATTTATTTATTTTGGGGGAGTGGGGTGGAGAAGGAGGGGAGCAGATGGGCTACTTCTGTTGGTCTTTCACTTGTCTATTTTCATCCATCTTTGTTCTTTTGCCCGTGTAGGCCCCCCATCGCAGTGGCCTCTGTTGTTGCAGAGCACCAGCTCTGGGCGCACGTGCCCCAGAGCTCCGGCTCGGTAATTGGACACACCAGTCCAGCCGCTCCGTGGCATGTGGGATCTTCCCAGGCCAGGGCTCAAACCAGCGCCCCTTGTACTGCAAGGCGGTGTCCTTACCCACTGGACCATCAGGGAAGCCCAGTTTGTCAATTTTTGATAAAACTAAACATCCACTTAACAAATGATGCACTCCTATTCCTAGGTATTTGCTCCAGTGAAATTATTTATATATATATATATATTTACACAAAAACCCCTTCATGAATGTTTATAACAGGTTTATTCATAAGTTTCAAAAAAAAAATCCCAAACTGGAAACAACCTAAATGTCCCTAAGTGAAAGCATGGGCCAACAGATGGTGACACACTCTTGCACTACTATTCAGCAGTAAAAAAAAAAAGGAGGAACTAATAATACACACAATGGCATGTATGAATCTCAAATGCATTAGGCTAAGTGGAATAAGTCAGACTCAGAGCACTGATAATGTATGATTCTATCCACATGACATACTTGACATAGGAAAACCACTGGGAATGAAAACAGACCAGTGCTTTCTTATGGGGTGGAAGGCATTAACTTTAAATGACATAAAGAAAACTATGGAGCCGGTGGAATTGTTCTATATTTTGATTGTGGTGGTGGTTACATGGCTATACATATTCCTCAAGATCATAGGATCATATGCAAATTTTATATTTTTATTTTTTAAAGAAAAAGGCCAAACAGGCCATATGCAAATGTCCGGAAATAGAATACAGCGTAGGAAACGCAGGTTTTGCAAGCACGACTAGAGTACAGGGGATATCATGTAACTATCACTTAGCTAACTGCCTGGATCACAACAGAAACCCAATGAATACATACAGCAGAAATGAATAGAGGGGCATTATGGTGCTATGAGCCTGGAAACAGATAGGGGCCAGCTCTGTAAAACATGAGATCATTGACATGTTTATATTTGGTTCTGTGACCCCATTGAGATCTTCGTCATTTATATGATGTAGAAAGTTCTGTCTTATACAGAAAAAGACAAAATGTACGATGCTGGGGGTACATCAGAGCAGCCACGTAGAATGACTGCAATGCCAATGAATCCTCTTTAAGTTATTCTGTGTGCATCTATACAACCCTGGAGTGGAGGCTGCTTTGGGAGATGATTTCTTTATTCCACTTCTATAGCTATTTCAGAGACATCTGCTACGGGAAAATAGAAGTGATGGTAAAAACAGTGAATCAAAGTGCAAGACATGAGGTCTAAATAGTCCCAATGGTTTTATACAAGTAGGCCCCTTTCACCAAAACTTTTTTCAACAATTTTTCATATGTATTTTTCCACCCTATCCTGGATAGATAATACTCCAGAATACCATATTAGAAAATAAGATAAGACAAAGTTATTCTCATGAAGTAAAACTTCATCTCAAACACGAGGAAACAACCTAAATGTCCCTAAGTGAAAGCATGGGCCAACAGATGGTGACACACTCTTGCACTACTATTCAGCAGTAAAAAAAAAAAGGAGGAACTAATAATACACACAATGGCATGTATGAATCTCAAATGCATTAGGCTAAGTGGAATAAGTCAGACTCAGAGCACTGATAATGTATGATTCTATCCACATGACATACTGGACATAGGAAAACCACTGGGAATGAAAACAGACCAGTGCTTTCTTATGGGGTGGAAGGCATTAACTTTAAATGACATAAAGAAAACTATGGAGCCGGTGGAATTGTTCTATATTTTGATTGTGGTGGTGGTTACATGGCTATACATATTCCTCAAGATCATAGGATCATATGCAAATTTTATATTTTTATTTTTTAAAGAAAAAGGCCAAACAGGCCATATGCAAATGTCCGGAAATAGAATACAGCGTAGGAAACGCAGGTTTTGCAAGCACGACTAGAGTACAGGGGATATCATGTAACTATCACTTAGCTAACTGCCTGGATCACAACAGAAACCCAATGAATACATACAGCAGAAATGAATAGAGGGGCATTATGGTGCTATGAGCCTGGAAACAGATAGGGGCCAGCTCTGTAAAACATGAGATCATTGACATGTTTATATTTGGTTCTGTGACCCCATTGAGATCTTCGTCATTTATATGATGTAGAAAGTTCTGTCTTATACAGAAAAAGACAAAATGTACGATGCTGGGGGTACATCAGAGCAGCCACGTAGAATGACTGCAATGCCAATGAATCCTCTTTAAGTTATTCTGTGTGCATCTATACAACCCTGGAGTGGAGGCTGCTTTGGGAGATGATTTCTTTATTCCACTTCTATAGCTATTTCAGAGACATCTGCTACGGGAAAATAGAAGTGATGGTAAAAACAGTGAATCAAAGTGCAAGACATGAGGTCTAAATAGTCCCAATGGTTTTATACAAGTAGGCCCCTTTCACCAAAACTTTTTTCAACAATTTTTCATATGTATTTTTCCACCCTATCCTGGATAGATAATACTCCAGAATACCATATTAGAAAATAAGATAAGACAAAGTTATTCTCATGAAGTAAAACTTCATCTCAAACACGAGGCATAGTGAAAAGTCCACATAATGACTCAAGACCTACAGAGAAATAAAGAGCAATTGTATAAACACATGAAGTTGTGCACTCCGAGACTGAGGAAAGACTGGGTTAAGAGAATCACATAGGAAAGAGAAGAGAGTTATTCCTTAAGCATGCATGGTAGGACTATCATATTTATCATCTCTGGAGCAATAGGTATTTTTAAGCAGTTCTCTAACTGTCATTATTTATCCATTGGGGACTTTCTGCATTGTAAATAGACGTTAGCTGCTTAGAAAAATAACTTTAGATGATTAAGATCAGGCAGAAAATCTAATGCACAATGGGAACGAATTCCATATCATTTCAGTACTATGCCACTATTCCAGTCCATTGTCAAAAGATGCTTGTTCAACAACTTGAAGTTATATAGTTCTTTTCAGAAAGGGGACAACTTGGACTTTTTTTTTTTTTTTAATAATACATCTCAGAAGAGGGCCAGATGGAATTAGAATGAGGGACGAGAGCCAGAAACAGGAAGTGCAGTGTCACGGGAACAGAGCGCAAGCAGAGAAAAGTTGAGAGAAGTTACTCTGGGCTTCCAAGGAGAATGTACACATTCTCACATCTGAGTCTTTTGAGATTCGCCCATCACTAGACACTACTAAGCACACTGTCTTTAAAGGAAATCTTTGTTCTAATTCCCCCCTGACAGGAAAAAGCTTCTGGGTTCACTCAACCCTAACTTTATCCTTTACAAAGAAAAACTATAAAAGATGCTGGTACACAGAGCAGACAAATGACTGCTGGAATGAATCCTCTTTTAAGTTATTCTGTGTGCATCTATACAACCCTGGAGTGGAGGCTGCTTTGGGAGATGATTTCTTTATTCCACTTCTATAGCTATTTCAGAGACATCTGCTACGGGAAAATAGAAGTGATGGTAAAAACAGTGAATCAAAGTGCAAGACATGAGGTCTAAATAGTCCCAATGGTTTTATACAAGTAGGCCCCTTTCACCAAAACTTTTTTCAACAATTTTTCATATGTATTTTTCCACCCTATCCTGGATAGATAATACTCCAGAATACCATATTAGAAAATAAGATAAGACAAAGTTATTCTCATGAAGTAAAACTTCATCTCAAACACGAGGCATAGTGAAAAGTCCACATAATGACTCAAGACCTACAGAGAAATAAAGAGCAATTGTATAAACACATGAAGTTGTGCACTCCGAGACTGAGGAAAGACTGGGTTAAGAGAATCACATAGGAAAGAGAAGAGAGTTATTCCTTAAGCATGCATGGTAGGACTATCATATTTATCATCTCTGGAGCAATAGGTATTTTTAAGCAGTTCTCTAACTGTCATTATTTATCCATTGGGGACTTTCTGCATTGTAAATAGACGTTAGCTGCTTAGAAAAATAACTTTAGATGATTAAGATCAGGCAGAAAATCTAATGCACAATGGGAACGAATTCCATATCATTTCAGTACTATGCCACTATTCCAGTCCATTGTCAAAAGATGCTTGTTCAACAACTTGAAGTTATATAGTTCTTTTCAGAAAGGGGACAACTTGGACTTTTTTTTTTTTTTAATAATACATCTCAGAAGAGGGCCAGATGGAATTAGAATGAGGGACGAGAGCCAGAAACAGGAAGTGCAGTGTCACGGGAACAGAGCGCAAGCAGAGAAAAGTTGAGAGAAGTTACTCTGGGCTTCCAAGGAGAATGTACACATTCTCACATCTGAGTCTTTTGAGATTCGCCCATCACTAGACACTACTAAGCACACTGTCTTTAAAGGAAATCTTTGTTCTAATTCCCCCCTGACAGGAAAAAGCTTCTGGGTTCACTCAACCCTAACTTTATCCTTTACAAAGAAAAACTATAGAGAGAACGACTTTGCTCCCAGGGGTTTCCCTAGCTCTTCTTATTTAACTAGCCCTGTCTAACTAGACAAGTGCTTAGACTCCCTCCATTCACCTGCCACAGTCCTCATACAACAAAAAAGCCTGCTTCGATGCTTTTATTTTCCTGCCTTTGGGGTTCCTCAAAGTCTAGGTGCCCTAGAGAGGAATCCTTTGTAACTAGGCCACCCAAGTGATTGATAAGAGGGCTGGAACATTCCAAAAGATAGACAGGTTATTGCTATTTTTCCTCAACCTCACAGTTGTTGAGAGTATCTGACCTAGATTCAAATCATCAGAAGTTGAGATTTTCAATATTAAAACACAAGGAAAGGGCCATATTTCTCACATTAAACTTAATTGCCAAGTACAATTAAGAACATCCATTATACGTGAAAAATACAGACAAGGCTGTATTTTCAAGCAAGAGCTTCAAAGCAGGATTGCACTCACTTAGAAAAATAAGGATTTATCTAATTTTAAGGAGTTGCAGTAAAAATACATATATATTTACTCTCGAAATACAAAAATCCCCATCAGCTCTGTATAGTACCCTATAATGGAGCTTTCCCTTATTTATCTCTAATCTTGTGTTTATGCTCCAGAGTATAATCTCAGATATATTGCAGAACTGCAGAAATGTTCCCAAGAAATAGTGTTAGGCTTGGAATTACAATGATCACTTCCCATTCTGATGATGACATCATTCTCATCTCTTGTGTATCAGGTAACATCCTTGGTTGCAAGCAAACAAAAAAACTGATTCTGGGTAATTTAAATAGATAAGCATTAATTGGATTTTTTTTTTTTAATAATACATCTCAGAAGAGGGCCAGATGGAATTAGAATGAGGGACGAGCCAGAAACAGGAAGTGCAGTGTCACGGGAACAGAGCGCAAGCAGAGAAAAGTTGAGAGAAGTTACTCTGGGCTTCCAAGGAGAATGTACACATTCTCACATCTGAGTCTTTTGAGATTCGCCCATCACTAGACACTACTAAGCACACTGTCTTTAAAGGAAATCTTTGTTCTAATTCCCCCCTGACAGGAAAAAGCTTCTGGGTTCACTCAACCCTAACTTTATCCTTTACAAAGAAAAACTATAGAGAGAACGACTTTGCTCCCAGGGGTTTCCCTAGCTCTTCTTATTTAACTAGCCCTGTCTAACTAGACAAGTGCTTAGACTCCCTCCATTCACCTGCCACAGTCCTCATACAACAAAAAAGCCTGCTTCGATGCTTTTATTTTCCTGCCTTTGGGGTTCCTCAAAGTCTAGGTGCCCTAGAGAGGAATCCTTTGTAACTAGGCCACCCAAGTGATTGATAAGAGGGCTGGAACATTCCAAAAGATAGACAGGTTATTGCTATTTTTCCTCAACCTCACAGTTGTTGAGAGTATCTGACCTAGATTCAAATCATCAGAAGTTGAGATTTTCAATATTAAAACACAAGGAAAGGGCCATATTTCTCACATTAAACTTAATTGCCAAGTACAATTAAGAACATCCATTATACGTGAAAAATACAGACAAGGCTGTATTTTCAAGCAAGAGCTTCAAAGCAGGATTGCACTCACTTAGAAAAATAAGGATTTATCTAATTTTAAGGAGTTGCAGTAAAAATACATATATATTTACTCTCGAAATACAAAAATCCCCATCAGCTCTGTATAGTACCCTATAATGGAGCTTTCCCTTATTTATCTCTAATCTTGTGTTTATGCTCCAGAGTATAATCTCAGATATATTGCAGAACTGCAGAAATGTTCCCAAGAAATAGTGTTAGGCTTGGAATTACAATGATCACTTCCCATTCTGATGATGACATCATTCTCATCTCTTGTGTATCAGGTAACATCCTTGGTTGCAAGCAACAGAAACTGATTCTGGGTAATTTAAATAGATAAGCATTTATTGGGCATAGAATGGGCTCACAGACCTGCAGTTGGTGAAAAATTAGACTTATTAAATAGAAAAGCCTTTACTGAGTACAGAATAGGCTCATAGATTCTGCAGATGAGGAAAAATCAGGCTAAGGAAATAGACCAATAAAGGGAATTTGAAGAGAAGAGGCAAGGGAGGAAGACATTTGCTTTTTAGCAGGAATGTCCAATTGAGGTGTTGCCTTGGCTACTACAGAACACTGGTGGAACTGGACGGTGCATCTTACTGAACTTCTTTGGGGCTATGAATGCATCTTCAGTCTCTCTCTCTCTCTCTCTCTCTCTCTCTCTCTCTCTCTCTCTTTGAACTGTCTGTTCCAGATTCAAATTCTGAAGCTTTGATCTAGGGATTGTATATTCAGACAGTCCATTTCTCATTCAAACCCTTTGTACAAGTCTCTGTTACCACTGCAACATCTTCCTTTAAAAGATCTTTTTGGAAAATAAGCTGAAAATCCAAAGAGGAAAGGAAAAAAAATACCTTCTTTATATAGCTATATAACATGAAGCAGTTAGCTCAAATATCAATAAAGATACATACAGTAATAAAAGAAAAATGAAAACCAACTACTAATATGCCTCTGCTCTGCTCTTGGCATCAATTTCAGCTGAAGTCGGCTCATGTTTGGTTACCCCAAGAATTCCTAGGGCGCTCACCATAACCAACAAAGAGAGGCTTCTCCCCTCTGAGGTTATGTCTTGATTATAGTGAAAGTCAGTGGTCTAGGAACAGGTGGTTTTCTTCAGTCAACTGAGTTCCCGAGAGATGAGAGGAGAGGCGGGGCTTCTAAGATCCGTCACTGGCTGGCAGGGGTTCACTCATCCCAGGACTTCTTGTTACTTTTTGGAAAGGAGGGGAAATTTCAGAAACGACAAAGCTGCTCTCAGCTTTGATTTGGCTCAAGGCTCACAACAGCTGTAAAAGTTGAATCTTGCAGTGGGGGCGGCGGTGGAACAAGGTCAAGACTGGTTATAATGTGGTTTTACTAGAGTGTATTGTTTCCAGAAGAGGGAAAAAACCACTATGTATGAATATGCAGAGAGTGAAAAATGAGAAAAACATGTTTGTTTTATCTCAAGCTAGAGATTGAGCCCACAACCCCAATTACACATATGCTGCTACAGGCAGAATGAATAACTACTTGTCTTTGAAACGCTCAAGGATACATTTTAACTTATCTCCAAAAACATTCACCATTTTCCATTTTTTTTCAGCTCTCATGATCTGAATAATGATGGGGTATGGGGTGTTCTAAATGTTAAACAGGTTAGCGAAACAAAATTTTTTATTAATGAATGAGTGGCTGATTTCCACTGTGTCCCACTGACTCAGAAGCAAAGTGAAAGATTTTTCTTTCTGGACTTATTTCTTTTGGTTTATTCCCTGCTGCAAAGAGATTTTACCTCCCTGCCCCACCCTCCGCCCCGCCCCTCCAAAGTCATTCAAACATGTCTCTTCGCTAGAGTTTCAAACCAATTTTTTTTTTCTTCCCAAAAGTAGTGGATTAGGAGAGAGCCATTTTAGCCCTAGTTACCAGGTTTTTCATGATTCTGTTATAAATTATCTGGAGTTGTTCACATCACTTTTGGCAATACATACCAGCAGGAAGGTAGTTCTATTTTAATTATTTAGGATCATACTTCTCAACTCTCTATGGATATTAGAATCACCTGGAGTGCTTAAACAAAATGGATGTCTGGGCTTTATTCCAGACCAACTAAATCATAATCTCTAGACATGGAAGCTGGCCATTGGTGTTTGGTTTCCAACTCTCAGTTGAATCTACAGTCATGAGAGATGGGGCTCAAAACCCCTCCCAGAGGGCTACCATTTCATTGTGGCTGAGCATCAAAGGTTGTACAAAAGGATTTCTATTACGGCATCAAGAACGAATTAGAACTAAACTTTTCCTGCCTTCCTCCTGCAGAGAAATTGATTTTGCCAACTTACTTTGTGAGCCCAAATGGATTATAACAACAACAACAACAATAATAGTCACTTTACCAAGCCCCGCACCGCCAGCTCTCTTCTCCTTAATTAGTCTCTTTGACCCTGAAATAGTCACTTAAAAAGATGTAGCTTCAATACCTCAGACTCTTAGCCTGACTCTCACTACATGGCTTGCTATAAATTATATCATCCATCAGAGAATACAGGAAGCCCAAGACATATGCCCTTGTCAATTTCTGGAAACCTTTTTAAAGTACTTTGGAGATTCTAAGAATGAGTTCCCCACTGATATTCACTTGATGGGCAGAAAAAAAAAAAAAAAAAAACTCAGTTAAAAGGAGTGCAGAACAGTCTGACACTGGGTCCAGATGGGGCCCAATTCCCCCAACTGGGAGCATCATCTCTCCAACATGACATTCTGATTCAGTGCATCTGAGGTGAAACCTAAAGACTGGTATTTTTTAATAGGAACCTCAGAAGATTTTGCAACAGATGGTCTACAGACCACCCAGAGAAACATGGCCATAGACTGTTAAATAAAAAGCTTTCAAAGAAACCAGGAATATTTAGGTGGGGAAAGCTAAACTGTCTTCAAATGTTTAAAGGGTTTTCCTGGTTTGGAAAAAAAAAAAGTTAAATAGTATTTTTTTTTTTTTTTTTCTAAACCCTCTTCTGTAAGATTCCAAAAGGTAGAAAAAAAAATGAAACATGGGTGGAAAATGTAGACAAACTGATTTGGATTCAATTTAGAGAAGAATTTCATAGTCATCAAACTGAACTGCCTTAGCAAGCACAATTTCTTGATTCATCCAGTGATTACCACTTTGTAAAGATACTATCAAGGGGATTCAGTCTTGCAGTGGGTAGACAGTTCAATCTATCGTGTCCCTTAAAATATGAATTCACTCAGAATAACAAAACTCAACATAGGTCTAAATCTTTATGTCTAACGTAGTTTGAAAAAAAAGTATTGCTGGACATATGTGCACCATATTTAATTAACTCAATTTCCCTAAAACAACATCTTTATACCTTGAATATCTTATTCCAAGGAGTCATGAGAGTGGGTTTCGGGTCAAGATGCTTTTAACTGGAACAGTCAACAGGTTTCTCAAAAAAAAAAAGTCAATTATCTATTTATGACTTTAAAGTCAAGGATCAAAGCTAGTTCAAATACCGATAGCTAGCTAGCTAGATGTGCTTCCCAGGATCAGTGGATTCGCCTGCCAATGCAGGAGACATAGGTTTCATCCCTAGGTTGGGAAGATTTCCTAGAAAAAGAAGTGGCAAGCCACTGCAGTATTCTTGCCTGGAAAATCAATGGACAGAGGAGTCTGGTGAGCTATACTCCATGCGGTCACAAAAGAGTCAGACACAAATAAAAAACAACAACAAAGCTAGATAGATAGAAAAACAGAGATAGGGAGATAGATAGTTGGATAGAGAGAATGAAATAAGAAAGAGAGACTCATTCATTCCAGGCTAAGAAGGACTAAGCACTCCCATCCATCTGTCCTACTGAATGCAGGTTTAAAACTGCATGGAACAATTACTTGAGGACTTTGGAAAGAAAATAGCAGCAAGCAGATTGGATAAGAAGACCAGAATTAAAAGGCCATCAAACAGACAATGACTTCACCATTTTTATTACCCTCTGGCCTGATTTCAAGACAGCATGAGAACTGGAAGGGGTTCCTGGCACATGGAGCAATCCAGGAGAAGTACCCTCGTTCTGTCTCAAGGAGTGTTACAAGGGCCTCCTAGATGTCTCCACAGACAATCTTTTCATAGACAGCTGACTCTCTGCCCTAGTTATTCGAATGGTGCCTTGGTGTCTGTATACTGGTCATGTCTTCACAATAATTAGGTGTGTAAAAGTTGCTATTAAAATCTCAGATTTTCTAAGTAAGTTGAGAGGTGAATTTAATCTGTTTTTTGACTCTCATCCCTCCATTTTCAAGTTTCAATGCATAAGAGGAATGCACAGAACAATAAAGATACTGTCCTTAAAAAAAGGTGGGAGGGACCTTGATTCTCAGAGAGCATGGAAATCTGTTTTTCTTTGCCTTGTTTTTTTCTCCCTTGTTCCATTCTTTAGTGCATCAGCCCCCAAATGATCCTAGAGCGGTGGCAGCATGACAGCAATCAGCCCCTCTCTTTATTGTGGACCTCATTACTTTCAAGGAAGAAAATATTCCCCTCCAAAAAAAGGAGTTCTGGTCTCAAAATAATATTAGGAGTTATTACCCAGTTATTACCTTTCTCACTTCCCTTTTTTCATACCATCTCCAACCCCTGACCCAACCACTTCCTCCTCTCCTGCTCCCTTGACCAGGATGCGGGTGTAGTCAAGAAAAGCAGGCAGCTGAGCAGGGTATATTAAAGCAGAATGTATCTGTGGCCTGAGGACTGAAAAAGGAACCAGGAAGTACCAGGGACATAGCAGAGAGAGAATTTAAGACAGCAACTCTCATCAGCAGTATATGGACTCCTGTCCTGACCTGAGTTGCAAGTGTGTGTATATGAATTTAAATGGCACACACAGACTTTGAGAAGGAGCATGGAATAATCCATTAGTCCAAACAGTCCAAATCCTAGATTGGCTGGCTAGAGGACCTGCAGGATAGATCTGAATAGCACTGCAAAAGACTTTAAGACCAAACCGGCCTTAGGACCACAACCCAAAGAAATCTGATCAAAATGTGACTTGAACCCAGCCAAGTTGATTGCCACTAAAGCAAAAATCTTGATATTCTCTGTGGTCTTTTAACTAGACCCACAGACACAGCATGATCATCAAAATGTCCACAAGATAACATGAAATTACTTGGCATACATAAAACCTGGAACGTTTCCACCTGTATAGGAAATGAATCAGATTATAGAGTTGTTGGGATTATCTGTGAGAAACTTGAAAGAAGATATAAATATCCCCAACAAGAAAAAAAGACAGAAACACCTCTGAAACAATTGGAAAGATAGAAAATCTTAGCAAAGAAATAGAAGATATTGTGCAATGCTAAATGGACATTTTAGAACTAAAATTATAAAAACTGAGATAAAAATCTCATAAAATGGTCTCAGTGATCAGAATGAAGTTGGCAGAGGAAAGAGCCAGTAAACTTGAAGATTCACGAACAGATATTATTCAATCTGAGCTATGAATTAAAAATAATGAAAACAAAAAATGAAGAGAGCACCAAACTAAAGACACTATAAGTAAAATCTGGCAGCATGACAGCAATCAGCCCCTTTCTCCTTATTGTGGACCTCATTACTTTAAAGGAAGAAAATATTCCCCTCAAAAAAAAGGAGTTCTGGTCTCAAAATAATATTAGGAGTTATTACCCAGTTATTACCTTTCTCACTTCCCTTTTTTCATACCATCTCCAACCCCTGACCCAACCACTTCCTCCTCTCCTGCTCCCTTGACCAGGATGCGGGTGTAGTCAAGAAAAGCAGGCAGCTGAGCAGGGTATATTAAAGCAGAATGTATCTGTGGCCTGAGGACTGAAAAAGGAACCAGGAAGTACCAGGGACATAGCAGAGAGAGAATTTAAGACAGCAACTCTCATCAGCAGTATATGGACTCCTGTCCTGACGTGAGTTGCAAGTGTGTGTATATGAATTTAAATGGCACACACAGACTTTGAGAAGGAGCATGGAATAATCCATTAGTCCAAACAGTCCAAATCCTAGATTGGCTGGCTAGAGGACCTGCAGGATAGATCTGAATAGCACTGCAAAAGACTTTAAGACCAAACCGGCCTTAGGACCACAACCCAAAGAAATCTGATCAAAATGTGACTTGAACCCAGCCAAGTTGATTGCCACTAAAGCAAAAATCTTGATATTCTCTGTGGTCTTTTAACTAGACCCACAGACACAGCATGATCATCAAAATGTCCACAAGATAACATGAAATTACTTGGCATACATAAAACCTGGAACGTTTCCACCTGTATAGGAAATGAATCAGATTATAGAGTTGTTGGGATTATCTGTGAGAAACTTGAAAGAAGATATAAATATCCCCAACAAGAAAAAAAGACAGAAACACCTCTGAAACAATTGGAAAGATAGAAAATCTTAGCAAAGAAATAGAAGATATTGTGCAATGCTAAATGGACATTTTAGAACTAAAATTATAAAAACTGAGATAAAAATCTCATAAAATGGTCTCAGTGATCAGAATGAAGTTGGCAGAGGAAAGAGCCAGTAAACTTGAAGATTCACGAACAGATATTATTCAATCTGAGCTATGAATTAAAAATAATGAAAACAAAAAATGAAGAGAGCACCAAACTAACACTTGTTCCATCACAGTGGGATGAGAAAAAAATGTGAAGCTGGTAAAAAATCATAAGGATGATGGCCGAAAACCTCCTAAATTTGATGAAAGACTACCTTGCAGATTTGCCTTGTATCCTGGGCCAAGCAGCCAGGAGACAAAGAGAGAAAAATTAATGGGGATTACTAGTAATGGGGATTACAGCCCTCTTGTAATTGCAGCTGCCAGAAACCTCAGTTAACCTCCTGTGGGTTTCCACACTATAGCTCCCATTGCTGCCCTGGGATTGGGTAGTGGCTAGTGTCAGGGCTGGGGGAAGAATGGCAGGTAAGGGTTCAGGCTTCTTATTCTAAATTCCACCTGTGACTTTTTAAACCAGTTTGCCCCTAGAGTGTTCTTTGTCTGCACCAGTACTGCTCACTTCCAGAGTTCTGGCTGTGTTGAGTCCAGGCCAGACAATACTAAAGGGACAAGAAAAGGAAAACTGTTTTGAAAGGCCATTCTTCATCTCCAGTCCACTTGCTACTATAAATGTTTATTTTACAGCAGCCACAAAGGGTTGCTGTCTACATTCTTTCCAGGACTTATGGTTGCTTTCAATAGGAGAGACAAAGATTGCTTACTCCATGTTACTCTGAACTGGAACCTCCATCTGGAATAATTTCCTCCAAGGATAAGAGAAGTATTCTGAGGGAAATTACTAAATATCACAAAACAAAACTTGCACTTTGGATAATTTTATCACAGGTGAATGTTAAAAAAAAAAAAAACAAAAAGGTCACTGGGTGTTTTGCCTATCTGAAGGAATCTGATTTCTTAATTATATTCCTAGTCACTTTCTCATTACATTGACAATGTGTATGGAAGAACTAGAAGGACATTTTTTTGTATCCATGAAAATAATCTTTTAGAAAGTTAATTTTTTCCCCTAGATATCTAAATACAGAGACTGTACAAATTGAAGGGATTCCTTTGTAGCTCAGCTGGTAAAGAATCTGCCTGCAGTGCAAAAGACCCAGTTCTGTCTTTAGGTCAGGAAGATTGCCTGGAGAAGGGAAGGGCTACCCAGTCCAGGGTTCTTGGGCTTCCCTGGTGGCTCAGACAGCAAAGAATCCACCTGCAATGCAAGAGACCTGGGTTTGATCCCTGGGGTGGATATAATCTCCTGGAGAAGGGAAAGCCTACCCACTCCAAAATTCCTGCCTGGAGAATTCCATGGCTCATCCATGGGTCACAAAGAGTTAGACACAACTGAACCACTTTCACTTTACAAATTTAAACAGTCATGATTTTGGACTGTCCCCACCACTGATTACCATCGTTAGTACAAATAGCAAGAAAACAGTTATCTATTGAAAATATATGCACATTGTTACTGTAACATGTTATTTTGCACATTCTGTATGATTCATTCAGCATAGATTTATTGAGTGTTATCTAATTCTGGCTTTGACAGTGTGGTAGGGAATAAATTGGCTAAGGTCCTGTCTTCATCGTATAAGTGTGGATGTTCGTATAGAATATCTTAGGTTTACTGACAAGCACAACTCTTCTGTATTGTTCTGAATATGTAGGTTTTCTTTTTTTCGTACTGATTCTGCAAGTAGACTTTGCCTCTAGCAATCTTTACACCAGGATGGAGACTGGACATATTACATTTCTCTTCGAATGTACTCCACATGAAGGTTGGGGCTATTACAAGTTTCATGTTCAACTGAATGATCTTAAACATAACAGTATGATTTAGGTATGAATATTCCTGCTCATTGAGCATAACACTCACTATGAAATACTTGCCTTGAAATATTTTGCAAATTTCCTAAATTTGCGCAAATATGTCAGTTTTACAAAGACCAAAAGAAAAAAAAAAAAAGCCATAGGTTGAGTCCAATGTTCTTTTTGCTCTGATTTGTGTTCCCTTTGCTGAAGTTAATAATTACACCTTTCACTTTCTTAAGCAATTTTTAACTTAGAGAGTTTAAATGACTTGTTAGCACAGCTTAGCTTTTCCCAGGAGGTTTTTTGAGTGTCACCGTTAACAACCTCAGACCTGAAAAGTGAAGCTAAATTCTTAAAGAAATAAATGAGTTTTGTGTATTCACTTCTATATCATTTTTATTTGATAGGAAAAGAAGGGCACTTGCTACCAACTCATTAACCTATGAACTTGCAGAATTTAATTTAGAAATAAATGATTTTGTTATTCAAAATGCAAGAGACCTGGGTTTGATCCTGGGGTGGATATAATCTCCTGGAGAAGAAAGCCTACCCACTCCAAAATTCCTGCCTGGAGAATTCCATGGCTCATCCATGGGTCACAAAGAGTTAGACACAACTGAACCACTTTCACTTTACAAATTTAAACAGTCATGATTTTGGACTGTCCCCACCACTGATTACCATCGTTAGTACAAATAGCAAGAAAGCAGTTATCTATTGAAAATATATGCACATTGTTACTGTAACATGTTATTTTGCACATTCTGTATGATTCATTCAGCATAGATTTATTGAGTGTTATCTAATTCTGGCTTTGACAGTGTGGTAGGGAATAAATTGGCTAAGGTCCTGTCTTCATCGTATAAGTGTGGATGTTCGTATAGAATATCTTAGGTTTACTGACAAGCACAACTCTTCTGTATTGTTCTGAATATGTAGGTTTTCTTTTTCGTACTGATTCTGCAAGTAGACTTTGCCTCTAGCAATCTTTACACCAGGATGGAGACTGGACATATTACATTTCTCTTCGAATGTACTCCACATGAAGGTTGGGGCTATTACAAGTTTCATGTTCAACTGAATGATCTTAAACATAACAGTATGATTTAGGTATGAATATTCCTGCTCATTGAGCATAACACTCACTATGAAATACTTGCCTTGAAATATTTTGCAAATTTCCTAAATTTGCGCAAATATGTCAGTTTTACAAAGACCAAAAGAAAAAAAAACAAAGCCATAGGTTGAGTCCAATGTTCTTTTTGCTCTGATTTGTGTTCCCTTTGCTGAAGTTAATAATTACACCTTTCACTTTCTTAAGCAATTTTTAACTTAGAGAGTTTAAATGACTTGTTAGCACAGCTTAGCTTTTCCCAGGAGGTTTTTTGAGTGTCACCGTTAACAACCTCAGACCTGAAAAGTGAAGCTAAATTCTTAAAGAAATAAATGAGTTTTGTGTATTCACTTCTATATCATTTTTATTTGATAGCAAAAGAAGGGCACTTGCTACCAACTCATTAACCTATGAACTTGCAGAATTTAAGTTAGAATTTTGTACTTCAACTCTATGATAAATGTTATCATAATGAATATTAGACACTAGGTTTCTTTTCATTCTTTCCTTTTTCCTTCTCTTTCCTCCTTCATCCTCTCCTCCATTCCTTCCTTCCATCCGTCCCCTTCTTCTCATCTTGTGCCTTGCTACCTCTGGTCATTTTTTATCTTCTCAAAATTTTCTCACAGAGTACTGAGTATGAATATGCCATCAGTTTGCAATATATCTAGATGTGGTTTACCAAACAATTTAAGCAGCTAAGGCAATTTTATCATCATTATCACATGGAGTGTACATGTGCATGTTTTATATAAATCCAAGAATGTGAAAGATACCTATGGTAAACCTAGACAGAGTATTAAATGCAGATACCTCACTTTGCCGACAAAGGTCTCTATGGTCAAACTATGGTTTTTCCCAATAGTCATGTATGGATATGAGCGTTGAACCATAAAGAATGCTGAGCATCAAAGAATTGATGCCTTTGAATTGTGACTTGGAAAAGACTATTGAGAGTTCCTTTTACTGTAAGGAGATCAAACCAATCAATCCTAAAGGAAATCAACCCTGAATATTCATGGAAGGACTGAGGCTGAAGCTCAAGCTCAAGCTGATGTGAAGAGACAACTCATTGGAGAAGCCCCTGATGTTGAGAAAAACAGAAGGAAGAAGGAAAAGGTGACAGTGGCAGATGAGACGGTTGGATCACATCACCGGTTCAATGGATCTGAGTGAGTAAACTCCGGGAGATGAAGGACAGGGAAGCTTGGAGTGCTGTAGTCCATGGGGTTGCAAAGAGTTAGACAGTACTGAGCAACTGAACTGAATTGAAGAATGTGAATAAACTTCTACTTGGAAGAACACATTCAACTAATTAAAGCTGGTAGAAACTACAAAAATTTCACTGAATTCCAGAAACCATATACCTTCTTAGTTTGTTTTGAGGCAACTTTTCCCCAGCATTGGTTAAGTAGCTATCATTTTTAACATCTGCATTCCTCCCACTTTCTCTCACCCAAGGGAGAACAGTACTATTGTAATTACACTACATTCTTCTCAGGTTCTATAACGAGCTATTATTTTGCTAATGGAATATTCAAGTAGTCTGTAGTAATTTATCAAATAGTCCCAAGTCCCATTTTCTCAGTGTGAATCTTTTTGTTCACAGGTAAATTGATGTGTGGGGGGTTATCAAGGCTTTTTTGTAATTCAAATTATCCATTCCACTCTCTTCACACACACACACACACACACACACACACACACACACACACACACACACAATACAGGCAATCTTAGAAGAGTTTTTTAGAAATGTTTAAAATTAAAACTGTACAGACTTCATGCAAGTAGTAATTTCTGCATTTTAATTTTCTTTTTTTCTTTTTGCATTTTGATCCCTAATTTTTAAAATACACCTAAATTAACGAAAGGTGGGGGCAGGGGGTGTAACTTAGCTTTTTTCACACTACAAGCTGTCCTTTTGTCAGTTGAGCTGCTAGCAGGAGAGCACTATTCTAAATTAAAGACCAAAAAACAGGAAACCAGCTCAGCTCAAACTCTTCCATTTTCCTCCATTTTAAAAGACATGAATTTAAGTTGGTGTAGTTCTTATTGAAATGGACACCACTTTTTGACACAGAAATGTTAAAAGTAAAATGGGTTGTGAATTTATTAATGAAAAGCTCCTGAGTATAAGACTATGCCAAAAAAATAAATAAATAAACAAAAACAAAAAAACCTACAGTTGAAATTTGTTTTAAACTATTTAAACAAATTGCCTATACAGTTAACCTAGCCACTAACTATAAAGTTCAAGTTCTTGCCATGATGGTAAAATGGCTTGTTCTGCTGGCTCAGTTTCCTCAAATCGATCTTAAAGTCAATTTTGTAATACTGTCCTGACAGGAACATATCTTTGAGAAGCAAACCAAAATAATAGAAGGCCCCTGAGGAGGATGAAGGATGTCTGGAATTTATGTGTGTGAAAGGATCGAATTGCATCCTCCTCAGGGATCTGCCTGGAACTGCTCCAACAATGACCTTGAGGAGATCAAGTAGAGAAAGCCTTTAAAAATGTGCACTTGCTTTTGTTTCACTTTGTCTTTATATTTATCACCAGCATTGGTTAAGTAGCTATCATTTTTAACATCTGCATTCCTCCCACTTTCCCTCACCCAAGGGAGAACAGTACTATTGTAATTACACTACATTCTTCTCAGGTTCTATAACGAGCTATTATTTTGCTAATGGAATATT
Organism: Tragulus kanchil; assembly: GCA_022376925.1. Classification (NCBI taxonomy): domain Eukaryota; kingdom Metazoa; phylum Chordata; class Mammalia; order Artiodactyla; family Tragulidae; genus Tragulus; species Tragulus kanchil. Next base: position 21,301,637 of record JAIOJX010000005.1, on the reverse strand, counting down.
CAAGTAGTCTGTAGTAATTTATCAAATAGTCCCAAGTCCCATTTTCTCAGTGTGAATCTTTTTGTTCACAGGTAAATTGATGTGTGGGGGGTTATCAAGGCTTTTTTGTAATTCAAATTATCCATTCCACTCTCTTCACACACACACACACACACACACACACACACACACACACAATACAGGCAATCTTAGAAGAGTTTTTTAGAAATGTTTAAAATTAAAACTGTACAGACTTCATGCAAGTAGTAATTTCTGCATTTTAATTTTCTTTTTTTCTTTTTGCATTTTGATCCCTAATTTTTAAAATACACCTAAATTAACGAAAGGTGGGGGCAGGGGGTGTAACTTAGCTTTTTTCACACTACAAGCTGTCCTTTTGTCAGTTGAGCTGCTAGCAGGAGAGCACTATTCTAAATTAAAGACCAAAAAACAGGAAACCAGCTCAGCTCAAACTCTTCCATTTTCCTCCATTTTAAAAGACATGAATTTAAGTTGGTGTAGTTCTTATTGAAATGGACACCACTTTTTGACACAGAAATGTTAAAAGTAAAATGGGTTGTGAATTTATTAATGAAAAGCTCCTGAGTATAAGACTATGCCAAAAAAAATAAATAAATAAACAAAAACAAAAAAACCTACAGTTGAAATTTGTTTTAAACTATTTAAACAAATTGCCTATACAGTTAACCTAGTCACTAACTATAAAGTTCAAGTTCTTGCCATGATGGTAAAATGGCTTGTTCTGCTGGCTCAGTTTCCTCAAATCGCTCTTAAAGTCAATTTTGTAATACTGTCCTGACAGGAACATATCTTTGAGAAGCAAACCAAAATAATAGAAGGCCCCTGAGGAGGATGAAGGATGTCTGGAATTTATGTGTGTGAAAGGATCGGGAATTGCATCCTCCTCAGGGGATCTGCCTGGAACTGCTCCAACAATGACCTTGAGGAGATCAAGTAGAGAAAAGCCTTTAAAAATGTGCACTTGCTTTTGTTTCACTTTGTCTTTGGACATCATCACCTTCTCATTCACCAGAAATCTTCCACAGCAGCTCAGATTGCTTAAGTGGTGACACTGAGATAATCCTGGGCAGCATAAAGATTCTGCCTGAATGATGAATCATTAAAAACAGGTGAAGAGGGCTTCCCCTGGTGGTCCAGTGGATAAGGACACCGCCTTGCAGTGCAAGGGGCGCTGGTTCGATCCCTGGCTTGGGAAGATCCCACGTGCCGCAGAGCGGCTGGACTGATGTGTCCAATCACCGAGCCGGAGCTCTGGAGGGCATGCGCCCAGAGCTGGCGCTCTGTGACAACACCAAAGTGGGAGGCCCGCAGGAGCCAAAGAGCAAGAGCCAAAGAACAAAGCCAGATGAAAACGGAGGAATGAAGGACCAATAGAAGTGGCCCGCCCGCTCCCCTCCCTCCCCAACCCGACCCTCGCCCAAAATAAATAAATAAATAAATCTTTAAAAAAAAAAACAGGTGAAGACTGACCAGCTTCTCTTGGGCATCCGCTCTTCCTCCACCTCCACATCAATATCCATTCACTGATGAATATCAACCTAGGGAGCTTGCTTCCAACCATTGCTGTGTTACCATTAAGAATAAGACATGAGTCACCTACCAGATGAAACCCCTTTGGAAGAATAGTTTGCAGTCTGTAATCCACAGAGGCTCTGTGGTACCTGAGACTCTCTGCCCAATGATTTAACCTCTCCTCTATTTTGAAAAATCACCAGAATTCAGAGAGACTGGATCCTCACCTTGGGTCATTACCCAAAACACATTTCCAGAAATACAGGGCCATGTTTTCTATTTAGAGATCCTGCTAAAACAGGATAGGTGACACACCAGGAGAGCCTGAACTCACCAAGATAACTAGACAGCAATGCCTACAATTACTTAAAGTAGAAAGAAAGAATTGGACAACCATATTATTTTAAGCAAAGATGTAAGAACTGATTAAAAATCAAAAATAGTATTTTAAATATAGTTATAGAGGTATTAGAAGATAGTAGCGATATAAAAAGAGTAACAATAAGCCGCAAAAGAAGGTCCAAATGGAAAAATGATGTATAAAAATTTAGGAATTTTTCTCAGGATTAAAGAAAGATAAAAGGTCTTAGACTGAGAAGGCCACTGAGTGACAAATAATACTGATAATGAAAAACTTATACCTACACAGAGAATCAGTAAATTTAAGAAAATTCTGAATACTGCTAAATAGGAAACAAAGGAAGGAACAAATACTTCAAGTGGAAAAGATTTTAGAGGATGTTATCAAATTAGAAAAGAACAAATCAGGAAGAGAATGGAAAAGACATGATAATTAAAATGATAAAATATTGAGATAACACGTAATGCTGGCAAAGACTGAGGGTGTGGGAGAGTATGTGTGTGTGAAACAAAAGGAGAGAGAGAGAGAATGTGAAAAAAATCTAGAGTAAAAGGAGAATTATATATAGAGTGACCTATAACTAAAATTCATCTTGATTCAATTTGATGAAGTAGGAAACCTGAGGAATGAGAATGATACTTATTTTGTCTAGGAAAATAGACTTTGGAAAAGTTGGTTGTTATTATTTTTGTTAGAAGAAAAAATATAAAATTTGCACATGTGTCTATTTATATGCCTAATAAAATTGAAGAATTTGTCATAAGAAAATAATCATGATCTTGGATCTTTGGAGAAGGACAATTACTATTAGAATGAAATAAATAAATGTCATGTATAAATTTTAAACAGCAAAATAAATTACAATCATTCATATAGCACAGACTGAGAAACAATGTGAAGTTTACATGAAAATAAGTACCAATATATCAGTAGTTATATTTATCTAGCATTAATAGTTATCTATAAAATTTAGTTAAATGTGCTGGTTAAAACCACAGACTCTATAATAACACATTTTTTAAGAGTAAATAATACATTGTGTAAAAGAAAAATATTAAGATGTATCAAGGATAGGTGACACACCAGGAGAGCCTGAACTCACCAAGATAACTAGACAGCAATGCCTACAATTACTTAAAGTAGAAAGAAAGAATTGGACAACCATATTATTTTAAGCAAAGATGTAAGAACTGATTAAAAATCAAAAATAGTATTTTAAATATAGTTATAGAGGTATTAGAAGATAGTAGCGATATAAAAAGAGTAACAATAAGCGCAAAAGAAGGTCCAAATGGAAAAATGATGTATAAAAATTTAGGAATTTTTCTCAGGATTAAAGAAAGATAAAAGGTCTTAGACTGAGAAGGCCACTGAGTGACAAATAATACTGATAATGAAAAACTTATACCTACACAGAGAATCAGTAAATTTAAGAAAATTCTGAATACTGCTAAATAGGAAACAAAGGAAGGAACAAATACTTCAAGTGGAAAAGGTTTTAGAGGATGTTATCAAATTAGAAAAGAACAAATCAGGAAGAGAATGGAAAAGACATGATAATTAAAATGATAAAATATTGAGATAACACGTAATGCTGGCAAAGACTGAGGGTGTGGGAGAGTATGTGTGTGAAACAAAAGGAGAGAGAGAGAGAATGTGAAAAAAATCTAGAGTAAAAGGAGAATTATATATAGAGTGACCTATAACTAAAATTCATCTTGATTCAATTTGATGAAGTAGGAAACCTGAGGAATGAGAATGATACTTATTTTGTCTAGGAAAATAGACTTTGGAAAAGTTGGTTGTTATTATTTTTGTTAGAAGAAAAAATATAAAATTTGCACATGTGTCTATTTATATGCCTAATAAAATTGAAGAATTTGTCATAAGAAAATAATCATGATCTTGGATCTTTGGAGAAGGACAATTACTATTAGAATGAAATAAATAAATGTCATGTATAAATTTTAAACAGCAAAATAAATTACAATCATTCATATAGCACAGACTGAGAAACAATGTGAAGTTTACATGAAAATAAGTACCAATATATCAGTAGTTATATTTATCTAGCATTAATAGTTATCTATAAAATTTAGTTAAATGTGCTGGTTAAAACCACAGACTCTATAATAACACATTTTTTAAGAGTAAATAATACATTGTGTAAAAGAAAAAATATTAAGATGTATCAAGCAAATATGAATCAAAAGAGAAATGACATACTAATCTTATACCTGATGAATATAATTTAATACCAAAATGATGTTATATGCTAACAAAAGAAACACTTGGACAAGAAGATATATTTATCATAAGCTATGTCCATTTATTTCCATATTGCATATGGCGGTATCCTCATTACAGTGGCATAGCTAAACAGGTGTGACACATCAAATGACTTGGCAAACCCAACTGTATTTGCTATCTGGTCTTTAACATAAGTCTATCAACTCCTGATATGTAAAACTGAGTTCTAGAAGCAGAGAGAGAAAGCAAAGGTGTAAGAATAACATTTGAAGAGAACCAGAATATTACAAATAATTGCAAACCAGAACATTAAAACAATTTATACCGCTATTGTATATGTCCGAGAAGTTGGAAGAGAGATTAAGCATATTACATAGACATATATGTTTTAAAAACCCTGAACTTGTACTGATAAAGAGTATAACATGTGAAAAGAAAAAGGCATTGGATGGGTCTCATGGATGAATAGATACTACAGAAGAAAAGATCAGTGCAATTGAAGACAGATCTATAGAAACCACCTCTTCTGAAAGAAAAATATAAAAGATAAAGCCCCCCAAATCAGACATAATGCTAGTGAGTATTGGAACAACTATATATTAATACATGATTAGAGTTGATGAAAGACTGGAAATCAGGGATAACAGAATATGTTAATAAATAATGACAGCAATTTTTCTAAATTTGCTGAAAACCATATATCCCCAGATTCAAGAAATTAAATAAGCCTCAAGGGTAAGTGACATGTTTAATAAAAAAGACTTTCCAAAATCACATTACAGTCAAACTGCCTAAAATCAGTAATCAAAAATTTTAAAAGCAGTCAGAGGTGGGGAAAGAAAGTACATTTCCTCAAAAAGAACAATGATAATTATCATAACAGATGTCTCACTGGAAGTAGTGTAAATATCTTAAAAGAAAAACTATCAACCTAAAATTATTTACCTGTTGACAATATCTTTAAAAATGACATTAAATAAAAACTTCAAATCTACAAAATCTGAGAGCAATAAAGAACACTGGGAACAATGAATTGTAGGTACATATAAAAATTTGTAAAAAAAATTATTTAAATGTCCTTAAAGGGAATCTTCTCTTTAAAGCAAAATCACTAATAATGTATAACAAGGTTTAAAACATGTCAAAGCAAAATATATAATTATGATCAGTTCAAGGCTAGAAGGGAAGAAGTAGAACCACATCCATTTAAGTTTCTTATAATATGCATAAATATGTGTATCATTTTAAGGTAGACTGTGATAAGTTAAAGATGTGTACTTCTTAAACCCTAAAATGAAAATTAAAATAACATGATAAAGAATTACAAATAGTGCTTCTAAAAAAGAAATAGCATAGAATCATACAAAATACTCAAAAAGAAGGCAGTAAGGTGTTTGGGGATTACAAATGGAACAGATAGGAAACAAATAGCAGAATAGTAGATTGCAAAAAAATAAGCAAATGGAACATTAAAACAATTTGTTTTATACCGAGAAGTTGGAAGAGAGATTAAGCATATTACATAGACATATATGTTTTAAAAACCCTGAACTTGTACTGATAAAGAGTATAACATGTGAAAAGAAAAAGGCATTGGATGGGTCTCATGGATGAATAGATACTACAGAAGAAAAGATCAGTGCAATTGAAGACAGATCTATAGAAACCACCTCTTCTGAAAGAAAAATATAAAAGATAAAGCCCCCCAAATCAGACATAATGCTAGTGAGTATTGGAACAACTATATATTAATACATGATTAGAGTTGATGAAAGACTGGAAATCAGGGATAACAGAATATGTTAATAAATAATGACAGCAATTTTTCTAAATTTGCTGAAAACCATATATCCCCAGATTCAAGAAATTAAATAAGCCTCAAGGGTAAGTGACATGTTTAATAAAAAAGACTTTCCAAAATCACATTACAGTCAAACTGCCTAAAATCAGTAATCAAAAATTTTAAAAGCAGTCAGAGGTGGGGAAAGAAAGTACATTTCCTCAAAAAGAACAATGATAATTATCATAACAGATGTCTCACTGGAAGTAGTGTAAATATCTTAAAAGAAAAACTATCAACCTAAAATTATTTACCTGTTGACAATATCTTTAAAAATGACATTAAATAAAAACTTCAAATCTACAAAATCTGAGAGCAATAAAGAACACTGGGAACAATGAATTGTAGGTACATATAAAAATTTGTAAAAAAAATTATTTAAATGTCCTTAAAGGGAATCTTCTCTTTAAAGCAAAATCACTAATAATGTATAACAAGGTTTAAAACATGTCAAAGCAAAATATATAATTATGATCAGTTCAAGGCTAGAAGGGAAGAAGTAGAACCACATCCATTTAAGTTTCTTATAATATGCATAAATATGTGTATCATTTTAAGGTAGACTGTGATAAGTTAAAGATGTGTACTTCTTAAACCCTAAAATGAAAATTAAAATAACATGATAAAGAATTACAAATAGTGCTTCTAAAAAAGAAATAGCATAGAATCATACAAAATACTCAAAAAGAAGGCAGAAAAGTGTTTCGGGGGGATTACAAATGGAACAGATAGGAAACAAATAGCAGAATAGTAGATTGCTAATAATCACAAGAAAGCTAAATGGTCTAAATCTGAGTTAAAAGGCAGGGATTGTTTGATTAGATCAAAAACAAGATACAACCATATGCTGCCTAAAAGAAAATCATTATTTAAACACAAAGAATCATATTACAAAAAAAAAGGATGGAAAGATGTGTTACCTATGATATCTAGAAAAACATAACTGATTTATGAAAATATATGTTTCTCTTATATATGAACAAAGACTTGGCTAGAAATTGAATCCTTTCATTTATGTTCCAGCTCTGTTCATTATGAACTGTTGACTAAGGATTAGTTTAGGGAACATATGGCCTGCTATGAGGTTTTCTTATCCTGTAGAGTAGTAACAAGAAACATAAATTTGCTGACGAATTTAAAATCTGGAAATTTCACATATAAATTGGCATTTCTGGTTTTTCTCAAAAGGTTATAACATTTGGCAGACCTGGAATACCATTCTCACATGGGAATACAGGACAGAGTTGAGTGGCAACTTCTGCCCTTAGTCTGAACCTGTAATCTTCAACTCAGCACTGTGCTTATTGGCATTACTTCACTCTCTTGCATTACTTGGCTGATGGCACTAGCACTATGAACCCTGATGTTGCTTGATTAGTTTTTAGAATTCTGTATTATTGAAGAAAATTGTGAAATAACTCTGGCCTTTGTTGCTTGGTTTGTTGAGATAATTAAATTTCCAGATTTTAGATTAAAGGAATCTTCTCTTTAAAGCAAAATCACTAATAATGTATAACAAGGTTTAAAACATGTCAAAGCAAAATATATAATTATGATCAGTTCAAGGCTAGAAGGAAGAAGTAGAACCACATCCATTTAAGTTTCTTATAATATGCATAAATATGTGTATCATTTTAAGGTAGACTGTGATAAGTTAAAGATGTGTACTTCTTAAACCCTAAAATGAAAATTAAAATAACATGATAAAGAATTACAAATAGTGCTTCTAAAAAAGAAATAGCATAGAATCATACAAAATACTCAAAAAGAAGGCAGAAAAGTGTTTCGGGGGGATTACAAATGGAACAGATAGGAAACAAATAGCAGAATAGTAGATTGCTAATAATCACAAGAAAGCTAAATGGTCTAAATCTGAGTTAAAAGGCAGGGATTGTTTGATTAGATCAAAAACAAGATACAACCATATGCTGCCTAAAAGAAAATCATTATTTAAACACAAAGAATCATATTACAAAAAAAAAGGATGGAAAGATGTGTTACCTATGATATCTAGAAAAACATAACTGATTTATGAAAATATATGTTTCTCTTATATATGAACAAAGACTTGGCTAGAAATTGAATCCTTTCATTTATGTTCCAGCTCTGTTCATTATGAACTGTTGACTAAGGATTAGTTTAGGGAACATATGGCCTGCTATGAGGTTTTCTTATCCTGTAGAGTAGTAACAAGAAACATAAATTTGCTGACGAATTTAAAATCTGGAAATTTCACATATAAATTGGCATTTCTGGTTTTTCTCAAAAGGTTATAACATTTGGCAGACCTGGAATACCATTCTCACATGGGAATACAGGACAGAGTTGAGTGGCAACTTCTGCCCTTAGTCTGAACCTGTAATCTTCAACTCAGCACTGTGCTTATTGGCACTACTTCACTCTCTTGCATTTCTTGGCTGATGGCACTAGCACTATGAACCCTGATGTTGCTTGATTAGTTTTTAGAATTCTGTATTATTGAAGAAAATTGTGAAATAACTCTGGCCTTTGTTGCTTGGTTTGTTGAGATTTTTTTTTTTTAATCACAAAAAAACAGATAACAAGTTTCCAGATTTTAGATTTTTTGTTGTTGCCTGCTTTGTTGTGATTTTTTTTTAAGGGTTTTCCTGTGGCTCAGATGGTAAAGAATCTGCCTGCTATGCAGGAGATCCTGGTTCTATTCCCTGGTCTGGAAGTTCCCCTGGAGAAGGGCTAGGCTATCCAATCTAGGATTCTTGGGCTTCCCTAGTGGCTCAGACAGCAAGGAATTCACCTGCAATGCAATAGACCTAGGATCGATCACTGCAATGGGAGAGACCTGGGTTCAATCCCTGGGTTGAGAACATGCCCTGGAGAAGGGGAAAGGCTACCCACTCCAGTATTCTTGCCTGGAGAATTCCATGGATCGTCCATGGATCACAAAGAGTTGGACACAACTGAGCGACTTCATTTTTATTTTTAATAAATGTTTTGACTACTAGAAATTGAGATTTCTTTAAAAATTGAAATTATAACTACATGAAAAGGAAAATAAAGATATATGAACCCTATATCTAACTGTTTTCTCCATTTACTTATCTGGTACATAATTTGTTATGCATACTAAAATATTAGTTTAGGAAGCTTGACTTCTATTATTTATTGTGTTCATTTCTTTATTGTGCTACCAGTTAAGTGTATGCTGAAGATTTTTCTCTGACCTCAGTCACCTTTCCTTTCATTGTAGCTGTTCCCTTATTTTTTTCTTTTGTGTTCTAAGACAGTCAAGTTTTGTATTCATTATTAAAAGTGCAATTTTCTTTAATGCTGATACAGTTTTTTATTGGTTCTAATAATAATCTTAATCTGTTTATATTTTAGTGTTTGAATATATTAATCATAATTAATATTTATTGAGCATTTAACTACATGACAAACACCATTTAAACACTTGAATATATTATCTGAATGAATTTTTTTCTAGAAATCCTATGAAGAATTTACTGTTAAAATTAAGCTTTCATTAATTTTGCATTACTTGGCTGATGGCACTAGCACTATGAACCCTGATGTTGCTTGATTAGTTTTTAGAATTCTGTATTATTGAAGAAAATTGTGAAATAACTCTGGCCTTTGTTGCTTGGTTTGTTGAGATTTTTTTTTTTTAATCACAAAAAAACAGATAACAAGTTTCCAGATTTTAGATTTTTTGTTGTTGCCTGCTTTGTTGTGATTTTTTTTTAAGGGTTTTCCTGTGGCTCAGATGGTAAAGAATCTGCCTGCTATGCAGGAGATCCTGGTTCTATTCCCTGGTCAGGAAGTTCCCCTGGAGAAGGGCTAGGCTATCCAATCTAGGATTCTTGGGCTTCCCTAGTGGCTCAGACAGCAAGGAATTCACCTGCAATGCAATAGACCTAGGATCGATCACTGCAATGGGAGAGACCTGAGTTCAATCCCTGAGTTGAGAACATGCCCTGGAGAAGGGGAAAGGCTACCCACTCCAGTATTCTTGCCTGGAGAATTCCATGGATCGTCCATGGATCACAAAGAGTTGGACACAACTGAGCGACTTCATTTTTATTTTTAATAAATGTTTTGACTGCTAGAAATTGAGATTCCTTTAAAAATTGAAATTATAACTACATGAAAAGGAAAATAAAGATATATGAACCCTATATCTAACTGTTTTCTCCATTTACTTATCTGGTACATAATTTGTTATGCATACTAAAATATTAGTTTAGGAAGCTTGACTTCTATTATTTATTGTGTTCATTTCTTTATTGTGCTACCAGTTAAGTGTATGCTGAAGATTTTTCTCTGACCTCAGTCACCTTTCCTTTCATTGTAGCTGTTCCCTTATTTTTTTCTTTTGTGTTCTAAGACAGTCAAGTTTTGTATTCATTATTAAAAGTGCAATTTTCTTTAATGCTGATACAGTTTTTTATTGGTTCTAATAATAATCTTAATCTGTTTATATTTTAGTGTTTGAATATATTAATCATAATTAATATTTATTGAGCATTTAACTACATGACAAACACCATTTAAACACTTGAATATATTATCTGAATGAATTTTTTTCTAGAAATCCTATGAAGAATTTACTGTTATTATCTCTTCTAAAAGTAAAAAACATAAGGCTTTCAGAGATTAATGTTTTCACGATCAAAAATTTGGAAAACAGTAGAATCAAGACAAGTAACTAGGTACTTTTAAATCCAAAGCCCATGTGCTTATTCATGAGCTACATGGTAAGTTGTCTTTATCTCTGATTTATTTAACTTGCTCCTCATCCAATTAATTTCTTTTATCTTCAACTATGTTTCTTAATTTTTTTTTAGGACTCTTTTTTATTGGACTTTTTAAGGTGGACTGTCCACCCAGTGGACAACCTGGGAAGCCCCTTGAATCTTGTAATAAGAATAAGAATCTTGCGCTTCCCTGGTAGTCCAGTGGGTAAAGACACAGCCTTGTAATGCAAGAGGCATCAGTTCAATCCCTGGCCTGGGAAGATCCCACAGGTCCAGAGTGGCTGGACTGATGTGTCCAACTACGGAGCTGGAGCAAATGTGCTGGGAGCCAGTGCTCGGCAGCGACAGAGGCCACTGCTAGGGAAGGCCCACATAGGCCAAAGAACAAAGATGGATGAGAACAAATAAATGAAAGAGCAATAGAAGTGGCCAAAAAAAAGAAAGAATAAGAATCTTTTGATAAGAATTCTTATTAAAAGAAATTCTTAAAAAATATTCTTAAATTCTTTAAAAAATTCTTAAAAAATTAAAAAATTATTTTAATAGGACTTTGAATGTTTTAATAATATGAATCATTATTTTAATAAGAATGTAATAATTTGCTTGTGTTCCTACAATAGGAACCTTGTCCTAAGTTTGTTAAAACCTAAATATAGTAATTTTCAAACTTTTTTAAAATTAAAAATGTTTTCAAAATGCATTCTTCTCTTCCGGCACTAGTTTCTGTGTTTTATAGAGCAGAATCACTTCATATGATATTTATTTGTTTTGAAAGATGTTCTCTCATCCTTGAAAAGAATGGCATTAATCTGTTGGTATTAACTGTATCAGAGCCCAGTTAGAATCATCCTTTCAAATCTCAAGACACAGGGCTTACCTGGTGGTCCAGTGGGTAAGGACACCACCTTGCAGTGCAAGGGGCGCTGGTTCGATCCCTGGCCTGGGAAGATCCCACGTGCTGCGGAGCGGCTGGACCAATGTGTCCAATTACTGAGCTGCAGCTCTGGAGGGCATGCGCCCACAGCCGGTGCTCTGCGACAACAAAGGCCACCGCGATGGGAGGCCCACACGGGCCAAAGAACAAAGATGGATGAAAATGGAGAAATGAAAGACCAATAGAAGTGGCCCGCCTGCTCCCATTCCTCCCCATCCTACCCCCCCATAAACAAATAAATAAATCTTTTAAAAAAAAAAGACACAGGAGGTCATTTTGCTCACAATCTCGATCAACTTCCTGGTTCTGCATTGTCTTTAGTCAGGATTTCTTGGTCTGAAGAACAATCCCATGGTCTTATGATCCGACTATTTTATCATAAGGGAGAAGTCTTACTCTGTACAGCCTAAATGGTCTGTATGCTTTGCACTGCCAAAAAAAAAAAAATAGGGGGAGAATAAATATTCCAATATCTGGATCTAAAAGGTTATTACATCTATGTTGGCCTCAGCAGTGTTTCATTCCTGAGGATGACTGAGATGAGAGATGCATTAAACACTAAAGAGGGTCCAGAGGGTGAAACAATGTGTTTGAATTCCATATTGAGGAGCTTTCACGAAATAGAACAGTGGGCCTGTGGCTCTATGAGTCTGTGTAGATGGAAATTCTCCACCTTTTTAACACACATGACTGTATCATTCTGTCTCCAGGCTAAGCTTTCCTTAGTTGACTCTCCAATATTTGCCGGACACATTTTTGACCGACATTTCTAGTTTCCACTGTTGTTGAATATTTTTTCGGTTTTCATGAGCATTGGGGACACATTTTCAAACTTTTTTAAAATTAAAAACGTTTTCAAAATGCATTCTTCTCTTCCGGCACTAGTTTCTGTGTTTTATAGAGCAGAATGACTTCATATGATATTTATTTGTTTTGAAAGATGTTCTCTCATCCTTGAAAAGAATGGCATTAATCTGTTGGTATTAACTGTATCAGAGCCCAGTTAGAATCATCCTTTCAAATCTCAAGACACAGGGCTTACCTGGTGGTCCAGTGGGTAAGGACACCACCTTGCAGTGCAAGGGGCGCTGGTTCGATCCCTGGCCTGGGAAGATCCCACGTGCCGCGGAGCGGCTGGACCAATGTGTCCAATTACTGAGCTGCAGCTCTGGAGGGCATGCACCCACAGCCGGTGCTCTGCGACAACAAAGGCCACCGCGATGGGAGGCCCACACGGGCCAAAGAACAAAGATGGATGAAAATGGAGAAATGAAAGACCAATAGAAGTGGCCCGCCTGCTCCCATTCCTCCCCATCCTACCCCCCCATAAACAAATAAATAAATCTTTTAAAAAAAAAAGACACAGGAGGTCATTTTGCTCACAATCTCGATCAACTTCCTGGTTCTGCATTGTCTTTAGTCAGGATTTCTTGGTCTGAAGAACAATCCCATGGTCTTATGATCCGACTATTTTATCATAAGGGAAAAGTCTTACTCTGTACAGCCTAAATGGTCTGTATGCTTTGCACTGCCAAAAAAAAAAAAAAAAAAAAATAGGGGGAGAATAAATATTCCAATATCTGGATCTAAAAGGTTATTACATCTATGTTGGCCTCAGCAGTGTTTCATTCCTGAGGATGATTGAGATGAGAGATGCATTAAACACTAAAGAGGGTCCAGAGGGTGAAACAATGTGTTTGAATTCCATATTGAGGAGCTTTCACGAAATAGAACAGTGGGCCTGTGGCTCTATGAGTCTGTGTAGATGGAAATTCTCCACCTTTTTAACACACATGACTGTATCATTCTGTCTCCAGGCTAAGCTTTCCTTAGTTGACTCTCCAATATTTGCCGGACACATTTTTGACCGACATTTCTAGTTTCCACTGTTGTTGAAATTGCATTGTTTTTCCGGTTTTCATGAGCATTGGAATGGAAAGATTGCAGGAGTGAATCAGGAATTGCTGATTACCAACAATGTAGCCAGAATATACTCTTTCATATATAAAGATGAAGCTGGAAATGACTTTTCCCTGCTGTGCCAGTTTGACCTAAAACCCAAAGTATCGCAACAGTCTTTTATAAGCCACACATATGGACAAAGTACCTTTTGACTATAACTCCAGCTGGTTTCTGAAGAGCCAATTTCCATTTATTATTACTGTCTTTCCCATTTTCTTTTTGCAGAAGTATTTTGGCAGGGAAAGCTATATCACACAAAATCACCTACACTATATTGAGATACTATTTGACAGTATTTTTTTCTTAAAAATACTCATTTTTTTTCAACATCTTTAAGACCAATTATCATTCTGATGTGATCACTTTAAATTATCAGATAACTTTTTCGCAGTCAAGGCTGAATGAGTTTCATCCTTCCAAATTCTATTTCATGTCCATAATACATGCTAGTTGAATTAACAGTCTTTGTGGAAGTGACAATATTTAAATTATAAAATCTATTAAAAATCCATTTTGCCATGGTCTAGTTCTTCATTATGTGAACTAGGGAGGGAATAACAAGTCAAAATAGAAAAGGACATAGAGTGTGAAATTCAGGCAAAAATTGTGAACTAAAGCTTGAAATTAAAATTTCAACTAGAGCTCAATTTAAGAAAACAAAGCAAAACAAAATGAACTGAGAATGGGATTTTGTGTGTGTGTGTGTGTCTGTGTCTGTGTCTGTGTCTGTGTGTGTATTTATTATGGCTCAAGAATATTCTATGAATTAGCTCATTGGCCATGATTGCAGTATATCTTATGGAAAGAATGGGTGACTTGTGTGTATGATCTCATCCATCCTCAAGGAGCAGGAGGTTGTTTATGTGAAGAGGGTATGAACTATAATAATTATGAAGAGAGAAAGTGTTGGCCAATGTCTATGGTCAGCAGCTTAGATTCTATTTCTAGATGTATCTGTTTTTTCTAGGAGGCTTTAGACAGGTCATATTTTCTTAGGACTCCTGTTTGCTTGGTGCACTAATAGTTTCCATTGTGTTACTGTATGGCAACTTTTGAGTTTTAATAACTTTAGGTAAAATGATTTACAAAAAAGTGTTAAAGTCATTAGAGAACCTCCAGAATGAAACAGGAAATATTTCCTCTCTGGAGAAAATATAATATTTTTTCATAAAAAGTGTTGTGTGGTCTTTCTTTTTAATGGAAATGCTGACCACTGCCAAGTATATTCTGTAAGCTTTTTTTCCAGAATTGCTACTTAACAGCTTCTTACCAGAGCTGAATTTCACATGACCTCATTATTAGATGTTTTGTAACATATTTTTATTTGTTAAAAGGGGGAAAAATCATAATGAATTTAAAAGTCACCGGGAATCTGGGGACCATTTCTGGAGCAACACTTGTTCTCTGTACTCAAGACAGACCCATGAGGACAACTCTACTCCTCATGAGATGCCCTTACAGGTAAGTATGTAGAAGCTGGTGCAGCATTATCTGTTTGAGACAAAGAGGAAACATAGGTATTTGAGATTTAACTTTAGGGAAAATAATTAAGCAAATAGTGGAGTGAGTAAGAATCTAGAAGCCAAGTATATACACATTCATCACCATCAGTTAATACATGCTAGTTGAATTAACAGTCTTTGTGGAAGTGACAATATTTAAATTATAAAATCTATTAAAAATCCATTTTGCCATGGTCTAGTTCTTCATTATGTGAACTAGGAGGGAATAACAAGTCAAAATAGAAAAGGACATAGAGTGTGAAATTCAGGCAAAAATTGTGAACTAAAGCTTGAAATTAAAATTTCAACTAGAGCTCAATTTAAGAAAACAAAGCAAAACAAAATGAACTGAGAATGGGATTTTGTGTGTGTGTGTGTGTCTGTGTCTGTGTCTGTGTCTGTGTGTGTATTTATTATGGCTCAAGAATATTCTATGAATTAGCTCATTGGCCATGATTGCAGTATATCTTATGGAAAGAATGGGTGACTTGTGTGTATGATCTCATCCATCCTCAAGGAGCAGGAGGTTGTTTATGTGAAGAGGGTATGAACTATAATAATTATGAAGAGAGAAAGTGTTGGCCAATGTCTATGGTCAGCAGCTTAGATTCTATTTCTAGATGTATCTGTTTTTTCTAGGAGGCTTTAGACAGGTCATATTTTCTTAGGACTCCTGTTTGCTTGGTGCACTAATAGTTTCCATTGTGTTACTGTATGGCAACTTTTGAGTTTTAATAACTTTAGGTAAAATGATTTACAAAAAAGTGTTAAAGTCATTAGAGA
Source organism: Tragulus kanchil (assembly GCA_022376925.1). NCBI lineage: Eukaryota > Metazoa > Chordata > Mammalia > Artiodactyla > Tragulidae > Tragulus > Tragulus kanchil. The sequence goes on along the minus strand of JAIOJX010000005.1, from coordinate 21,285,739 downwards.
ACCTCCAGAATGAAACAGGAAATATTTCCTCTCTGGAGAAAATATAATATTTTTTCATAAAAAGTGTTGTGTGGTCTTTCTTTTTAATGGAAATGCTGACCACTGCCAAGTATATTCTGTAAGCTTTTTTTCCAGAATTGCTACTTAACAGCTTCTTACCAGAGCTGAATTTCACATGACCTCATTATTAGATGTTTTGTAACATATTCTTATTTGTTAAAAGGGGGAAAAATCATAATGAATTTAAAAGTCACCGGGAATCTGGGGACCATTTCTGGAGCAACACTTGTTCTCTGTACTCAAGACAGACCCATGAGGACAACTCTACTCCTCATGAGATGCCCTTACAGGTAAGTATGTAGAAGCTGGTGAAGCATTATCTGTTTGAGACAAAGAGGAAACATAGGTATTTGAGATTTAACTTTAGGGAAAATAATTAAGCAAATAGGGGAGTGAGTAAGAATCTAGAAGCCAAGTATATACACATTCATCACCATCAGTTAATAAGAACTTAAACTTGGAATACATTTTATAGGCTAAAAGAGTACACAGGACATATTGTTTCATAAGAACTGTGAAGCAGAGCAAGGTATTGTTTCAGGCTGAAAAGACTGAAATTCAGAGTTATTAACTAATTCATCTAAGTTTGGACACCTAAAGAACTAGGACTCTAACCCCAATCGTGGATGCTTTATCTTGATTTTCAACAAGGAATGGAAGGAAGCTCTTACACATTTAATACTGCCTACTTGCCTATCTGAAGATTTTGGTGTGCAACATTCCACCAGTTGAGAATCACTGACATAGGAAGCCACCATGATGAGTGAGCTCCTCCAATGTGTTAGGACAAAAGATAGTTTGCCAACCAGAGAACATGGCTTTTTTGTAAGTGTTTTCTTTTTACATAAATGCTGAAACATGAACATGAAATCCTTATCTGCGTTTTCTCAATCCAGTTTTTTTTTTTTTTTTAATACACTCAGATCCTTGTAACAGTGTTTATCCCTGCTCTCAGCTGAAATTTGGCTGCTGTTTTTATGCTCTGATAATAGCCCTAGTCATCCTCCACTGCCTCTATCTAAAACTAACATTCCCTGGATCTAATTCCCTTCACTGCTGGTGCCCTCATTTTTCCACTAATGTACATTCTTAACTGAAAACACATGACAATGCAGAGATTAAAACCTCTCTCAAACATAACCAAAGAAACATTTTCTAACCCGACTTTGCTCTGGACTGTATGCCAACGAGATTTTTCACGTGGCCGCAGTTGCTGAACTTTTCACATTGGCATCTCTGTTTTGTAACATATTCTTATTTGTTAAAAGGGGGAAAAATCATAATGAATTTAAAAGTCACCGGGAATCTGGGGACCATTTCTGGAGCAACACTTGTTCTCTGTACTCAAGACAGACCCATGAGGACAACTCTACTCCTCATGAGATGCCCTTACAGGTAAGTATGTAGAAGCTGGTGCAGCATTATCTGTTTGAGACAAAGAGGAAACATAGGTATTTGAGATTTAACTTTAGGGAAAATAATTAAGCAAATAGGGGAGTGAGTAAGAATCTAGAAGCCAAGTATATACACATTCATCACCATCAGTTAATAAGAACTTAAACTTGGAATACATTTTATAGGCTAAAAGAGTACACAGGACATATTGTTTCATAAGAACTGTGAAGCAGAGCAAGGTATTGTTTCAGGCTGAAAAGACTGAAATTCAGAGTTATTAACTAATTCATCTAAGTTTGGACACCTAAAGAACTAGGACTCTAACCCCAATCGTGGATGCTTTATCTTGATTTTCAACAAGGAATGGAAGGAAGCTCTTACACATTTAATACTGCCTACTTGCCTATCTGAAGATTTTGGTGTGCAACATTCCACCAGTTGAGAATCACTGACATAGGAAGCCACCATGATGAGTGAGCTCCCCTCCAATGTGTTAGGACAAAAGATAGTTTGCCAACCAGAGAACATGGCTTTTTTGTAAGTGTTTTCTTTTTACATAAATGCTGAAACATGAACATGAAATCCTTATCTGCGTTTTCTCAATCCAGTTTTTTTTTTTTTTTAATACACTCAGATCCTTGTAACAGTGTTTATCCCTGCTCTCAGCTGAAATTTGGCTGCTGTTTTTATGCTCTGATAATAGCCCTAGCCATCCTCCACTGCCTCTATCTAAAACTAACATTCCCTGGATCTAATTCCCTTCACTGCTGGTGCCCTCATTTTTTCACTAATGTACATTCTTAACTGAAAACACATGACAATGCAGAGATTAAAACCTCTCTCAAACATAACCAAAGAAACATTTTCTAACCCGACTTTGCTCTGGACTGTATGCCAATGAGATTTTTCACGTGGCCGCAGTTGCTGAACTTTTCACATTGGCATCTCTGTTTTGGCATCAACTTGGAAAAGGAAAAAAGGGCTTTTTTTCTCATGAAATCTCCTATCAGCCCTCCAGGAAAGTAACAGGGAACCATTTTAAAAGAGACATACCTTAATTTTGTTGCAAATTCTTTTCTGCCTTCCAGCCTTCAATATCAATATGTCACACCAAATTATTTCATTAAGTCCTTCATCTCCTCTGTAACCTGCTTGTCTCTGAGGACAAACCATGGATCGGCTGTGTACACATCTGCAATGTTTCGACTCAAAGGACATTTGCTGATGCTTAACCAGGAATCTATGCACATTCTTTTCCTCTCCCCTTCATAAATATATATTGCAATTGCCACTGTTATTAAAAAAATTATACTTGGGTCCTGAGTGATCTACCGTGTCCTACTCTTACTTCAGTCTTAAGCTGACCTTGCTCCTTTAGAAAGACAGGAAGACAACCTTAAGTGACAATGAGACAAATTTCATTTTGTTGGGAACTGCCTTTTCAATTATTTCTCTCTTCTCGATTTCTCCTGGCTGAACTGGTCCAAGCTGTTACACTGACAGGGGTCCCTCACCTCTAAATTAAAATATGCAAATTGTTATGCTTCCTGCACTAGGACCAGTATAGTATATGCACTGTGACTGCAAAAGATTGTTCAGTTCCATTTTACATCAGAAGAATATAGTTACCTGCTTCTGCCATTTCCTATTATAAGAAAAATAATACCCTGCAGACTGATACATTATAAGCAATACATTTATGCATCAATATATTTCTATTTTTAAAATGAAAGCTTATTGCTTTTAGTGACCCACATTCTGCTGCAAGGATGATATGTCCAATACATCCACATACTTTCAAGGACGTGGGGATATATTTAAATGATTCAATTCTGAGAAGAGACCCTTTTTTTGAACAAATTTTAAATAATTGCTGTTTGCCTCTATCTAAAACTAACATTCCCTGGATCTAATTCCCTTCACTGCTGGTGCCCTCATTTTTTCACTAATGTACATTCTTAACTGAAAACACATGACAATGCAGAGATTAAAACCTCTCTCAAACATAACCAAAGAAACATTTTCTAACCCGACTTTGCTCTGGACTGTATGCCAATGAGATTTTTCACGTGGCCGCAGTTGCTGAACTTTTCACATTGGCATCTCTGTTTTGGCATCAACTTGGAAAAGGAAAAAAGGGCTTTTTTTCTCATGAAATCTCCTATCAGCCCTCCAGGAAAGTAACAGGGAACCATTTTAAAAGAGACATACCTTAATTTTGTTGCAAATTCTTTTCTGCCTTCCAGCCTTCAATATCAATATGTCACACCAAATTATTTCATTAAGTCCTTCATCTCCTCTGTAACCTGCTTGTCTCTGAGGACAAACCATGGATCGACTGTGTACACATCTGCAATGTTTCGACTCAAAGGACATTTGCTGATGCTTAACCAGGAATCTATGCACATTCTTTTCCTCTCCCCTTCATAAATATATATTGCAATTGCCACTGTTATTAAAAAAATTATACTTGGGTCCTGAGTGATCTACCATGTCCTACTCTTACTTCAGTCTTAAGCTGACCTTGCTCCCTTAGAAAGACAGGAAGACAACCTTAAGTGACAATGAGACAAATTTCATTTTGTTGGGAACTGCCTTTTCAATTATTTCTCTCTTCTCGATTTCTCCTGGCTGAACTGGTCCAAGCTGTTACACTGACAGGTGTCCCTCACCTCTAAATTAAAATATGCAAATTGTTATGCTTCCTGCACTAGGACCAGTATAGTATATGCACTGTGACTGCAAAAGATTGTTCAGTTCCATTTTACATCAGAAGAATATAGTTACCTGCTTCTGCCATTTCCTATTATAAGAAAAATAATACCCTGCAGACTGATACATTATAAGCAATACATTTATGCATCAATATATTTCTATTTTTAAAATGAAAGCTTATTGCTTTTAGTGACCCACATTCTGCTGCAAGGATGATATGTCCAATACATCCACATACTTTCAAGGACGTGGGGGATATATTTAAATGATTCAATTCTGAGAAGGAGACTCCCTTAATTTGAAACAAAACTACATTTTCAAGTACTTAAAATGTTTTAATAGACTTGAAATACACAGCAGTTACTATCAATGCACTTTTAAAATTTTTTTCCTTTAGTAAATTCTTGAAATGGGATGCTTCCCTAGACATCTGATCAATTACTACTGTTCCAGGCTGATAGATAAATTGTTATTAAGGCCATTCTACATACTATTTGCCTGTATGTGCACACACACCATTCACTATTTCCCCATTATTTAAAAAAAAATCTGTTTCTCAGATAATAATACAAAATTAGCTTATAAATGCCCACTGGGATGACTGATATTTAGAAATGCTCAAGACTTATTTCTATGATGCTGTTATATTTACGTGGTTCTCAGAAATTCCTACGTGATCATGAACTGACCTGAGCATCATGATTTTTCCCAGGTTGTCTTAGGAGATCTGGGTTATAAGCCTATTCAGAAACCACCATATGGGAAAACACTCATTAACAGCTGAAATAGCAGTAATAAATAAGATCAAATATTGCTTTGAGATATACAATTGGCCCTTGAACAATGAGGAAGTTAATCCACATATAACTTATAATCAGCCCTCTGTAGCCGTAGTTTCTCCATAATTGCAGATTCAAACAATAAGTGACTATGTAGTAGTATACTACTTACTAGTAAAAAATATCTGCATATAAGTGGACCTGTACAATTCAAATCCATATTGTTCAAAAGTCAACTGTATTTGATATTTTCTATTTACTTTGTCCATTAAAATTTGATTATGTTAGCTTGACTTACACTGAATTTTTAATTCTTAAGTATTCATCGATAGAAGTAAAATACAGCAAATGCTAGGAGAAAAGTCATCTTAGTTCAATATTTGATACAATATAAGCCACAGGGAGAGAGTGATAAATACTAAAGCCTGTGCTAATACAAGTCCCAAGTCCCACCTCTGTTGGCAATGAGCAATACAGACAGGAGGTAGGTAGCCTGTCTGGATCTTATTTTCCATATCAATTAAATTTCATAGTAGCCCCCGTGGTAGTCCAGTGGGTAAAGAGTCTGTCTTGCAGTGCAAGGGGCAATGGTTCTGAAAGTGTTTTAACTCAATTTGAGACTTAAACCCAGGGCCCAGACCTGATCAAATCCTGCTTGGGACTTGAACCCACGTGGCTGGAGCTTGAATTCCAGCCAAAACCTTGTTTGGGACTTGAACCCACATGACTGGGGCTTGAACCTAGCCAAAACCTGGTTTGGGACTCGAACCCATGTGGCTAAGGCTTAACCCCAGCCAAAAGCCTCCTTGGGACTTGAATTCACATAGTCAGGACTCAATCCCGGCCAAAACCCTGTCTGAGACTCTAATCCACATGGCCAGGACTTAATCCAGCACTCACCCAACGTCTGGACCTACTGAGGCTCAGGTTCTTCGTGCCTCAATGCAGAAGGAATTCAGCAAGAGGCAGGGTGATAGGCAAGAAGAGGACTTATTAGGATAGGGTCCTTGTAAGAAGTGCAAGCGGGCAGGCAGGAAAGCTCTGCTCTGCTCTGCTCTCTCTAGATTGAGTGGGCAGCCATATATATAGGATGGTAGAAGACCACCCTCCTCAAGTAGACACAGATGTAAGGCATACATCATTAGTTCCTTCTTCGCCAGCTGCTCCTTCATCAGCTGTTTATACCCAGTCAAGCCTGTTTTACTGAACAAGGAGCAGCTCTACTGTGCTATCATCAACTCACTGGCCTCCCAACATTTCTCAGGTTTTACCCTTCTACCTACCATCCCCTACTAGGTCTCTACAACCACCTACCTGTTCTATTCTGTCCCTATCAGTTTGACTCCTGGCCTGGGAAGATTCCACATGCCAGGGAGCTGCTAGACTGGTGTGTCCAATTATGAGCCAGTGCTCTGGAGTGCCTACGCCCGGAGCCAGAGTTTTGCAATGAGAGATGCCACTGCAATGGGAGGCCCACACAGGCCAAAGAGTGAAGATAGATGAGAATAAATAAACACCAATAAAAGAGGCCAAAATGGACAAAAAAAATCATAATCCATGTCCTTGAACTTCAGAGCTGAGTCTGATCATCTAGGCAATGCCTTTGGTTTAAACAGGGTAATAGGGTACGGTATTTGACTATTATAATGCAATCCGTTATCTAGTAAAGCATATCTAGAATCCCAACCATTCATTCTTTCACTGAATGAACACTATGCTAAGAAGTGATAAGACTGGAGAAACCATTTGGAAACTGTGCAAATAAAGATGCGGTAGTATAAGGAGAGAGATTATTGGCTGTTAACACAATTCAAAGCTTTTCTAAAATATGCACGAATGTTTTCAGTGTTCTTCCAACTCCTGAGTTCTAAGGATTGATGGTCAAATTCTAGTGTTGATTCTCCTCTCTGGCTCAGTACTTCCTCTACTAGAAAGTATAGAAAATCACCCTTCGATCACCTTGTCTTACGAGATACCAAGCGGCTGTTAGCATTTAAGAGGATGAAAACAGAGGCAAAAGGGCCCAGTTTTATTTTGTTTCACCAGCAATATTCTTAGATGTGTGACTCTGAGATGATGTGACTGAGTACCCTGCCTTTCCTGCCTCTGCTGAGAACAAATGATCATTTCCCCAGAGGAGAGACACACTCAGCTGGTTCAGGGAACCTGAGAATTGGATGGCCAGTGCGCCCAAGTTCTTGCAAGGAAACCCAACGAATGCTTGTGTGTGTATGTTATTAAGTGAAATAGTTAACATAGGAGTGAAAAATAGTCAAATATGCTAGAAGGCAATGTCTCATGTCAGGCAGCCAGTCTTAGAAAAACTATCCTGTGTATATATGTGTGTGCATGTGTATGCGTGTTAAAATCAGTTTCTAGAGACTAATGTTCTAAATGAAAGCATGCATGCTAAAGCGGGCTTTCTTCCCTTTTCTTTCTCTGACAGGGCTCTAAGGGAAAATGATCATTTTTTACAAACTAAAATAAAAACCAGAAAGAAAAATTTCCCTGATATGGTTGAGATCATTTAAGAAAATCAATTCTGTAATTGTAAGTCACTGACTCTGGTCCCTTTTGTCTAACCTTTCTTTCTTATTGGGTGTATATTTCAAAAATGAAATTTGTCACTAAAAAATATCCTTTTAACTAAATATCTAAGGTCACTAAGCAGACTCTTTGAAAAGAAAGTAATTTTTTCACTTCTTTTTTTTTTTTTCTTTTGATTCATTGTCTCTGAATTTCTCTCTTTAAGACCTGTCTTAATCTTACATTTTGAATTTAGAAGCTAATGGGGTTCTGGCAATATAGGTTGTTCCTGATTTCAGTTCCCTTTACAAAGAGGGAGCAACTCTCTGACAACTTTTTATATAGAATACACCTTTGTGTAAATTCTAGAGCACAGAGATGATGCTGGAGCATCTTCCTGCAACACAGGAATGGAGAAAGACTGAATTAGAAAGGGAAGAGGAGTGACTCCAATCTGATTGCATCCCCCTCCCCCAGGCTGTCACCACAGCGTACTGAGAGGGATCCACTGGGCTCATTGTTTCTCCAATGGTAAAATGAGAACCCAAAGTATACATCCAACTTCCATAGCACTGGGCACTTCCCAGGAAGCCCATTAATAAAGTCTCACATCCCAAAATTGCAGAGGGATCTTACACGGCTTGACTTCTAGAGGCCAGGTTGTGATGGAGAAGAGGGGCAGGGCTTAAAGCAACCAGCACGCAGATCCTGGCAGACTGAGTTCCTACTCACAGAGGCACCCAAACAGAAACCCCAACTAGCAGCTTGCCCATCTGCATAGCCAAGATGGCAGCTCCATCTGGCCCAGGATGCTGGTGTGTGGTACTGCCTGATTTGGGATCCCAAATGCCATCTCTTCTTGGCCTTAGAGACTGCTTTGACAGACCCTCAAGCCTTGGGCAGGGACAGTATTCCATAGACCTGCCTACTGCTGAGTGTGACGCCCAACTCTGCCTGAACAGAAGGCCCTTGATGGAGTATCTGGGGTGCTATCTTGCCCAGCAGCACTCAAGGAAAGAACCTCGTTGACAGTACTGGCTGTCTGTAGAGCCAGGGCAATGTCCCCTCTGGCCAGGTAACTCTGCATGCAGTTCTGCCTGATTTGAGATCTGAAACAATAAGTTTAGCTGCTCTTGTTGCCTGTTCTACCATATCACCCAGGCAGGAAAGCTAATTCATATCCCTGTCCACTGTGCAGCCCTCATCCTTGACCAATCAGAAAACCTGGACAGAGCACCCACGAAACATGGCCCAGCAGCACTTGAGCAGAGTCTGGTCAGTGGCTCTGTCCTTCTGCAGAGTCAAGTTGGCAGCCCCATATGGCCATGGAGTTTGCTGTGCAGTTCTTCTTGAGTAGGGACCTCCCTCCGCACAAATGAGCTTTACCAGCCTTGGAACCTAGTCTGCTTCCCTTCCCCTCCCCTACTGCTGAGGGTAAAACTTTGCTCCATGCAATCAGGAAGCTTGGCGGAACATCTGGGAAGCTGTGTTGTCCAATAGCATTGAAGCAGACAGTCTGGTCAGTAACTCTGTCCTTCAATAAGGCCAAACCAGCCATCTGGGTAGGGGGTTTATGCACAGTTCTGTGTGATTTGGGATCTCAACCAACAAGTCTTGCTTGCCAGCTCTGAAGCCAGTTCTGCAGCCCTGCCCAGGCTAATTCACAGCCCTGACTACTACTGAGTGACACCCAGCCCTACTTGACCAGAAACCTGGCCAGAGCACCTGGAAAGAGCCTAGTAACCTTTGGGCAGAGCACTTGGGCAGTGGCTTTACCATGTGTAAAGCTCAGTGGCTCTGTCTGCCAGAAGCTTGTTGTACAACGCTGTCTGATTTAGCCCCAAATAATGAGTCTCGACAACCTTGGAGCTTGTTTTGTGGCCCACAGGAAATAGATGCGCTGACACAAAAGATTATGATAGAAGAGTCAAAGCATATTACAAAAAAAAAAAAATTATATCACAAAGAGGACAGCAAGAATCAGAGAAACAGTGTATCGACAAAATAGTCAGAAAACAATCAATAAAATAGAAACAGTAAAGTCTTTACATACCAATAATTACTCTAAATGTATATGGATCACATTCTCTAAAGACATAGTTGGCCTAGAATGGATAGAAAAATAGATTCAATGATCTGAAGCCCACAGTGCATACTTAGCTTGAAAGACACATATGGACTGAGAGGGAAGACATGAAAAGTGGTTCTTCAAGCAAGTACTAACGAAAATAAATTAGGAGTAGCTCAACTATATCAGACAAAACAGATTTTAAGCTAAAAATGGTCAAAGGAGACAAAGAAGGTCATTATATAAAGATAAGGTGGTGAGTTCATCAAAAAGATAGAAACAATTATAAATGTTTGTGTATCCAACATTAAATTGCATAAATATTAAAAACAAATACTAACAAAATTAAAAGGAGAAATAAACAGTCATATAATAATGCTTGGGTACTTTAAGGTCCTATACTTTCAATATTGAATACATCATCAAAAAAGAGAATAATGAAACAACAGTGGATTTGAACAACACTATAAAACAAATGGACCCAATGTATAAATAATGAACATTTCATCCAGCAACAGCACAATGCTCTTGTATATACTCCTCAAATGAGCATAAAACATTTTGCAGGATAGATCATATGTTAGGCTGCAATACAAATTTTGGCAAATTTAAGAATATGGAAATCATACCACATACCATTTTTACCACAATCGTATGAAACTAGAAATTAATAATAGAAGGGAAAATAAAAAACTCACAAATATATGGAAATTAAGCATCACACACCCAGACAATGAGTGGATCAAAGTAGATATTATAAGGGAAAAGAAAAAGTATATTGAGACCAACGAAAATGGAAACACAAAATCAGATATTCACAAGTAAAGAATGAAAGAGAGCTCTACCTAATACCACTTATGAAAATTAACTCAGAATGGATTGAAGCCTTAAATGTAATGCTGTACATCATAAAACCCCTAACGGGAAACATAGAGTAAAAAACTATTTGACATGGGTCTCGGCAGGATGTTTTTAGATATAACACCTAAAGCATAACCAAAAACTCATTTTTTTTAACTGGGACTGCATCACACCAAAGAGCTTCTACACAAGAAAAGAAAGCATCAACAAAGAATAAAAGGCGGGCTTCCCCTGGTGGTCCAGTGGGTAAGGACACCACCTTGCAGTGCAAGGGACGCCGGTTCGATCCCTGGCCTGAGAAGATCCCACGTGCCACGGAGCGGCTGGACTGATGTGTCCAATCACCGAGCCGGAACTCTGCAGCACATGCGCCCAGAGCCGGCGCTCTAAAACGACAGACACCACCGCGATGGGAGGCCCACAGGAGCCAAAGAACAAAGACGGATGAATATAAAGAAATGAAAGACCAATAGAAGTGGCCCGCCCGCTCCCCTCCCTCCCCAACTCGATTCCCGCCCAAAATAAATAAATAAATAAATCTTTAAAAAAAAAAAAAAAGAATAAAAGGCAACCTACAGAATGGGAGAAAATATTTGTGTAAACCACGCATCTGAGAATAAGTTAACAACCAAAATAGACAAAGAACCCCAAAAATTCAATAACAAAAAAACAATAATGGCAAAAACCTGAACAGACATTTTTCTAATAAAATATATTCAAATGGTCAACAGATGCATGAAAATCTCCTCAACATCACTAATTATAACACCTGCATTATTTAACCAACAGGCAAAGGTAGCATCATTAAAAGACTTCAAAATACAGGGCTCTTAAAATATTGGCATTTGTTTCTGTCTGATATATTGGTTAGAGGTGAGTACCCAGTGAAAACATGAAACAGGAAGCATCCTTACCCTTAAGGAGGCATACTGGTCTCTTCTGGATTCTGGCCAGAATCTACTAGCATGGTACTCCAGGCTGTAAGAGAAAACACAAAACACAGTTCAAATCTAGGTGCCCATATGTTTAGGTGAAACTAGGAAAAGTGAATAAAGGAAAATTGAATAAGAAAAGCGAACATTTCCGTATTAAATAAGGGGGAAAAAATTGATAGACAACTGTCTGCTACTTAGCATTCAGCTGATTATTTTCAAATAAGTAAATATCATTTATGCAACATTTGTTCAAAATCTAGAACAGTAATTCTGGATAAATTCCCAACTGAATCAGAGCCCTTTTTTCTGATGATAGTATAATGTGTGTGTACCTTGCCAGTCACTTCAGTTGTGTCTGACTCTTTTCAACCCTTTGTAGCCATCAGGCTCCTCTGTCCATTGGATTCTCCAGGCAAGAATTCTGGAGTGGGTTGCTGTGCCCTTCTCCAGGGATCTTCCCAACCCAGAACCTGAACTTGCATGTCTTATGTCTCCTGCATTAACTGGGTTCTTTACCACTAGTGCCACTGTTACACTATTTTAATATTCTAAAATTGTTTTAATGAATATTTTTGTTAGAAATCATTAAGAGGAGAATATTGATCACAGATGTTCTTTTTCCTATTAACAATATGTATTTTCTTCTTTCTGTATTGTTAGATAGACAATATAGTAAAATATATTACAAATATTGTAAAATATTTCTATAGTTATGTGTGTGTGCTAAGTTCCTTCAGTTCTGTCTGACTCTATGGAACCCTATGGACCTTAGTCCACCAGGCTCCTCTGTCCATGGGATTCTCCAGGCAGGAATACTGGAGTGAGTTACTGTGACCTCCTCAAGGGGATCTTTCCAGTCCAGGGACTGAACTCATGTCTCTTATGTCTCCTGCATTGGCAGAGTGTTCTTTACCACTAGCACAATCTGGGAAGCCCCATTTTTGTAGTTAAGAAGGAAACAAAATAAGCACATGGAAATTTATTTGAAATTAGTAAGGCAATTCCATATACATACCTATGCTGAGACATACAGTGAGAAAAAGAAACTAATATTCTCTTTCCCATTATTACCCGTGAAGAGTTTCCCAGTTGTCCTTTCATCCTTTCAGGCCAACTGCCTTATTCTCACTGAAACCACCTGGCATAGGCTTATTTTCCTGGCAATTTAAGTAGAATGTCAATGGCAGATTCTGCACTGCATCTCTGTCTATATTTCATAACATCTAGCATGGCTGTGGTTGCTTAATTAATTCAGAGCAATGATACTAATAATTAAATACCACACACAATTCATTTTAAGAAGAGTAGTGGTAAGTGAATTTTTTCCTGCACCAAACCTTGTTTAAATTAGCTATGTGCCTTTCCTAGCTTGTTAGGCAGCCTGAATTGAAATTCAGTTCACTATATCTTCGTCATTACCTGCACATTATGCACCACTCTGCCAAGGGCTTTCAAATACACTTATTTATATGCAGCCTTTGGGTTTCCCAACACTATTATAAAAGCAAGCTGACCTAGAGATGCTCATGTTTTCTCTAAGGGACTGAAATCTCTGCCTAACTTAGGCAATATTAAGGGCAACGAATTATTTCAGTTCTGAAGTGAAGAGCTAACAAAATTGCATATAAGATATTGATATCAAAATCTAAACAAAGAGAATAATAAGAGACAGGTAATAAAAATGATGATCAAATTTTAATCTAAAAATATTCTATGCAATTTAATTAACTTATTTGTCTGTGCTAAGTTCCTTCAGTTCTGTCTGACTCTATGGAACCCTATGGACCTTAGTCCACCAGGCTCCTCTGTCCATGGGATTCTCCAGGCAGGAATACTGGAGTGAGTTACTGTGACCTCCTCAAGGGGATCTTTCCAGTCCAGGGACTGAACTCATGTCTCTTATGTCTCCTGCATTGGCAGAGTGTTCTTTACCACTAGCACAATCTGGGAAGCCCCATTTTTGTAGTTAAGAAGGAAACAAAATAAGCACATGGAAATTTATTTGAAATTAGTAAGGCAATTCCATATACATACCTATGCTGAGACATACAGTGAGAAAAAGAAACTAATATTCTCTTTCCCATTATTACCCGTGAAGAGTTTCCCAGTTGTCCTTTCATCCTTTCAGGCCAACTGCCTTATTCTCACTGAAACCACCTGGCATAGGCTTATTTTCCTGGCAATTTAAGTAGAATGTCAATGGCAGATTCTGCACTGCATCTCTGTCTATATTTCATAACATCTAGCATGGCTGTGGTTGCTTAATTAATTCAGAGCAATGATACTAATAATTAAATACCACACACAATTCATTTTAAGAAGAGTAGTGGTAAGTGAATTTTTTCCTGCACCAAACCTTGTTTAAATTAGCTATGTGCCTTTCCTAGCTTGTTAGGCAGCCTGAATTGAAATTCAGTTCACTATATCTTCGTCATTACCTGCACATTATGCACCACTCTGCCAAGGGCTTTCAAATACACTTATTTATATGCAGCCTTTGGGTTTCCCAACACTATTATAAAAGCAAGCTGACCTAGAGATGCTCATGTTTTCTCTAAGGGACTGAAATCTCTGCCTAACTTAGGCAATATTAAGGGCAACGAATTATTTCAGTTCTGAGGTGAAGAGCTAACAAAATTGCATATAAGATATTGATATCAAAATCTAAACAAAGAGAATAATAAGAGACAGGTAATAAAAATGATGATCAAATTTTAATCTAAAAATATTCTATGCAATTTAATTAACTTATTTGTCTAGTGCTACATAAAGTTAAATCATTTATAGACAATGTTGGTGTATTTTAGCAACATTATTAGTTCCTTGTGTTTCATTTTCTCTGTTCACATACTGAATGCACCCTCTTTGAAGTAATTAGAATAATCACTAACATTATAAGATCATTTTCCTCACTCCAAATAAATGACCATCAAATTCATGCCTACTCTCTATATTCAGAAATGCTTAAATAGTTCATTACTACCCAAATGACTATGGGGAAATGCTGTGCATAAGATGAAAGTAATAATGACTCATACCCCCCACAATGAAGATGAAACTCTTCCATTCCAGATAAAAATTGAGTCACTGCAAAATATCTGGGCTCAGGAAGAAAATTAAAAGAACTAAAAATAAAATGGAATGCAATAGGTAATCTAAAGGTCATGAGACTTGTCACTAAACAATTAGAATTTTTTCATTTTGATAGGCTTTATGAATATGACTACAGGTTATAGTCTGAATAAAGGTTGCTTTTAAATTGAGTTTTCTTATATCTAAGTGCATATCTAATGAAAACATCTTATGTGCTATAAGCTTTCACCTATCTATCGTATTACATTGATGAAAAAAATTAAATGTCATGAGACATCATAAACAGAAGATTTATTTGGGTAAGGTTAAGTTTTATCAGTATTACTCTATCTTCTGTTCTGCATTCAGAGCAATTTTCAAAGGGTGTGTTATCTCAATGTACATCTAATGAAAATATTTTTATACATTACACGTTTCGTATTTCTTATCACACTAAATCTAAAAGGCATCTGAAACACTTACTAGTATTTATTTAATTTTCTAACAATAATATCTCCTTTTGGTAATGGGTTTTATTGATTTTCAAATCTGAACCTATAGTATTTGAAGCAAATGAGGACAAATAAGGAAGATTTCCTCCTAAATTTAAAGATATGAGCAAATTTGATATCAAACTAAAAGAGTAATAAAAATTGATGATCAAATTTTAATCTAAAAATATTCTATGCAATTTAATTAACTTATTTGTCTAGTGCTACATAAAGTTAAATCATTTATAGACAATGTTGGTGTATTTTAGCAACATTATTAGTTCCTTGTGTTTCATTTTCTCTGTTCACATACTGAATGCACCCTCTTTGAAGTAATTAGAATAATCACTAACATTATAAGATCATTTTCCTCACTCCAAATAAATGACCATCAAATTCATGCCTACTCTCTATATTCAGAAATGCTTAAATAGTTCATTACTACCCAAATGACTATGGGGAAATGCTGTGCATAAGATGAAAGTAATAATGACTCATACCCCCCACAATGAAGATGAAACTCTTCCATTCCAGATAAAAATTGAGTCACTGCAAAATATCTGGGCTCAGGAAGAAAAATAAAAGAACTAAAAATAAAATGGAATGCAATAGGTAATCTAAAGGTCATGAGACTTGTCACTAAACAATTAGAATTTTTTCATTTTGATAGGCTTTATGAATATGACTACAGGTTATAGTCTGAATAAAGGTTGCTTTTAAATTGAGTTTTCTTATATCTAAGTGCATATCTAATGAAAACATCTTATGTGCTATAAGCTTTCACCTATCTATCATATTACATTGATGAAAAAAATTAAATGTCATGAGACATCATAAACAGAAGATTTATTTGGGTAAGGTTAAGTTTTATCAGTATTACTCTATCTTCTGTTCTGCATTCAGAGCAATTTTCAAAGGGTGTGTTATCTCAATGTACATCTAATGAAAATATTTTTATACATTACACGTTTCGTATTTCTTATCACACTAAATCTAAAAGGCATCTGAAACACTTACTAGTATTTATTTAATTTTCTAACAATAATATCTCCTTTTGGTAATGGGTTTTATTGATTTTTCAAATCTGAACCTATAGTATTTGAAGCAAATGAGGACAAATAAGGAAGATGTTCCTCCTAAATTTAAAGATATGAGCAAATTTGATATTTATTTACATGGCATCACACAGTGGATAAGTGATACTGATACTGGCTAAGAAAATAATTTATATTTCTTAATACTGAACTTAGAGCCCAGATCTAATAAAAACCATGAAGGATCAAGGGGATCGATAGGAAGACTAAGGAACCCAGTTACTACTGCTCTACATCAAGATGATGGCTATGTAGGGATTTGAGCCCGTATGAACTGAAACTAGGAGCTGCCCTGCCTCTGGGGCCCCTAGATTATGTATGCAAGAGATTTTTACTCCCTGATAGGTAGAGTCAACACCCATGCTCAGCCTTGAAGCAGTTACAGAAGACCGACCTTTGCCTTTCTGTCTCCCATAAGAATATGGGAATAAAATCTCTTGAGGGAGGATTGTAAGGGTTAGGAGGGAAAGGGGCAGGGCACAATTTTTGAAAAGAATGACATAGCCCAAGGACACAGCATAAACCCATTAGAATCAAATGGGTCCAAGATGGCAGACCAGACCTTGATCCTCAGTCAGCAAGCTAAATGACACACCCAGAGGCACCATGACAGTTCCACCCCTCCCTAAAAGAGCTGGAATAACCCTCCCACTCATTAGCATATGGAATTACCCAGTCTATAAAAGCTAAGAATGCCATGCTTTTGGGGCCACTGGATTTTCTCTCCTATGGCCTACACTCTGTCTGAGGAGTGTGCTTTCTCTGACTCTGAATAAATCCATTTCTTACTTATCAAAAAAAAAAAAAAAAACATGAAGAAGAGAGTTTATTCATAGCATATTTCATTTTTTATATGTATCCCTTTTTCCTCAAATGACTTCTGATTCCATAATGGTCCCTAGCATGCTAGTACCTAGGACTAACACACACTGGCATGCATCCTTTATTCAGTAAACCTACTACTGGCCTCCTTAAAATAGATTAGTGCCTACACCAGAAAAGTGATGAAATATTTTGAAAATGACCTGTGATTCAGTAAACCATAGCCTTCCTTTCATGGGAGCCATAACAACAGAATTCAATGCCAGAATTATCTTTCCTTCTCTTCCCTGTCTGCTAGGAAGATATTCCTCCTAAATTTAAAGATATGAGCAAATTTGATATTTATTTACATGGCATCACACAGTGGATAAGTGATACTGATACTGGCTAAGAAAATAATTTATATTTCTTAATACTGAACTTAGAGCCCAGATCTAATAAAAACCATGAAGGATCAAGGGGATTGATAGGAAGACTAAGGAACCCAGTTACTACTGCTCTACATCAAGATGATGGCTATGTAGGGATTTGAGCCCATATGAACTGAAACTAGGAGCTGCCCTGCCTCTGGGGCCCCTAGATTATGTATGCAAGAGATTTTTACTCCCTGATAGGTAGAGTCAACACCCATGCTCAGCCTTGAAGCAGTTACAGAAGACTGACCTTTGCCTTTCTGTCTCCCATAAGAATATGGGAGTAAAATCTCTTGAGGGAGGATTGTAAGGGTTAGGAGGGAAAGGGGCAGGGCACAATTTTTGAAAAGAATGACATAGCCCAAGGACACAGCATAAACCCATTAGAATCAAATGGGTCCAAGATGGCAGACCAGACCTTGATCCTCAGTCAGCAAGCTAAATGACACACCCAGAGGCACCATGACAGTTCCACCCCTCCCTAAAAGAGCTGGAATAACCCTCCCACTCATTAGCATATGGAATTACCCAGTCTATAAAAGCTAAGAATGCCATGCTTTGGGGGCCACTGGATTTTCTCTCCTATGGCCCACACTCTGTCTGAGGAGTGTGCTTTCTCTGACTCTGAATAAATCCATTTCTTACTTATCAAAAAAAAAAAAAAACATGAGGAAGAGAGTTTATTCATAGCAAATTTCATTTTTTATATGTATCCCTTTTTCCTCAAATGACTTCTGATTCCATAATGGTCCCTAGCATGCTAGTACCTAGGACTAACACACACTGGCATGCATCCTTTATTCAGTAAACCTACTACTGGCCTCCTTAAAATAGATTAGTGCCTACACCAGAAAAGTGATGAAATATTTTGAAAATGACCTGTGATTCAGTAAACCATAGCCTTCCTTTCATGGGAGCCATAACAACAGAATTCAATGCCAGAATTATCTTTCCTTCTCTTCCCTGTCTGCTCCACTTGAAATTCTTATACTACCAGAGAATCAGAGTCTCTGTTCAGTCACTGTAAATTTTGAAGGTAAATATTTAAACTATCTTTAATATCTGTCATTTGTTTACTAAGATCTATTGTTCATCCTACATTGAATATCTCTAGGTATATTCATGAACCTTCAAGTCATTCTAAATGTGTCAGGTAATTGCGACAGTTTTCTCAACAAATGGCTTTAAAGGCTCTTAAAAACATGGAAGTTTTCCTAAAATTTGCAGACACAGTCAACAAAGATTAATATAATTAATTTCTAATCTCCAGTCAGAAATATAGCCAAAGGTGCTCACAGGTAAAAAATATAATCACTACTAAACATCTACATAAATGACTAAAACTAAATGGATTGAGAGTAAGTTAGACATACTGATGGGGAGAATACACCTTGATGCAATTACTTTTGATAACTGCTTGGTCATATCTAGACACACAGCCATCTGGTAAGGCCAGTGGTATGTATGCCCAATAGAAAGGCAAATATATGGACTCAGACATAGAAAAAGTTTTATATCACACTATCCATAAAATTCCAAAACTGGGAATAAAAATAATAGCCATCTACTAAATAGACTGAATTAAAAAAAAAACTGCAATGGTGAACAATGGAATACTATATATTAAGGAAAAAGCACTAATATGGGTAAATGCAGAAAAGGGGATGCAGGTTTGATCCCTGGTTGTGGACTTAAGATCCCAAAGGCTGCAGGGGCAAGTCAAAAAATTAAAAGAAAGAAAGAAATAGCATACACCTTACAATTATCACTATTCAATATAGAAGATTCCTAGGCTGCCAGAATTTTTAACCATGTTTATGGCTTTATGCCTTCACGGTTTCCACATACCTCTAGCTAAGTGAGTGAAGAGACTTCTTAGTCTCTTGTTAGGTATGATTGTTAGGTTTGGTGAAGATTATCATCCTCAAACTCAAAGGTTGCCTTCTCTGTTAACCCTGACTCCTACAAATGGAAAACACTAACTTGGCTGTCAGCTGACTAATTACAGCTTTCATATTTGCTCTCAATTCATCTGAAAATCTGAAATGCTGCTTCTCATCCTTGTGAGACATGAAGTCACAAGTTGCTTAGTTTCCCCTGTAAAAAAAAAATGTTTGAAGCATGGTAGAACATTATCTCCCATTGACTATCACTGGAGGTCATGTTCAGGTGAAACACCAAGGACTAGAAGTGGGTCAGGGACGAGTGCAATTTCATTAACATCTGAAAACTTTCATCTGATAGAACATCTGGTACTCTCTCATTGCAAAACAGATACCTCCCAAGAAAGTTATTAGTCAAAAGGGCAAACTAGAATCCCAGTGGCGATAGTTCTCGTGCCTTGAGTTCTCATGCCTTGATCAAGTGAGGTAAATAATAGATGGTCTGTTCACTGGGGAGGTGATTTCAGCCTTTATCAAGACACAGATGGAAATTTTAACCCACTCTCATCTGAGCTCAGCATGGAGCCATCTTTTCTTTTCCTCCAAATAACAGAGACTGAATTTCAGGCTAGTTAAGTTATTTCCCAAACATCCTGTGGTAATCTGACAAGGTACAGGGTCTCAGAAGAAAGAGCTAGGAATGGCTTACTTGACAGAAGAGAACCCATTTTTGGCCTTAGCCACCCTGTGATTGAAATCTGGTCACAATGCTTGTTCTTAAACTGGTCTCAGTAATTGATGATCTAAGGGAACAAAAGAATGCAGAAGAATTGCCTGTTATCAGGCAAAAGAAGTAACCACAGCAAAAGTAGTATATCAGTTGTAAAGACTTCCAGTTATGTTTCACTAGTAAACATTAACCTTAAGTGCTGAACCACCAGATCTAGAGGAACCTGAAGGATGATGATGTTGACCATTTCTGACCCTTGAAACTTCAATCAACTAAGGCTTGAGCTCTATCAGCCACTCAAGCTTCTTCCTGAATATGCATGTATTGAGTTGGCCAAAATATTCATTCAGGATTTCCATAAGCTGTTATAGGAAAATCTGAATGAAGGTTTTGGCCAACCGGATACCTTTAGCTTGAAACTTCCTTGGTATTACTGTTCAGGGAGACAAGGCTTTAGGAAATATCCCCAAAGTTCTCCTTACTTGCTGCAAGTAGTAATAAATCCTTCTGAAAGGGGTTAATAGGCAGATTTGATCAGGAGGCCAAGGTGTCCTAAAAGAGGGGAAGGAAAAGGAGGAAAAGGAGGCAGAAAGAAAAACATTTTTCTAGTCTGAAGTGTTTGATAAAGATCAACCCTGAAATTAAGTTTATTGTCTTATGTTAATGTTGTGGGCCTAGCAAGGCCTTTATATTAGAATGTATCACTTATGATCCCAGGGTGAATTCTTCTCCATTGGAGATCAAGAATCTGACAGTTTCCACAGAAACCTGTCTACTGTCATCTACCACTTCCTTCTGATCTTTAGTGTGACTGTAGATCAACAACTACCATGAAGTGAACCCTGTTCTCAGGTAAAACTGTGGGTGTACAATAAGAACCTGAAGAATCCCTGCTCTGAACTAGTTCTTGGACAAAGTGACTACCTAAGCTACTAATCTTCCAAAACCAAATAATTAGGTTAGCATGTAACCTTATTCTCTTGGTGGAGGTACTAGACTGAGCCTCTTTTCATTTTGATTTTATATGTGCATGTACACACATACACAACTTTGCTGGGTAGTCTTTGCTTCTTCTTCCAGATTCACTCTGGTTTCTTATTGAGTTCAACTGATGGATGACTGGCAGCTGGCAGAATAGTCATGATCAAGCTCCTTGATCATGCTTCCTTTTGCTCCCTCCCTCCTCCTATCTCCACCTCGGCTGCATGCCATCATTTATCCATTTGCAGACTTCCTCTGCTGTTCCCACAGCTTAGATCACAGGCGTGGGTGGAGACAGGGATTCCTGTTCTCACTCAGCCTTTTCCTTAGCTTAATTGCAAATGACCATCGTATCGATTACCAGGGGCAGAGTGTCCAGTCAGCATCCCCAGAGAAGACTGTCGGAAAGTTTAGGCTTTTCCCCTTTCCTTTTAAGGATTCATTTTTCTTTTCTACTGAGATTTGCTGTTGCAATTAATCTCTCTAAATAAATGTGTTCTCCCCTTAAACTTCTCTCTTCCTGCTTAACTTTCACATTTCCTTCTTCACTCCCACCCTTCCTTTCCTTCTTCATCTACTCTACCCTTCATTTTGCTCTTCTCTGGGAAAAATGGTAAGTGAGTAATGGTAAGCAAATTTTAAAAGATGATAGTCAAGGAGTGAAACTCATGTACTTAACCTATAGTGGGAATGGGTAATGAAAGAACGTGCATAATGGAAAATATCATGTCCATGGAAGAAGACACACTGAATAAAATGCTTAGATGTTAATGCTTTAATTTGATAAATTGTACTTAATTCTTCACATATAAGGAATGATATTATAGGTTGCATGTAACTGAATAGAAGAGTTTGAAAACTTTTTGCACAAATTACTAACTTCCTCAAAAATTAGCCCTTATCCATACTAAAACATAAATTTCACACATCCTTGTCTGCATGATATTTTATTCAAAATCAAAGATAGCAAATGGATGGTTTAGGTCCCACAATCCCCCACACCCATCCCACCAATCCCTTGTTAGTTTTTGCTAATCATAGAAAAATTAAGGTCTTAATGACCTGGATAACCATGATGGTGTGATCAGTCACCAAAGCCAGACATCCTGGAGTGTGAAGAGAGGTGGGCCTTAGGAAGCTTACCAGGAACAAACCTAGCAAAGGTGATGGAATTCCAGACAAGCTTTTTCAAATCCTAAAGGATGATACTATTAAAGTGCTGCACACAATATGCCAGGAAATTTGGAAAACTCAGGGACTGGAAACGTTCAGTTTTCATTCAAATCCCAAAGAAGGGCAATACTAAAAAATGTTCAAACTACTGCACAGCTGCACTCACTTCATATGCTAGCAAGGTAATGGTCAAAATCCTTCACGCTAGGCTTCAACTGTATGTGAACTGACAATTTCCAGATGTAGAAGCTGGATTCAGAAATAGCAAAAGAACTAGAAGAGATCAATTTGCCAATATCCGTTCGATCATAAAAAAAGCAAAAGAATTCCAGAAAAACATGTAATTCTGCTTCATTGGCTATGCTAAAACCTTTGATTGTGTGAGTCACAACAAACTGGAAGAGATGGGAATACCAGACCATCTTACCTGCCTCCTGAGACACCTGTAAGAAAGTCAAGAAGCAACTGTTAAAACCAGACATGGAACAAAGGAATGGTTTCAAAGTGAGAAAGAAGTATGTCAAGGCTTTATATTGTCAACCTGCTTATTTAACTCATATACAGAGTACATCATGCAAAATGCTGGGTTTGGAGAATCACAACTGGAATCAAGATTGCTGGGAGAAATATCAATAACCTCAGGTATGCGAATGACACCACCCTAATGGAAGAAAGTGAAGAAGAACTAAAGAGCCTCCTAATGAAGTTGAAAGAGGAGAGTGAAAAAGCTGGCCTAAAACTCAACATTCAAAAAATGAAGATCATTGCAGCCTGTACCATCACTTCATGTCAAATAGATGACAATACATTCGAAACAGTGACAGACTTTATTTCTTCTTAGGCTCCAAAATCACTGCAGATGGTGACTGCATCCATGAAATTAAAAGACGCTTGATCCTTGGAAGAAAAGCTAAGACAAACTAGACAGTGTATTCAGAAACAGAGACATCACTTTGCTGACAAAGATATGTGTAGTGAAAGCTATGGCTTTTCCATTAGTTATGTACTGACGTGAGAGTTGACCATAAAGAAGGCTGAACATTGAAAAACTGATGCTTTCCAACTATGGTGCTAGAGAAGACTATTGAGAATCTATTTAAAAGCAAGAAGATCAAACTTGTCAATACTAAAGGAAATCAACTATGAATACTCATTGGAAGTACTGATGCTTAAGTTGAAGTTTCAATACTTTCACTGCATGATGCGAAGAGCCAACTCACTGGAAAAGACGCTGATGCTGGGAAAGATTGAAGGCAGGAGGAGAAGGGGACAATAGAGGATGAAGTGGTTGGATGTCATCACCAGTTTAATGGACCTGAGTTTAAGCAAACTGGGAGACAGTAAAGGACAGGGAATCCTGGTGTGCTGCGTTTCCATGAGGTAACAGAGAACTGGACATGAATGAGTAACTGAACAACAACAAAAACTATCATTCACTATATTTTTTCATTTGGGCTCAGAAACATTTCTGCTTTTCTTAGACAAGTAATCCAGGAAATTTCCAGCAGTTGATAGAGGACACCCCTGAAGGGGAAATCTATATTCTACTCTTGTAAAATAAGTTTAGGCATGAGATACAAACAGGAGATATTAATCATCTCCATATGCTACATTATGGGGTTTTACACTTTTCTCAATTATCCAAATGTGCTATGATTATTTATCTCAATACTAATCAGATACAAATTCAATTTTCATTAGGAAATTGACTATCCTATTTAATTTTAAGACAGAATTACCAACACAGATTTCATCCTGACAATACCAAAGTGGAAAGTCATATAAATTACCTGAGCAAATCTTTTTATCTTACCTAATTCTCTATTATAAACACCCTGTGATAATCATATTTAATTGTGTCATTCTAAAGACACAAAGCCTGGGACTGATTTTTCAATCCATGGTTTAGGACTTTTACTTTTAGGGGAACTAGAAGAAAAGGGGAATGACAAAACAAGCTCCCTGTGATGATTAGAAAATTGAGCCCAAGAGGCTCCAAAGAAAGGAGTGTCCTGAAAGGGAAAAACATTTCTATTTTGATTGATAAATCTTCAAGTTATTTTCAGTATAGCATGTGGAAAAATGCTGGTTAACATTCACAAATAAAAATATTACCCCAGCTTATAATTAAAGTTGTGTACACTTGTGTGTGTGTGCGCATGTGTGTGCATACCTATGTACATGAACTTCTATTTGACCATTATTTACATTTACCTTGACATTTACCTGGACTCTGGTAATGAAATTTATGCCTAACAATTTATTCTTAACACATACCTTACAATGTGATTATCAAAGGAAACTCTTAGTAAATATTGGTCAAGGATAAAGAATCTGACAGGGAAGCTAATATTGGCTTTGATAATAATTTTTTTCTCATTTCTCTGTAAAAAGGAAATCAGAAATTATTAGTAATCATGATTTAAGGTCTTCTATGAATCTCATGAACAATTCTGGAATTACAGAGAAAATTTGAATAGTATTATTATAGTTTGGTGTGAGATATGATTTACTAAAATCACTGAGCTACATTTCACACACCAGCTACTCCTACTCACCGACCCTGAAAATGATGGGATTAAACCCTGGATAGCCCCCCTAAAAGTCAAAAAGTTTATGCATTTATTTGACAAAAATGTACTGAGTGTCTCATCGCTAGATCGTGTGCTGGTTAGAAAGTGAAGAAGATAGATATGTCCCCTGCCTCATAAAGCTCACAGGTTAGTGGAGAATACAGACAAATACATGGGCAAGTACAATACAGTGTGTTAGTATTTACCAAGTGATGATTCATGATCGTGCTGGCTCAGTATCACCTGGAGGGCTTTTTAAAAATACATATTTTCAGAACTGTGCTCCAGGCATCCTGCATCAGAACCATATTTTAGCAAGCGAGGGAAGCCAGGAGAGATAGCTCACTTCCCAGAGGAAATGAGTCTCAAAAAACAATAGGAAGTGATCAAGGAGAGGCGAGTGTGCGGCTGCCATCAGGTGGGTTGAGGGTAGGACTGCTGGGGCATGCCGAATGAAATGGGCGTGGGGGAACAACAATGTTACAACCCAAAAGAGCAGCACGCAGGACACCTTGAATGTGAGCAAACACTGATAACGATAATGTCATAGCATACAGTGCGGGTCTAGGCAGGTGTACAGACACAGTTGAGAGAAATACAACTAGTGACAAAAGTTCTAGCTCATGCACAACCTCTGTTTTACAGCGTTTAGATGCTTTCAGTAGCAATTGGCAGAGGAGGGATTTGCTCAGGGTCCATGTTACGATGTTTCTGGCTTGAGCAGTGGTGTCGATATTCTGAACATTCTCCAAGTACGGAGCACAGAAGGAAAACGGAGTTCCGAAAGAAGGCTGAAGATTCCATTCTGAATACAATTTTGAGATTCTGGTCTTATCATCTATATCAATTAATGGTTATAAATTCCAGGGAAAAGTTAAGTCATCAATCATTCACCAGTCATTTACTGAACAAATATTCACTGAGCATTTCCTCTGTGCTACACTAAAGAAACTACACTGTGCTCAATCTAGAGACACAACAATGGAAGGAGCAGGTGGCGTCTCCACCTTCCTGGACTTTACCTGTGGAAAGTTACTGAAACTCTAGGAATTGAAGAGATCATCCCCAAAGGGGGTGTGGTTAAAACTGACAAAGATTCAGATGATAAGAGGTACACTCTGTATAAATGTTAACTACTAACCAAATAAGCAAAAATCAACAGCAGTCATTGCAGAGAATTAAAATATGATCAGATCAAGTGCTGCCATTAAAGAACTCTGGTAACTGAATGACATTAACATATAAAAAGCCTTTCATCTGAGGATCAGGGAGAACAAGAGACAGAGGAAATGACTAAGGTGAAGACCCTGAGATAGGAAAGCGTGCACACAAGGTTTTCTCTCCTGTTGGGCTCCGGAAGTCTGATAAATGCGTTTGCATTTTAGCCTAAATGGAAGGGGAAATGGTTACATGGTCTTAAGCCCGACAGTGACTTGATGCCATTTATAATTTTTAAAGATGTTACGCTCGCTGTCTCGTGGAGAAATGATTTTTTTTTTTTTTTCACTTTTCTGGGTTTTCACTGTTGCTGCAGGCTCTTCTGTAACTGCAGGGAGTGGGGATTACTCTCTAGTTGAGGTGAGCGGGCTTCTTGTTGCAGTGACTTCTCTTGTAGAACTTGGTCTCTAGAGCACACGAATTCAATAGCTACAGCACATGGGCTTACAGTATCAGCTCTGACATAAGCTCAATAGTTGCAGCTCTGAGGCTCTAGAGCACAGGTTCAATAGTTGTGCCTAACGGGCTTAGTTCTCTGTAACATGTGGGATCTTCTCTGATCAGGGATCAAACCCTTGTCTCCTGCATTGGCAGGCGAACTCTTTACCACTGAGCTACCAGGAAAGCCTGAGAACTGATTTTTGGAAGAGGAAGAGAGACAGCTGGGAGATGCTTCAGGCAGCCAGTCAAGAGACGATGATGACAGCTTGGTCTAACAAAGCATAGCAGGGAAAAGTTAAGTCATCAATCATTCACCAGTCATTTACTGAACAAATATTCATTGAGCATTTCCTCTGTGCTACACTAAAGAAACTACACTGTGCTCAATCTAGAGACACAACAATGGAAGGAGCAGGTGGCGTCTCCACCTTCCTGGACTTTACCTGTGGAAAGTTACTGAAACTCTAGGAATTGAAGAGATCATCCCCAAAGGGGGTGTGGTTAAAACTGACAAAGATTCAGATGATAAGAGGTACACTCTGTATAAATGTTAACTACTAACCAAATAAGCAAAAATCAACAGCAGTCATTGCAGAGAATTAAAATATGATCAGATCAAGTGCTGCCATTAAAGAACTCTGGTAACTGAATGACATTAACATATAAAAAGCCTTTCATCTGAGGATCAGGGAGAACAAGAGACAGAGGAAATGACTAAGGTGAAGACCCTGAGATAGGAAAGCGTGCACACAAGGTTTTCTCTCCTGTTGGGCTCCGGAAGTCTGATAAATGCGTTTGCATTTTAGCCTAAATGGAAGGGGAAATGGTTACATGGTCTTAAGCCCAACAGTGACTTGATGCCATTTATAATTTTTAAAGATGTTACGCTCGCTGTCTCGTGGAGAAATGATTTTTTTTTTTTTTTTCACTTTTCTGGGTTTTCACTGTTGCTGCAGGCTCTTCTGTAACTGCAGGGAGTGGGGATTACTATCTAGTTGAGGTGAGCAGGCTTCTTGTTGCAGTGACTTCTCTTGTAGAACTTGGTCTCTAGAGCACACGAATTCAATAGCTACAGCACATGGGCTTACAGTATCAGCTCTGACATAAGCTCAATAGTTGCAGCTCTGAGGCTCTAGAGCACAGGTTCAATAGTTGTGCCTAACGGGCTTAGTTCTCTGTAACATGTGGGATCTTCTCTGATCAGGGATCAAACCCTTGTCTCCTGCATTGGCAGGCGAACTCTTTACCACTGAGCTACCAGGAAAGCCTGAGAACTGATTTTTGGAAGAGGAAGAGAGACAGCTGGGAGATGCTTCAGGCAGCAAGGCAAGAGACGATGATGACAGCTTGGTCTAACAGTGATTGAATTTGGTTTGTTTTCTGAGGGTAGCAAGAATGAACTTGCTGATGAGTTAAATGTAAGAGAATGAAGAGAAGAAAAAAACAACTGTAGTTCCTAATTTGGGGGAGCAAAGGTGCTAAGTATGCCAATTATTAAGGTGCAAAAAAGTAGGAGGCTGGAATCTTTGACTTCTTCACAGACTCACACACTGGATAATGTTTTGTTGTTTTTCTAAGTACAGTGTAA
Source organism: Tragulus kanchil (assembly GCA_022376925.1). Taxonomy (NCBI): domain Eukaryota; kingdom Metazoa; phylum Chordata; class Mammalia; order Artiodactyla; family Tragulidae; genus Tragulus; species Tragulus kanchil. Next base: position 21,257,921 of record JAIOJX010000005.1, on the reverse strand, counting down.
GTTACTTGAGGAGAAAGACCATAGTTCCTGCCACAAATGGTTTACTCTCTCTATGCTTGCTTTTTTTGAACAGTTTGAAAATGAAGCATTTTCAGACAGTTTGAAAACACGGAGTGCTTTTTGAACTAACAAGTAAATGAGAGAACTTGTCCTCAATGGGAAATGAAACAGTCACTGTCATGAGCTGTTTTTCTACTGCTTAATTTTACTGTATTCTCCTAAAGCATGAATCTCTATCGTGGCATGTGTGTGTATGTTACTAAGTTACGTCTGATTCTTTGCAACCCTGTGGACTATAGTCCCCCAGGCTCCTCTGTCCATGGCATTTTCTGGGGAAGAATATCAGATCTTTCCAACCCAGGGATCGAACCCATATCTCTTGCATCTCCTGCTTTGGCAGGCGGATTTTCTACCACTGTGTCACCTAGAAAGCTCTACCATGGAGTATGTGGTCTTTGCTTACTAAAATATCAATCAAATCAAGTTATAGCACTTTCCTATACTTAAAAAAAGAAAAACATGCAAAATAAATGAGACAATACAAGTTTTTCAGAGATAGCAAATTTGTCCCTACAGAGGCTATTTAGCATCTGGAGCTATTTGACTTTAGGAGAGATGAGAGAGAGATGTGTTAAAATTAACACTAAATAAGTACCTATGTATGCCAGATATCATTTGGATATGTTTTAAACTTCTCTACAACACAAAAGGGAGATGCTATGCTGTTAGTATTACTATTATTCCCATTTTATAGATGTGGAAACTGAGCCTCTCAAAAAGGAAATGACTTGTATAAGGTCATTTAACAAGGTGCCTAGTCAGGCGTCAAACCAGGCCAGTCAGTGCTCATAGTTTTTGCTTTTTCATGTCTGAGGTTTCCAGGGGCGTATAACAATAAGATTTGTGTCTGAGAAGTCAGAGGAGATCTAGGAGAGACCTCTATACAGTTTATGGGCACTCAGGAGTCATTTCTCCACAGGTTTCACAGATGAGCAATCCAAGGGTTCTGCAGGAAGACCTGCTAAATATAGACATGACTATTTCAGGGCAGTCAAGGATCTGGAAGCCCCTTCCTAATTTGGGCAACACGTGTCTGGCAGTAAGAAAGCTGAATTGAATGATATGATTGTTGTTTAGTCTCTAAGTCATGCCTTTTGCAACCCCATGAACTGTAGCCCTCCAGGCTCCTCTGCCCGTGGAATTTCCCAGGCAAGAATACTGGAGTTCCTTCTTCAGAGCATCTTCCCTGGCCCAGGGATTGAACTCCCATCTCCTGCATCACAGGCAGATTCTTTACCACTAAGCTACCAGGGAAGTCCCTTCAAATGTCAACATGCTACCTCCACTTAATTTCAAAGTAGGAACAAATCCAATGGCGGTTGCAAAGTGGCCTGAGACAGTTTGGACAAGAACAATTCTTTGGTGGAGAAGCAAAATCAGAATAGCTTGAAGTGAGAGGAATTAGTTATAGAACTTACACCAAGTTATAAACAAAATAATTTTTAGAGAAAATTCTGCTATTAGAGATATAGAAAATATTAAACATTTAACATGTAACCTAATCCCTATTCTGTAAGCTTGGTGAAATCTCACTTTCTGCCTCCCACCTTTCATGCATCTTTCCCTCCAGGGGTTTGGGCTGTTTTCATATGGGACAATACAAGTTTTTCAGAGATAGCAAATTTGTCCCTACAGAGGCTATTTAGCATCTGGAGCTATTTGACTTTAGGAGAGATGAGGGAGAGATGTGTTAAAATTCACACTAAATAAGTACCTATGTATGCCAGATATCATTTGGATATGTTTTAAACTTCTCTACAACACAAAAGGGAGATGCTATGCTGTTAGTATTACTATTATTCCCATTTTATAGATGTGGAAACTGAGCCTCTCAAAAAGGAAATGACTTGTATAAGGTCATTTAACAAGGTGCCTAGTCAGGCGTCAAACCAGGCCAGTCAGTGCTCATAGTTTTTGCTTTTTCATGTCTGAGGTTTCCAGGGGCGTATAACAATAAGATTTGTGTCTGAGAAGTCAGAGGAGATCTAGGAGAGACCTCTATACAGTTTATGGGCACTCAGGAGTCATTTCTCCACAGGTTTCACAGATGAGCAATCCAAGGGTTCTGCAGGAAGACCTGCTAAATATAGACATGACTATTTCAGGGCAGTCAAGGATCTGGAAGCCCCTTCCTAATTTGGGCAACACGTGTCTGGCAGTAAGAAAGCTGAATTGAATGATATGATTGTTGTTTAGTCTCTAAGTCATGCCTTTTGCAACCCCATGAACTGTAGCCCTCCAGGCTCCTCTGCCCGTGGAATTTCCCAGGCAAGAATACTGGAGTTCCTTCTTCAGAGCATCTTCCCTGGCCCAGGGATTGAACTCCCATCTCCTGCATCACAGGCAGATTCTTTACCACTAAGCTACCAGGGAAGTCCCTTCAAATGTCAACATGCTACCTCCACTTAATTTCAAAGTAGGAACAAATCCAATGGCGGTTGCAAAGTGGCCTGAGACAGTTTGGACAAGAACAATTCTTTGGTGGAGAAGCAAAATCAGAATAGCTTGAAGTGAGAGGAATTAGTTATAGAACTTACACCAAGTTATAAACAAAATAATTTTTAGAGAAAATTCTGCTATTAGAGATATAGAAAATATTAAACATTTAACATGTAACCTAATCCCTATTCTGTAAGCTTGGTGAAATCTCACTTTCTGCCTCCCACCTTTCATGCATCTTTCCCTCCAGGTGGGCTGTTTTAACATCCAGGGGATGTAACACTGTGAGTTTTATAGTCATCATCAGGCTATCAAGGGCCAGTCACGAACCCCTCAGGAACCATCCCTGAGAACTCAGGCTTTGGGTCTCTCTAAATTCTCACATTCTGTCCATGCAAGTCTACAAACTAAGATTACTAAAATATTTCAGCCAGACCATGTCTCCACACAGTTTTCATTTTATCTCACCAGAGTACAGTTCTAGTCAAGATCATGCCAAACACCAAGTCGCTAATTTCACTGAGCAATGCCTTGTTGGACCTTCATTATGTGGATTAGTAAATCCTCAGGTGTTGATTGAACTAGAGATAGTTAAGGGCTTTTAGCAGTCACCTTTGGAAATTAGCCTTTTCCATATCATGTTAAGGGGCATCCATGGAGTGTGGATTCTTGATTAGAGAATGTGAATGTCCCTCAAGGTGAAGCTTAAACGGACTAGCATGCACATAATACTGTACACTGTGTACCAAAGTGTTTTAAAGTAAATCATTACAGACGCTGTAAGAGTTCCCCCCGTCAGCTTGAAATTAGCAAGTGCGAAAAGTGAGTAGGTTCTCTCATCAAGCATTTCTGGATGCCTGACAGAATGCTCGCAATGTCCCTTAGACTTGCCATGTTGTCGTTTGGTACCTCATCAGACTATCACCGAAACATTTTGTACATCTTTTTTTGTTTTCACTCCCTATCATTCCTTCTTTCTTCCAACTACCAACATTTTTAGACTGAATTTCCAGGATTGAAATGAGCTCCTTCTTTTTAGATTTTGTTCACTCCCTTTTCATTCCTTCTTAGTAGAACAAATCCAGTTTTTGGCCGGGTTGCAAAGTGGCCTGAGACAGTTTGGACAAGAACAATTCTTTGGTGGAGAAGCAAAATCAGAATAGCTTGAAGTGAGAGGAATTAGTTATAGAACTTACACCAAGTTATAAACAAAATAATTTTTAGAGAAAATTCTGCTATTAGAGATATAGAAAATATTAAACATTTAACATGTAACCTAATCCCTATTCTGTAAGCTTGGTGAAATCTCACTTTCTGCCTCCCACCTTTCATGCATCTTTCCCTCCAGGTGGGCTGTTTTAACATCCAGGGGATGTAACACTGTGAGTTTTATAGTCATCATCAGGCTATCAAGGGCCAGTCACGAACCCCTCAGGAACCATCCCTGAGAACTCAGGCTTTGGGTCTCTCTAAATTCTCACATTCTGTCCATGCAAGTCTACAAACTAAGATTACTAAAATATTTCAGCCAGACCATGTCTCCACACAGTTTTCATTTTATCTCACCAGAGTACAGTTCTAGTCAAGATCATGCCAAACACCAAGTCGCTAATTTCACTGAGCAATGCCTTGTTGGACCTTCATTATGTGGATTAGTAAATCCTCAGGTGTTGATTGAACTAGAGATAGTTAAGGGCTTTTAGCAGTCACCTTTGGAAATTAGCCTTTTCCATATCATGTTAAGGGGCATCCATGGAGTGTGGATTCTTGATTAGAGAATGTGAATGTCCCTCAAGGTGAAGCTTAAACGGACTAGCATGCACATAATACTGTACACTGTGTACCAAAGTGTTTTAAAGTAAATCATTACAGACGCTGTAAGAGTTCCCCCCGTCAGCTTGAAATTAGCAAGTGCGAAAAGTGAGTAGGTTCTCTCATCAAGCATTTCTGGATGCCTGACAGAATGCTCGCAATGTCCCTTAGACTTGCCATGTTGTCGTTTGGTACCTCATCAGACTATCACCGAAACATTTTGTACATCTTTTTTTGTTTTCACTCCCTATCATTCCTTCTTTCTTCCAACTACCAACATTTTTAGACTGAATTTCCAGGATTGAAATGAGCTCCTTCTTTAAGAAGCTCTTTAGTTTCTATTAATTAGTTCATCTTGCCTTATTTAGTAAGAGCTTGGCTATAATAAAGTATGAGCTATTTATGTATAAGTTTAGTTGTTTACTTTCAGTTCCTTACAAGAAAGAAAGCTAAGAGGTCCCATTAATTTCTATTGTTACTGCAAAAGTCTAAAAAGTACATATGGTAGAGAGACAAATGTGTTTGTTCTAAAGGAACTAGAAAATGTATCCCTGGGTTGGGAAGATCCCCTGGAGGAGGGGGCGGCAACCCACTCAAGTATTCTTGCCTAGAGAATCCCATGGACATAGAACCTGGCAGACTCTAGTGTATAGGGTTGCAAAGAGTCGGACACGACCGAAGCAACACAGCATGCGCCCACAAACATCTTTTTTCCATACCAGGTAGAGACAAACGCATTTCATTCTAAAGGAACTCGAAAATATATGCTCATGGTACTTGCAAGTTATTACAGTCTAATTGTAGTTAATTTTATTTTATTCTCTGGGACAACTAATCTCTTGATAACATTTGCAGTGATTGATTAAAATCCACTCCTTGCTAAAATCAAGGTCTTTAGATAATTGATGTGCTAATAGACCCGCAATTATTTGAGGCTGTGCTTCCTCATGGAGAGCAAGTCAAGGAATGGATAAAACTCCAAATAGAGCACCTATTTTGCGACAGGAGCTGTGATAATTGCCAGGAGACAGCCTGCTTATCAGTTGTGAGAGGTTTTCATCCTTCATTAATACGGAGTTCAGTTGGACATCAGAGAAACTGGCCCCAATGGGAATATGCTTTGAATCTCCCATTATCTCATTTTCCATACAGTTGGTTTGACCCACTTTTTTTCTGCATTCACAGAGAGATCTGGTTTTTCACATATGGTCTTTTTAAACAGTCAGCTAGCCCTGAACCTGGAATCCCCAAAGCTCTGTGCAGTGTCGGCTGCTATGAATTTGCACTTGTGTGCACACCAATAAAGTATAAGTTTAAATGGCTCAGACTAAATATTTTAGAAGTAGACAAAACAAATATTCCAAAGTGCTAGCCTCTGAGTTCTCCATACTGTGGCTTGTGCTTACATGGACTCTCAAATGAGGCTCTAAGTCTGAATCGTTAGCAAGCTGCCCTGTCCTGCTCTAACTGAATTCCTGGTTTCTTGTACATCAGGCTGAGCCCTCGACTGAGTCAAAATGTACTCATAAAGAGACTGGGAGTGATGTTTTAAACATGCATTTATGGAGGTAAGAACTGTTATCCTGGGCTCGAGAGAGAATGTTTAAGTAGGACACAATTCTTTATGGCCCTGGCTGTCTTTACCTTTGGCCTCACAAAGAATGTTCTGGGGGTTTATAATTGAAGTTCATTCAAAATGATTCTTTACAATTATAAGTGAAGACTGGTTTAGCTTTTTTTTTTTCCTTTTTTTTTTTTTACTCCATCACCATTATAGCTTAAAACAAATATGCAAGGTGGTGAATTATAGTAGACAAATCACAAGAAAAATCAGTTGTTTAATTATTAGTAGAGGACACTTTTCAAGTACTACAATAATGGCTAACATATGCTTTGAGTTTATTGTGTGCCAATCTCTGTGGTGTTTTATCTCAAGCATGTCATGTAATCCTTACAACAACAAAGTATTATTTCCATTATATTATATCCCAGGACGAAATACCATTCTTCTCCCCATTTTACAAATGAGAACACGGAGGAAAAGAAAAGTTGACTCAGAGAAGGTCCTACATGTAACAAGAAGCAGATCCCAGACCAAAACCATAATAATAATCGACAGTTTGATGAGAACATTCTCAGGTCTGATCTGTGCTCTTCTGAATAAGAGTGAAGGAGAATTGGCCATCCATTAGCTTAACCAAGTTTACCTTTTATTGTTGATGTCTAAGTATAATTTTATCCCAGGAAACTCATAGTATGTGACTGTGATGGGATTTTCCTCATCTACATGCCTGTGATACTTTTATTGAAGATGCTAATCTTGTACAAAGCTGTCTTTGCAGTTGACGATGCTGCCACATCCCATTACTGTAGGAAATGGAGAGATGACTTGCATAATATTGAATAAAATGTACTAGGGTCAAATTAAGCTTCTAATAAGAATAATCACAGTAATATATCCAAAAATTATTTTTTAAGTCTAGTTTTAATTATATAAGTTCATTTCAGAAGTCCTACTGCTGTGATGAGAAATTCATAAAATCTATACAAATTGAAAACAGAAATTATATTGCTTATTAAAATACTGACTGTCTCTATATTATCATTTATGTAAATGTATGCACATATACATAAATTATACATTGACATGTATAAACTTTAATTTATCAGGACTACTCAATTTCATCTCCTAGTTAATATTTTAGTACTTATTAACCTTCAATATTCCCATCAAAATATATTCTTCCATCAATGATGAGAAAACATAAAAGCAATTTTGGATATATTTAAAAGTGAAGACTGGTTTAGCTTTTTTTCCTTTTTTTACTCCATCACCATTATAGCTTAAAACAAATATGCAAGGTGGTGAATTATAGTAGACAAATCACAAGAAAAATCAGTTGTTTAATTATTAGTAGAGGACACTTTTCAAGTACTACAATAATGGCTAACATATGCTTTGAGTTTATTGTGTGCCAATCTCTGTGGTGTTTTATCTCAAGCATGTCATGTAATCCTTACAACAACAAAGTATTATTTCCATTATATTATATCCCAGGACGAAATACCATTCTTCTCCCCATTTTACAAATGAGAACACGGAGGAAAAGAAAAGTTGACTCAGAGAAGGTCCTACATGTAACAAGAAGCAGATCCCAGACCAAAACCATAATAATAATCGACAGTTTGATGAGAACATTCTCAGGTCTGATCTGTGCTCTTCTGAATAAGAGTGAAGGAGAATTGGCCATCCATTAGCTTAACCAAGTTTACCTTTTATTGTTGATGTCTAAGTATAATTTTATCCCAGGAAACTCATAGTATGTGACTGTGATGGGATTTTCCTCATCTACATGCCTGTGATACTTTTATTGAAGATGCTAATCTTGTACAAAGCTGTCTTTGCAGTTGACGATGCTGCCACATCCCATTACTGTAGGAAATGGAGAGATGACTTGCATAATATTGAATAAAATGTACTAGGGTCAAATTAAGCTTCTAATAAGAATAATCACAGTAATATATCCAAAAATTATTTTTTAAGTCTAGTTTTAATTATATAAGTTCATTTCAGAAGTCCTACTGCTGTGATGAGAAATTCATAAAATCTATACAAATTGAAAACAGAAATTATATTGCTTATTAAAATACTGACTGTCTCTATATTATCATTTATGTAAATGTATGCACATATACATAAATTATACATTGACATGTATAAACTTTAATTTATCAGGACTACTCAATTTCATCTCCTAGTTAATATTTTAGTACTTATTAACCTTCAATATTCCCATCAAAATATATTCTTCCATCAATGATGAGAAAACATAAAAGCATTTTGGAGTATATTTCTAAACAAAATTTGCTTCCCATGACCATCAAATGTAATTTCTGTATTTTACTTTAAGATTAGAACAAAAAAGAAATCTTTCAAATCTGTAAGGCCAAGAAAAACTATAATTAGAATACCTGTCTCTTGCTTAGGATGTATTCTACATCTTATTTCAGCTTGACAGTAGGCAGGAGATTTCTCATTCAATTTCAAGTTGAAGCCAGAATGAAAAATGCTTTGAAAAAAAAAAAAAAAAAACCCTCTGGCTTCCATCCTTATAATTCTCTTTTCCCCATGAAATGTACCTATGCAGAATATTTGAAATAGCATCTCAAATACACCCAGCTCTTGGATATTTGTCATTAAAGGCATTCATGTATGAGTCCTGAGGGGCCCACAGTGGATAGGATTGGAAAGCTGCAACATGAGAGGATAGGAGAAACCTTGCAGACTCACTGAGGCAGTAGTCAGGTTGGAGGGTTCAAGGACCCTAAGAAGTTCTTTTATTTTTCCACTGATGTCTACAGGGCTTTCCCAACAATGGATTTGCAATGGGACACAAAACATTGTTATTTGCCTCAACAGTCCCTATGGCTCACGACTGGCATTAAATATTGCATAAACCTTGGGATTTGAAACTCAAGACAGACTCCCATGGATTTTCTGCTTTCTTTTTAGTTAAGGACAAAAGGCCTTCCAGTCTGTCTATCTCTGTGGCTGAGCTGTCGAAAATGCCTGCTCTGAAGAGGGATAGGCCTATAGCTGAGAACTTACTGGCCAGGAAACCTACCGTGGCAGGGCTCAAAACTTTTTGCTTCTGAAGATATAATAGGGAAAGAAGTGAGTGGGGGTAACTCAGAGGGTCAGGCTAGAGGTCAAAACATGACCCAGATAGAAGGAGACAAGCTTCCTAACAGCTCTTACTATCTCCATTGGAGTAATCCTTCTCAAGTGAAGGATGGGTTATAGTACTATCTTGCTTAAGACATTCTAATAACCAGGCTTGGGGCAGAGTATGAATGGAATATCACATCCATATAGTTAAATATATAAAAACTATTCAATTGAACAAACTGAGAAATAGAATCTGTTCTGTGAAAAATATGCCTTTATACTGATGAAATGTCAGAATAACACATAAAGTTATGGGTTTTTAAAATATGAATTACAGAAAATAGTAAAAACAACTAAAGTGTTATCACTGCTCTGCCTATTTGAGTATTCTGTTTAGAGTCTGGTGAGTCTAGAATGGGTAATAAAAGCACACAAAAAATATAGATTTCACATATGTCTGCAATATTCATTTCAAGAAAATTACTAATTATATTATTTTAATCAATATTTTTGCATCATTTATGTTCTAGTGATTATAGTGCTTTAGAGAATTAAAAAATATTCAAAATATATAAAAGTTTTAGTGTCACTCATTAAAGATGTAATTTTAAGTATAAATGAAAATGAATATTTTTTCATATTTTCAGTCTTTTCTTCCAAAATATTCAGTTATCTTTAAAATTAAGAAGCAAAAGACAAATTACAATAAAAGACTATTAAAAGAATAAATAAAATATTTTAACATAAATGTGAAATTTTTATGTAGTTTTAAAGAATTTAGTATTTTCATATAAATACAGTTTTTTGAATTTTAGCATTCAGTGTAAAATTATCATGCTTTATCAGTTTTTATGTATATGTTATGATATATATATGTGTGAGTGTGTATGCATACAGAAAGAGAAAAAGAAAGGTGAGAGAGACAGAATTTTTTTAAGTAATAGAAATATTTAATTAGTTATGGTTCATTCACTACATCATGTCTGACTCTTATGACCCCATGGACTGCAGCCCTCCAGGTTCTTCTGTCCATGGGATTTCCCAGGCAAAAATACTGGATAGAGTAGGTTGTCATTTCCTTCTCCAGGGAATTTTCTTGACCCAGGGACTGAACCCTTGCCTCCTGCTTGGCAGGCAGATTCTTTACCACTGAGCCACCTGGGAAGCCCATAACTATTTAATACTATACAATATTCCATAGCCTCTATGTGCAAATTTTAGGAATACCTCCCCATTTCCCAAATTAGGAGTGAATTTTATTTTGTTCTTTTTCTATACACTAGAACATTAATATAAGGAAGACCATCAAAGCTCTTTTAGTCCTATTGAAACTAATCCTTTGTTAGGTAAGAATCTATTGCATGCATATTATCTGAGATGTTTTAGTCAATTTGCAAAAATTTATGCCGGAAAAATGTTTCCATTTTTTTTTTCTCCTCTCAAGTGTTCCATTTGTGACACAGGGTCTGTTCCAGTGTACTGGGGCATACTCACAGAATGTCACAGAGTGAGAACTCGGTGACCCGTCGACACAGGGCCAGCTGTGGAAGGGAGTTTCCCTGGGCCCTGGAGATCCATCTCAAGAGCTCATGTTTCAAATTATGTGTTAAACTGGGTAGCAATGACTGCTAAACCCAGAGCTCAGAGGTGATCTTGTATGGACCTTATTTTAGGTCTTTAGGGACTTTATTTTAATGTGTGTGATTGTTACAGAAAAAGCCTCCTTACTATGTGTAACTTTGTTCTGTATTTTCCAGATCTCCTGTAAATGTGTTTTCATACACTCATAATTAAAAAGAAAAAAGAAAAGCCTAAAACATGGGTTCTGGAGCAAAGGCCTCCCTCTGCAGAGATACAAGCAATTATGTCAAAATGACTCTGATCTTTACACTAAAATTCATATATTTTAAATACAGTAGAGTAGACAGGAGTCGCTATGGACAAACGTGTTTTTCTTTTCTCCACTAGATGCTTTCCTCATTCTTTCATGTTCTTATGCCCAGCTGAAAAAAAGAAACATTATTCCCCATTATTCCTATTGTTCTTTTCTTTTTTTTTTTAAATGGTGGATGCCTTGAGAAACTCCAGTCCTTTTGTTTTCGACCCTTTCACTTCACCTGTTCCTGATCAACTGGTCATTAAAGAGTCAAGTCCAGTATGAGATATCACCATTTCTGGGAAACTTCTTTCTCAAACCCATCTGGGTGAGGGTTCCTCCCAGGTATTTCTACAGCATCCTGGATCTCCTTGTTATTGAATTGGCCATACTGTAGTGTAACCTTCTAATGAAGACCTCTCCTAATTCACATGTTAAGGGCAACAAGTGCATTCAGTCTGATTTTATAATCCCTCCACCTTGTACATCATCAACTGATGCATTGTTCATACTTAACAAACGTTTGATAGAAATAAGCTATCAAATAAGTAAAGACTCTTAACTGTTGAATTGTTGCCAGTGTACAGATGATATCAACTCTGTTTATATTCGGAGCAGGGGTTGGGGGGTGGTTGGCCAGATAGCAAAACATGGTCAAATCAAATTTCATCCCTGGGAAGTGCATCCAGAACAAGGCCTTCATGGGGTCATCAACAATCCACTTCTCTTAAGGTACACAAACTTCAGATAGAAGCTGGGTTGTCTGGCCTTAAGCCTTGCCTAGATTCCGCTTCCTCCTTCTAAGCCTCAATTTCTTCCCTTTGTCGTATATGTGTGAAAAGACAGCTGAGGCCAGTGTTCCAGGCAGAGTTTTCAAAAAAGGTCAACCAGAATTCAGATTTATGTTGGTAAAATTCATCCCCTCTCTTTCTAAAATTTAATGAGAAAGGACAGCTTTGCGAAATGGAGGAGCAAGAACAATATTGCTTAAATAAATTGGAATTTGCACTTTGATTACCCTGCAGTTTCTGCCATACTTTACTGGAAATGCTCCCTGCGGTGCAGGCTTTCTCTAGAATGACATCATTGTATGAAGCCATCCTCACTGTAATTACTTCCATCCAGAGCTGTAGAGCACATAGCAAGAACATTTGGTAAGGAATATTGGATGCATATAGAACCATTTAAAATGGTAGAGTCACCAGAAAGCCCCATTAAAAGGCAAATGATATATCTTTATGCATGCCTTGGACCCCAAAGGAGATCTGTCACATTCACATTTAGAAAATGAAAGAGTTTCTTTCAAACAATGAGACTCTGATAAGAGCAAATATCCTATGCCATGAAATTACAAACAACATATATAGCTTCAGTTGCTTTTCTTGGAATAGCACTTTAAAAAAAAAACAAAAAACAAAAAATGTGACATTGCAGGAGTGGGCGTATTTTAGTTCACATTGTCATCTTTAAATACTTTTGAAATTTAGGCTCTGCCAGTGTTAATACCAAGGATTGTGATTTCACATTTTTATTATTTGAAATCCTGGCTTTCCTATTGGGGAAATTGATTGCTCTCTTTCAAAATGTATTTTTTTTTTCAATTTTAATAAAAGCAAAAACACCAATATGAGTACTAATGTTTCCCCAAATCAAATAGTTCTCTGAAAAACAAGAGGTTTTGACAATGTAAACAAAATAAATGTAAAAGCAGAGATGGCTCCCCTCACAATTTGCAATTCCCTGATTTCCTGGGGCTAACTTATAGTGGTGGGGGGGTGGGGCAGGGTGCAATGCAGTCTCCCACAGCTGTGAATTAAAAATTGCAGGCAGGTTCTTTGTCTTAGGGAAAAGAAAAGCTTCTCTCATCTGCTCGCCTAGGCTTTGATTTTGTTTTAAATGTAGAAAAACAGGCATTTAACTCTGCAGTTAGTAATAAGGTCTAAATTCATCTGTTCATCCATTCATTCATTCAACATAGCAACCAGGGAAAAGAAAAAGGTATTGAATATGAAATTAAATTGAGAAATGTACTTAACAGGAAGGAAAAGTGATTTTTCATTTCTTCTCTAACCACTGTTTTCAAACCTGCTCTGTAAACTCTCCCTTCCATGTCTTTTAATGTCATCTCAATCAAATTATATTATTTTTCTATCATTTTTAAAGTATTGTCAGTTGTTTAAAAGTTCAAAGTAATCTCCATTTAAAATTTCTCTCTATAATGATGTAATGTTTTTGCTTCTCCTCCAGCATGGCCTTCAGCCTGGCTGGCCACCTCCTGGCTATCTTCTCTCTTCTGAGCTGTCCCACCTTGGCCTTGTCCCACCAGGAGGATGGGTGCGCAGCTAGGTGCCATCTTTACACTCTTGCCGAAGCCGTGTGTCACAGGTAAATGGATACTTGCTACCACAGGGGGAGAATCTTGGTCCCTCCAGAGATGCTGCAGGGGCCCCACTCCCCATGAGCCTTGTGACTTAGCAAAACCTCCATCAATGTCCACCTTGGCTCTGGCCCACCACAGTACACCCACAGCCTCTCAATGTTGGGGTCTCCTCCTAGGGCGCCCTGATGATCTGCCTTCACCATTTCCCCGTACTCCCAGGGACAGACCCTCTCAAGCATGGCTTTATGAACATCCGTTTCGGTGGCTCGAAGATTGTACTTGCTCACATTCTTGGTTTCACAATTTTACTCTGAATGCCGATGCGTTTCATCAAATCTCAGATGTGAAATGAGGCCAGCATTACATATTCATCTAAGCAACAGTTGATCACCCATGTTTATGGGTCAGTATCACATACCCATCTCAACCAGTGGTCAGACACCCTCCCTGGTTTATGCTGCAGTGCACAACCCGCCATGAAAGCCTTGTTTGTCTGGACATGAGCCACTCTTGAGGCTGAGTTTGCAGGGTTGCTTGTGTAGTCTCATTTGCACATAGCACAAATGACATTAGTCAAGTTGACTGTCTATGATAATGCTGTCAAGAGCTGTCAAATACATATATTTTCACTATTGTCACATTTCCTGTTTCCTTGATGGAAATGTGTGATGGTAAGTGGCAGCACGTGGTTCCAATTCTGAGTCTTAAGTTCTGACCTCATTTGTAGCAGAATGAAATAGCTCTGTTAAAATGTTTGACATTTTTCATTGTTTCTTAGGGGGACTTGCCCTGTAGGGAACGTGAAGCCACAGTGTCCGGACAGTGGATGGTTTTCTTCTCACTTTAAGCTTGTGAGAACCTCATCACTCTTCCGGTAATCAGAAAGTAGGAACGCTGACTCTCACAGAACACTTGATTTCTGGGATTTGGGTAACGAGTTATCCCAGTCACTAAATAAAGCTCTGTGTGCCAGAAAAGAAACAGCTACATTAAACAAGCCTGTGGAATACTTTAAATACAGAGAGACCACTAGAAGATTTAGGTTAAAGACTGATGGTTTCTACCAGCACAACAATGAACCCTTACCACCCTGTTTGACTAGGAAAGGTTTTAAAGAAGTCACTTATGCCTACAGCCTTTATGAATTGCACGCTGCTTTCACAGAGTTTAAAGAAACTGGATGCCACTTCAAGTGTTTAGACTTTTGTTTACATCACTGAGCTATCTTTATTTCTCAAAGGACATTGAATTAGCACTCATAATCAATTCTTAGATTTCACTAAAAAGCCTTCTTCCCCATCAATGCAAAAATATTCAAATGTTGAGCTGTTAAAAAATTTTCCATGAAGTTATAAATGCTAATCTACAACTTTCAGAAATTCATTCCTATAAATTTCCAGTGTAAATTTATAACTCACTACCACAAAATGGAAAAATGTTTTTACTAGTATCATCTTAGAAAGGGAGCGATAAGTATCTTATCACAAAGAAAAGCTGGGGCTTCAAAAAAAATTTTTTTTAAAACTGTATCTAAATGCTTGCTGTAGGGAAATTTGTTCTTCTTGAGGATAGGGTGTGATTTTACACAGAAATACGTCTGTGGTTGATGTCCTCAAATTTCTTAATAAGTGTCTCTGGTAAGTTGACTGGACAATGCTGATAAAATCCCTGGGGAAGGCATGAAATACTGGGTGGCTGCTCACCCAGGCTCATCAGTGAGAAGTGAACCCGCCCTGGGGCTACAGTCACATCCAAACAAAACAAAATCTGATCATTTGGTCCGATCCTGAAAAATTACTCCAGGTCCCCCTTTCCACTTTTATTTATGACAATACCTGCTTCATTTTATTTCCCTTTAGCTTCAATATTTGTTTATGGTTATAACTGTTTATCATTCCCATAAGGTTTCCAAAGGTTGACAATACTTGGGGGAATAAAAAAGGTATATTTATGGGCCTGAGAGTAAAGCCTAGTTAATTAATTAGGAAATTAATTATCATTTCTGTGCATATTTACATTAAATTGAAATTTGTTTCCATTCCAAATTTAAATTCCAGAGAAATTATGCTTTCATATCTACATTAAGAGAGCTGAATAGAGTTTTATTTTTAACACAAGAGCTCATAAGACATATAGATGTTAACCAAATGAAAATGTAAACAATTCATAAATGTTTCAATGGTTCTAACTTGTCTGTGGGTGTATGTGTGTGTTAGTCATTCAGTTGTGTTAGACTCTTTGCAACCCCATGGACTGTAGCTCACCAGTCTCCTCTGTCCATAGGATTTTCCAGGCAAAAACACTGGAGTGGGTAGCCGTTCCCTTCTCCAGAGGATCTTCCTACCCAGGGATCAAACCCAGGTCTCCTGCATTGCAGGTGGATTCTTTACTGTCTGAACAACCAGGGAAGCCCTTGTCTATGTTAATCTTTAGCTCTGGAATTTATGCCCCCAATTTTTCCTGGTTATACCTCTAAAATGATTTTCTTTTCCCTGAAATATCATCCTTGTCTATTTTCCAAAAGGCACTGTTCAAAGCAGTGTCCAATTGCTAATGATAATTAATACCTTCTCTAGTAACAATAAAATAATGTCTTAGGTAAAGAGAAACAATTTTATATATTTAGATGCTGCTTGCATAGTAACTAAGCCAAAACTGAAAAGAAATCATAGAATTTTGCCTTCTCTGAGACGTATTCTTCAGATGCTGCAAGATTAGGCAATCCTCTGTCATTCACTTTCTATATGAAAATAATAATTCTTTGAAATACCATAAGCAATATTTTCTCATTCAATCATTTATTAATTCATTAGGCATTTATTCTGTGCCTACTGAACCCTAGCACATGTATTAAATATTAGAAACGCATTTCAATCTACAGCTATGCCAATGTAGCTGACATCTCAGAGACAGTGATCAACAGAGAGGAAGGCCAGGAGATTCAGCTGATATGTGATGTATTTCATCAGGCTTCAGGAGCACAACAGGGAACCAGGGTCTTTGGTGACTGACTGCATCCATAATGAGCAGGGCAGTAGGGTTAAAAAGTCAGCCACGTAGCTACAATGAATTCAGCAAAGTACATCTCACTAACACATTCAGGATTAAAAAAAAAAAAAAAATGTATGAATTCTGAGCTACCTTGAATCATTAGCAGGCTCCTTCTAATTACTAACAATGACAAGTCTGCCCTCTCAGCTGCAGTTGGATGCCCCAGGCATCTCTAGAGCAAAACCAACAAATGATTGGAATACTATGATTTAAACTCAAAACCCAAGCACAGTTGGACCTTTTTTTTTTTTTTTTTTTAACAAGGCTGCATGAAAATTTTGCATCTAGGGTTTGCCAGATCATAGAAGACACGGAAGGACAACGCAAGGTCAAATGTACATTTCATATATGAAGAACAAACTGGTTTTCTAACCCATTTGCCGTAGCTCACAGTCTAGAGGACACACAGGATGAAGAGCCCGGTCTCAGGCACAGAGACCACACCAGTGATCCCAGTGCCCTGCTATGAATAATGACCATTATGAGAGGGAGGTGATGGCAGCAGGAGTAATATACCACAGTGTGTCCTCCTGAGCCAGAGAGGAAAAGTGCAGAAAGAGCAGCCCAGAGGGTATACGCTATGTAATAAATTTTGTGATATGATTCTTGGGAGCACCTCTTTATCAGAACAGGCAAAACAGCCCTTCAAGCTGTAGCATGAGGCATCTCTTGCCACTCACCCTTTGTGTCATGAGGTCTGTTTGGTTTCTTTTTTTTTTTTTTTAAGAAGGTTTTTTTTGACCACTTTTATTTGTCTTTCATTTGTTTATTTTCTTCCATCTTTGTTCTTTGGCCTGTGTGGGCCTCTCTCAACGCCGAACACTGTCTCTGGGCGCATGGTGCTCCAGAGTGCTGGCTCGTGATTGGACACAATGGTCCAGCCACTGCAGCACGTGGGATCATCCGGCCATCGAACGAGCCTTGCACTGCGGTACTAAACCCAGTGGAACTCAGCTGGTAGCTATCTCAGAGACAGTGATCAACAGAGAGGAAGGCCAGGAGATTCAGCTGATATGTGATGTATTTCATCAGGCTTCAGGAGCACAACAGGGAACCAGGGTCTTTGGTGACTGACTGCATCCATAATGAGCAGGGCAGTAGGGTTAAAAAGTCAGCCACGTAGCTACAATGAATTCAGCAAAGTACATCTCACTAACACATTCAGGATTAAAAAAAAAAAAAAAATGTATGAATTCTGAGCTACCTTGAATCATTAGCAGGCTCCTTCTAATTACTAACAATGACAAGTCTGCCCTCTCAGCTGCAGTTGGATGCCCCAGGCATCTCTAGAGCAAAACCAACAAATGATTGGAATACTATGATTTAAACTCAAAACCCAAGCACAGTTGGACCTTTTTTTTTTTTTAACAAGGCTGCATGAAAATTTTGCATCTAGGGTTTGCCAGATCATAGAAGACACGGAAGGACAACGCAAGGTCAAATGTACATTTCATATATGAAGAACAAACTGGTTTTCTAACCCATTTGCCGTAGCTCACAGTCTAGAGGACACACAGGATGAAGAGCCCGGTCTCAGGCACAGAGACCACACCAGTGATCCCAGTGCCCTGCTATGAATAATGACCATTATGAGAGGGAGGTGATGGCAGCAGGAGTAATATACCACAGTGTGTCCTCCTGAGCCAGAGAGGAAAAGTGCAGAAAGAGCAGCCCAGAGGGTATACGCTATGTAATAAATTTTGTGATATGATTCTTGGGAGCACCTCTTTATCAGAACAGGCAAAACAGCCCTTCAAGCTGTAGCATGAGGCATCTCTTGCCACTCACCCTTTGTGTCATGAGGTCTGTTTGGTTTCTTTTTTTTTTTTTTTAAGAAGGTTTTTTTTGACCACTTTTATTTGTCTTTCATTTGTTTATTTTCTTCCATCTTTGTTCTTTGGCCTGTGTGGGCCTCTCTCAACGCCGAACACTGTCTCTGGGCGCATGGTGCTCCAGAGTGCTGGCTCGTGATTGGACACAATGGTCCAGCCACTGCGCAGCACGTGGGATCATCCCAGGCCAGGGATCGAACCGGAGCCCCTTGCACTGCAAGGCAGACTCTTTACCCACTGGACCACCAGAGAAACCCTGTTTGTTTTTTAAATTTGATAAATATGGGGTATCTATCCTGGTCCCACAAGATCAGAAGGAAGAAAAAAAAACAGGATTCAATATGCAGGTTCTATGAAAGAAGGCTCTCTCTAATTCTCTGTGAGAACACATGTGGCAATGTTGTCACCCTGAGGGTTTGTGTGCCATTTGTCATGCACCATTTTTAACATGTTAGTTATCATTTCTATTCAGCTTTGAGGTAACCTCTTCCATCAATCCCCAAGGTGAGTACAATCAAACAGCCAGAGGATTGGTCTCCTGCTTGGTGTAATATTTGTTTCTGGGAGCTGAGATAGGTGACATTTTCCAGGGGAAGGAAGGAGGCCTGAGGGGAAGACAAGAGAAAGTGGATTGTGTTTTGCTTTTGTTTCTACACTTAGCACTTGGGATGTAAAATATCATTTTCCTCATTCGCTCTCTTTTTAAAAGGAGAAATATTACAGAGTACCTGCACAAAGTGACATCTGCTTGGCATTCAAATGTATAAATCAACATGATAAAAATATATTTAGAATGTCCGTTTCATGGCAGTTGTTAAGAAACACGAGATGGTGGATACTCAGCTATCTCATTAACTGATGTGGCCCAGCAACCCTTTTCTGTCTCACCAAGGAACCTGGACTGTGGATTGTTTCCAAGGCACTGATTTTCAGACCCAAAGCCATGCCTGCTACCAGGTGAGATGTGGTTACGAATGTCAATTAAGTATAAAGAGCAAAACTGTTGGTTTTCTTCCTAGTGTGAAAGGAGGCTTTATCCTCTCCTAAACCCATCTTTGTACCCTCTGCACCAACACCCAGCTCAGGCTTACATTGTTCATCTCGAAGATTAGCATTTCAAGTTATGTTTTGCAGAAACCCAGGATGTTATAAGGCCTCTCCTTGGGGGACTGAATGGAAAATAGGACTCTGGAAGCATATTTGATTTATAACTCATATCAATTCCAAACTCTGCTCCTGCCGTGAAACAACGATTCAGATTCTGGACCAGAAAAAAAAAAAAAAGGCTTTCAAAACCTAAAATGACTTAATACTAATAAGAAATCCAACCTATCTTTATGCAATCTAAGGAAAAAAATTGACCTTGAGAGTTACAATAAAAATGTATCTCTGGATAGTCTCCACCTGCACACATACTTCCCTTACTCTGCACACTCCAGTGTGAAGCATTCAGAGATATTAGCAAAGACTTGGGTAGGAAGCCATTCCAACAAAAGTACCCACCCTGCAAACCTTAATCTGTAGGCAGGCAGTTACCAAGTGCCTCACAAATTTCTCATCAGGCTACACTGGCATCCAAATCCTACCATACCTGGCAACACATGTGAAGCTGATCTCATATGCACACAGAATTCCCAGGATACTAGAATGTGCTGCTAACATCTATCTACATTTGACTACATTTTACCATTGGGTAAAATTAATTGACTATTTACAACAGCCAAGACATGCAAGCAACTTAAATGTCTATCAACAGAGAAGTAGATAAAGATGTGATGTGGGTATATCTATTCAGTTCAGTGACTCAGACATGTCTGACTCTTTTGGGCCTGTGGACTGCAGCATACCAGGCTTCTCTGTCTTTCAGCTTCTGACATTCAAAACTGTTTTTGAATGTCCGTTTCATGGCAGTTGTTAAGAAACACGAGATGGTGGATACTCAGCTATCTCATTAACTGATGTGGCCCAGCAACCCTTTTCTGTCTCACCAAGGAACCTGGACTGTGGATTGTTTCCAAGGCACTGATTTTCAGACCCAAAGCCATGCCTGCTACCAGGTGAGATGTGGTTACGAATGTCAATTAAGTATAAAGAGCAAAACTGTTGGTTTTCTTCCTAGTGTGAAAGGAGGCTTTATCCTCTCCTAAACCCATCTTTGTACCCTCTGCACCAACACCCAGCTCAGGCTTACATTGTTCATCTCGAAGATTAGCATTTCAAGTTATGTTTTGCAGAAACCCAGGATGTTATAAGGCCTCTCCTTGGGGGACTGAATGGAAAATAGGACTCTGGAAGCATATTTGATTTATAACTCATATCAATTCCAAACTCTGCTCCTGCCGTGAAACAACGATTCAGATTCTGGACCAGAAAAAAAAAAAAAAAGGCTTTCAAAACCTAAAATGACTTAATACTAATAAGAAATCCAACCTATCTTTATGCAATCTAAGGAAAAAAATTGACCTTGAGAGTTACAATAAAAATGTATCTCTGGATAGTCTCCACCTGCACACATACTTCCCTTACTCTGCACACTCCAGTGTGAAGCATTCAGAGATATTAGCAAAGACTTGGGTAGGAAGCCATTCCAACAAAAGTACCCACCCTGCAAACCTTAATCTGTAGGCAGGCAGTTACCAAGTGCCTCACAAATTTCTCATCAGGCTACACTGGCATCCAAATCCTACCATACCTGGCAACACATGTGAAGCTGATCTCATATGCACACAGAATTCCCAGGATACTAGAATGTGCTGCTAACATCTATCTACATTTGACTACATTTTACCATTGGGTAAAATTAATTGACTATTTACAACAGCCAAGACATGCAAGCAACTTAAATGTCTATCAACAGAGAAGTAGATAAAGATGTGATGTGGGTATATCTATTCAGTTCAGTGACTCAGACATGTCTGACTCTTTTGGGCCTGTGGACTGCAGCATACCAGGCTTCCCTGTCTTTCAGCTTCTGGAGTTTGTTCAAACTCATATTCTTTGAGTCAGTGATGCCATCCATCCATCTCATCCTCTGTCATTCCCTTCTCCTCTGGTCCTCAATCTTTGCCAGCACCAGAGTTTTCCAGTGAGTTGGCTCTTTGCATCAGGCGGCCAAAGTATTGGAGCTTCAGCTTCAGCAGCAGTTCTTCCAATTCAGGGTTGACTTCCTTTAGGATTGACTGTTTTGATCTCCTTGCTGTCCAAGGGACTCTCAAGAGTCTTCTCTAGCACCACAGATGGAAAGCATTAATTCTTCAGCACTCAGCCTTCTTTATGGTCCACATCCCTACATGACTACTGGAAAAAGCATATCTTTTACTACACAGACATTTGATGGTAAAGTTATGTTTCTGCTTTTAAATATATTGTCCAGGTTTGTCATAAAAACCTAGGAACAAGTGTCTTTTAATTTCATGACTGCAGTCACCATCTGCAGTGATTCTGAAGCCCAAGAAAATAAAATCTGTCATTGCTTCCTTTATATATATGTACAATGAAATATTACTCAGCTATAAAAAGAAACAAAACTGTGCCATTTGCAGAGGCATGAATGGGCCTAAAGGTTGTCATGCAAAGTAAGGAAATTCAGAAAGAGAAAAACAAATACCATATTTTAATGCATATAGGTGGAGTTTAGAAAAACAGTACAGATGAATCTTTTGCAATACACAAATAGAGACACAGAAGTAGAGAAGAAAAGTATGGACACCAAAGAGGGAAAAGGCATGGGACGACTTGGGAGACTGGCATTTGCATATGTACACTACTATGTACAGAATAAATAACTAATGAGGACCTACTGTAGAGCGCAAGGAAAAGAAAAAAATGTGCAGTCTGTCTGTAGGGCATATATTAAGTTAACCTTAAACATGCATGCCAGTATACTTTAGGTACAAATATTGTTTAATTCCATTTATACAAAGTACCTAGAATAGTAAAATTCAGAGTCAGGATGTGCATTGGTAGATGTCAGGGGCTAGGGGCTGAAGGGGTAGGGAGGAGGAACAGGAAGTTAATTTTTAATGGGGACAGTTTCAGTTTAGGAAGGTGAAAAGTTCAGGAGATGGAGGATGGTGGGAGTTGGACAGCAATGTGAATGTATTTAGTGGCACCGATCTGTATAATTAAATATGGCTAAAATAATATGTCTTATATTACATGACTTTTGCCACAAAAAAAAAAAAAAAAAAAACATTAAAAAATGGATGGTTCTTTGTGAAGTTCTCTGCTGGGTACTGCAGAAGATGTGGAACATGTCACAGCTCCTGTGATTGAGTAGTTTCTCTTTGGGAAGAGAGAAAAAAAAAACACAAAATGTGAAATGTCATACAGATAAAAACTTGGTCCTATATCACATGGCAAAGAAGCCCCATGGAGGTATCTGACAAATACACCAAAAACGCCCTTGGGCCGTAACCCTCATTTCAAATCTTAGAGGATTTGTGTGTCTTCTTTGCTGTAAGTTGTGCCACATGTCACTGATTCTAAATAATGATGGTTGGAGTTTGTGGATTGTTTATGCTTTGGTAATTGTATTGATTCAAGGTCATTCTTGTCAGAATGGCATTCTGTACAGCTGCATTCTGATGGGACCAGTGAAAGGGCAAGGAAAGTGAAGGCCTCAGATGCACACTTCAACGTGCCCACCACCCTCACTGTCTCACTTAACATCACACCATTTCCTTCACACAGCCCTTCTGACCCTGCTCTGTTTTTTCCCAACTGCATTTATAACAGTCTAACCTAACAGTATAATTGTCTTACTGCTACATGTAGTCTTTTCTTTAAGGTATTTTAATAATTGTATTTGTTTTTAATATATTTTGGCTGTGCTGGGTCTTGGGGTCTTGGTTGGTGCACAGGCTTTTCTCTAGTAGAGGAGAGCAGGGGCTCCTCTCTAGTTGTGGTGCGTGGGTATCTCATTGTGTAGGCTTCTCTTGTTGTGGAGCACAGGCTCTAGAGTGGGCAGGCTTCAGCAGCTGTGACACATGGGCTCAGTAGTCGTGGTTCCTGGGTTCTAGGGTATAGGCTTAACAGGTATGGTAAACTGGCTTAGTTGCTCCATGGCACATGGGATCTTTCCCCAAACTGTGAAACCCACACTGTTATTCCATTTCTTATCACTTAGCAGACTGTAATTTTTAATAGAAAAAAAAAAAAGGTGATTTGCACCATGGAACAGTGACTCTGGTCTTTCCTGATTTTTGTTTCCATTTTTAAAGAATATTTGGGGTATAGTCATCAAAGCATTCACTGATTAAAGTCAATGTTTTGAGGACTTCCTTGATTGATTGTCCAGGGGTGAAGTCTTCTCTTTCCAATGTAGGGGATGTGGATTCCATAGGGACCTAAAGTCCCATAGGCATCTTGGCCAAAAAAACAAAACCAAACCAACAAAACAAAACAAAAAAAACCCCAGAAGCAATATTGCAAGAAATTCAATAACGACTTTAAAAAAATGGCCCATATCAACGACAACAACAACAAAAAGTCAGTGCTTTCATCCCATCCTCTCAGTGTAAAAACAAGGACAAAAAATGAAGGTGATGGTAAGCATAGTGCTGATATATAAACATCACAGAGGAAAGGCACATGAGATAACTACACCCAGAACAGAAAGAATGACAAATACTAAGCACCAGCAGAATCACAAGTAGAAAGGAAAAAGCAGGTCCTGTTGACAAGTGAGAAAGTAGTTGAGCTGAACATGCTTTTTAATGACGTGTTAAGCAGATCACCAAGAGAGGTGGGTAATGACTGTGATGAAAGGTTGGGCAGGGTGTGAAGAAAAAAAAGAACAAGAAAAATTAAGTGACACTTGGTAAATCACAGGAGGACATGAAACCTGAGGGAACTTCCGGAAAGAATGGTCCATCCCTTGTAACACACCAAAGCCTTTTAGTAATCACATTGGGCAGCTTATTAAAATTATGTGTGAACAGATAGATACTCTGTCAAAAAATGGTGAAGGAGCCGAGACAGAACTAGAGCAATACAATGGCTATATCCACAGATGCAGAAATCCAGCACTGTGAGGTATAGGAGGAGATGCACTGAAGAAACACTCATTGGAAAACTGTGAGTGGGTCCCCTGGAAATAATAGGAGCAATGAAACTGGCCACGGGAGGGGTGTGTCATGCCAAAAGAAAAATATTTAAAATTGGATGTGTTTGCATGAAATAATTCAGCTAACGGGAAAAAAATTGCAAAAAGATGGGAGATAGATTTAATAGAAAAAAAGGTGATTTGCACCATGGAACAGTGACTCTGGTCTTTCCTGATTTTTGTTTCCATTTTTAAAGAATATTTGGGGTATAGTCATCAAAGCATTCACTGATTAAAGTCAATGTTTTGAGGACTTCCTTGATTGATTGTCCAGGGTGAAGTCTTCTCTTTCCAATGTAGGGGATGTGGATTCCATAGGGACCTAAAGTCCCATAGGCATCTTGGCCAAAAAAACAAAACCAAACCAACAAAACAAAACAAAAAAAACCCCAGAAGCAATATTGCAAGAAATTCAATAACGACTTTAAAAAAATGGCCCATATCAACGACAACAACAACAAAAAGTCAGTGCTTTCATCCCATCCTCTCAGTGTAAAAACAAGGACAAAAAATGAAGGTGATGGTAAGCATAGTGCTGATATATAAACATCACAGAGGAAAGGCACATGAGATAACTACACCCAGAACAGAAAGAATGACAAATACTAAGCACCAGCAGAATCACAAGTAGAAAGGAAAAAGCAGGTCCTGTTGACAAGTGAGAAAGTAGTTGAGCTGAACATGCTTTTTAATGACGTGTTAAGCAGATCACCAAGAGAGGTGGGTAATGACTGTGATGAAAGGTTGGGCAGGGTGTGAAGAAAAAAAAAAAGAACAAGAAAAATTAAGTGACACTTGGTAAATCACAGGAGGACATGAAACCTGAGGGAACTTCCGGAAAGAATGGTCCATCCCTTGTAACACACCAAAGCCTTTTAGTAATCACATTGGGCAGCTTATTAAAATTATGTGTGAACAGATAGATACTCTGTCAAAAAATGGTGAAGGAGCCGAGACAGAACTAGAGCAATACAATGGCTATATCCACAGATGCAGAAATCCAGCACTGTGAGGTATAGGAGGAGATGCACTGAAGAAATACTCATTGGAAAATGGTGAGTGGATCCCGTGGAAATTATAGGAGCAATGAAATTGGCCACAGCGGGATGCACAGAAGAGAAGTATTTAAAATTGGATGTGTTTGCATGAAATAATTCAGCTAACAGTGAGGGAATTTCAAGAATTTAAATTCAGCTGAAGAATCATGTGAGTCAATGGGAGGATAAGATTTCGTTTCTCTCTGTGTATGGACAGAATGAACACAGCATTTTCCCATTGACCAGAGACTTCCCATGTTCTCCTAAGTAAAAGTGGTGCATTGGACTCTAATTATTTCAAATGGTATAGTTAGTTCTCTGGGCGACATGGAACAGAAGTGAATTTTCATGTACAGAATTCTGATGTTATTCTGGATCCTCTTTGACATTTTAACACATGAGCTCTCTGGCTTAACATAACAAAACTCTCACATGAAAGGCATGATCACCACTGGTAACTGAGGGAACCTGAGATCAAGCAGTTCACCACAGCGGAGCCTGAGTAACATCTAAGTGTGGGCAACTCCAAAGCCAGATAACACCAAGCTGTGCCCTGCATTAAAGGAAGTTGATAATGAGGTGTCCAATTATTAAAAAGAAAATATAACGTAAGGAGCCAGATACTATGTTTATTAAGCTTATTCATACTTAGATGGCCATCTTGGATAATCTGATCTATCGTCCTTGAGCTTCAGTCTAGGTAAAGTTTATTATTTTATGAGGCCAATACCTACCTGTATACAGTAACAAAAAAAGAATCTTATATAAAAATGGTACTCACATCCACTTAAAAATCCTTAGTGTGCATTATTAGGTATGACAAAATTCCCCCAATTTTCCTCTAAGGGCTGGGATGAAGGTGAGCAGCAGGATTTAATCATTCATTGGTTTATTTCCTTATTAGCAACCACTTATTGAGGTCCTAATATGAACCAGTCACCCTGTTAGATTCTTAAAACAAGCAAAATGATTGTAGTTCCTGTCTGCTGAGAAGGTACAGCCTATTGGTTGATATAAACCAGTAAAGGAATTTTACTGATTTACTGAGCATAAGTGAGAAGAGTAAATGGAAATGGAGCAATGAAAATACTGGCCATGGAAAATGGTGAGTGGATCCGTGGAAATTATAGGAGCAATGAAATTGGCCACAGCGGGATGCACAGAAGAGAAGTATTTAAAATTGGATGTGTTTGCATGAAATAATTCAGCTAACAGTGAGGGAATTTCAAGAATTTAAATTCAGCTGAAGAATCATGTGAGTCAATGGGAGGATAAGATTTCGTTTCTCTCTGTGTATGGACAGAATGAACACAGCATTTTCCCATTGACCAGAGACTTCCCATGTTCTCCTAAGTAAAAGTGGTGCATTGGACTCTAATTATTTCAAATGGTATAGTTAGTTCTCTGGGCGACATGGAACAGAAGTGAATTTTCATGTACAGAATTCTGATGTTATTCTGGATCCTCTTTGACATTTTAACACATGAGCTCTCTGGCTTAACATAACAAAACTCTCACATGAAAGGCATGATCACCACTGGTAACTGAGGGAACCTGAGATCAAGCAGTTCACCACAGCGGAGCCTGAGTAACATCTAAGTGTGGGCAACTCCAAAGCCAGATAACACCAAGCTGTGCCCTGCATTAAAGGAAGTTGATAATGAGGTGTCCAATTATTAAAAAGAAAATATAACGTAAGGAGCCAGATACTATGTTTATTAAGCTTATTCATACTTAGATGGCCATCTTGGATAATCTGATCTATCGTCCTTGAGCTTCAGTCTAGGTAAAGTTTATTATTTTATGAGGCCAATACCTACCTGTATACAGTAACAAAAAAAGAATCTTATATAAAAATGGTACTCACATCCACTTAAAAATCCTTAGTGTGCATTATTAGGTATGACAAAATTCCCCCAATTTTCCTCTAAGGGCTGGGATGAAGGTGAGCAGCAGGATTTAATCATTCATTGGTTTATTTCCTTATTAGCAACCACTTATTGAGGTCCTAATATGAACCAGTCACCCTGTTAGATTCTTAAAACAAGCAAAATGATTGTAGTTCCTGTCTGCTGAGAAGGTACAGCCTATTGGTTGATATAAACCAGTAAAGGAATTTTACTGATTTACTGAGCATAAGTGAGAAGAGTAAATGGAAATGGAGACAGGAAAACCAGGGTCTTACTGGAACACATGAAGTGATACTTATTCCAAAGTAGGAATTTAGATGGAAACTCATCAGGAAAGAAGGGAGTAGAGCTGTCAGTTTCTGGGCAGAATGAAGAGCTTGTCCCAAAGTGATAAAAACAAGCAAAAACAGCACACACAAAATGACCCTTAGTCCCCAGGCCCTGACCACACACCAAGACAGGCAGGGGGTGGAGTCTGTTACTCACTGGTCCCCATGCCAAAATCTTGGCTGTGCCATGACTAGGACTGCTCTTCCTAACATATGCCCTAGGCTGCCTCTGGCCATCTGGAGCTTTTTGTCATGATCTTCTTTGTGCATCCTCTGGCATTCTCAAAACCAGTTCAGTGAAGCTGAAGTTTACATGTAAAATCAACTCACAAGAGAAAATCATCTGATGTCAGAGTTGCTCTAGACAATTACACTTGGGAGGTCTCTGTTTCAGAGATCTCAAAGATGAATATGGTCAGTTTTTCCACCAAGAGTGGAAAAAGTAAGTGTTTATATATAAGGTCAGGTAAATGTCTTGTGAGAATAGAGCCACATTATGTGGTGAATAGATTCCATTCCTTTAAATATGCTAAATTCCTAGAGATGTCTACATCAAGAGAGTTGTATTCACCATGAGAGGCTGAAGGAAGGGTAGATCCAGTACGCTGCCTGAAGAAGGCAGCAACCAGAATGCCCACTTGCCTACCCAGGGGCTAAGGCATTATGCAAGCCATCCTTATTTAATGTGGTTTAACAAATGATTCAAGCATTGAGAAGAGGTAAAATAAACACCATTGTTTTGGCATCAGTGATTTCTTCTTGTTCTCTGAGAATTGACAGTGCTTTTCAAACCACCTAATTAATTTAGGAAGCTCCTTTAGGGACCCCAAATCCACCCAACCTGCATGTGTCATTCGTCTATGAGCCAGAAGTCATCACCTTATTGTTTTCAGGATCACGCTGTGGTCAACCTAACTTACAACTTTTACTCCATCACCTTGATTTTAAGGAGAATTACAAGCATTTAGAAAATATCTATTATAAGCTTATTATGACATGTTTTGGGAATACGGATAAAATACTAAGAAAGCATATTTTCTTTCTCCTCTAGTCTAGTAGAAGGGCAAAAGATAAACAGGAGAGCAGAATATGATCAGCGTGCATACAGGGGTTCCCAGAACACCTGGGGTGGCTCTTACCTTGAGCATGGCTCAAAGAGGGAGGCAGATGTGTCTAAGCACAAGGAGAAGCAGGTGTTCATGGCATGTGTAGCAGAAGCTTCTTTGACAAGAGTGTTGACAATTAAACGAAAAAAAGATGCCCTATGTGCCCTGAACATCCCTTACATTTTCAGAAAATATAAAATGAACATACAAACTACAAGGAAGAATCTGTACCACGGATGAGAAGTTGCAGTGGGGTGAGAGCTGAAAGAAACAAAATTTACCACCCTCCGTGGCATCTTAGTCCTCTGCTGGAGTGACGTAATCACTGATGTTTGTGTGAAATATCAAATATGTGGAGAACCTCACAGAAACCAGAACACTAAATGTGGCTGCAGATCACTGACAATGTGATGAACATACATTTACATGGAACGCTTAAACATGATCTTCAGAACACTTCATGAGCACAGCTGATTGAATATCCTCAACACAGCATCAGCAAAAGGCCAGGCAGTGCTCTTTGTTCAATAAAGTAACTAATTCTTTTTATTTTTCTTTATTGTAAAGATTTTACAGAGTTTTGTTGTTCACCGACATGTATGTTCCCAGATGCCATGAGGCTGAAGGAAGGGTAGATCCAGTACGCTTAAAAAATGCCCACTTGCCTACCCAGGGGCTAAGGCATTATGCAAGCCATCCTTATTTAATGTGGTTTAACAAATGATTCAAGCATTGAGAAGAGGTAAAATAAACACCATTGTTTTGGCATCAGTGATTTCTTCTTGTTCTCTGAGAATTGACAGTGCTTTTCAAACCACCTAATTAATTTAGGAAGCTCCTTTAGGGACCCCAAATCCACCCAACCTGCATGTGTCATTCGTCTATGAGCCAGAAGTCATCACCTTATTGTTTTCAGGATCACGCTGTGGTCAACCTAACTTACAACTTTTACTCCATCACCTTGATTTTAAGGAGAATTACAAGCATTTAGAAAATATCTATTATAAGCTTATTATGACATGTTTTGGGAATACGGATAAAATACTAAGAAAGCATATTTTCTTTCTCCTCTAGTCTAGTAGAAGGGCAAAAGATAAACAGGAGAGCAGAATATGATCAGCGTGCATACAGGGGTTCCCAGAACACCTGGGGTGGCTCTTACCTTGAGCATGGCTCAAAGAGGGAGGCAGATGTGTCTAAGCACAAGGAGAAGCAGGTGTTCATGGCATGTGTAGCAGAAGCTTCTTTGACAAGAGTGTTGACAATTAAACGAAAAAAAGATGCCCTATGTGCCCTGAACATCCCTTACATTTTCAGAAAATATAAAATGAACATACAAACTACAAGGAAGAATCTGTACCACGGATGAGAAGTTGCAGTGGGGTGAGAGCTGAAAGAAACAAAATTTACCACCCTCCGTGGCATCTTAGTCCTCTGCTGGAGTGACGTAATCACTGATGTTTGTGTGAAATATCAAATATGTGGAGAACCTCACAGAAACCAGAACACTAAATGTGGCTGCAGATCACTGACAATGTGATGAACATACATTTACATGGAACGCTTAAACATGATCTTCAGAACACTTCATGAGCACAGCTGATTGAATATCCTCAACACAGCATCAGCAAAAGGCCAGGCAGTGCTCTTTGTTCAATAAAGTAACTAATTCTTTTTATTTTTCTTTATTGTAAAGATTTTACAGAGTTTTGTTGTTCACCGACATGTATGTTCCCAGATCATTCATATGCATATCCCTGGTCCCCTCCCCCCCAGCCAGTTCCCCCGCTCCCACCCCTCCGGACCATTGCCCCAAGTCATTGCAGGCACTCCTATTCCCTTAGCACAATGACAATAGCTATCTTTTCCACACAGGCCAGTACAGGTTTTGATGTTACTTCCTCTATACCTCTCCCTCACTGTTTGTTCCCCACAATGTCCTTATGTCTATTCTCTGTCTGTCTAATTCTTGATCACTAATTTTGTCACTGAGACACACTTGTCCAGGAGAAAATTAAAAAAAAAAAAAAGAACGAGAATTATGGGAGATTTTATAATCAAATAAATGTTTAGAAAACAGTGCCTTTTTTCAGTCCGCACAATATTCATTGGTGACCAAAGCACACACATAGGGCCGACTGCCAGAAGAAGAGGGGTGAGAATACAGATTTTCTGTGTCCCTTCATTGGGTTTTGTATTTACTAATTCTGTGAATCATTCTTTAGGTGTACTATTACTTAGATCACCATTTTAACTACAATATTGGAGTCACCAAGAAGGTAAATGTGTGCTGCTCCCTAATAAACACTAGATTTTTCTATCTTTGATATTTGGACAAAAAAAAAAAAAAGAAGAAGAAGGAAGAAAGAAATAATACAGACAGAAAGACTAGGATGGTACAATAGGAATTTCATTTTCTATCATTCAGGTTATTGAATCATTTCAGCATACGTACTTCCATAAAAACGTTATCAAAACCACATGCCTATCTGGCAAATATATGGATCTATATTCAGACTTCTGATAGTCAGATATCCCTTAAAAAATATTGAATGTCAATTGTCCTCAACATTTCACAGCCATTTAATGATAAAACAACTGCTATATGCCCCAAATGATTTTCCTTATACATGCACAAGCAATGTTTGCTAATTTATTCTTTGCCATACAAATTTCTAAATGGTCACTTCAAAACAGTAGAGTATAATTGCTTCTATTTTATTCAATAGGAAGTTTTATACAATGGGAAATAATTA
Organism: Tragulus kanchil; assembly: GCA_022376925.1. Classification (NCBI taxonomy): domain Eukaryota; kingdom Metazoa; phylum Chordata; class Mammalia; order Artiodactyla; family Tragulidae; genus Tragulus; species Tragulus kanchil. The sequence continues at coordinate 21,226,558 of JAIOJX010000005.1, read as the reverse complement.
TATATATGTATATATACACCCATGATTTAGAATGACAGAGACCTGCCTTTGAATTCTAGTTCATTTTTAAGTTGTCTGACCTTCGGAAGATAACAATTCTGAGCTTCATTTCTCTCAGTTTTGAAAGAGAGATCATAGCAGGTACCTAATTGGGCAGTTATATTTATAAAGACATTAGGTATAGAGTATATAGCACACTGGCCTGACTCATTTTAGAGACTATTAGCTACTCTCATGATTACTTGTTATTGATATGAAAATAATGTTTTTTAAACCTCTGATTTCAGTGCTTTTCTGAATGTGCAATTCAGGGGGAAAAGCTTGGGCCTGGACCAGCGAAATTTGTATTTGCATCCTGAGTGTTCCATGAAGTACAAGAAAAGTCACTTAACCTCTCTGAACCAGAACCGCTTCCAGTGGGAAATTTGAATACTAATACCTACTTTTGCCAGATTATTACAATCATTGAATGAGGCCACTCTTCTCAACACATGGTAAACGTTCATTGAATAAGAACTTCTAGTATTAATATCATGACAGCCGTTGTTGAAAAGCAAGGAATCATCTGATGTATCTGCCTTGGAATAAAACATGTCTATGCTAAATCGCTTCAGTTGTGTTAAATTCTTTGCATCCCTTGGACTATAGCCCACTGGGCTCCTCTGTCCATGGGATTCTCCAGGCAAGAACGCTAGAGTGAGCAGTCCCACTACTAGGCATATACCCCGAGGAAATCAAACTTGAAAAAGACACACCCCATTGTTCATTGCAGCACTGTTAACATGGACATGTTAACTAGAACATGGAAACAACCTAGACGTCCATCGGCAGATGAATGGATAAAGAAGCTGTATACGTAAATATAAGAGAATACTACTCAGCCATGAAAAGGAATGAATTTGAGTTCTAATGAGATGGATGAATCTAGAATCTATTATACAGAGTGAAGTATGTCAGAGAAAGATATATATTGTATACTAACACATATATATGGAACCTAGAAAGATAGTGCTGATGAATGTATATACAGAGCAGCAGTGGAGAGGAGAACATGGAGAACAGTCTTATGGACATTGGGGTATATAAATACACCAAAATGTTTGCATTTAGAAATTTGACAAAGAAAAACCTTTTTTTAAAGGAAGTTTTATACAATGGGAAATAATATATATGTATATATACACCCATGATTTAGAATGACAGAGACCTGCCTTTGAATTCTAGTTCATTTTTAAGTTGTCTGACCTTCGGAAGATAACAATTCTGAGCTTCATTTCTCTCAGTTTTGAAAGAGAGATCATAGCAGGTACCTAATTGGGCAGTTATATTTATAAAGACATTAGGTATAGAGTATATAGCACACTGGCCTGACTCATTTTAGAGACTATTAGCTACTCTCATGATTACTTGTTATTGATATGAAAATAATGTTTTTTAAACCTCTGATTTCAGTGCTTTTCTGAATGTGCAATTCAGGGGGAAAAGCTTGGGCCTGGACCAGCGAAATTTGTATTTGCATCCTGAGTGTTCCATGAAGTACAAGAAAAGTCACTTAACCTCTCTGAACCAGAACCGCTTCCAGTGGGAAATTTGAATACTAATACCTACTTTTGCCAGATTATTACAATCATTGAATGAGGCCACTCTTCTCAACACATGGTAAACGTTCATTGAATAAGAACTTCTAGTATTAATATCATGACAGCCGTTGTTGAAAAGCAAGGAATCATCTGATGTATCTGCCTTGGAATAAAACATGTCTATGCTAAATCGCTTCAGTTGTGTTAAATTCTTTGCATCCCTTGGACTATAGCCCACTGGGCTCCTCTGTCCATGGGATTCTCCAGGCAAGAACGCTAGAGTGAGCAGTCCCACTACTAGGCATATACCCCGAGGAAATCAAACTTGAAAAAGACACACCCCATTGTTCATTGCAGCACTGTTAACATGGACATGTTAACTAGAACATGGAAACAACCTAGACGTCCATCGGCAGATGAATGGATAAAGAAGCTGTAGTACGTAAATATAAGAGAATACTACTCAGCCATGAAAAGGAATGAATTTGAGTTCTAATGAGATGGATGAATCTAGAATCTATTATACAGAGTGAAGTATGTCAGAGAAAGATATATATTGTATACTAACACATATATATGGAACCTAGAAAGATAGTGCTGATGAATGTATATACAGAGCAGCAATGGAGAGGAGAACATGGAGAACAGTCTTATGGACATTGGGGTTAGGGAAGGGAATATGCTGTGGGACTAGGGGATCTCAAACAGGGGCTCTGTGGTGACCTGGAGGGGTAGGATGGGGAGGAATAAAAGCGGGTGTTCAGGAGGCAGGGGACATATGTGTACCTATGGCTGATTCAGGTTGATGTGTGACAGTAAACAACAAAACTCTGTAAAAAAAAAAAAAAAAAAAAAACAGAAAACAATGCTGGAGTGAGTTCTTATGCCCTCCTTCAGATGAATCTTCCCGACCCAGGAACTGAATCCTCACCTCTTCCACCTCCTGAGTTGGCAGGTGGCTTCTTAGACACTAGTATCACCTGAGAAGCCCTGGAATAAAAGAATACCATTTTATACAGGGATGGAAAACTAGGAGTGTCTACAGTTGGTAACCCTACTGGCTAGCAATGGCCTGGCAGATTCTCCAGTGTTTACTAAGTCCCTGCATGCATGCAGTGTTGACCAACATTGAAAATGGAACCCAGCATGTGAGTAACATCAAGTGGATCTAAATAACTCCAAATACTTGCACCAAGCATTGAAAAGACACACTCTGCAGATAGTACATTAAGAACTGGAAATTTAAAAAATTGACATTTTTTTTCCCCTGTAAAAGCATTGGGAGTAGTGAGATGATCTGGGAGGGCAGCAGGAACAAACAAACCAACAAAGATCAAATTCCCAATCTGCTTTTTGACACAGTATGTACAATATTGGAAACTCTGTTGCAATTTCAGGTGTCACCATTCAAACATAGTTGACTTCTTTCTATTCATTCAAATCAGCGGCAGCGATTTTAATAGATGGAATGAAAGGTAAAGACCTTAACAACGCCATAAACCTACGGAGAGATCCCTGTCCTTTACAAATAACTGTTTTTGACACTGGAAGTCTCTCAAGCAAAAAGGAACATGACATTTACTGGCAAACTTTTCAGAAATCAAAGGAACAGACTTGTTAAAAGTAATCAACAGGTTTTATTTCCTCTAGAATCTATTATACAGAGTGAAGTAGTCGGAAGTATATATTGTATACTAACACATATATATGGAACCTAGAAAGATAGTGCTGATGAATGTATATACAGAGCAGCAGTGGAGAGGAGAACATGGAGAACAGTCTTATGGACATTGGGGTTAGGGGGGGAATATGCTGGGGGACTGGGGGATCTCAAACAGGGGCTCTGTGGTGACCTGGAGGGGTAGGATGGGGAGGAATAAAAGCGGGTGTTCAGGAGGCAGGGGACATATGTGTACCTATGGCTGATTCAGGTTGATGTGTGACAGTAAACAACAAAACTCTGTAAAAAAAAAAAAAAAAAAAAAAAACAGAAAACAATGCTGGAGTGAGTTCTTATGCCCTCCTTCAGATGAATCTTCCCGACCCAGGAACTGAATCCTCACCTCTTCCACCTCCTGAGTTGGCAGGTGGCTTCTTAGACACTAGTATCACCTGAGAAGCCCTGGAATAAAAGAATACCATTTTATACAGGGATGGAAAACTAGGAGTGTCTACAGTTGGTAACCCTACTGGCTAGCAATGGCCTGGCAGATTCTCCAGTGTTTACTAAGTCCCTGCATGCATGCAGTGTTGACCAACATTGAAAATGGAACCCAGCATGTGAGTAACATCAAGTGGATCTAAATAACTCCAAATACTTGCACCAAGCATTGAAAAGACACACTCTGCAGATAGTACATTAAGAACTGAAAATTTAAAAAATTGACATTTTTTTTCCCCTGTAAAAGCATTGGGAGTAGTGAGATGATTTGGGAGGGCAGCAGGAACAAACAAACCAACAAAGATCAAATTCCCAATCTGCTTTTTGACACAGTATGTACAATATTGGAAACTCTGTTGCAATTTCAGGTGTCACCATTCAAACATAGTTGACTTCTTTCTATTCATTCAAATCAGCGGCAGCGATTTTAATAGATGGAATGAAAGGTAAAGACCTTAACAACGCCATAAACCTACGGAGAGATCCCTGTCCTTTACAAATAACTGTTTTTGACACTGGAAGTCTCTCAAGCAAAAAGGAACATGACATTTACTGGCAAACTTTTCAGAAATCAAAGGAACAGACTTGTTAAAAGTAATCAACAGGTTTTATTTCCTCTAAAAGAATTCAGATCTAAACTTCCAAAGTTGCAGCCAACAATTTTTCCTCAGAGCCCATGGGGAAGGGCAAGGGCAAGGGAGAGGGGACACCAGGACCAGGGTGCGGAGGGGCCCCTTGTTTTCCTCTGACTTCTCTGTTGGTTACAATTCAGATCTCGGGGCAACCCTAGAAGGGGCCGGGTCGGGGAATGTGGGTGGAAAATGACACTGGAGAGGAATACAGAAGCTTAACTACAAGACGAATCATGAAACCACAAGTAGAATGGGAGCAGCCTTGTTCATCTCAGAAACAGGGCAAAAGCAGGAACAGGGTGGAGGCGTCCCAGGGTCTTTTGGTGATGTTTAGGGCTGAGAGTGGTCTTGAAGCTGGGGGACGAGGCCAGGAGTCTTCCCAGAGCCTCCCGTGAGGCTCCAAAGATCTAAACGGGCACAGAGGTTGGTAAACCTTACAATCCGAGAAGCTGGTCCAGGCGAAGATGAGGCCCGTGCCCACAGCTTGGAAGGGCCCACGTTATTTGGTGCAAAGCGCCCACTCCCGTTAACCCACCCTGGAGTCAGCCAAAGGGAGGCGCTCACCAAAGCCGCTCCAATTTCTCAGAATCTCGGCCTCAGAAACCACAGGCCTGGTCACGAAGACGCCACCCTCCTGCCACGGCCGTCACCCCAGTTCTTGAGGGCTGCCCCTGCCCGGCACCTGGACGGGCCCCTTGCTCCTTATCCTACACTGCTTCCGAAGCTCCCAGCTCTGATTCCAACGTGGATCTCCAGAATGCACAGAGGGGCGTCGAGAGGTGGAAACGGGCCCGTCCAGGTCCCAACAGAAGCCTCTGCAAACAGGTGCAGGCAGAGAGAGGGCACGGTGGTCACAGGTCACCCTGCGAGCAGGGGCGCTGACTCCGATCCCAGGGGTGTCAGGGCGTCGAGGTGAGGGCCTGGTGGCCTGCCCGCTCCAGGTCAATCCCCGAGGGCCGGGCTGGAGAGAGAGAGAGAGGGGAACGGATGGTGGCGGGGGGGGGGCGGTCCTGGCTTGCAGGCCTTCGCCAGTTCCCCTGGCAACAGCCAGGACGCGGCAGGAATGGGGCGGGGCTCTTCTGGAAATGCGGATGACTACTGGCTGTCGCGGCCTTGGATGCCGGGGCCCTGGCCCTCTGTCTGGGCAGGTGCTTCCTCCGGCTCCTGCTGCACCACCGGGGCCGGCCCGCAGGCCCGGCCCAGCATGGACGCGGCGAGGTCGTTCTCCGCCTTCACGAGCAGCAGCCTGGCGTCCTCGGCCTCCTCCTGCAGGGCAGCGGCCGCCGCCTCCATCTCCGGGCCTCCTTCCGGGTCGGCCTTCCTCGGGCGCTTGGGGACATCCTCGGGCGGGTCCCCGGCGGCGGTCCTCTTCAGCAGCCCCTCCTCGGCCGGCAGCGCGGCGCCCGGCTCCCCTGGAGCATCAACCCCCACCGCGTGGCTCTTCGGGCCGTCGCCGTCCACGGCGGCCGCCGGCTCCAGCCTGGGCCCAGGCCCCTCGGCGGTGGCGCCGCTCGGCTCTGCGGCGAGCTGGTAATCGCAAACCCGGACGGTGGGGTTGTTCTCGATCTCCCACAGCCCCTCGCTGAAGCCCCTCCTCTTGTTGGGCTTGCCGAACTTCTCCTTCCACTCCTCGTAGGGGAACAGGTGCTTGGGGCCCAGGAAGGCCGTCTCGTGGGTCCCGAAGAAAAACACTTGGTAGCGGTTGCTCTCGGCCGTCTGCTCGATCCTGGCCGGCCAGTGGGCATAGCCCTTTAATTTGGCGAACACCAGGTCTCCGCACTTGAACTTGCGATGGCAGAGCCCCGACATGGCTGCGGCCTCAGCGGCGGCCGGAAACGGCCACCCAGGGTGGCCTGCGGGGCGGCGGCGGCCGCTGGGCTGAGGCTGCGCGAGCTGGGCCTCGAGGGCGCCCCGCGCGCAACAGCGGCGGTGGGAGCAACGCTCCAGCGTCCTGAGAAGGCCTGCGTGCCCAGAGGGCGCGAGGGCTGGGACCTCGAGCCGCCTAGAACCGCAGAGGGCCGTGAGGCGTGGCCTGTCAGAGGCCCCGGCCTGCGGACACTGCCCGCTCCAGGTCTGGGCCGGGCTGGGCGGGGGGGGGTCCTGGCTTGCAGGCTCGCCAGTTCCTGGCAACAGCCAGGACGCGGCAGGAATGGGGCGGGGCTCTTCTGGAAATGCGGATGACTACTGGCTGTCGCGGCCTTGGATGCCGGGGCCCTGGCCCTCTGTCTGGGCAGGTGCTTCCTCCGGCTCCTGCTGCACCACCGGGGCCGGCCCGCAGGCCCGGCCCAGCATGGACGCGGCGAGGTCGTTCTCCGCCTTCACGAGCAGCAGCCTGGCGTCCTCGGCCTCCTCCTGCAGGGCAGCGGCCGCCGCCTCCATCTCCGGGCCTCCTTCCGGGTCGGCCTTCCTCGGGCGCTTGGGGACATCCTCGGGCGGGTCCCCGGCGGCGGTCCTCTTCAGCAGCCCCTCCTCGGCCGGCAGCGCGGCGCCCGGCTCCCCTGGAGCATCAACCCCCACCGCGTGGCTCTTCGGGCCGTCGCCGTCCACGGCGGCCGCCGGCTCCAGCCTGGGCCCAGGCCCCTCGGCGGTGGCGCCGCTCGGCTCTGCGGCGAGCTGGTAATCGCAAACCCGGACGGTGGGGTTGTTCTCGATCTCCCACAGCCCCTCGCTGAAGCCCCTCCTCTTGTTGGGCTTGCCGAACTTCTCCTTCCACTCCTCGTAGGGGAACAGGTGCTTGGGGCCCAGGAAGGCCGTCTCGTGGGTCCCGAAGAAAAACACTTGGTAGCGGTTGCTCTCGGCCGTCTGCTCGATCCTGGCCGGCCAGTGGGCATAGCCCTTTAATTTGGCGAACACCAGGTCTCCGCACTTGAACTTGCGATGGCAGAGCCCCGACATGGCTGCGGCCTCAGCGGCGGCCGGAAACGGCCACCCAGGGTGGCCTGCGGGGCGGCGGCGGCCGCTGGGCTGAGGCTGCGCGAGCTGGGCCTCGAGGGCGCCCCGCGCGCAACAGCGGCGGTGGGAGCAACGCTCCAGCGTCCTGAGAAGGCCTGCGTGCCCAGAGGGCGCGAGGGCTGGGACCTCGAGCCCCGCGCTCTAGAACCGCAGAGGGCAGAGCGTGAGTGTGGCAGTTGTGCAGGCCTGACCATCACGAGGGCCCCCGAGGCCGGGAAGAGGGCATCGCACATGACGACACCCGGAGCTGCCTAGAGAGGGGGCCACGAGGCCACGTGGCCAGAGGTGCACTCATTCCGGGGAGACTAGGAACAGGCTCGGGCCCATGTGCAGGATCCTCGGGGGGGCCCCGATGGCTCCTTACAGAAGGCTTTCCATTCTCGCCTCTGGAGATACCTAAGTCAGGTGTGTTGGCCCCTTTTCTGTTTTCCTTGAGAACTAACACCTGTGCCTGCAAGGGGATTCCAGAAGCGAGTGGAGCCAGCCACCTTGATTGGAGGTCTAGAGGGTGAATCTCTTAGAAACCAGTGCAGGTAGGAGGGCATCATGGGATCATGACCTTGTCAAACCAGCCATGTCAAAATGTCCTAGTTTACCTGGGGATGGACCTTTTCCCCTTTAAACGATTCTTGCATATTTGAAGAGATGAGGCTACATGTTTATAACATGGAAAGGATGTCAAGGGCTCTCAGTCTCTTCCTAGGGGAAATTTGGGCTGAAGAATTAGGTAGGGGTCTGCTCACCACCTATTTGGATTAGTGGTTGTAATTCTCCACTAATCACTGTTGGTTACACTAGGGAAAAAAGATCTGTGTAGTTAAATACACAATTGATATTGAAAAGATCTTGTTCATACAGCCAAGACAAAGGTCTGTATAGTCAAAGCTATGGTTTTCCTAGTAATCATGTATGGATGTGAGCGTTGGACTGTAGAAGAGGCTGAGCACCAAAGAATTAATTCCTTCCAACCGTGGTGTTTGAAGACTCTTCATGGTATCTGGAATTTCTTAGGGGGACACAGACTGAAATAAAGCATCATCTCAGCTACTTAAAGGATAGACTTTTTTCCTTAACTGGTATTTCAGAGAGTTTCCGTGTTAACTGCCCTTGTTACACGTTTATCTACACTTTTTTATTTTTTATTTTTTATTTTTTTTTGACCTCTGCTAGCTAGCTATGAGCTTGCACTCTGAAACCTAGCCAAATCTGTCGTAAGAGTATTCTTGGCTATTATGACAAGGATCTTTCAATATCAATTGTTTATTTAACTACACAGGCTTTTTTTTTTTTTTCCTAGTGTAACAAACAGTGACTAATAGTGAATTAGAACCACTAACCCATTTCAATGCAACTCTGTTTTTTTTCTGATTTGCTTGGATCAGCTATTTTACTTCTGAGTGGTAGAAACCTGTTCTGGGCAACAGAAGTTACCTTCTTCCAACAAGGCAAAACAAAGAAAATACATTTTGATAATACAAAACATATTCTTTCAGCTTTTCTGTCAAGCCATTTTCTTAGAATGCATATCTGTCCTGCAAATATCTACAGCTTTACCAATTAACATTAAGTCATGCCCAGAAAGGATACTTAGTTGTGCTGTCTTAGTCTGAAAGTGTGACGAAGCTTAAAACCAGCTGCCCTAGCTGAGAGTGATCTTTGCCAAGAGGATCACATGGGTATAAGTCAAACATCAAAGACTGTTAGAGAGCCAATCACTGCAGGTGAACAAGTAGAGATTTGAAGTGAAAACAAAAAGTAAGGAAGTATAGGTGAGAAAAAGCTGAAAAGCTGGCTTAAAACTCAACATTCAAAAAACTAGGATTATGGGATCCAGTTCCATCACTTCATGGCAAACAGATGGGCAAACAATGGAAACAGTGACAGGCTTTATTTTCTTGGGTTCCAAAATCACTGCAGATGGTGACTGGAGACATGGAATTAAAAGACCTTTGCTCCTTGAAAGAAAAACTATGACAAACATAGCGAGCACATTAAAAAGTAGAGACATCACTTTGCTGACAAAGGTCCCTATAGTCAAAGCTATGGTTTTCCCAATAGTCATATGCGGATGTGAGAGTTGGATCATTAAGAAGACTGAGCGCCAAAGAATTAATGCCTTCGAACTGTAGTGTTGGAAAAAACTTGAGAGTCCCTTGGGTAGCAAGGAGATCAAACCAGTCAATCCTAAAGGAAATCAATCCTGAATAGTTATTGGAAGGAATGATGCTGAAGCTGAAGCTCCAATACTTTGGCTAACTGATGAGAAGAGACAACTCATTGGAGAAGACCATATGCTGGGAAAAAATAGAAGGAGAAGGCAGTGGCAGGGTTGAAATGGTTGGATGGCATCACCAACTCAATGGGCATGAGTTTGGTGAAGAACAGGGAAGCCTGGCATGCTGCAGTCTATGGATTCACAGAGTCAGATACGAGGTGACATGAAATGAGAGGTGAGAAGATCTAGTAAAGGATCCAGGTCTACAAAGGGTAATAGATATTCTATTAGGCAAAGGGGTGTCATGTATGTACCTTTATTCATTGCCCACTAATACACTATGTCATGCTCAGGGCTGGCACAAGCACTGCTGATTTGGGGGGACTTTTTAATTTAAGAGTGAAACTATTTAAGAGTAAACCATTAAGAGAAAAGTAAAACTAGTCTTCGAGTAAAATGGGAAACGTACATATCCCAGAAAGGATACTTAGTTGTGCTGTCTTAGTCTGAAAGTGTGACGAAGCTTAAAACCAGCTGCCCTAGCTGAGTGATCTTTGCCAAGAGGATCACATGGGTATAAGTCAAACATCAAAGACTGTTAGAGAGCCAATCACTGCAGGTGAACAAGTAGAGATTTGAAGTGAAAACAAAAAGTAAGGAAGTATAGGTGAGAAAAAGCTGAAAAGCTGGCTTAAAACTCAACATTCAAAAAACTAGGATTATGGGATCCAGTTCCATCACTTCATGGCAAACAGATGGGCAAACAATGGAAACAGTGACAGGCTTTATTTTCTTGGGTTCCAAAATCACTGCAGATGGTGACTGGAGACATGGAATTAAAAGACCTTTGCTCCTTGAAAGAAAAACTATGACAAACATAGCGAGCACATTAAAAAGTAGAGACATCACTTTGCTGACAAAGGTCCCTATAGTCAAAGCTATGGTTTTCCCAATAGTCATATGCGGATGTGAGAGTTGGATCATTAAGAAGACTGAGCGCCAAAGAATTAATGCCTTCGAACTGTAGTGTTGGAAAAAACTTGAGAGTCCCTTGGGTAGCAAGGAGATCAAACCAGTCAATCCTAAAGGAAATCAATCCTGAATAGTTATTGGAAGGAATGATGCTGAAGCTGAAGCTCCAATACTTTGGCTAACTGATGAGAAGAGACAACTCATTGAGAAGACCATATGCTGGGAAAAAATAGAAGGAGAAGGCAGTGGCAGGGTTGAAATGGTTGGATGGCATCACCAACTCAATGGGCATGAGTTTGGTGAAGAACAGGGAAGCCTGGCATGCTGCAGTCTATGGATTCACAGAGTCAGATACGAGGTGACATGAAATGAGAGGTGAGAAGATCTAGTAAAGGATCCAGGTCTACAAAGGGTAATAGATATTCTATTAGGCAAAGGGGTGTCATGTATGTACCTTTATTCATTGCCCACTAATACACTATGTCATGCTCAGGGCTGGCACAAGCACTGCTGATTTGGGGGGACTTTTTAATTTAAGAGTGAAACTATTTAAGAGTAAACCATTAAGAGAAAAGTAAAACTAGTCTTCGAGTGCTAAATCATGTGTTGCTACGTAAATATTAAAGGCATTCCAGGAGAAGCCAATAGGAGTGTGGTATCCATCATTTGTTTATCCGTCTCGTAAAGCTTGCAATAGGTACAATCTTTCAGAGCTTCTAAGATCTTAAGATGATTAAAGTAACATTTAAAACTTTCCTCAAGACTGTATTATATATACTGATGAGATTATGGGTATGAAAGTACAGAAAATGGGTAAGAAATTATTTACCAACAGGTATGACATAGATTTTCATTATGGATAGATCAGGCTATTATTATTATTAAACTAAATGAAGGAAAATGTATGTCAAAAAGAATAGACACATGAGTAAGGACACTGAAAAATGAAGAAAAGTTATCTGCCAAACAAGTTCTCTATTTAACATGGAGTTCTATACGACATTATATATACAGCAGAACTTCAGTATGAAACAACATAAAAGTTCTTCCTATTTGGAAATATTTTTTTAAAACAGTGTTCTTCAACCACATGAATCACCTGCATGCATGCTAAGTTACTTCAGTTGTGTCTGACTCTTTGCGACCCTATGGACCATAGTCTGCCAAGGTCCTCTGTCCATGGAATTCTCCAGGCAAGCATAATGGAATGCGGTGCCATGCTCTTCTCCAGGGGATCTTCCTGACCCAGGGATTGAACACAGTCTCCTGCATTGGCAGGCAAGTTCTTTACCACTAGTACCACCTGGGAAGCCTGAATTTATCACCTACTTGTACTTAATTCCTAAAAGGAGAGAATAAGAGGAAGGCTGAACAAAGTTGAATGCATTTAAGAAGGTGGATATTACTTTGACAGATAACTTATGCCAGCATTCTCTGTGATGGAATTAAATAACAGAATTTTGGCTTCTTTTACCCTTGAAACAAACTTGTTCTCAAAATTATTGTCTATCTTTTGCTCAAAGTGAGGAGAGTAGGTAAGTAGTTTTCATGGTAATTAGGTTAAGTCTAGACTTAGCTATTATAGAAACAAAGTACTCACGAACAACTCTCATTATTAATTTTCAAGAACTAGATCTCCATGAGCTCACATAATTCTAATAAAATAAAATATACCAAGAACATCTGTATAAGACCTAATTGCAGCAGCAACAAACCTATCAAAACACCTTAGATCCGAGAACAGATAACACATCACAGTTACCGAAAAGCTTGCAATAGTTACAATCTTTCAGAGCTTCTAAGATCTTAAGATGATTAAAGTAACATTTAAAACTTTCCTCAAGACTGTATTATATATACTGATGAGATTATGGGTATGAAAGTACAGAAAATGGGTAAGAAATTATTTACCAACAGGTATGACATAGATTTTCATTATGGATAGATCAGGCTATTATTATTATTAAACTAAATGAAGGAAAATGTATGTCAAAAAGAATAGACACATGAGTAAGGACACTGAAAAATGAAGAAAAGTTATCTGCCAAACAAGTTCTCTATTTAACATGGAGTTCTATACGACATTATATATACAGCAGAACTTCAGTATGAAACAACATAAAAGTTCTTCCTATTTGGAAATATTTTTTTAAAACAGTGTTCTTCAACCACATGAATCACCTGCATGCATGCTAAGTTACTTCAGTTGTGTCTGACTCTTTGCGACCCTATGGACCATAGTCTGCCAAGGTCCTCTGTCCATGGAATTCTCCAGGCAAGCATAATGGAATGCGGTGCCATGCTCTTCTCCAGGGGATCTTCCTGACCCAGGGATTGAACACAGTCTCCTGCATTGGCAGGCAAGTTCTTTACCACTAGTACCACCTGGGAAGCCTGAATTTATCACCTACTTGTACTTAATTCCTAAAAGGAGAGAATAAGAGGAAGGCTGAACAAAGTTGAATGCATTTAAGAAGGTGGATATTACTTTGACAGATAACTTATGCCAGCATTCTCTGTGATGGAATTAAATAACAGAATTTTGGCTTCTTTTACCCTTGAAACAAACTTGTTCTCAAAATTATTGTCTATCTTTTGCTCAAAGTGAGGAGAGTAGGTAAGTAGTTTTCATGGTAATTAGGTTAAGTCTAGACTTAGCTATTATAGAAACAAAGTACTCACGAACAACTCTCATTATTAATTTTCAAGAACTAGATCTCCATGAGCTCACATAATTCTAATAAAATAAAATATACCAAGAACATCTGTATAAGACCTAATTGCAGCAGCAGCAACAAACCTATCAAAACACCTTAGATCCGAGAACAGATAACACATCACAGTTACCTTTTCTGGAAAACTAGTGACAAAATTTAAAAGCTGCTTGGCAACAATTATGAAATGTGGGCAATAAAACAATGTAATTGTACAAGAGAGAGAATAGATATCTAATTGATGTTTTCTTGTTTAATTAGTTTTAAATTCAATTACTTTGGTGTAAACTATGATTTAAAATAAATGTAATTGTCTTCTACATGCTTTTGACTTCATTAAAAAATATTAGCTGCCTCTGGATTTGTGCAACGTAAGTGTTTATACACAACTCAGGTCAAGGCTTTTCTTTTTGAAATGTTCTAGCAGACATAATCAAACAGAAAATAAACCTCTCATCCTACCATGGGTAGAAAATCCACTCAGCCTCCTTTCTTTAAAAGTCATAGGTGAACTATCACTGTATTTTTTCACCTCTACATTTCATTGGGGTACACTTAACCTAAACTTTAAAGGCTGGGGATTTCTGAAACTCAAAGCATCTACTGGGAGTGAATAACTTCTGTAACAGCAGTGATATTCCGCAGTGAAAGGCTAACTTAAGGAATGTTCCTAAGGAGCTGTATTATCAGTTTAAATGGTGGGTCAAGCCAGTATCTAACTTGATGAAGAGTTTGGGGTCTGTGGGGAGAGATGGGAGTGCAGCTTTTCCAAGTGATGTATGTGTGTACATGTGTTGGTGATTTGGGCCCACCTGGCTAATTATAAATGTCACAGGGTAGAGTGTCAGAAGGCCATATGGAAAGATCAGAATTTAATGGCCTTGAAAGAAAGATGACCACTCTAAAATAAATAAATGTGGCTTATTTGGAATATTTCATTATACTAATTTCAGGGCTTCCCTGGTGGCTCAGTGGTAAACAATCTGGCTGCCAATGCTGGAGACATGGGTTCAGTCCCTGGGTCAGGAAAATCCCCGGGAGAAGGAAATGGCAACCCACTATAAATTGATAGTTATCTTTTAACCAGAGGATTATTGGAGGTGGATGAATTTCTTTTTAAAAATATTTATTTATTTATTTGGCTGTGTTGGGTTTTAGTTGCAGCATGCAGGATCTACTTCCCTGACCAGGGGGCAAACCCAGGCCTCCTACATTGGGAGCATGAAGTCTCAGCCATGAACCACCAGGGAAGTCCCCCAGATGACTTCCTCTTCTTAAACATAATGAGAGAAATATTTGGCCTTCCAAAGTGATTAGGTTTTTCTGTATTAGGAAGCATGTATATTATTTGTTGGAATAAATGAATAAGTAAGGATTCAGTTTACTGGTTGTTTTATATATTCAAAAACTCATAAAGCATGAACTAGAGATAAAAGAAAAGAAAAGCAGAACAGTAGAAATTCCTCATAACTTTCCTAAACAACCATCTGCACTCAGAGAAACTTCAACAAGCAATGCTTCTGTCTTTTTTACAGTTTACTTTAAAAATGGACTTGTTGATAAAAATACATTTTTAAAGCCTTAGTAAAATGTGCTGTATAACATAAATGTTGACTCTATGAACAGACATTGTTATCACTTTTACCTTTGGTCACTCTTCATGGTGAAAAAATTTTTCCTTAAAATATAGTATTTTGGATACTTGTAAAATTGAAATACTTAAATAAAATAGGATATAATAGATAAAATAGGATAAAATAGCTTTTCAAAATAAGCTATAAGAAAAGTTCATACTCTATTTTACTTGTCCAAGTAAAACTCTAATTGGAATGTGTTCATAATATGTAAAATTACAATAGAAGTACTCATTTTTAGCTACCATTTAATAAGCATGTATATGTCATACACTAATGGAAGCATTATATTTTTTCAATTAATTCTTAAAATACTTTGCTATAATGCCTCTCACTCCTTCCCTCTCTCTCTTTTTTTAAGCCACTCACCTATTTATTGGTGAGCACAATCATTGAGAAAATACAGCCTACAAGTCATCAGCAAAGCTGTTTCAGAGCAAATGAAGAGTGAAGAGTGAAGCAGATGCTAAGAAAGCAGAAAGAGTCATGAAGAGTAAGTTACTAGAAGGATCATAAAAGTGAGATGGAAAAAACTGTCAGTTCCCAGAGAAGTTTCAGTTCCTGAGGTTTTCCTGTTATAATCTGAGCTGTTTACATGCATCCTTGCATTAAATACATTACGTTAGAAATAGTGAATCAAATATATTGTCTTTGATGATGAAGTTTGGGGAGTGAGAAAGAAGGGTGCAGATTTAATTTTAAGGACATCTGAGTGAACCTCTGTTCCACATGATAAAATGGACGTTAGTAGAACAGTGGGTTTCCCTGGTGGCTCGGTGGTAAACAATCTGCCAATGCAAGAGACCTGGGTTCGATCTCTGTATTGGAAAGATTCCCTGGAGAAGGAAATGGCAATCTACTCTAGTATTCTAGCCCAAAGAATTCCATGCACAGAGGAGCCCAAGCTATAGTCCATCGGGTCACAAAAGAGTCCAACACAACTTAGTGACTGAACAACAACAAAGTAGAACAGTAATTATACTGATGGTCTATGATTAGCAGATATTTATAAAGGTAAAGAGATGTTAATCATACATCAAGCAATATTGGTCTAGACATTGCTTGAATATAAATACAGATAAAAATCAACTTATTTTTCTAAATGCCAAGCTCTTATTTTTCTTTTTAGGTATTTATATCTTTAAACTCTAATCTTGTAAGGGAATTTTTTTTTAAGTTTTCAAAGAGCATATATTCTGAGTTTTTTTACCAAATATCATCTTGTTTTATAATGGCTGAACCAAGCTTTTCACTCTTTGAGTAAAAGCAAAATCAACAGTTTTCACTGAACAGATAAATAAAAAAATCTTAATTATTAAATTGAACAATGTACTGCTAATTAATAATAATTAATTAATGATGCTTCAGTTGATTATAATTTGAAGTAGTTGACTTATTTTTCAATTAATTCTTAAAATACTTTGCTATAATGCCTCTCACTCCTTCCCTCTCTCTCTTTTTTTAAGCCACTCACCTATTTATTGGTGAGCACAATCATTGAGAAAATACAGCCTACAAGTCATCAGCAAAGCTGTTTCAGAGCAAATGAAGAGTGAAGAGTGAAGCAGATGCTAAGAAAGCAGAAAGAGTCATGAAGAGTAAGTTACTAGAAGGATCATAAAAGTGAGATGGAAAAAACTGTCAGTTCCCAGAGAAGTTTCAGTTCCTGAGGTTTTCCTGTTATAATCTGAGCTGTTTACATGCATCCTTGCATTAAATACATTACGTTAGAAATAGTGAATCAAATATATTGTCTTTGATGATGAAGTTTGGGGAGTGAGAAAGAAGGGTGCAGATTTAATTTTAAGGACATCTGAGTGAACCTCTGTTCCACATGATAAAATGGACGTTAGTAGAACAGGGGGTTTCCCTGGTGGCTCGGTGGTAAACAATCTGCCAATGCAAGAGACCTGGGTTCGATCTCTGTATTGGAAAGATTCCCTGGAGAAGGAAATGGCAATCTACTCTAGTATTCTAGCCCAAAGAATTCCATGCACAGAGGAGCCCAAGCTATAGTCCATCGGGTCACAAAAGAGTCCAACACAACTTAGTGACTGAACAACAACAAAGTAGAACAGTAATTATACTGATGGTCTATGATTAGCAGATATTTATAAAGGTAAAGAGATGTTAATCATACATCAAGCAATATTGGTCTAGACATTGCTTGAATATAAATACAGATAAAAATCAACTTATTTTTCTAAATGCCAAGCTCTTATTTTTCTTTTTAGGTATTTATATCTTTAAACTCTAATCTTGTAAGGGAATTTTTTTTTAAGTTTTCAAAGAGCATATATTCTGAGTTTTTTTACCAAATATCATCTTGTTTTATAATGGCTGAACCAAGCTTTTCACTCTTTGAGTAAAAGCAAAATCAACAGTTTTCACTGAACAGATAAATAAAAAAATCTTAATTATTAAATTGAACAATGTACTGCTAATTAATAATAATTAATTAATGATGCTTCAGTTGATTATAATTTGAAGTAGTTGACTTATTTTATCTTTACTGTTTTAGCTGTTTCACACTTAAAATACAACTGGATAAAGCATAAGAATGAAAGTATACAGCTTTTTCATACTGGGAAAGACTAATCTGGTTTTTTTCCATTTTCTCATTTTTTTTTTCCTATTCACTTTATGGGACTCCTGTGAGTTGACAGGCAGTTTGTAGGATGCATATGTAGTAAACAGTGAAAACTGAATCTAGAATGTAATGTATCTTTTAGGACACTGCTCTGTCACTCAGTCATGTCTGACTCTGAGACCCCATGCACTGGAGCCCGCCACACACCTCTGTCCATTGTAGACAGATTTTTTTTATCATCTGAGTCCACCAGGAAGGTCCCCATATTGGACCCTAGTTCAGGTAATCCAGTATCTAAGTACTTAACTGTGGCACCTAGAAAGCTAGTGCTATGAGAAATACATCATGATGATAGAATATTTTAACCATACTAAGTGGCCTGTCTTATATCAATCCTTTGACATATTTTCAAATATTATTTGTGATCTGCTATATGAGCTGTTTTATACTTTACACACTTTAAAAATATATACATTATCAATATACATGTGCAATCTCATTGTTTTGTTACTGGTTCTATGTACTTGCTAATATTTTGTCTATTTTGACAAAATATTTAAATATTTTCCATGGTTTACTTCTAGATTTGTCATTTCCTTTCAATTAGGTTTATTTCTGCTTTGCATTTCAAGGCTCTATTACTGTTAAGTATCTGCATATGTTTTACTATTCTATTGTTTTACTTTTATTAGAATCTTCATTTTATTAGAACAAAGTAATTGCCTATTGAAGGTCTTTGTTTTAATTTGCTTTGGTATTAGTATGTTGCCCTAGCTTTTTTTATTAGCATTTCAGTCTTAACAGTTCTCTAATACTCCTGTGTGGTTTTGTTTAGCTATGCCCTTGAAGCCAGCATATAGTCATCCCTCTGTATATGCATGGGATTGGTTCCAAGATAGTCTCAACCCATCTCCCCTGATACCAACCCCCCTCCATTCTCAATCCATTATATAAAATGGCAGAATCTAGTAGCCCCTCCCACATCCTATCCCCACCCCCCACCCCTTTCTTCCCTACCCTGGTTTCACCTCTGTGGATTCAACCAGCTGTGAATCAAAACTACAGATGCTGAACCCTTGGATATAGAGGGCCAACTGTATTAGTAGATTGTTCTTAATCTAATATTTTATCAAGGGAATTTAGCTTTCTTAACACATTGTGATGAATTCTATGTCTACCACCTCATTTTAAGGTTTTGTTTGTTTTAATTTTTGGCCATTTTTATTGGCTTTTCATTTATTTATTTTTCCTCCATCTTTGTTCTTTGGCCTGTATGGGCCTCCCATTGCAGTGGCCTCTCCTGTAGCAGAGCACCAGCTCTGGGCACATGTGCTTCAGAGTGCTGGCTCATAATTGGACACACTGGTCCAGCCGCTCCGCGGCATGTGGGACCTTCCCCTGCCAGGGATGGAACCGGTCCCCCTTTCAGTGCAAGGTGGACTCTTTACCCACTGGACCACCAGGGAAGCCCTCATTTTATGTTTCAGTCTTACACCTTTGTAAGATTTTTCCTCCGTCCACTGTTCTCCCTTCCTATGGGATGATAAAATTCATATCATAATCATTGAGTGCTACAGATATACTTCAGTCATGTCCTACTCTTTGTGACCCTGTGGGCTGTAGCCCATGAGACTCCTCTCTCCATGGGATTCTCCAGGCAAGAATACTGGAATGGGTTGCCATAATCATTATTATCATTATTATTACTGCTTTCTGCTTTGCTGGTTCCCTTTTGCTGGTTGGTAACTCTTCCTTCAGTAACCACTCACATGCAGAACTAGAAATTTGTAAACCAAATTTAAAGACTTGAACATGTTTTAAGTAAACCTAACACTCAACTTTGCAAATGCCTAAAATTTTACATTTTTAAAAGTTCAAAATAGTTACTTTTTAAATTATTCATTACATTTATTCACATATTTTATTATTAATTCCCTGCACAATCTTCCCTTACTTTCAAAAAAGAAAATATGTCACTTAGTAATTCAGTAAGGGTAAAGGTAAGGAGCAGTAGACATACTCTCTTAACTTTATATAGCTAAAAGTATATTTATTACAACCTCATTATAATTGTTTCAAAAAGCAATAGTTTCATCTCAAGAATCTCTAATTTTTTTCATATTTATCCTTTATGATTACATTTATATCTGTTTTGGTTTCATAATTTCTCATTCTTTTCACTGAGTTATTCATTTGTCTTTCCCTTTAGGGATTCTACATACTTATTTTAAAACCACTATTGATGTTTTTTTCTTCTTTTCATTTAATCTGTCATGAGTTCATTTCCTGTGGCTTGGCTTAAGGATACCTGGCTGAAAGACTGTCTGCTTCTTTGTACTTCCGTAAGAGGCAGCATTTGTCCCCCTAAATTAGTAAATCAGGAATTTTTTTCAGTTACTTTTCAGTGTCAGGAAACTCCACAGTGAGACCGGCTCTAGTGCCCCACTGTACCAGAGGGACAACATTTTCCCCTTTCCACTCCATGAAATCAGCCATTTCTTGCTTCAAGTCTCAGATTCTAACAGACCTGCAGTGTTAGTTTCTCTCAATATTTTGCATTTCCTTCCATTTCTGGTCTATCAGTACATTCATTGTATCTTTTATATTTTATCTGCTTTCTGCCATATGTTGGATCCAAAAGGGAATGTCTCAAAGCATGAATTTATAACATCTTAATTAGGTATCAGGAAGTTATAAAATGTCATGCATACCCTTCTCCTTAGCAGCCTGCAAGTTAATTGAGGAGAAAAGATTCTAACATGATACATCCTAGCAAGAAACATTTAGAGAATACAACAGAGATTCTAATGAAATTAAAAGCTTGTACCCATTTATATAAAACTAATCAGGGAAGACTTTTTGAACGTGGCTAGAGGAACTGAGATTTTTCTTAAGGAATGAGCAAGATTTGAATGGACAGAGATAGATGCATGTTAATTCTTTACAGATTCACCTTATTATGTGCCCTGAAGATGCAGTGTGTGTAATTTCCAGTAGTGGCTTTGAGAGTTACAAAGACAGTGTGTTAACTTGCAGACTGCTGGATACACAATCAAGAGTAGGAATATTAGATAATTTACATGGGATTGTAGCAGTTTCATAAAAGAACTTGTTCCAGCAGTCATTCTGTTTTGGAGAAGCTGATGCAAGAGATGGAAATGTGTGCACATACCTGTGTCCTCTAAGCAATATTAGGACTGTAACTACTATGTTATTGTATTTAAAGGAATATTTTTCCAGGAAAGTATTAGCAACAACTAATTGGATGAGTATTGACTCATTTTCCAGAGAAATTAAGTATCTAATGCTAAGTGTCTGTTACTACTTCTGCCTGAGTTTTCAGCTTCAAGTTACTTCATAAACTTTTCAGATCTTCAGAAAGTCTAAAAATAATTGCATTACAAAATGTCCTAATAGGCCTCTGATGCCTATTCTTCAGGGGCCATCCTAGGGGTTCAGCATGCATGCCAAGAGCCGGTAAATGAACAGTAACCAGAGGTAGGACACTTCACAAATAGGCTCACGGTTTATTTAATGCCTCTGTTTAATTCTCTCTTATTCATGCTGCACCAAAGTTCACCCAGCCATTTTACAAATAATGGATATATTTGGCCCTGTGCCTTGTTAGCTCTGATGGTTAGCCTGACTCAGATGAACAACATTCCAAGTGAAAAAAAAAAAAAAATACAGCTCTTCCAGTGCATAGGAAAGAGCAACTGCAGGCTTCAGCCACAGGCTGTGGCAAGATCTGCAAATGGATGACTAAATAGGTTCAAAGTAGGTGATGGAAATCAGGAGACAGGAAGATTAACCCACAAGACAGGTCTGTTTTAAGTCAGCTTGACTTCCATTTATTGCAAACCTGACATTGGAATAAACCTATTAAATATATTTTCAAAATGCAACCAAGTGGTAAAACATGATACCCTGCTTTAAAGCTTTTTAAATTGAATACACCTGGTGAGGCTGTCTATGAATTTATGTTAATGCCACACACAAGCAAGCAGGACCTAATTACCAATTAAACAATAAAACTGTTTATAAGAGCAAATGTTCTCTGGGTCAAGTCCGTGATATATGTATATACATATATAATAAATATATATTATAATATATATAATAATATATAAATGTAAGTATATATACCTATATACATGTTATATTTCTTAGCCTTTGTTATAATTGTCAATATGTGCTACTGAATATAGGTTTTATAGAGGTATCTTCTATGCAATGATTTGATCTTCCACAGCAACAAGAAGGGTCCCATAGTTCAATACACAAAAAAAATGGGAGAAATGGGAAACACACAAAAAAATATGTTATGACAAGATATAATGGAAGCTTGCCAACATAACAAAGAATGAAAAAGCAGTCCTCAAGGAGAAATGAAGTAGAATGAAGGAACGCAGAGTGATTTGGGATGGTTAGTGTTCCTTCCTATAGTGTAGCGGGCAAGGCTTCTCAGAGGAGGAAGTGTTTGCGTGGAGGAGACTATTCAGATACCAGAGGGAAGAACTTTCCAAGCAGTGGGATCAGAATATGCAAAGGCCCTGCATATGAGGAAACTTGCTGTGTTAGAAAGAAAGCAAGAAGGCCATGTGGCTACCAGTGGGGAGGGAATAACCAGATAGGGAGGGGATAATCATAGGAGATAATGGCAGAGGTGTAGATGGAGGCCAGAGAGCGAGGACCACATAGAATATGGTAGACTTGGGATTTTAAGTGTGATGAGAAGCCATCAGAGTATCATGAATGGGGAATTACCATGACTTATATTTCAAGCATGCCTAAGTTTAAATCCTCTGCAGGAAAGCTGTGAACCCTTATGACATGTTTCTTCACTTGGAAGTTTTAAAAGAAACAATGCCTGTGAAAGCAATAAAGAGTGTTTCACTCCAGATCCTTAAACATTAGAAATTCTTCTTCACCTTGAAAGTCTTAGGCAGGAAGACACATAAGATTTCTACCCGTGCTTTCCCACTGTTATTCCCAGCTCCTGTCATGATTTCCATCACAGCCACTCTTTTGGACAAAAGCATTTTTCCTTTAGAAGACTCTTATAGTAACATATGTGTTACATAAGAGGAATTAATTTCACTGGCCTTTACCAACAGGAGTCCTAGTTACTATTGTAGTTAGTGATATTTTGAGCAAATGGGGAATAAGGTTGGCATCACAACTGATCAAAAGAGAGAGCCTCTTTCATGGCCCACGGAAAACAGTGTGATCACTGGGCCTGGGGTTGGAAAGAGGACGTTAGCCGCAGCCTGTTGAAGGGGTGCCAGGGATTGATGATGAATGAAATGCTATCTTTAGACAGCCCTCTACTACAGGCTAGAATTTGTTTTCTTTTCCACACTTGAGGAGTATATGTCACATGGAACCACACAGCGAGTAACAGATACACTCATATACTGGAGGCCAAGATGTCAGAGCTAAGCTTTTCTCAGGTTCAAAGTTTAACACTCGAGGCTTTCTTGGACTTAGTGTTTCGTTTTGGAAAGAGCATTTTCCATTTGATCTTTGTCTCTTATTTGCTCCTTCTTAGTTTCATCTTTTATTATGATATTTGTATTGGGCCATTGCCTTTCAATGAGTCAGTAAGTAGACACTCAGCACTGTGGATTTTTCTACCTAAAGCAATCTGCTGGAAAAATCTAAGAGGAAAAGAGGCACTTCCAAAATATATACTTTCTTGGCAGTGACTCAAAGAAGGTCTACCTGCCTTGGATATTATTTAATTTGAACATTATATAATATTTTAAGTGTTTAGAAAATAAAAGTTTTCTATCACAATTACACCTGGAGTGCTAATGAAGATTATAGCTAATTTTAAGCATGCCTAAGTTTAAATCCTCTGCAGGAAAGCTGTGAACCCTTATGACATGTTTCTTCACTTGGAAGTTTTAAAAGAAACAATGCCTGTGAAAGCAATAAAGAGTGTTTCACTCCAGATCCTTAAACATTAGAAATTCTTCTTCACCTTGAAAGTCTTAGGCAGGAAGACACATAAGATTTCTACCCGTGCTTTCCCACTGTTATTCCCAGCTCCTGTCATGATTTCCATCACAGCCACTCTTTTGGACAAAAGCATTTTTCCTTTAGAAGACTCTTATAGTAACATATGTGTTACATAAGAGGAATTAATTTCACTGGCCTTTACCAACAGGAGTCCTAGTTACTATTGTAGTTAGTGATATTTTGAGCAAATGGGGAATAAGGTTGGCATCACAACTGATCAAAAGAGAGAGCCTCTTTCATGGCCCACGGAAAACAGTGTGATCACTGGGCCTGGGGTTGGAAAGAGGACGTTAGCCGCAGCCTGTTGAAGGGGTGCCAGGGATTGATGATGAATGAAATGCTATCTTTAGACAGCCCTCTACTACAGGCTAGAATTTGTTTTCTTTTTCCACACTTGAGGAGTATATGTCACATGGAACCACACAGCGAGTAACAGATACACTCATATACTGGAGGCCAAGATGTCAGAGCTAAGCTTTTCTCAGGTTCAAAGTTTAACACTCGAGGCTTTCTTGGACTTAGTGTTTCGTTTTGGAAAGAGCATTTTCCATTTGATCTTTGTCTCTTATTTGCTCCTTCTTAGTTTCATCTTTTATTATGATATTTGTATTGGGCCATTGCCTTTCAATGAGTCAGTAAGTAGACACTCAGCACTGTGGATTTTTCTACCTAAAGCAATCTGCTGGAAAAATCTAAGAGGAAAAGAGGCACTTCCAAAATATATACTTTCTTGGCAGTGACTCAAAGAAGGTCTACCTGCCTTGGATATTATTTAATTTGAACATTATATAATATTTTAAGTGTTTAGAAAATAAAAGTTTTCTATCACAATTACACCTGGAGTGCTAATGAAGATTATAGCTAATTTTAAGCATAAAAGTGTTCTCTAGGTCTGTTTCATATAGAAATTCATGTGAAATTTTGCATGACATGATTGAGCATCTTGATAGCAGATACAGTACTATGTTTTGAAGTTTCTACATAG
Organism: Tragulus kanchil; assembly: GCA_022376925.1. Lineage (NCBI taxonomy): Eukaryota > Metazoa > Chordata > Mammalia > Artiodactyla > Tragulidae > Tragulus > Tragulus kanchil. The sequence goes on along the minus strand of JAIOJX010000005.1, from coordinate 21,202,099 downwards.
ACTAAAACTCAAAATTGAACCCCTGGTCTTCAAAACTGAAAATGGAAGGAAAATCAGTCCAGACTCAGGCTCAACTCTGGCCTTAATCTAATTGTAAATATGACAATGTTTCTACTCTGGTCTCAGGAGAGACTCACAACTTTTGCTTGGAATCTTAAATCATAGCTCTAAACAAGCTTTTGTTAGTCTGGTAGGAGTGACAACTATTATACAATAAAAGTTTTATGTCTTGCCCCGCTCAGGAGACAGTGCTAAACAAAAATAAATGAGAGTATAGATGATATCTTTACTGTGGGTTTATTCCCCAAATCTTTCGTCTTTGTTATCTTTTCATATGGAATTCCATGTTAACTATATAATGTTATAGATATTATACAAATATAATATACTGTATTCCATTATATTACTATTGGAGCTATCTCAAAGAAATTATTTAAGATGTACTTTCTTGACCTTTTACCAACATTCAACATGCTTCTAATCCTTTATTTTTTTTATGTAACAGGTGGTAAATATAAATAAATGTGAAAACCATTTCCATCAGGTAAAATCTCCCTTTACTTTTTTTGTCTCTTGACTGAATTTTATTGCCATCTGTTTTTTTCTTTTCTACTTTGTTTTGAAGCTCCTCATTCTTATTCTTGATGACAGAATTTTACTACTTTCTCAGTGAACTTGTTCCATCCATTATTCACTCTCTCTCTACATTTTTTTGGTCATGCTTCACAGCTTGCAGGATCTTATTTCCCTGATCAGGGATTGAACCTGCACCCTCAGCAATGAAAGCTCACAGTTCTAACCAGTCAACTGCCAGAGAATTCCCTTGTCTTTAATTTGAACATTATATAATATTTTAAGTGTTTAGAAAATAAAAGTTTTCTATCACAATTACACCTGGAGTGCTAATGAAGATTATAGCTAATTTTAAGCATAAAAGTGTTCTCTAGGTCTGTTTCATATAGAAATTCATGTGAAATTTTGCATGACATGATTGAGCATCTTGATAGCAGATACAGTACTATGTTTTGAAGTTTCTACATAGACTAAAACTCAAAATTGAACCCCTGGTCTTCAAAACTGAAAATGGAAGGAAAATCAGTCCAGACTCAGGCTCAACTCTGGCCTTAATCTAATTGTAAATATGACAATGTTTCTACTCTGGTCTCAGGAGAGACTCACAACTTTTGCTTGGAATCTTAAATCATAGCTCTAAACAAGCTTTTGTTAGTCTGGTAGGAGTGACAACTATTATACAATAAAAGTTTTATGTCTTGCCCCGCTCAGGAGACAGTGCTAAACAAAAATAAATGAGAGTATAGATGATATCTTTACTGTGGGTTTATTCCCCAAATCTTTCGTCTTTGTTATCTTTTCATATGGAATTCCATGTTAACTATATAATGTTATAGATATTATACAAATATAATATACTGTATTCCATTATATTACTATTGGAGCTATCTCAAAGAAATTATTTAAGATGTACTTTCTTGACCTTTTACCAACATTCAACATGCTTCTAATCCTTTATTTTTTTTATGTAACAGGTGGTAAATATAAATAAATGTGAAAACCATTTCCATCAGGTAAAATCTCCCTTTACTTTTTTTGTCTCTTGACTGAATTTTATTGCCATCTGTTTTTTTCTTTTCTACTTTGTTTTGAAGCTCCTCATTCTTATTCTTGATGACAGAATTTTACTACTTTCTCAGTGAACTTGTTCCATCCATTATTCACTCTCTCTCTACATTTTTTTTTTGGTCATGCTTCACAGCTTGCAGGATCTTATTTCCCTGATCAGGGATTGAACCTGCACCCTCAGCAATGAAAGCTCACAGTTCTAACCAGTCAACTGCCAGAGAATTCCCTTGTCTTTAATCTTCTTTATCAGATCTTCCCACTTTAAATTCTGTTTAAAGAGCTTTCATTTTCTCAAAAAGAAATGTTCTGTTCTTAATTCTTCCTCCCCTACTCCACCTTTTTTCCCATCATCTTCACATTCTACTAGGAGAAGCCACTTCACCATCTCACTCTCACTCCTCTGCTCAGTCCTCTATTCCTTTTCCTTCTATCTCCTACAAACCATTCTTTCATATTTACCTTTCAATGTCTGTGTCCAATGACCTTTCCTGACCCCAAATTGTACATTTCAGCCCCTCTGAACACTCACTTCCTTCTAAAAAGTCACACTAACTCTGTCTTTTTCTTTGGCCACACTCCTTTAAAAGCTCAAGTATCCAATGATGTGTATTACATGCCAGATTATATGCTGGGTCTAGGGAATCAAAAATAACTAAGATAGAGTGTCAAACGAGATGAAGTTCACAATCTAGTAGGGTAAACAAACCTGTGCACAGACAGAATACATAAACCCTTGTCAAACCACCTTTTCTGGTAAAAGGAAGACTAGATTTCCAGGAACTTTATCCTAACAAAAAAACACTTCAATTGATCCAAAACTATTTTGTGTAAACTCTTCAAATGCCATGCTTGACTGGCAGAAAAACAAAGTAAATCTTCAAGGCCAGAAAAAATGTGAAAAGGTGAAGAAAGAGAGATAAACAAACTCTAAAAGTAGTTCTTTTCTTGAGAGCTGCCAGATCCTGAACTCTACTGGAGACAGAAATAATTAGGAGAAAAACACAAACAAAAAGAAACAAAAAGCTGAGGAGAGGAAGCCCTCTCTCATCCTTCAACCACAACTTCCCCTCCAGATCTCCACAAAACTTTGAATTCTGAAGGGTAACTTTCTCAGACATAACACAGTGAAAAGAAAAAAAATAAATAAATAAAAACAGCATAAATGACTAAAATATTTGCAGTAAAATTTGGAAGGCAATGAAATGGTATCTTGAAAGTGCTAGGAGAAATAGCTCCTATCCATGAATTATATACCCAGTTAAACTATCTTTCAAATGTTATAGCAAAAACATTTAGAGGATTTTATGCCCAAAATGATCCCTCACAAATATTCCTTTTGAAGGCCCTTGTAAGAAGAAAAAAATATGTCAGAATAATAGGTGAAGAAAGAAAATGTTATATAGCTGGATAAATATAAACAAACATTAACTGTATAAAGTAATAATAACCACTATTTTGTATGGATAATAAGCAATATTGAATACTTGTAATAACATAGCTTATAAATAAGAAAGCAGTAGTTGATTTTTCTATTTAATTCATTTCTGCTATTATATATTTCTCTTTCCTTTATTTCTTTGATATTAATGTACTGTTCTTTTTCTAATTTCTTGAAATGGTAAGGTTATCAATTTCAAAATTTTCAAATTTTCTAATATATAAATGCAAGATTGTATATTTTCTTTTTAACTCAACTTTAGCTGCACCCTAATCGTCTGATGTCATATTTTCATTATCACACAATCAAAATTTTTTTTAATTGCCCTTTGATTTCTTATTTGGCCAACATAAGATTTAAAAATGTAAAGCTTAGTTTGCTTTTTAAAGTTGAGTACTTTTTTGATAGAGTGTCAAACGAGATGAAGTTCACAATCTAGTAGGGTAAACAAACCTGTGCACAGACAGAATACATAAACCCTTGTCAAACCACCTTTTCTGGTAAAAGGAAGACTAGATTTCCAGGAACTTTATCCTAACAAAAAAACACTTCAATTGATCCAAAACTATTTTGTGTAAACTCTTCAAATGCCATGCTTGACTGGCAGAAAAACAAAGTAAATCTTCAAGGCCAGAAAAAATGTGAAAAGGTGAAGAAAGAGAGATAAACAAACTCTAAAAGTAGTTCTTTTCTTGAGAGCTGCCAGATCCTGAACTCTACTGGAGACAGAAATAATTAGGAGAAAAACACAAACAAAAAGAAACAAAAAGCTGAGGAGAGGAAGCCCTCTCTCATCCTTCAACCACAACTTCCCCTCCAGATCTCCACAAAACTTTGAATTCTGAAGGGTAACTTTCTCAGACATAACACAGTGAAAAGAAAAAAAAATAAATAAAAACAGCATAAATGACTAAAATATTTGCAGTAAAATTTGGAAGGCAATGAAATGGTATCTTGAAAGTGCTAGGAGAAATAGCTCCTATCCATGAATTATATACCCAGTTAAACTATCTTTCAAATGTTATAGCAAAAACATTTAGAGGATTTTATGCCCAAAATGATCCCTCACAAATATTCCTTTTGAAGGCCCTTGTAAGAAGAAAAAAATATGTCAGAATAATAGGTGAAGAAAGAAAATGTTATATAGCTGGATAAATATAAACAAACATTAACTGTATAAAGTAATAATAACCACTATTTTGTATGGATAATAAGCAATATTGAATACTTGTAATAACATAGCTTATAAATAAGAAAGCAGTAGTTGATTTTTCTATTTAATTCATTTCTGCTATTATATATTTCTCTTTCCTTTATTTCTTTGATATTAATGTACTGTTCTTTTTCTAATTTCTTGAAATGGTAAGGTTATCAATTTCAAAATTTTCAAATTTTCTAATATATAAATGCAAGATTGTATATTTTCTTTTTAACTCAACTTTAGCTGCACCCTAATCGTCTGATGTCATATTTTCATTATCACACAATCAAAATTTTTTTTAATTGCCCTTTGATTTCTTATTTGGCCAACATAAGATTTAAAAATGTAAAGCTTAGTTTGCTAAAAGTTGAGTACTTTTTGGTTATATTTCATTACTGATTTTTAACTTAATTAGGTTCTGTGAAGCTGTAATTTTGGTCTCTGTTTCTTCAAGACTGCCAAAACCTCTGCTTATTATTCTGCCTCTTAGTAGGAGTTCTCTGTCCAAAACTCTGGACCTTAACTCTTTTGCCCTATATCCAGGACCGGTAAATGTTTTAAAGTTAAAGGTGAATTGTTTCTTCCCTATATGGTTTTTTATTTTCAGAAACTGTTTGCCCAAAAGTATTGGTTGCCACAACAGTTTCCTAGTTTCTTTAATCAGACCATTTTAAAGAAAATTTTATCAGCTTTAATGGTTGTTCTCAGTGGCAATCTAGGTCTGGCTGAAATTATAGCCCAAAGTAAAAAACTATCATAATTAATTTTATTTTTGCAACTTGGTGTTAAAAATTGTCACCAAAATTATGTGTTTTGCCACCTTAAAACATATAACTTCTTCCATTTCCATTCCTCCTTTGTTATTAATATAGGTCTACTATATATGTAATTCAACTAGAATGTACGTTCTTGAAGGCAGAACCAATACCCAATATATAACTACACTTTCCTATATAAATCTTAGTTGATATCTTATATATATATATATATATTTGGCTGTCCAGTGAATAGCATATACCAATGGAGTGTCAGGGAAGTCCTTATTTTGTATCTTTGAGTAAGAAGTTATAAGATAAGTCATAAATAGCACTAGACGAGGGACAGGGTAGAATAAACTCAAAAGAAAATAGGAAAGCAGTATATTCTTTCCTTTATTTTTTTTTTTGATATTAATGTACTGTTCTTTTTCTAATTTCTTGAAATGGTAAGGTTATCAATTTCAAAATTTTCAAATTTTCTAATATATAAATGCAAGATTGTATATTTTCTTTTTAACTCAACTTTAGCTGCACCCTAATCGTCTGATGTCATATTTTCATTATCACACAATCAAAATTTTTTTTAATTGCCCTTTGATTTCTTATTTGGCCAACATAAGATTTAAAAATGTAAAGCTTAGTTTGCTAAAAGTTGAGTACTTTTTGGTTATATTTCATTACTGATTTTTAACTTAATTAGGTTCTGTGAAGCTGTAATTTTGGTCTCTGTTTCTTCAAGACTGCCAAAACCTCTGCTTATTATTCTGCCTCTTAGTAGGAGTTCTCTGTCCAAAACTCTGGACCTTAACTCTTTTGCCCTATATCCAGGACCGGTAAATGTTTTAAAGTTAAAGGTGAATTGTTTCTTCCCTATATGGTTTTTTATTTTCAGAAACTGTTTGCCCAAAAGTATTGGTTGCCACAACAGTTTCCTAGTTTCTTTAATCAGACCATTTTAAAGAAAATTTTATCAGCTTTAATGGTTGTTCTCAGTGGCAATCTAGGTCTGGCTGAAATTATAGCCCAAAGTAAAAAACTATCATAATTAATTTTATTTTTGCAACTTGGTGTTAAAAATTGTCACCAAAATTATGTGTTTTGCCACCTTAAAACATATAACTTCTTCCATTTCCATTCCTCCTTTGTTATTAATATAGGTCTACTATATATGTAATTCAACTAGAATGTACGTTCTTGAAGGCAGAACCAATACCCAATATATAACTACACTTTCCTATATAAATCTTAGTTGATATCTTATATATATATATATATATTTGGCTGTCCAGTGAATAGCATATACCAATGGAGTGTCAGGGAAGTCCTTAATTGGTATCTTTGAGGAAGAAGTTATAAAAGAAGTCAAAAAAAGCACTAGACGAGGGACAGGATAGAATAAACTCAAATGAAAATAGGAAAATATGATCTATTTTTCAGAAGAAGATTTTATAAAAATAGAAGAAACAAATAAAGTCTCATCCCCCAATTTATACAGCCTTCCATAATTTTATGTATCATCACCTATTGCCCGATTAATTAAAGCACTGCAACATTTCTAATTATTTTTCCTCTGGTTTTAATTGGTCAACAATGCTTCCTTCTCCCATCATTATATGTAACAGAAAAATATTGAATTGCATTTCTTACCAAAAGGAAGTTTTTACTGGAATATTCTCATTGGGTAGCAGAGATTGATATATTTTTATCACCACTTCCCCACTGGTTACGTTACATTACTTTGCATAGTATTCCCATTGACACTGATATTATGAACAGCCACAGTACATGGTGGGTAATGCAGACTTGAAGCATTCACACTCCATTAATTAATTCATCACCTAAAAGCTTAAGTATTGATTTTTTAATGGTTTTACAAATCTATTTAAGTTTCTGTGATGTGATTAAGAGGATGTGTGTTTACTGTAAATTATCTAACAAGTACAATGGTATTACTCTTAGAAATAGCAAACAATTTAGCTTGCGAGAGAGGAGATGAAGCAAAGATTAGTTAAAATATTCTCCTAATATTATTTATTCAGTAGCTATTATAACTTTTTTATTAAAAAAAAAGAAACCTTGCTATTTCAGATCATGTTACTACACTTTTTGGTTTGTGAGGAGAATGAAATCATATGCCAATGACTTTTTCCCCCTAGTTCCTATTGAAAATTATAGTAGATTAAATATTATTTAATTGCTAAGAGTTGGTGTGAAATTTTACACTTTAGTTCTTATTCTGAATATTATGGAACATGTGGAATTATTTGTTTCCAACTTCATTCCTAGAAAAATTTTACCTCACAAGCCATTTAAACTATTCCTTGCATGTATTTATTTATAGCATTCCTTTAGCTCTTATAATAAATGGAAACAAAATTATGCAATCTATTTTATCATTCATAAAGTAAAAAGATTTATCTCATCAATGTACTAAAACTAGAAATTTTGTTACTTACAGGATAAGTTGATTTTTGATAGAAAGACTTGGGAAATGACAGGGATGGCATTCAGAAGATGTGATTTTTTTAAAGTACAGTTGGAAAAAGATAAGAGTCATTTATGTATCTGCTCAACCTGTACCCTTTAATGATATTCAGTGTAAACTGTCATATCAAGTGTAATGGTGACGATGTATTATTTGGCTTATCCTCTTAGAGAAATTTTACTGCAAAGATTCTGGGGATTTTTTTTTTTTTTTTACCAAAAACCCTATCATGTTTCCTATAGTACAGTGCAGTATAACCTAAAAATTAATTCACCTTGATGCATTTCAGACATTGCTAATATAAACAGGTAAAGAAGGCAGAGAACATTTCTTTCTAAAATGAAAATGGTGGGCAAGAATTGTATATGAGTATGGGCTTTTGTGTGTATATAAAAAAGAATATGGAAATAATTACATGAAAGTGTTTTAAGTAAAGAGGTTCTTCTGCTTATTGTCAAAGCAGAAAAAAAAAATTCCGGTTTTCCTTTCCCAACTAATCTTGACCTTACAACTACATTGGAAAAAACCTGGTCATTAGATAATTATGTGACTGCCCATTTTCTTTTACTTTATACTCTAGGGGAAGAGGCTACAGTATTTTTACTAAGAATAGTTGCTGCTATTATTCAGTTTTCAGATGACATCCAACTGGTAAGGGGAGATGGGAGCTATTTGAAGCTACTCATCATGTGGAGATGAAAAGGCTGCAGAATCTCCTGCTAGGTCTTTTGATAGCATTAATTAGCAGCAGAGTTAAGGTTGATATATATCTGTGACTTTGTAAGAAACACTTAGTTTTTATTCTGAATATTATGGAACATGTGGAATTATTTGTTTCCAACTTCATTCCTAGAAAAATTTTACCTCACAAGCCATTTAAACTATTCCTTGCATGTATTTATTTATAGCATTCCTTTAGCTCTTATAATAAATGGAAACAAAATTATGCAATCTATTTTATCATTCATAAAGTAAAAAGATTTATCTCATCAATGTACTAAAACTAGAAATTTTGTTACTTACAGGATAAGTTGATTTTTGATAGAAAGACTTGGGAAATGACAGGGATGGCATTCAGAAGATGTGATTTTTAAAGTACAGTTGGAAAAAGATAAGAGTCATTTATGTATCTGCTCAACCTGTACCCTTTAATGATATTCAGTGTAAACTGTCATATCAAGTGTAATGGTGACGATGTATTATTTGGCTTATCCTCTTAGAGAAATTTTACTGCAAAGATTCTGGGGATTTTTTTTTTTTTTTTTACCAAAAACCCTATCATGTTTCCTATAGTACAGTGCAGTATAACCTAAAAATTAATTCACCTTGATGCATTTCAGACATTGCTAATATAAACAGGTAAAGAAGGCAGAGAACATTTCTTTCTAAAATGAAAATGGTGGGCAAGAATTGTATATGAGTATGGGCTGTGTGTGTGTATATAAAAAAGAATATGGAAATAATTACATGAAAGTGTTTTAAGTAAAGAGGTTCTTCTGCTTATTGTCAAAGCAGAAAAAAAAATTCCGGTTTTCCTTTCCCAACTAATCTTGACCTTACAACTACATTGGAAAAAACCTGGTCATTAGATAATTATGTGACTGCCCATTTTCTTTTACTTTATACTCTAGGGGAAGAGGCTACAGTATTTTTACTAAGAATAGTTGCTGCTATTATTCAGTTTTCAGATGACATCCAACTGGTAAGGGGAGATGGGAGCTATTTGAAGCTACTCATCATGTGGAGATGAAAAGGCTGCAGAATCTCCTGCTAGGTCTTTTGATAGCATTAATTAGCAGCAGAGTTAAGGTTGATATATATCTGTGACTTTTGTAAGAAACACTTAGTTTTTTATTCTCAGTGTCAAAAGAATAAAAAAAAATCAACATCAGAATGTTCCATGTTTTAGGAATAAGGATATGAATCTATTTTGTAATTAAAACTGAATATGTGCAAGTCCTGTCAGTTTTGACTTAGGGAAAGACATGCCCTTTTTTTGAGGTTTGGTTCCTTTCTAGCTCACTCCAAATAATTACCATTTGGCATTTCTTAAAAAGTGTGCATAATTAGGAGTTTTAAAAAGACTGTTATAGGTTAGTAAGAAGTTCCCTCATTTGCGGTTAACTTCAAGTAAGTTTTTGGACTCTCAAAATGAAATTAAGCGTATGTATTTACATATTTCTGCACACAGCCCATTTGCTCTTCATCTGTGTACTTCACATAAATACAAACCCATGATTCTAAAGTATACCACCAACAGAGGGTCATCTGAGATCTCTACTATGTAAGTTTCTACTTCTGAAAAGGTACTCCATACAACCTGAGCTTCCCAGGTGGCTCAGTGGTAATGAATCTGCCGCCAGTGCAGGAGACACAGGAGACATGAGTTCGATTCATGGGTCAGGAAGATCCCCCAGAGGAGGAAATGGCAAACCACTCCAGTATTTGTGCCTGAAATCTCCCATGGACAGAGGAGCCTGGGGCACTACCGTCCATGGAGTGGCAAGGAGCAAGACATGACGGAGCAACTGACCACACATACACGTGACAATAGTAACTGCTTTTTAATCAGTTTCTCAGTGCTAGAAAACATTTATGTTCTGTTGAGGAAATTTGATGATATTCCAAAACGTGGCCAGTAATACATGATTGACTGTCTTCCCGTGAGGGCAGTAAAAAAGTCAGTTTCTTGATAATGAGGTCATTTAGATGACAGTACAGTTAGAAATCCTGATAGTCTTGTGCTTGGAACCATGATGGTTTGATTTTGGAGTTAGGCTAGTAATCATTTCAAGAATAGTTTTATTCTTCAGTGTCAAAGGGAATAAAAAATCAAGGCTGCAGAATCTCCTGCTAGGTCTTTTGATAGCATTAATTAGCAGCAGAGTTAAGGTTGATATATATCTGTGACTTTTGTAAGAAACACTTAGTTTTTTATTCTCAGTGTCAAAAGAATAAAAAAAAATCAACATCAGAATGTTCCATGTTTTAGGAATAAGGATATGAATCTATTTTGTAATTAAAACTGAATATGTGCAAGTCCTGTCAGTTTTGACTTAGGGAAAGACATGCCCTTTTTTTGAGGTTTGGTTCCTTTCTAGCTCACTCCAAATAATTACCATTTGGCATTTCTTAAAAAGTGTGCATAATTAGGAGTTTTAAAAAGACTGTTATAGGTTAGTAAGAAGTTCCCTCATTTGCGGTTAACTTCAAGTAAGTTTTTGGACTCTCAAAATGAAATTAAGCGTATGTATTTACATATTTCTGCACACAGCCCATTTGCTCTTCATCTGTGTACTTCACATAAATACAAACCCATGATTCTAAAGTATACCACCAACAGAGGGTCATCTGAGATCTCTACTATGTAAGTTTCTACTTCTGAAAAGGTACTCCATACAACCTGAGCTTCCCAGGTGGCTCAGTGGTAATGAATCTGCCGCCAGTGCAGGAGACACAGGAGACATGAGTTCGATTCATGGGTCAGGAAGATCCCCCAGAGGAGGAAATGGCAAACCACTCCAGTATTTGTGCCTGAAATCTCCCATGGACAGAGGAGCCTGGGGCACTACCGTCCATGGAGTGGCAAGGAGCAAGACATGACGGAGCAACTGACCACACATACACGTGACAATAGTAACTGCTTTTTAATCAGTTTCTCAGTGCTAGAAAACATTTATGTTCTGTTGAGGAAATTTGATGATATTCCAAAACGTGGCCAGTAATACATGATTGACTGTCTTCCCGTGAGGGCAGTAAAAAAGTCAGTTTCTTGATAATGAGGTCATTTAGATGACAGTACAGTTAGAAATCCTGATAGTCTTGTGCTTGGAACCATGATGGTTTGATTTTAAAGTATTAGGTTATGTTATGCAGAATCTTGACTATTTATTTGGCATAATCTATTACCTCAAAACATTGTTTTTTAAATAAATTGTCTCCTGCTCCCTATCTGATATTTATGTGAGTACCTTTCTTTGACAGTCAGCATTTTGTAGCATAGATGAATATATCATGCTGAAAAAACATACCTTTAGAGGCAAAATTTGATTATCTTTTTCAGCTTTAATTCTTCACCACTGAATCAAAATTCAGACATATTATTGACTTCCAACTGTTTCCTCTAATTAATGTGGTAAGTGGATTGTCATCTTTGTGCAGCTTCTTTTGTTCATGTGACAATGCTTATCCTAGTTGATCAGATAGCTGAAACTGTGTCAGGAACCAAATGCTATTTCCAGTTTTTCCAGTTCATATTGTTTTTATTTTTAAAATAATCATTTAAATGAAAAGTCAATTGTTTTATCCAACTACAATACAAAAATACCTGCTAGTACACACATAGTAATTAAACCTCCACTTTGTATGCCGCTGAGACAATCTCCAAGTGTGCCTTTGGGTTAGGGAACATTGCCAGTTGATTATTCTGCTATATCTCTGAAAAATATTTGTATGAAGTGTGCAGGTTGTACAACTTAGCAGCACAACTTAGCATCTAGTTGTGTAGTTTCAAATGACCCCTTTTCACACCGAAAGCAGTATTTTGCCCTATTCTGGAAATACTCCTTGGAATGTAAAAAAGTTCACTGTACTTTGAAACTGGTGAGAAATCGCATCACTCATTTATGAATGAATTTATGTCACTCACTGACAAAGATTCATAATATACAGTACACTGAAGAGTTAAATAAAAATGAACTGAGTCTCCAATAAAAATTTTATTTTGTATAATTTAAAATTTGAAAATGAGGATATATATATATATAATTATTATATATAATAAGAATAAAAGGAATATTGATTCCTTTTATGCTTTAGTGAATATCTTATTGACCCCGTTTTTATGACACTGTGATAAAATTCAATATGATAGTAGTAACCAAATAAATTTAGCAAATAAAAAGAATATCACTGAATTTATAACGATTAGTTAGGAAAAACTCTACCCTAACAATAGGTTAGTCAAAATAAACTGACCAGGTTATTCCTTACAGCTTATGTTAAACCTTAAAAAACGTAGCATCAAAATATATCTGTGAAAATGATAATTAGTTTACATTTCTTATTTGTGAAAGGTATATTGCATTATACAATATCCTAATGTGTTTTCCAGGAAAGCCATCAAACTGCCAGCAGAGGACTTATTATCCAGCATGTATTACCATCCAGCAGTTCATTGCCAACAACACAGTTTAGAAAGGCTTCTAGAAAAGATAGAATCTGTTTTGCTCATCAGTATGTCCTTAGAGTTGAACACAATGTCTGATACAGCAAATGCATAATAAACATCATTTAAATGATAAGCTAATAAGTAAATATGAGATTGTATGACACTGAGAACCGGTATTACAGTGTCTAAATTATGGGCTCCCAAGTTTCCCTTTCACTTGAGTTTGGATTGAGTGAGCTCCTTTTTTTTGGGGCGGGTTGGGGACACTTGACAGAGAAAACCGCTGAGACAATCTCCAAGTGTGCCTTTGGGTTAGGGAACATTGCCAGTTGATTATTCTGCTATATCTCTGAAAAATATTTGTATGAAGTGTGCAGGTTGTACAACTTAGCAGCACAACTTAGCATCTAGTTGTGTAGTTTCAAATGACCCCTTTTCACACCGAAAGCAGTATTTTGCCCTATTCTGGAAATACTCCTTGGAATGTAAAAAAGTTCACTGTACTTTGAAACTGGTGAGAAATCGCATCACTCATTTATGAATGAATTTATGTCACTCACTGACAAAGATTCATAATATACAGTACACTGAAGAGTTAAATAAAAATGAACTGAGTCTCCAATAAAAATTTTATTTTGTATAATTTAAAATTTGAAAATGAGGATATATATATATATAATTATTATATATAATAAGAATAAAAGGAATATTGATTCCTTTTATGCTTTAGTGAATATCTTATTGACCCCGTTTTTATGACACTGTGATAAAATTCAATATGATAGTAGTAACCAAATAAATTTAGCAAATAAAAAGAATATCACTGAATTTATAACGATTAGTTAGGAAAAACTCTACCCTAACAATAGGTTAGTCAAAATAAACTGACCAGGTTATTCCTTACAGCTTATGTTAAACCTTAAAAAACGTAGCATCAAAATATATCTGTGAAAATGATAATTAGTTTACATTTCTTATTTGTGAAAGGTATATTGCATTATACAATATCCTAATGTGTTTTCCAGGAAAGCCATCAAACTGCCAGCAGAGGACTTATTATCCAGCATGTATTACCATCCAGCAGTTCATTGCCAACAACACAGTTTAGAAAGGCTTCTAGAAAAGATAGAATCTGTTTTGCTCATCAGTATGTCCTTAGAGTTGAACACAATGTCTGATACAGCAAATGCATAATAAACATCATTTAAATGATAAGCTAATAAGTAAATATGAGATTGTATGACACTGAGAACCGGTATTACAGTGTCTAAATTATGGGCTCCCAGAAGTTTCCCTTTCACTTGAGTTTGGATTGAGTGAGCTTGACGGGTTCTGTAGAATTTGTTACTGTGTTGCTGGATCTGGGCTGCCTTTTTGGGATGGTATGGTCTTGACAGAGTGGTATTGCTCAGAGTAAAGAACCTAGCTGCAAATGCAGGAGATGTAAATGCAGGGTTCGATCCCTGGCTCAGGAAGATCCCCTAGAGGAGGTCATGGCAACTCACTCCAGTATCTTGCTTGGAGAATTCCATGGACAGAGGAGCCTGGTGGGGTTCAGTCCATGGGTCGCAAAGAGTTGGACATGACTAAGTGACTAACATCTACATATATACAATTATAATTAAGATATTAGTTTTAACATTTATTAAATGGCTAGTGCTTGGTTCAGAAATCTTTATTCCAGTTCAAAGAAAGTGACAGTCACCATCTTAATTCAAATAATGGCAACCACTGGAGACTTTTGAGGGAAGGGACTGTATAACCATGAAAGAGATTTAGAAAACTTGCAGGTGGCTAGGTTTGTGTGTTCGAGAGGAAAAGTGTGCTATTGGAAGTTTGTAAATTTATGTTATGGCCCTCCTGGGGCTTAAGTGTTGTTCTAACATGCTATTGGAATTGAAAATATCAACAATACTTAACAGGCAGAGGTGATCCATGCAGTGATCAGATTTCTCATTTAATCTCTCATTAGCTAAGAAATGTCAGATAGTCTGCTGAGGGCAAAAATATGATATTCCTACATCCTGCATGTGTTTATAAATGTCTACTGATACTTTAGGATGAGCACTGAAAATAATTCACTAAATGATAGCTGTAATGAAGTGTGAAATAAATTACCATCTTTGTTGGTGACAGATATTATTGTGCTGGGCACAAAACATATTTATCATTGGAGCCTTGACAGTACAGACCTGGTATAAAAAGGAAACTAAAAAACAAACAAGCTACAAACCAAACATATGAAATTAATTTGATATTTAAATCTGTGTGATAGCTATGACTAAAACACCTGTCATCATGGTCAGTACATGCCTTTGAGGACATTTGGATTCCCAGACAGTAGCTGAGGGGAACATTCCTGGATTGAGTGAGCTTGACGGGTTCTGTAGAATTTGTTACTGTGTTGCTGGATCTGGGCTGCCTTTTTGGGATGGTATGGTCTTGACAGAGTGGTATTGCTCAGAGTAAAGAACCTAGCTGCAAATGCAGGAGATGTAAATGCAGGGTTCGATCCCTGGCTCAGGAAGATCCCCTAGAGGAGGTCATGGCAACTCACTCCAGTATCTTGCTTGGAGAATTCCATGGACAGAGGAGCCTGGTGGGGTTCAGTCCATGGGTCGCAAAGAGTTGGACATGACTAAGTGACTAACATCTACATATATACAATTATAATTAAGATATTAGTTTTAACATTTATTAAATGGCTAGTGCTTGGTTCAGAAATCTTTATTCCAGTTCAAAGAAAGTGACAGTCACCATCTTAATTCAAATAATGGCAACCACTGGAGACTTTTGAGGGAAGGGACTGTATAACCATGAAAGAGATTTAGAAAACTTGCAGGTGGCTAGGTTTGTGTGTTCGAGAGGAAAAGTGTGCTATTGGAAGTTTGTAAATTTATGTTATGGCCCCTCCTGGGGCTTAAGTGTTGTTCTAAAATGCTATTGGAATTGAAAATATCAACAATACTTAACAGGCAGAGGTGATCCATGCAGTGATCAGATTTCTCATTTAATCTCTCATTAGCTAAGAAATGTCAGATAGTCTGCTGAGGGCAAAAATATGATATTCCTACATCCTGCATGTGTTTATAAATGTCTACTGATACTTTAGGATGAGCACTGAAAATAATTCACTAAATGATAGCTGTAATGAAGTGTGAAATAAATTACCATCTTTGTTGGTGACAGATATTATTGTGCTGGGCACAAAACATATTTATCATTGGAGCCTTGACAGTACAGACCTGGTATAAAAAGGAAACTAAAAAACAAACAAGCTACAAACCAAACATATGAAATTAATTTGATATTTAAATCTGTGTGATAGCTATGACTAAAACACCTGTCATCATGGTCAGTACATGCCTTTGAGGACATTTGGATTCCCAGACAGTAGCTGAGGGGTCCATTCAAACCATGCAAACTTGCAGCTGCTTCCTGAGATCTGAGGCAGAAACTTTAAGTGAAGAGATTTTCTTAGGACTATGTCTCAAATGTGAGCACCATGTTGATTTGGTTAAGTTCATATCCAGCTTATCAAAGTGTTGCAGTGTTTTAGGTCACAACTAAAATTGAATCATTTTCAGGTAAAAACATACTACATAAACATAGTATGTTTGTGTAGCCATTTCACATGGCACTGATACATCCCTTACCAATGCTCCTTCTCATCATAAACCATTCTTACTCCAAAGCCTAACGTTTGTATCACTAAAGAAATATTCTGACATTTTGCCAAGGGAGGAAGGGATGGTCATCATGAATAACAGTTTTGAAATGGTTAATTATTTTGGAGCATTTCTCTTCATGTTAATTTAGTATATGCTAAATTTATAAGTAGAACTTCCTGGTGGCTCCATGGTAAAGAATTGGCATGCTAATGCAGGAAATGTGGGTGTGATCCCAAGGTTAGGGAGATTCCCAGGAGAAGAAAATGGAAGCCCATTCCTGTATTCTTGCCAGGAAAATTCCATGGACAGAAGAGCCTCAAGGGCTATAGTCTATGGGGTCTCAAAAGAGTTGGACACAATTTAGCAACTAAACAACAACAAATTTATAATATTTTTATCATTAAGAACACAGTACAATGCTCAAGGCAAGTAGAATATGTATGTTTTATCTGTTTATTTTCATTAGAATTGACCTCGAACTGTGACCCATAATGTACTTTTGACCATTTACCACTTGTTGACTCTTACCTAAAATTAATTTATCACTATAAATCTCAGTTTAGTGGCATATCTCTTTTTAATTTAAGAATAACAAGACAGGAAGATACATGTACACTATAATTTCTCATAGGGAGAGCACTGCCTTTGGGAAAATTATTTAACCCCCGCTTTGTGTAGCCTGGAAGTATTTCTCTTTTCCTTACTGGAGCCTAGGAGCTGTCTCACAGAAAGATGTCAGAACATGTGCTAAATTCATCTGCATAACAAGAGAAAAATGGGCAGTTCATAGGGAAATTTAGAATATAAAAGGGGGTAGGGCTTTAGTACTGAATAAAAAACCTGTCATCATGGTCAGTACCTTAAAATTTGGATTCCCAGACAGTAGCTGAGGGGTCCATTCAAACCATGCAAACTTGCAGCTGCTTCCTGAGATCTGAGGCAGAAACTTTAAGTGAAGAGATTTTCTTAGGACTATGTCTCAAATGTGAGCACCATGTTGATTTGGTTAAGTTCATATCCAGCTTATCAAAGTGTTGCAGTGTTTTAGGTCACAACTAAAATTGAATCATTTTCAGGTAAAAACATACTACATAAACATAGTATGTTTGTGTAGCCATTTCACATGGCACTGATACATCCCTTACCAATGCTCCTTCTCATCATAAACCATTCTTACTCCAAAGCCTAACGTTTGTATCACTAAAGAAATATTCTGACATTTTGCCAAGGGAGGAAGGGATGGTCATCATGAATAACAGTTTTGAAATGGTTAATTATTTTGGAGCATTTCTCTTCATGTTAATTTAGTATATGCTAAATTTATAAGTAGAACTTCCCTGGTGGCTCCATGGTAAAGAATTGGCATGCTAATGCAGGAAATGTGGGTGTGATCCCAAGGTTAGGGAGATTCCCAGGAGAAGAAAATGGAAGCCCATTCCTGTATTCTTGCCAGGAAAATTCCATGGACAGAAGAGCCTCAAGGGCTATAGTCTATGGGGTCTCAAAAGAGTTGGACACAATTTAGCAACTAAACAACAACAAATTTATAATATTTTTATCATTAAGAACACAGTACAATGCTCAAGGCAAGTAGAATATGTATGTTTTATCTGTTTATTTTCATTAGAATTGACCTCGAACTGTGACCCATAATGTACTTTTGACCATTTACCACTTGTTGACTCTTACCTAAAATTAATTTATCACTATAAATCTCAGTTTAGTGGCATATCTCTTTTTAATTTAAGAATAACAAGACAGGAAGATACATGTACACTATAATTTCTCATAGGGAGAGCACTGCCTTTGGGAAAATTATTTAACCCCCGCTTTGTGTAGCCTGGAAGTATTTCTCTTTTCCCTTACTGGAGCCTAGGAGCTGTCTCACAGAAAGATGTCAGAACATGTGCTAAATTCATCTGCATAACAAGAGAAAAAATGGGCAGTTCATAGGGAAATTTAGAATATAAAAGTAGGGAACCAGAAGCTGGATATGACATATTATGAAAAAATGTGTTTGCTTTAGTACTGAATAAAAAAACACGGTGACATAAAAAGCCACAGAAATATATTTTAAAACACAGCACCACAGGCTTCCCTAGTGGTCCAGTGGGTAAAGAGTCTACCTTGTAGTGCAAGGGGCGCTGGTTTGATCTCTGGCCCTGGAAGATCCCACATGTCATGGAGTAGCTGGGCCAGTGTGTCCAATTACAAGCCAGTGCTCTGGCGCACTTGCACCCAGAACAAGTGCTCTTCAATGAGAGAGGCCACTGCAATGGAAGGCCCACACATGCCAAAGGATAAAGATGGATGGAAATAATAACTAAGAAAGTGTTCACGGCATGAAGTTAAAAAAATAAAAATTAAAACAAAAAAAACATAGCACCAGTTGAGTAGAAGAAAATAGTTTAAATGTGTTGACAATGGTTATTTTAAATGGTGGGATTAGATGATTGCTCTGTTCCTTTTTTAATTTTTGTGCATTTTCCATGGGTTTCATAATAGGTTTATAGTATTTTTAAATCTTTCACTGTAAAATTTTAACTATTATCAAGCTGAATATATTTGTGTATGGTGTCTATGTAAGTGTGCTGCTATGTGTATGTTGGGCCTGTGAGTTTCCATGTTTGTGTGTGCGTGTGTGTACATATTTGTGCCTTTCTTAAATTTGCCAAATGCTAGTTATGTGACACTGAAGAAAATTATTTAACTTTTCTGTACCTCAGTTTTCTCTCTCCTAAAAATGAGGATAATATTATTTCTTTTCAATACTACAATAATACTACATTTTTTAAGCATGTTTCTTTACAGAGATATAAGACTATCACAGAGATAAATGAGTTAATGTTTCAAAAGACAGAAGATGCTCAATAAATATTAGCTTTCATTATTGTCAGTATTATTATTATATGGGCAATTATATAGACAGGTATGTGTACATAGGCAGACGGACTCCAAGTTAACTGAATAAAACATTAATACCTGTTAATACTCACTCAGTGGTGGGATTATAGGACATTATTTTTCTACTTTATGTAACTTTTATTTCCATAATAAACATCTATTATTTCCACAACAACAAAAATATTATTTTGAAATATTAGTTCCTTTTCTTTGAGAAATTTCGTTCTCTTATTCTTTTGGAGAGAATATAGTATTCTGCATGCCTGAAATAGTATAATATATCTAAGAGACACATTTTAAGAGCTAGATACTAGAGTGCACGGCAAATATCATTTATGGAGATTTTTTCTTTGCTTTCTATAGCTGTGCCCTTAGGAGATAGAGTTACCTTCTGGGTGAACTATTTTAACTTCTTTATTTATTAGGTCTGTAGGAACAACACACTCTTGCAATATTTGCTTGCAAAAGCACAAAAAGACGTGTCTTCAATATAACACACATATTAAGGTGACTATATTCTTCACTTTTGTGTCCAAACTTCAGTGATATTTCAGTAATCACAGACTATATGGAGATTGAGAAAGCTGATACCAGAGTGTTGATTTGATGCTAAAAGAATTACTGTCTGTGAAGTCAGATTGAGGCAGAGAACCGAGGTGGGTGCTGGGTCCATCCAAGAAAGAAGACAGGATCAGACATGGAGTTCCTCATTGCATGGGGCCTTCTAACAACAAACTGTTGCTTGCACACAGCAAGAATGATAGGAGCCTCACTAAACTACAAGGTAGCCCTTTCTGACTCCCTATTAGCACCTAAGAGGCTGTGGGGTACTGAAAAACACAGGAGATCTTGGGAATATTTCTACATGCACCAGATGAACCTAAGCCATGGGATTCTGAGAGAAGAGACACAGCATTTCCTTAGTTTTAGAAAATCTCCACCGATCTTAAAATACACATATATTTGGATATATGATTACTCGTACAGGGTGGCTATGTAGCACTAATAGATTTCCAGAGAATGACTGTCCTGAGAGAGTCAATAACAACAAAAATAATAATGCATGTGTTAGCTCACTGGGAAACCTGCAACAGCAACCTTCTTGAACTACCTCCAGAATTGAATTCTGCCCTCAGCAGTTACTGGTCTCCAGAGGATAGCTAAAAAGATTTAGTAAGAATTTGCATCAAAATAGTTCTTCTCATCCCTCAAAGGATTTTCATTTGTAAAAGTAATGGAGATGATAAGCAAATGACCACAGCAGCCTGAGCACTATATTGTTTTGAAACAGCTGCACTGAGGCATGTTGATAGGGAGCCCAACCAAAGGCTACCAGCTCCAGAGACTGAAGGGTTTCCTGGAAGGTAACTCTATAGGAACAGAAAACTCTGCAGACCAACGTGGTCCAGGTAGAAAGCCTAATGAGCAGTGGGGAAAGCTGTTCCTATGGACATTTGTTGTGTGTGTCCATGTATGTTCAGTCATGTCCAAAATACATGGATGTATGGATTGTAGCCCATTGGACTCCTCTGTCCATGGAATATTTCAGGCAAGAATATTGGAGTGGGTTTCCATTTACATCTCCAGGGGATCCAAATAGGCAGGCGGTTTCTTTACCACCATGCCATCTTAAGTCTCAGCCCAGATTCCACTTAATGGAATAGTCTGAGCCTCAGAAATGTTTTATGGAGAGGGTCTATAATTTCTAAGAGCTATTATTAAAATTATCATTATGGGCATATGTAACACCAAGCTGTCAATAGGGATTTTCCAAATGACTGCTAAGAAGACAACTTTCCTTTACACTTGGACATCGCCAGGGAATTGTCAATAAGCACTGTCAAGCGAAGTAGAGACCTTCCAACAGCAAAGGAGAACAACTGAGTAGAAAAGGAGGAAAATGGAGAGTGATACTATATAGGAACTGACTTGTCTCATAGTACATCTAAGACATCTACTGGAGAGTATTTTATGATCCTGTAGTTCCTGAAAAGGTTGTGTATGTATTGGTCAGATGTGGGTAGAGCACAAAATTTGCTGACTATAAGTTATAAAAGATTTAACTTCTACCAAGTGTCTCATCAGACTTAGCTTGTTGCTGATTTTCACAGAGTGATATGCTTATGTTTTATCTACTACAGAAAAAGGGAAAAAAAAAAATCATAGACTTCATTTGATTTGAAAAGAGAGGACGTTTTACCATTATTATTTATGTTGAAGATAATAAAATGTAGACATTATCTGAAACAAATTGCCTCCATGGAAAATTAAACCAAGAATGACTGTCAATCAACATTTATATCAAGAAAGGCAATATAAAAGTTCCTAGCTATTTTCTTTAATACAAAAGGATAGAAAAAAATAATTTTTTAAAATAGGTCCAAACAGTTTTTCAATCAAGGTGGCAGACTAACCCATTAATTGACTTTAAGGTACATCTTGAACTTTCTGCTAAATTGGGTCAAAGTCATCCAGCTCCCTCAGAAGTTATCACGAAAAGACAGAGATAAAAGCAAAAACACTTAGTTCAAAGAGATTTGATGCTTATCTGTCAACATCCTGCTGCCTAATTCTCCACGGCTAGCTAGGCTCAAGATTATTTTTTCCAATAACAATTAGATTGCCAGATACATTAACCTACCCCCACTTGTGATCTTTTAAGTGCAGTTCTACTCACCTATAATAGTTCTCTAAAAGCTACTCATTTTAAAGCTACTCAATCATTCACACTTAAAATTGATCAAAATCGACAGAGGTTCAACATAGCACCACAGGTGATGGTATTTCCTGCAACTAATGCTTCATGTAAGTGACTGGTTGGCAGTGCATTGGTGTCGAGATAGAAAACTGGTATCAGAACAGTTTTAGAGACTTAGGAAATCTTCCAATTTAAATGACAGTTACATACCCCATTTTGCATAGCACTCAAAGAACAGTTAATAAATAGACTATTTTCTCTTTGGTGAGAGAATTCTTCCAGACCATGTTTTTTTGTTTGTTATGAAGTCTTATGCTTTATTTTCCCATATTTCCAACTCCTAAGTTCGTGCAGTGTTTCATATGTACAGTTTATTTTACATTTTATATAGTGTGATAATACATTTTCAGAAATAGAGAGGTCATTCCTTCCAAGGTAATACTAATTTCATCTAAAAATACTGCTAACTCAATGTCATTGTAAATATCAACTTTCCAAATCCTTTTGGTTTATTCTTTAAGTTATAAAAGATTTAACTTCTACCAAGTGTCTCATCAGACTTAGCTTGTTGCTGATTTTCACAGAGTGATATGCTTATGTTTTATCTACTACAGAAAAAGGGAAAAAAAATCATAGACTTCATTTGATTTGAAAAGAGAGGACGTTTTACCATTATTATTTATGTTGAAGATAATAAAATGTAGACATTATCTGAAACAAATTGCCTCCATGGAAAATTAAACCAAGAATGACTGTCAATCAACATTTATATCAAGAAAGGCAATATAAAAGTTCCTAGCTATTTTCTTTAATACAAAAGGATAGAAAAAAATAATTTTTTAAAATAGGTCCAAACAGTTTTTCAATCAAGGTGGCAGACTAACCCATTAATTGACTTTAAGGTACATCTTGAACTTTCTGCTAAATTGGGTCAAAGTCATCCAGCTCCCTCAGAAGTTATCACGAAAAGACAGAGATAAAAGCAAAAACACTTAGTTCAAAGAGATTTGATGCTTATCTGTCAACATCCTGCTGCCTAATTCTCCACGGCTAGCTAGGCTCAAGATTATTTTTTCCAATAACAATTAGATTGCCAGATACATTAACCTACCCCCACTTGTGATCTTTTAAGTGCAGTTCTACTCACCTATAATAGTTCTCTAAAAGCTACTCATTTTAAAGCTACTCAATCATTCACACTTAAAATTGATCAAAATCGACAGAGGTTCAACATAGCACCACAGGTGATGGTATTTCCTGCAACTAATGCTTCATGTAAGTGACTGGTTGGCAGTGCATTGGTGTCGAGATAGAAAACTGGTATCAGAACAGTTTTAGAGACTTAGGAAATCTTCCAATTTAAATGACAGTTACATACCCCATTTTGCATAGCACTCAAAGAACAGTTAATAAATAGACTATTTTCTCTTTGGTGAGAGAATTCTTCCAGACCATGTTTTTTTGTTTGTTATGAAGTCTTATGCTTTATTTTCCCATATTTCCAACTCCTAAGTTCGTGCAGTGTTTCATATGTACAGTTTATTTTACATTTTATATAGTGTGATAATACATTTTCAGAAATAGAGAGGTCATTCCTTCCAAGGTAATACTAATTTCATCTAAAAATACTGCTAACTCAATGTCATTGTAAATATCAACTTTCCAAATCCTTTTGGTTTATTCTTTGAAACTAAATTCCAATTGTCAAAGAAACACTATCCATCTGTAATTCAGGCGCCTGATCTTCAAGCTGGGCCCTAATTTTTTAGACATCACAAATGGGTTGGGCTGCAAAATCACTACAGATGGTGACTACAGCCATGAAATTAAGAGATGCTTTCTCCTTGCAAGAAAAGCTATGACAAATCTAGACAGAGTATTAAAAAGCAGAGACATCATCTTGCTGATGAAAGTCTGGATAGTCAATGCTATGGTTTCCCAAGTAGTCATGTATGAATGTGAGAGTTGGACCATAAAGAAAGCTGATGCCTTTGAACCGTGGTGTTGGAGAAGATTCTTGAGAGTCCCTTGGACTTCAAGGAGATAAAACCAGTCAATCCTGAGGGAAATCAACCCTGACTATTCATTGAAAGGAATGTTGCTGAAACTGAAGCTCCAGTATGTTGGCCCCCTGATGCGAAGAGACAAGTCATTGGAAAAGACCCTGGTGTTGGGAAAAATAGAAGACAAAAGGAGAAGAGGACAGTTGAGGACAAGATGGTTGGATGGCATCATTGAGTCAATGGACATGAGTTCAACAAGCTCCGGGAGATGGTTGAAGGACAGGGAAGACTGGCATGCTGCAGTCCATGGGGTTGTGAAGAATTGGACACAACTGAGTAACTAAACTGAACTGACTGGAAAAAAAAAAAAAAAAAAGGCAGACCATTGTGATTTAGTGATGTGAATACCTCCTCTTTTAATTCATCTTCAACAGAAAACATCATACCAAAGATACATTTTGGATGGTATAGAAGAAAAGACTGATCTTATACAATGATAATTTGTTAAACCTTATGACATTGGGAAAGCAGACTAGGCTTCATAGGAAATGTAAGAATAATTAAGAGGCAAAACATTTTATTATATTACTTTCCTTTTATCAGATTTATTGTTCAGATTAAGTTTGATTCCATCTTTAATGAGGATGAGGGGCTGGATGTATGGAATGCTTTTGAAGTTATTCTATGAACAGACATAGCAGTGGAACCCAGTTTCTGTTCTGATGATAAAAGGGGTACTCTGAGTATTTCCTAAGGAGTATAGATCTGTTTGGGTATCAGGGGTTAACTAAAAGGAAGATGTTAGTATAGTATTCTTCAAGCCTCTGTTTATATCTGTATGTGTTTCTCTAAAGTTTGAAATTCACAACATAGAATTATTCCTACATTTTTGAGTTTAGCATCAAAGCAGTAGGCTATCTTTTAAACCTCTCAGCTAAGTCCCTGTGAGAATATGAACATTATCTTAATAATTCTGAAATGTTGCTTTCAGAAACATGGGGTCTCCAGCTGCCATCAACCCTAGGCTTGATCTTAAGCAAAACACTTAACAATAATGCCTCTGTCCTCGTTTTTCTAGCTTTACCTACCAAAGTTAGTTGGCCTGAATTTGACTGGAACCATGTTAATTCCAAAGCCTACCCTTACAATTGTTTCTTATAGAGACTAATTGATGTAAAATTCACAGCATTCCTATCTCCAGAATTCTTTAGATCCATTATCAGAATATAATCACTGACTACTTCCTACATGCAGTTTGACATGCAATTTGGGGTTGAGATAGTCTGCTCTTTTTTAATTTCATGTGCTAAAATCAAGTTCAAACTACATTTCCCATCCTAACATCATTTTGTCTATGTTACATTTGAATTTTAGTGTACAGCTGGATAACTGAGTTGTGAACATGCACAAGAAGAGGGGGTTCTTATTTCTCTTGTTTCATTTACTACTTAAAATTAATGGCTTATTGTAATATTGAACTCTATAGCAACACACTGAAAAATTGTGCCAGTGGACATTCAAACATTATTTCCCAGTTTAGTCCTATACTGGACAGATTTCCTGTGCCTGCCTCATTTGAACACATTTAGTCAGTTGTCATCAGACTCCAAATTTAACTGAGTTAACATATTTAATCTTCCCCAAAGGAAAGATATTGAATTCTACTAAAATAGTATGGCTCTTTTGGACAAAGAGGCCTCACAATAAATCACACACACACAGCTAACACTTTAATATCCTGCATATATGTAAGGAAAACAACTGCCAAAGTAGTTTAAAATATGATGAAACATCACCTTCCTCCCACGCATGGGTACTTGCATTTCCATTTTCTTGTTATACCTTTTTGAAGAAAGTTAAAAATATCCTCTATTTTAAAACATCGCTTTTAACATTTATGAAGATATGTAAATATAGTTTCTTCTTTCCATGTACATTGGAAATATATGTTTCTTATCTCACAAAGAGGCATATACTCAAGCCAGTATTTAGTAGACATACAAGAACCACCTTAAAAACATGATGTGACATAAGAAAGAAAGCCATGACTACTGGCCCAAAGGGGGAAATACAACCCAATACATTTATTCTACTGAACAACTGAAGCAGAGTATTTATATGAAAACTTTGGGGCTAAGGTGAGTAATTGGTGTTTAATAGTCCCTATTGTTTCTATTTAAGAAGTGCAGTAAGTTCTGAATAGTGGAACAGCCTGGTTTCAGATGAGAAGATGTAAACACATTCATTAGGGAAATAAATTATAAACATAGAAGGTGGATTATGTAAATAGAAAAAGTGAAGTGAAACTGAATGAAAGTCACTTAGTCTCTCTGACTGTTTGTGACCCTATGGACTCCAGCCTGGCAGGCTTCTCTGTCCGTGGAATTTTACAGGCAAGAATACTGGAGTGGGTAGCCTTTCCCTTTTCCAGGTAATCTTCCTGACCCATGGATTGAATCCAGGTCTTCTCCACTACGGGCAGATTATTTACCATCTGAGCCACCAAGAAAGCCCAAGTATACTGGAGTGGATAGCCCATCCCTTCTCCAGGGGATCCTCACAACCCAGAATCGAACTGGGGTCTCTTCCTTTGCTGGTGGCTTCTTTACCAGCTGAGCTACCAGGGAAGTCCTATGTAAACAGATGATGAGTGTTTTAGAATAAACTGTAATGAGAAAAATAGTTTTACTCAGAACCAGATTGAAGGGGAAAAATTCTGTAAGTCAACCACTAATTTTTACTCTTCAGATTTAGCATATTTTTGGTTAGAATGGAAGAAGTTTAGTTCTAAAATAAAATTATTTTTTCAGTTTCCAACATATCCCTATATTAAAACATCAATTCTCATGTGCGTTGACTCATGTGATGTTTCTATATATTCTTCTTCGTTGATGATTATCAGCTCTTAGTTACTTTCTCTTAACTTTAGACATCAAATTTTCATCAACATTCAAGCTAAATTGTCAGCCAAGTAAAAAATAGTTGAGATCATTATTAATATTTCAAGCAAGATGTTGCTATATTTGAATTTTATGATGTGACCTCTTTTCCACAATCATGTATTATTTAGATGGTATAATGTCAGGTTTTCATCATATGGATTTTGACAGATTTTCTTTATTCAGACCATCTTAATAAGGTATCCAAAAATCACATGGTATCATTTTATCAGACAGAGTGGAGGATAGACGCATGACTCTGCCCTCAGGATGCTTACATGAGAATAAGAAAAATAGAAAATATATGCCATAAAGTAAACTCACATGAAGCTTCATGAGGCTGCTTTCAGTGGAAGATGTACTGCATTAGTTTTTGTGATGAAAAGAGTATTGGCTTTAACACCCAACAACGACAGCGAGTCCTGACTCTGATATGTAACTTTGTAGCTTTGGGCATGTGATTTGACTTTTTCTCTTTGTCTGAAAAACTAGAATAATAATATCTGTATTACATATACAGTTTTTCCTAGAATTGGAGATACTGTAGATACTATGCCTGACACATGGTAGTTGGAGGAAGGTAATTCTCCGTGATCATCTCATATTTCAAACCCTCTGAGAAAAAGCATTTATAGACAGTATTTATATAAGGAGATATTTCAGGAAAATAAAGCTGGAGACATCCCCTCCCTGGAGACCTCCTGGCATAATAAAGGTAAAGACCTTTCCTTCCATCCCAGTGTAATCAAACCAAAAGATGCCTTGACTCTCTTCCCCTGGGATCATGTCTTTACCATTCAGCTCAATGATAAGATCGCTCTCTCTGGAGAAAAAAATGAGCATGTCACCAGCAGTCCTATATTAGATCAGAGTTTTCTAATTTTGGAATTCCTTTCTTATGATAGACAAGCAACATCTGGCACTCACAAGAGCACCCTGTGGGAACTGGAGCCTTAAGGAATCCACACAATATATTGCTTCTGCTTTGTTGTGTATAATAAATGGCCTTTGTCTCTTATCCAGAAACATATAGTTGGTGAATGCAGTATGAATGCATGGATAGATAGATAGACAACTACATAAACAGACATAATTTATAAACTGTCAGGTTAAATTTTGAGTTTGCAAGTACTCTAAACTTTCAGACTACAACTTAACAGTGGTCCCTTAAAATTTAGTCCATTATTATTATTAAATTAATATATAGTGAGAGGGAAGTCTGGCCTGCTGAAGTCACATAATTAAGGAATATGGATGATTTGTGACTGAAGCAGATCAACCATTAATTTTAAGTGTGACAAAAATTACATTATTATTATCAGATAGAGTATCAAAGAAGAGATAGTATTTGAGTTTAATCTTTAAGATATGTAGAATAAAATCCCTTACAAATAGTGTGACGCATGACTCTGCCCTCAGGATGCTTACATGAGAATAAGAAATAGAAAATATATGCCATAAAGTAAACTCACATGAAGCTTCATGAGGCTGCTTTCAGTGGAAGATGTACTGCATTAGTTTTTGTGATGAAAAGAGTATTGGCTTTAACACCCAACAACGACAGCGAGTCCTGACTCTGATATGTAACTTTGTAGCTTTGGGCATGTGATTTGACTTTTTCTCTTTGTCTGAAAAACTAGAATAATAATATCTGTATTACATATACAGTTTTTCCTAGAATTGGAGATACTGTAGATACTATGCCTGACACATGGTAGTTGGAGGAAGGTAATTCTCCGTGATCATCTCATATTTCAAACCCTCTGAGAAAAAGCATTTATAGACAGTATTTATATAAGGAGATATTTCAGGAAAATAAAGCTGGAGACATCCCCTCCCTGGAGACCTCCTGGCATAATAAAGGTAAAGACCTTTCCTTCCATCCCAGTGTAATCAAACCAAAAGATGCCTTGACTCTCTTCCCCTGGGATCATGTCTTTACCATTCAGCTCAATGATAAGATCGCTCTCTCTGGAGAAAAAAATGAGCATGTCACCAGCAGTCCTATATTAGATCAGAGTTTTCTAATTTTGGAATTCCTTTCTTATGATAGACAAGCAACATCTGGCACTCACAAGAGCACCCTGTGGGAACTGGAGCCTTAAGGAATCCACACAATATATTGCTTCTGCTTTGTTGTGTATAATAAATGGCCTTTGTCTCTTATCCAGAAACATATAGTTGGTGAATGCAGTATGAATGCATGGATAGATAGATAGACAACTACATAAACAGACATAATTTATAAACTGTCAGGTTAAATTTTGAGTTTGCAAGTACTCTAAACTTTCAGACTACAACTTAACAGTGGTCCCTTAAAATTTAGTCCATTATTATTATTAAATTAATATATAGTGAGAGGGAAGTCTGGCCTGCTGAAGTCCATGGCATTGCAAGGAATTGGACATGATTTAGTGACTGAACAACAACCCATAATTTAAGGGACATCATTATTATTATCAGATAGAGTATCAAAGAAGAGATAGTATTTGAGTTTAATCTTTAAGATATGTAGAATAAAATCCCTTACAAATAGTGTGAAAAAGCATTGCAAATATCAGGAATAAAATGGACAAGGCTCTGTGCAGGAGCTAAGTCATCATTGGGTTCATCATAGAAACAATAAATTATTAATTTTGGTAAAGTATAGGTGGCACAAGGAGGACTAGACAGGAACAAACTAGAGAAAGAGCTTGATTTGATAGCATGTCTTGCCTTTCCGGGTAAGTAGCTTAAAAAACAACAGAAAGCAATGGAAAAAAAAATTACACTTAGCAAGCAGCAGGACATTCAAAGATCAATACTTGAAAAGATAACTCCATTAGTAGTATGTATTAAGGAGAACTGAACAAGGAGAGATGAAACAAGAGACCTTTCATCCAAAGGAGAAGAAATTGGCCTAAAACCAGACACAACCACGGAAATGGGTCTGGGAAAGCCCAAAAAATAGTATAATGCTTGGAGTTTCAGTCTTAGGTCAGTATTTTTATGATCTTTGTTTCAAAGAGTCTAATCTATGGCTAATCTTTTAGAATACACACAGTAGTCTTAGGGTTCTGCCACATGCCATTTTCTTATGCTTTGGGAATGAACCAAGTTCACGGTTCTTAGATCAGTAGAAGTGAATTGAGCTTTACAGAGCATGTGAAAGGTAAGTTTGACTGCATGTGACCTAAAGCCTAATAAAACAGTGTGCCTAAGCTTTTCACCTCCCGCAGTCTCAACATTACTGTACAGCTCTCTCCTTATGGTCCAGGATGGCTATTTGAAAGTCAGCCTCCTTATCCAGAAACATATAGTTGGTGAATGCAGTATGAATGCATGGATAGATAGATAGACAACTACATAAACAGACATAATTTATAAACTGTCAGGTTAAATTTTGAGTTTGCAAGTACTCTAAACTTTCAGACTACAACTTAACAGTGGTCCCTTAAAATTTAGTCCATTATTATTATTAAATTAATATATAGTGAGAGGGAAGTCTGGCCTGCTGAAGTCCATGGCATTGCAAGGAATTGGACATGATTTAGTGACTGAACAACAACCCATAATTTAAGGGACATCATTATTATTATCAGATAGAGTATCAAAGAAGAGATAGTATTTGAGTTTAATCTTTAAGATATGTAGAATAAAATCCCTTACAAATAGTGTGAAAAAGCATTGCAAATATCAGGAATAAAATGGACAAGGCTCTGTGCAGGAGCTAAGTCATCATTGGGTTCATCATAGAAACAATAAATTATTAATTTTGGTAAAGTATAGGTGGCACAAGGAGGACTAGACAGGAACAAACTAGAGAAAGAGCTTGATTTGATAGCATGTCTTGCCTTTCCGGGTAAGTAGCTTAAAAAACAACAGAAAGCAATGGAAAAAAAAATTACACTTAGCAAGCAGCAGGACATTCAAAGATCAATACTTGAAAAGATAACTCCATTAGTAGTATGTATTAAGGAGAACTGAACAAGGAGAGATGAAACAAGAGACCTTTCATCCAAAGGAGAAGAAATTGGCCTAAAACCAGACACAACCACGGAAATGGGTCTGGGAAAGCCCAAAAAATAGTATAATGCTTGGAGTTTCAGTCTTAGGTCAGTATTTTTATGATCTTTGTTTCAAAGAGTCTAATCTATGGCTAATCTTTTAGAATACACACAGTAGTCTTAGGGTTCTGCCACATGCCATTTTCTTATGCTTTGGGAATGAACCAAGTTCACGGTTCTTAGATCAGTAGAAGTGAATTGAGCTTTACAGAGCATGTGAAAGGTAAGTTTGACTGCATGTGACCTAAAGCCTAATAAAACAGTGTGCCTAAGCTTTTCACCTCCCGCAGTCTCAACATTACTGTACAGCTCTCTCCTTATGGTCCAGGATGGCTATTCGAAAGTCAGCCTCCTTATGCCAAATAGCAAGACGAAGAAAGGATTCAAAGAAACACACTTTAGAGATAGTTCATGGAGGAAGCCTTCACTTAACATCTTTTAAAGAAAACACAGTCATGAATCTACAGGAAACTCCAACTACAGGAAGACAGGATATGTAGTATTTCAGCTGACACCAGTGTGCCCAGATAAAAACTGATTCTATTATTCAATGCAAAGGAAAGAGGGCCATCTCCTAGGCAACTCTACAGAGCAGTGCTATGGAAACTCACCATCTTCCTGAGATACTTCAGATTAAAGCTGAGGATTTGGGACTTCCCTGGTGGTCCAGTGGTTAAGAATTGCTTTCCAGTGCAGGGGACATGGGTTTGATCCCTGGTCAGGGAACTAGAATTTCACTTGCCTTGGGGCAAATAATTCCAAAATGGCAGAGCTGCTTAGCCCTCATGTTTGAGAGTCGGCACTCCACAATGAGAAGCCTGAGCACCCAGACTAGAGAAAGCCTGCAAGCATCAAGGAAGACCTAGCACAGACAAACATTTAAAAATAAATTAATTTTTTTAATTTTAGTTTTTTCAAAACCTCAGGATTTCCTCCAACAAAGGCTGGACTTGCTCAAAGTAGATTTCCATAATGTGGCATCCACATGTCATATGCCTCTTGACTCAGAATTCACCTTCATGGATGATTATTGTCTAGACAGCCCTAAGCTACCATGTCAGCCCATGGCACAGTTCTCAAATAAAATATAAAGAGAAAGCCTGGAATTGGTAGTTATCATCATTTCCTAATTTAACAAGGTCTGTTCGTTGTGTTTCAGAAAATCCTAGGCAAATGAGACATCCTACAAGATGAGACAGAACATGATAAATGTCAGAGTTATCAAGGATATTCCCAAGGTGTTAACAATGAACAAGGATAGGGGCCTGAGGAAAGTTTTTAGAAGAATGTGGAAGATGAGCGAGTCCCTGGAGAAGAGCAGAATTTAGAATACATAGAGATAGAAGGGAGAAAGGGGGAGTATTTAAGGGGAGGACTTGAAGAAAGCTAGAAAGCACAAGGGGTGAAAGCACAAGGCAAGAATGTAGCATGTGGCTCCCAGAGGCAGGGCTAGGGGAAAGGAAACTGGAAGGGCCAGGGACACAGTTTAGGGTGCAGTCACAAAAGGGTTTTAATTCTGAATTCCAAGGTCTATTTGTCAGTTTATTCTAAGCATCAGACAAGTATTTCCTGTGGAAGGCATTTCATTGCCCTCTGTTCAGAGTCAATGTAGTTCACCCAGGAAAAGAAATAGGGCAATGAGTGAATACTGAGATGCACAGGACACAGGTGAGGTGGAATATTCTTCTGACATCCAGCCTCAGGCCTGTTCTTAGGGCCAGAGAAAGCGAATCACCTCCCGGGAATGGGCAGACCTTTCTGTAGGCCAGAACCTCGGGGAGAGAGAGAGGAGAGGGCCCCAAGGCTGCTTTCTCTCCCTTAAGCAGACTGTCCTTTCAGTTCCCAAACAGCCTACTTCCCATAACTGAAAAAACTGAAGCTCAACAAATGTTTTGGCTGTTAAGAGAGCTATACAACCATGGACATTGTGAAACTGTAATAAAATGTTTATTGGGCACATAATGGAATCTAACTATATTTAAAGCAAAACAAACCTGTGTACTCAAGACCACCATGAGCTTTCAAGTAAATTTAGACCTTGACCTAGCTCTATAAAATCTGTTAACCTTTCTTGGGCATAGCTAACATAAGATTGAAGGTGCTATAAATACCTATAGGATTGTATTTTTAAATTCATGTAACCTAAACAGCATGCTACAGTGTAGACAATGCTTGCTTAAACCAAATCACATCATTGGAAAACTTTATTTTGATTGGGTGGTGTTTAATTTGACTTTGCATTCCCAGGTAAATTCTGATGAGAATTTAAAATCATGTATGGTTGTTTTTCCTGTTTTACATTTCTGTTTCTCATAAAATCTTCTGGTGAAAGCAAAATCTAGAAACAGAAGTAAAACTTCCTCGACCCTGACCCATTCCTGTTCCTCTAATGTCCAAATGTCCTTAGAAAGTGCAGAATTTAGAATACATAGAGATAGAAGGGAGAAAGGGGGAGTATTTAAGGGGAGGACTTGAAGAAAGCTAGAAAGCACAAGGGGTGAAAGCACAAGGCAAGAATGTAGCATGTGGCTCCCAGAGGCAGGGCTAGGGGAAAGGAAACTGGAAGGGCCAGGGACACAGTTTAGGGTGCAGTCACAAAAGGGTTTTAATTCTGAATTCCAAGGTCTATTTGTCAGTTTATTCTAAGCATCAGACAAGTATTTCCTGTGGAAGGCATTTCATTGCCCTCTGTTCAGAGTCAATGTAGTTCACCCAGGAAAAGAAATAGGGCAATGAGTGAATACTGAGATGCACAGGACACAGGTGAGGTGGAATATTCTTCTGACATCCAGCCTCAGGCCTGTTCTTAGGGCCAGAGAAAGCGAATCACCTCCCGGGAATGGGCAGACCTTTCTGTAGGCCAGAACCTCGGGGAGAGAGAGAGGAGAGGGCCCCCAAGGCTGCTTTCTCTCTCCCTTAAGCAGACTGTCCTTTCAGTTCCCAAACAGCCTACTTCCCATAACTGAAAAAACTGAAGCTCAACAAATGTTTTGGCTGTTAAGAGAGCTATACAACCATGGACATTGTGAAACTGTAATAAAATGTTTATTGGGCACATAATGGAATCTAACTATATTTAAAGCAAAACAAACCTGTGTACTCAAGACCACCATGAGCTTTCAAGTAAATTTAGACCTTGACCTAGCTCTATAAAATCTGTTAACCTTTCTTGGGCATAGCTAACATAAGATTGAAGGTGCTATAAATACCTATAGGATTGTATTTTTAAATTCATGTAACCTAAACAGCATGCTACAGTGTAGACAATGCTTGCTTAAACCAAATCACATCATTGGAAAACTTTATTTTGATTGGGTGGTGTTTAATTTGACTTTGCATTCCCAGGTAAATTCTGATGAGAATTTAAAATCATGTATGGTTGTTTTTCCTGTTTTACATTTCTGTTTCTCATAAAATCTTCTGGTGAAAGCAAAATCTAGAAACAGAAGTAAAACTTCCTCGACCCTGACCCATTCCTGTTCCTCTAATGTCCAAATGTCCTTAGAAAGTGCAGAGCAGTTTCACTTGGTCCTAGGACTTTAAGAATGCTATTAATGACTATCAGTAGCTTCAGATTTGCTGGCATAATCTATCCCCACACTCATTTTAGAGGAATCTTGTTCATATTAAGTATCTTGTTCTAAGCCTAGGTGTATGAAAGTAACATCATGTGGGAAGGTCCAGACTGTAAAGACAGTGTTTCTCATATTCAAAACATAGTTTTGATTTAACTGAACTGTCCAATCTTAGTTATGCTTTTCCTAATATAAGACCCACCATTTTCAACTCACATTTGGTTTTGTCTTTTCTCAATCATCCAATCACTTTGGCAGTTGAAGATCAGGTCCCCTCAACAACTGGCCATATTCACATATGAACATTTTTGTAATATACATAAATACACACCAGATGTAAAAATAATATGCACATAAGTACATAAATATATGCTATATATATAAAATATACATATAGATGTTTATATATTTCCCCTTATGAGTATGGTCCATATCCTTTGCACCTTCCTTCCTCTCTCCCTCACTCTCTCCTTTCCCTCCTCCTTTTATCTTTTTTTGGATTTCTAATGCTTCTTTCTTCATTGTAAATATTAATCATTTGCTATATATGGCATAAATATTTTTAGTCTGCAAATTATCTCTTAACTTTGCTCAAAGAGTTGCTATTTAGCACTTCATTATTTCTTAAATATTTTTTTTCTTTATGACTTTTGCATTTTGTACCTTGATAAAAACTACACTCCAACCAGGATCAAGTTTGTGATTCTCTTACATTTGATCCTGTGATTTTTATAGTTCCATTTTTCTACATTTCAAATTTTGTGAATGTCAGGATTCTAAATTTGGGGAAAAAACATTTTTTCATGTGAGCTACAGTGTAGACAATGCTTGCTTAAACCAAATCACATCATTGGAAAACTTTATTTTGATTGGGTGGTGTTTAATTTGACTTTGCATTCCCAGGTAAATTCTGATGAGAATTTAAAATCATGTATGGTTGTTTTTCCTGTTTTACATTTCTGTTTCTCATAAAATCTTCTGGTGAAAGCAAAATCTAGAAACAGAAGTAAAACTTCCTCGACCCTGACCCATTCCTGTTCCTCTAATGTCCAAATGTCCTTAGAAAGTGCAGAGCAGTTTCACTTGGTCCTAGGACTTTAAGAATGCTATTAATGACTATCAGTAGCTTCAGATTTGCTGGCATAATCTATCCCCACACTCATTTTAGAGGAATCTTGTTCATATTAAGTATCTTGTTCTAAGCCTAGGTGTATGAAAGTAACATCATGTGGGAAGGTCCAGACTGTAAAGACAGTGTTTCTCATATTCAAAACATAGTTTTGATTTAACTGAACTGTCCAATCTTAGTTATGCTTTTCCTAATATAAGACCCACCATTTTCAACTCACATTTGGTTTTGTCTTTTCTCAATCATCCAATCACTTTGGCAGTTGAAGATCAGGTCCCCTCAACAACTGGCCATATTCACATATGAACATTTTTGTAATATACATAAATACACACCAGATGTAAAAATAATATGCACATAAGTACATAAATATATGCTATATATATAAAATATACATATAGATGTTTATATATTTCCCCTTATGAGTATGGTCCATATCCTTTGCACCTTCCTTCCTCTCTCCCTCACTCTCTCCTTTCCCTCCTCCTTTTATCTTTTTTTGGATTTCTAATGCTTCTTTCTTCATTGTAAATATTAATCATTTGCTATATATGGCATAAATATTTTTAGTCTGCAAATTATCTCTTAACTTTGCTCAAAGAGTTGCTATTTAGCACTTCATTATTTCTTAAATATTTTTTTTCTTTATGACTTTTGCATTTTGTACCTTGATAAAAACTACACTCCAACCAGGATCAAGTTTGTGATTCTCTTACATTTGATCCTGTGATTTTTATAGTTCCATTTTTCTACATTTCAAATTTTGTGAATGTCAGGATTCTAAATTTGGGGGAAAAATTAGGACAGTGAATTGTCACCGTCCTGTAGAATTCTTCAGGCTTTTCCCATTTTAATATTCTAAATTAGTAAACTTAATAGACTGTCCACTCAATATTAAGGATCTTCTTTACCGTTCCCATGCCAAAATGACAGAACTCTAATGTCCATTCTGTAAAATGTTCTGTTATCACATAGAACAAATTTCTTCCTACTTCAGGCCCCGCCACTGTGTTCCCCACTGTTCTTTTTCAAAACTGCGTGGGATGTTCTTGTGCATTTTCTCATCCAAATGGAATTTAGTATCCAAATTAGGTGTGTGTGTATCAAGTCACTTCAATCATGGCCGATTTTGCAACCCCATGGACTGTAGCCCATCAGGCTCCTCTATCCATGGCATTCTCCAGGTGAGAATATTGGACTGGGTTGTCATGCCCTCCTCCAGAGGATCTTCCTGACCCAGGGATGGAACCCACATCTCTTATGTCTCCTGCAGTGGCACACAGGTTTGTTTGTTTGTTTGTTTGTTTTGTCTTTACCACTAGCGCCACCTGGGAAACCCCATCCAATTTACAGAAGTCATCCAAATAAAGCTTCAGAGATACTATCTGGGGGAAGTTTTATTAAAAGGATAATTGGGGGGATAACTGATCTAACAGATCTACTATGTACAATCCATATAATCAAAACAAATCTACTACATAATTTCCTGTAGACCTAAAAGTACTGTGTCCAAAGCTGAATGCAACTTTATAGCCCTTTGGCTTCTATAGGCCAATGATACCATGGGAGCAAACCCACACAGACCACAGATAACTTGTACTTTTATAGTTCTTTGTCATCCTTTTATGCTATTTGACAAAAGTTCTTTTGTGCGTATTATTGCATCTTGATCCAGCAACAGCAAGAATTTACGAAAATTCCCATGCTGCCATTACAGAAGTTTCGGTCAACAACATTTGATGAAATTATCAAACAAAAACCTAACTTTTCTGTTTCTGGCCACTTTTCCTACTCCACAATTGTGTTAGATCACCCTCTTAAGGTATCATCAGAATAATTCATTTTCTTTTTATTGAAAAGCTGGACCCATCACTGTGCAGAAATTATATACACACTCCACAAAATACTATCTTTAAAAGCAACATAATATTTGAACTGAAAGGACTTATAGAAAGTATTGAGTAGCATTGCTTTGATTTATAGTTGAAGAAACTGAGGTTAAGAGAGCAAAGCCCTTTTCAAGATTGCCTAGCTAGTGGATGGTTTATGCTGTATCTTTTTTTTTCTTTTTTAAGCACATGTCTAGGCTTTGATCAGTTGGCATCTCTTCAGCTGAAAGATAACATACTGCAAGAAAATAAAATAAACCTGATGATGTCCATGTTCAGAAACTTTCAGAATCAGAGTGATCTCAAAGTATCAAGAGATACTCCTGTTCTCCAAGGTTTACATTATCC
Source organism: Tragulus kanchil (assembly GCA_022376925.1). NCBI lineage: Eukaryota > Metazoa > Chordata > Mammalia > Artiodactyla > Tragulidae > Tragulus > Tragulus kanchil. The sequence goes on along the minus strand of JAIOJX010000005.1, from coordinate 21,164,204 downwards.
ACTTGAGAGGACCTTTCACATCTCTAGTAACAACAGCACAAAAAACAAACAAACAAACAAAACAAAATAGCACATCCTCTGTTGTCACCAGGATTGATAATGTTTTGCTAAATTCAACATTTAATCACATTAAACTGGCTGTTTAGTTCTATTGTGCTTAATTTTAACTTGAAGGGACACAGAGTACAGTGTATTCTAACTACTTTTAATAAACAGAAGGTTAAAAACTCAGACTTCTGGTTTTCCTTTTTTGTGTTTGCCTTGGTCATCAAGTGTGTGTTCTGAGATGAGACAATTTGCCACAGATTATGTTCACAATATTTTTCATGTCTTCTTTAAATAGCTTGGCAAGTATTTCTCTGTACATTAATGAGGTGGTATGTAAGTCATGATCCCATCTAAACCTTTCTTATTTTCTAGCATGTTCATTGTTGAAAAGGTCAAATACTGTCTAGTAACTGCTTCTCAAATTACCCCATTTTGTAGCTATTAAATATTTTGGAGATTCAAAAAGCATCTATCTTGCAAATAATTTTCTTTTAATTTCTAGTTAAAGCTGCTACTACAAAGCAAAATTAATAGCATCCAACTAGTGAAAGGTTGTCGAGTAGGGTGTTTGTTCTTCAATCTTGATTGTTTAGATGTATTTAACAAGAGGTTTCAATATAGTGTCAACACAATTTTGCAGCAGTCCTATTAGCTCTCTTGTCCAGTGTCCCCAAGTCTTGAATTTTCTTTCATTCAGACTTATTTGACAACCTCAATCATGGATGAATCTAATCTGGGTGGCTGCAAATGACTGAAAATACCACATTATTAACCCATGTTGGCTCACTCGAAATTCATGATTTTCAGCCCCAGCTTCTCTTAGTTCTGACAATACGTTACTCTTAGCAACATGAAAGACAAAAAACTTTTAAAAACGGGGGCAAGAAAATAAATTTTTTTTTTAAACCTGTTGATCAGTTGGCATCTCTTCAGCTGAAAGATAACATACTGCAAGAAAATAAAATAAACCTGATGATGTCCATGTTCAGAAACTTTCAGAATCAGAGTGATCTCAAAGTATCAAGAGATACTCCTGTTCTCCAAGGTTTACATTATCCACTTGAGAGGACCTTTCACATCTCTAGTAACAACAGCACAAAAAACAAACAAACAAACAAAACAAAATAGCACATCCTCTGTTGTCACCAGGATTGATAATGTTTTGCTAAATTCAACATTTAATCACATTAAACTGGCTGTTTAGTTCTATTGTGCTTAATTTTAACTTGAAGGGACACAGAGTACAGTGTATTCTAACTACTTTTAATAAACAGAAGGTTAAAAACTCAGACTTCTGGTTTTCCTTTTTTGTGTTTGCCTTGGTCATCAAGTGTGTGTTCTGAGATGAGACAATTTGCCACAGATTATGTTCACAATATTTTTCATGTCTTCTTTAAATAGCTTGGCAAGTATTTCTCTGTACATTAATGAGGTGGTATGTAAGTCATGATCCCATCTAAACCTTTCTTATTTTCTAGCATGTTCATTGTTGAAAAGGTCAAATACTGTCTAGTAACTGCTTCTCAAATTACCCCATTTTGTAGCTATTAAATATTTTGGAGATTCAAAAAGCATCTATCTTGCAAATAATTTTCTTTTAATTTCTAGTTAAAGCTGCTACTACAAAGCAAAATTAATAGCATCCAACTAGTGAAAGGTTGTCGAGTAGGGTGTTTGTTCTTCAATCTTGATTGTTTAGATGTATTTAACAAGAGGTTTCAATATAGTGTCAACACAATTTTGCAGCAGTCCTATTAGCTCTCTTGTCCAGTGTCCCCAAGTCTTGAATTTTCTTTCATTCAGACTTATTTGACAACCTCAATCATGGATGAATCTAATCTGGGTGGCTGCAAATGACTGAAAATACCACATTATTAACCCATGTTGGCTCACTCGAAATTCATGATTTTCAGCCCCAGCTTCTCTTAGTTCTGACAATACTTCTGCGTTTCCATCCTATCTCTCTTACTCTGGTCTTTGCTGTTTTAAACCTTTAGCACATGCCACAGATCTTCAAATTTGGGCCACCTTTTCACTCACAGTAGGTGATCTTGTCAGTTTCTCACCTAGGAAAAATCAATTCCCCCTGCTTCTCAACACCAATCCTTCATTCTGTGTCATATTTTACATTGGAAGATTCCCTGCCATTGTGTGCTACCAAATCCTTCACCTGTGTACCAAACACAATCAACTTAAAATGCACAGTCTATATTATCATATACACTTCTATATGTGTTGTTTTCTGTCCCTAGCTCCCTGCGGACGGTGACACTTTCTGTCATGTTCTCATTAGCCTGGAAAAGCATATATCAAAAAAGGGTGCTTAATAACGCTAAATGTGGGAACTACTGGATAACTATTTTTAATAGCTACGTCACTGAATTCAGTGAATAGCTACTCTATGCTGAGCAACAGTATATGCCCTCAGTATTTTTAACTTGCATGAGAGGCTCAAAAATGTCTCACCTCCAACTTGTATGGATTATTTTGCCCTTCTTGCTCTTTGTACTTTCTGTATTTTTGTTTTTTTTAAATTTATTTATTTATTTTATTTTCTGTATTTTTCACACCTGATTTCTTGGTTTTAATTCTCCCCAGTAGCCTTGCCTTCAGATTTTGACTTGACCCACATTTATGATCCACCATGAACTTAACATGTAATGAATTCTATAGCTTTCCAGGCTCATTTTGATATCTGCCAATCAAGCCCTTTTGATTTTGTTTAGATGTAATTTAAACAAAAAAAAGTGAAAGGTTGTCGAGTAGGGTGTTTGTTCTTCAACCTTGATTGTTTAGATGTATTTAACAAGAGGTTTCAATATAGTGTCAACACAATTTTGCAGCAGTCCTATTAGCTCTCTTGTCCAGTGTCCCCAAGTCTTGAATTTTCTTTCATTCAGACTTATTTGACAACCTCAATCATGGATGAATCTAATCTGGGTGGCTGCAAATGACTGAAAATACCACATTATTAACCCATGTTGGCTCACTCGAAATTCATGATTTTCAGCCCCAGCTTCTCTTAGTTCTGACAATACTTCTGCTTTCCATCCTATCTCTCTTACTCTGGTCTTTGCTGTTTTAAACCTTTAGCACATGCCACAGATCTTCAAATTTGGGCCACCTTTTCACTCACAGTAGGTGATCTTGTCAGTTTCTCACCTAGGAAAAATCAATTCCCCCTGCTTCTCAACACCAATCCTTCATTCTGTGTCATATTTTACATTGGAAGATTCCCTGCCATTGTGTGCTACCAAATCCTTCACCTGTGTACCAAACACAATCAACTTAAAATGCACAGTCTATATTATCATATACACTTCTATATGTGTTGTTTTCTGTCCCTAGCTCCCTGCGGACGGTGACACTTTCTGTCATGTTCTCATTAGCCTGGAAAAGCATATATCAAAAAAGGGTGCTTAATAACGCTAAATGTGGGAACTACTGGATAACTATTTTTAATAGCTACGTCACTGAATTCAGTGAATAGCTACTCTATGCTGAGCAACAGTATATGCCCTCAGTATTTTTAACTTGCATGAGAGGCTCAAAAATGTCTCACCTCCAACTTGTATGGATTATTTTGCCCTTCTTGCTCTTTGTACTTTCTGTATTTTTGTTTTTTTTTTAAATTTATTTATTTATTTTATTTTCTGTATTTTTCACACCTGATTTCTTGGTTTTAATTCTCCCCAGTAGCCTTGCCTTCAGATTTTGACTTGACCCACATTTATGATCCACCATGAACTTAACATGTAATGAATTCTATAGCTTTCCAGGCTCATTTTGATATCTGCCAATCAAGCCCATATACACTCAAGCAGGCAGTGACTCAGGCTCTCCATCTCATCAAGGGAAGTCTCTCTACCTGTCACCAGACAGACAGACACACACACACACACAAACCTTGAAAAACTACAGAGTAAAACAGACAATGCAGGAAGTACCAAGGGTGGCAATGACATGACAACCACCTTACCTTGGACAACTGGTTTAGGACTTCACTGAAGGCCCTGGCCAAGTATCCTCAGAAATAATATAAAGAGGGCTTCCCCTGGTGGTCCAGTGGGTAAGGACACCACCTTGCAGGGCAAGGGGCGCCGGTTCGATCCCTGGCCTGGGAAGATCCCACTTGCCGCGGAGCGGCTGGACTGATGTGTCCAATTACTGAGCCAGAGCTCTGGAGCACATGTGCCCAGAGCCGGCGCTCAGTAATGACAGGCGCCACCGCGATGGGAGGCCCACAGGAGCCAAAGAACAAAGACAGATGAAAATAGAGAAATGAAAGACCAATAGAAGTGGCCCGCCTGCTCCCCTCCCTCCCCAACCCGACCCCCACCCAAAATAAATAAATAAATCTTAAAAAAAAAAAAAAGAATATAAAGACAATGCAAGGAGATGAAAGAGGGGAAATACAGGTGAAGATTGACTAACATCTAACACGCTCCTCTCTTAAATGACTGCAGTTATCTCCAACCTCTAGTATATTCTTCCCTGAGGGTTTTACAGAACAACTGAGGGAAGAACTGCTTGATGGGACAGAATGAAATGGAAATTTTTAGCTGTGTTTTTCCATCCTGGGATTTCCACTCTGCAACTCATCCCTCCTCTTTATCTCCAAGTGTCTTAGATCTGGATCTAACCTCAGGTCCTTTCTCAATTTGCCAAGCAGATTAGAAGATCCCTAAGACAAATACATGTTTAAGAAATTCCCAAACTTTCTTAAGGTTGAGTGTGAACTACTAATTAATATAGGGTTCAGAAAATAATTCTAGGTTAGTCCAGTACTTTCTACCTATGCCTTGTCTTTTGCCAGAGCACACAAGGTAAGATATATGTAGGATATGGGACTTAACAGTCAGGCGGTGGGTCCTCAGAAATTCTGCATAGTTCTCATGGATCATGGCTTGTTTTCATTCTGGGAACAGGGAGTAAATACTGAAAAAAACATGTGAGACATGCCAAAGAATATGAGCAACTCAATCAAGGACAAGAATTAGAAGCTCAAATCTTAACCAAGCCTAAACTTTCATAAAAGAGAAACCATTTTTTCCTAACTGATATGACTCTCTTGCAACACAATAGGCTAAACAATCATTTTAAAATTCTGATTCAAAAAAAATAATTCTGATTCAAGACCTTTAATTTTTATCTAAGGATGCTAAGTTGAAGAGATGGAATATAAATGTGATTGAGGAGATGATTGGATTAAAAATTAGAAATGTCTGATTAGATTTAGAAAGTCAAATGTGTTTGTTTGTGATACTATGAATTTCTTTCTTGGGAGATTTGGGAGAAGTCAGTGCTAAGAGCTAAAAAGATGGCATTAAAGGTTTATTTATTGTGAAAAAATACATGTAAGAAAAGATGTGCAACATGCACATCTTTGCACTGGTAAGTACTACCTGAGTCAAAAAATAGAATGTTACCAGTTCTTAGTTCCCAGCCACTCTCTAATGTTCTTCTTAATTCCACCTCCTTCCTTATCCTTAAAGATATCTCCTACCACAACTTTTACAATAATTATTTTATTGCTTTACTACTTAAATATCTCTTCTAGTACAATGCAACTAAGACTTTTTATAATCAAAATAATACAGTGTTTTTTGTTTTGATGTCTGGTTTATTTAGTTCAACTTTGTGTTGAAATTTGATTAATGGTATTATTTATAACTGAAGTTTAATCATTTTCATGAATTCATACTTTTCTCATTCTCCAATTGGTGATATTAACATTATTTTTACATTGTGATTGTTTTGAATGATGTTTCTACAAACTTTGTTATTCCTATCCTCTGTCACATATATGCACACATTTCTTTAGGACCTATACTTAAAATCTGAACTGTTGGATTATAGGAACTTGCATATGCATACATTCACAAGAGAATGGAAAAACTGCTTTTTAAAGTGGCTTCACAATTTTAGAACCCCACTGGAAATTGGTAAGAGTTACTATAAAATTATTGGCAGGCTTCCTAATATTAGCCATTTTCTGAACTGGTATTACATTACGTACTACCTTGATTTTCCCTGATGGCTATAGGTCATCTGAACAGCTTCTTTTGAGAAGTGCCTATTCAAAATATGAGCAACTCAATCAAGGACAAGAATTAGAAGCTCAAATCTTAACCAAGCCTAAACTTTCATAAAAGAGAAACCATTTTTTCCTAACTGATATGACTCTCTTGCAACACAATAG